>CM024761.1:80545993-81145993 GCA_014218235.1 Colocasia esculenta | reverse complement strand
TTTGATGATGAACACGAAGTGGGTCAGCTTTTGGCCATTTCTCACGTCATGCCCTCCACTACCACGTCTTTACCCAATGAGCCTCCTTCCTTCACACCCACCATTTCCACCATCAACTCATCACCCTATAACTCCCCCATCATATCACCCATTACTCCCCCACCAAACAACATCCCGCTATCCCCTGCGCCCGCACCATTATTAGCCAACCCCTCCATTCTGGACACCTCACCTTCTCCCCTCCACGACAACCTTGCCTTGCGGAGCAGACGGATGTTTCACCGGATGTACCCTAATGCGTCTGTGGCCATGCTAGGTCAGCCGATACAACAAGCCAGCACTCAACAGCAACACGATATGGAGGAAGTAGAGCCGGTCCCGGGGACCCAATATGATATTTTGAAACATCTGGACCAAACTCCCGCCAAGATCTCTATTCTGGAACTGATCAAGAGATCACAAACTCATCAAGATGCCCTTAGGGCCTTCCTACAGAGGGTCATGGTCAGCGAGGACATGAACCCCGACAACCTGCCCTCTGTGCTTTCTATTGTGAACAAAGGACCAATAATCACTTTCTTCGATGGCGAGTTAGCTGCGCCTGAAGCCAGGAAAATTCCCTTGTGTGTAACACTCACAATAAATAAAGTAGCCATTGACGCAGCATTGGTGGATACAGGAGCTTCGATCAATGTATGTCCACTAAGCACCTTAAGAGCCTGCAACATCTCAGAGCGTCAGTTGCAACCTACTCCCACCACCATAGCTGCATATGACAATTCCCGGCGGGCTTGTCATGGGGTCATCACATTGCAGGCAGAACTGGGGCCACTTGTTATGTCGGTCAAATTTTATGTGCTGGACATCGATCACACTTACAAAGCTATCCTGGGGCGTCCGTGGATTGAGTCACTAGGGGCAGTGCCTTCCACAACGCACCAATGTTTGAAGTTCCCCTTTCAAGGAAGGATAGTCAAAGTCAAGAGTGTAACAACAGCCCACACTATGGAAGCTGTTGAAAGAGTTTTGCCCTCAGTCTGGCCATCCAACAAACCCGTCATTTCTATACTTGACGTGAACTATCCGTGGGCCTATACCTTCTCCTCCAATCGCCCAATTGTATCCCCATCAGTGGCAGCAGTTAGAAAGGATGGGTCAGCAAATGCAAAAGGATGGGATATCATGTTCAGGATCGGATACCAGACCAGAAAAGGGTTAGGTACTCACCTCCAAGGTAGGGTCAAAGCAGTCACCGGCACAAGAAAGTCTACAAAACATGGCTTAGGATATACAATATGGGCAGCATTATCATCTACCTCGCAGTTGGATCAGGGCCCCTTACTTGGACACTTTATGATCACTTTGTCAGGGGACATGTACAGCCGGGATACAACACTATGGTGAAAGAAGTTCCAAGTTCGGCATATCAAGTCCTGGAAGCTCAGCGTCCTGGCAAGAAAAAGAGGGCCGAGATAGACCCAGAAGCACAAGATCTCGAAGACCTGATTTCAACAGTCAGCTTGTTATTTAAAGAATCTGAAGCAGAGGCAGAAAAGCCAGAATTGGAAGATCTCATTTCAGCCGCCAGCCGCCTGTTTGTCGAGGAGGACGTGTCTCAAACAGCAGTATCAGCATCATCAACCACCACTAAGCGACAGTTGCTTGGATTCGGTGAGGAAATTGAAATCGTTAGTTCAGCCAAATCAACAAGGGAGCTCTGGCCAGGGTTATCCCGATCTCTCAATCACTTCGTTTCATCCATCTTTGTCCATAATTTCAATTCCATTCCCTTATCTCCTCCCTTCATCCTCCAACTTTCTTTCGATGCTGTCGAAGCATTACTCCACCCTTCAATCCTCTTCACAATTTTCTTTAATGGCTCGGTTCTGTCCTTCTCCCGAAGCCTCCCGGGCTAGTTTGGTTCTTTTCTTAAAAAAAAAAAAAAAGAGAAAAAAAATGTGTGTCTTCCTGCTCCCGACGGCGATCCCCGTCACCTACCTGCTTTCTCCTGCTCCCGACGGCGATCCCCGTCACCTCCCTACTTTCTCTTGCTCCCGACAGTGATCCCCGTCACCTCCCTCCTGCTCCTGCTCCCGATGGCGATCCCCGTCACCTACCTGATTTCTCCTGCTCCCGACGGCGATCCCCGTCACCTCCCTGCTTTCTCCTGCTCCCGACGGCGATCCCCGTCACCCCCCCCCCCTTATTCCTTTCGACGGCGATCCCCGTCACCCTTCACACTCCTGCTCTCGACGGCGATCCCCGTCACATCTGCTCCCCGACGGCGATCGCCGTCCTTCTTTCGCTCAATTCGCGCCTTCACCTGGTGGCCAGACATGGCCATTTCGGGCGATTCGGGTGAGGGGCCTTCTGCTCCCCTACACCCTGATGCTGTTGCCGGCACCCTGAGCTCGGGTGGCCCGCTTCCTCCTCCAGTCCCATCGGGGGACCTTCACAGCCCTGCCGCACCCTTTGTTTTCCGTTCCAATAAACCTCTAGACACTCCTCCAGAGTCTCCTGTGAATAGCGCATCTAGCTTAAGTTCAGGGGTAGGTTCTAGCAAGTCCCCGTCCCCGTCTAGGAAAAAGAAGGGTAGTGGCATACCCCGTAGATATCTCTTAGACCTAGTGCATAGGTGTGGCACTCTTCTGGCAGTCAAAGAGTTCGTCCAGGAAGCAGTGGTTCTGAACATAGAAGATCTGCATCTAGAGGAAGGGCTAGACGATGGATTTGGGGTTTATGAGATCATATCTGAAGATGACCCATTAGATGAAGGAGATTGTGAGATAGAGGATGCTGCCGAAATGTACGCAAGTGGCATGAGGAAATTCGATGAACCTACCTCGGCAGTAGATGAACCCACCAGAGAGGTGAACATAGGAACAGAAGAGGACCCCAGGCTCTTAACCATAGCTTCCGGTCTCCCTCCTGAAGAAGAAGAAGCACTCATAGAGATGTTGAGGGAGTTCAAGGATTCGTTAGCCTGGTCCTACGATGACATGCCCGGCATTGACCCCAATCTGGTAGAACATAGGTTGATCTTGAAGCCAGGGGCAGTTGCCGTCAAACAAAAGCTAAGGAGATTCCTCCCCCACATTGCTTTGAAGATGAAAGAGGAGATTGATAAGCTACACAAAGCTAAGTTCATCCGTGTAGTCCTCTATCCATTGTGGGTGGCAAACATTGTCCCGGTGATGAAGAAGGACGAAAGAGTGCGTATCTGCATAGACTTCCGGGACTTGAATAAGGCATGTCCAAAGGACGATTTCCCGTTACCTCATTTGGATGTCTTGATCGATAATACAGCAGGGTTCGAAACTCTATCATTCATGGATGGGTATTCAGGATATAATCAAATTCGTCTAGCCCCGGAGGATCAAGAGAAGACCTCCTTCACCACCCCATGGGGAACATATTGCTATGTGGTCATGCCGTTCGGACTGAAGAATGTCGGCGCCACTTATCAAAGAGCAATGTTAGCTATCTTCCACGACATGATACATATTGATGTTGAGGTTTACGTGGATGATATCGTGGTGAAGTCGCGGACCCGAAGAGAGCATTCCTCCGTGCTTGCCAAAGTATTCCGTCGCGCACAAGAATATCAATTGAAGATGAATCCAAAGAAGTGCGTGTTTGGAGTTTCCTCAGGAAAATTGCTAGGCTTCATAGTTAGTAAACGGGGGATTCAAATAGACCCACACAAGGCCAAGGCAATCAATGAGATGCCTCCTCCCAAGAACATATCTGAGCTTCGAGGTTTGATTGGTCGGCTGCAGTTCATAAGGAGGTTCATATCTCAGCACTCCCAAAGATGCCGTCCTTTCTACGAACTGTTAAGAGGAGGAGTCAATTTTGAATGGAACGCTAAGTGCCAAGAGGCCTTTGATGAGCTCAAGAGTTATCTTATGAATCCGCCCTTACTTCAGGCACCTATCCCTGGGAAACCCTTAATCCTATATCTATCAACTGTTGAGGACTCCCTAGGAGCTGTCCTTGCTCAACATGATGAATTCGGCAAAGAAAGGGCAGTTTACTACCTGTCTAGGCTCTTCAATCCTTCCGGGCTCAAACTCACCACAATGTAGAAAACCTGTGCAGCGCTAGTTTGGGTAGTGCAGAAATTGAAGCACTACTTCCTAGCTCATAAGGTGAGTTTGATTTCTAGAATGGACCCTATTAGGTATCTCCTGGAAAAGCCAGTCCTCGCCGACAGATTGACACGCTCGCAAAGTTTCCTCTCTCAGTTTGATATCTCCTTTATTGTTCAGAAAGCCATAAAGGGGTATGCCATTGCCGAGCACCTTGCTCACCTCCCTCTTCCTCACAGTGATACGGTTCAAGAGGAATTCCCCGATGAAAACCTATCACTTGTCTCTCTCGATCCCTTTTGGTCACTCCACTTCGATGGAGCTCTCAATTCTAAGGGACGGGGCATAGGTGCTGTCTTGCTCACCCCAGAAGGGATCACCATTCCTTTGGCTTATCAACTCCAGTTCTATGCCACCAACAATATCTCCGAGTATGAGGCTCTCCTAGCCGGTCTTAAGCTTGCCTACCTCTTAGGCGCGCGTCACCTCAAGATCATAGGAGATTCTCAGCTCGTTCTTCGGCAAGTCCTTTCTACCTATCGCACCCGTGACCCCAAACTCAAACCCTATCAAGATCTGTTCATGCTCCTAGCCAAGCAATTCCGTCAACTCATCTACATCCATACTCCTCGTTCTCAGAACATTCTGGCCGATGCTTTGGCATCATTGGCATCATCTCTCTCTTTCCCTCTCAGCCGCAGTGCTGAGACTATCACTGTTCAGAGGTTAGAAGCTCCCTCAACTCAGGATCCTTGGTTCTTAAACCTTAGGAGCTCTCTAGTTTTGAAGGCAGAGAAGAAAGAAGCGAAGGAGTTATTGCTTGTTGAATTAGGAGAATTGATGGAAGAAGAGAGGCCGTGGTACCATGAGATTGAACAATATTGCAGAGACGGTACCCTCCCAGAAGAAGCTGAAGCAGAAGATAGGCGAGCTATCCGTAGAGCGGCATTAAAGTATTCCCTCATTGGTGAAGTTCTTTACAGACACGCTCTAAATGGAATGCTCCTTAGATGTGTGACAAATGAAGAGGCTTGGAAAGTAGTGGAAGGATCCCACTCTGGTGAATGTGGAGGGCATGTGAATGGCCAGATGTTAGCTAAGAAGATCCTTAGGCAGGGCTACTACTGGCCAACGTTAGAAGAGGACTGTGCCTCCTATGTTCGTAGGTGTGTCAAATGCCAAATCCATGCCGACAAGATCCATGCTCCATCTTCCTCTTTGCATCCACTATCTTCTCCTTGGCCTTTCTCCATGTGGGCCTTTGATATCTTCGGGCCCCTTGGTGATCCTAATGCTCAGATAAAACAAAAATCCTTCATCCTCACTGCTATTGAGTATTTCACCAAGTGGGCCGAAGCAGAAGCATTTGCAGAAATCAAAGGTTCGACCGTGTGTAGATTCATCATGAAGAACGTCATTGCGCGGTTTGGAGTACCAGGCAGCCTCGTCACCGACAATGGACCCCATTTCATATCCCAAGAGCTTCAAGATCTGTGTAAGAAATTCAACATTTCCTTGCATCATTCGTCTCCGTATTATCCGTAGGGCAACGGCCAGGCCGAAGCCACAAATAAAACACTTTTGAAAATCCTAAAGAAGACTTGTGAGTCTAATAAATTCGCTAATTGGCCAGAAAAGCTGATTGAGTCTCTGTGGGCCTACCGCACCTCCGTCCGCACGCCCACGGGGCAAACTCCTTTCTCACTTACATACGGGATGGAAGCGGTATGTCCACACGAGATCCTCATCCCTTCGCTAAGAATTAAGTTGACAAGGAACTTAATCCCGATGAACATCGAGAGGCGTTACTTACACAACTAGAACTCTTAGACGAACGGCGTCTAGCTGCAGCCGATCATGTGCTTTCATATCAAAATAGACTCTCAAGATCTTTTCAAAAGAAAGTGATTGAGCGTAAATTTTAAGAAGGAGACATGGTTTTGAAGCGAATTTTCATAAAACCTGGAGGTCCAAGGTCAAAATTGTCAGCAAACTGGGAAGGGCCGTATGTCGTTAAAGAAGTGTACCTGGGGAACGAGTATAGGCTAGTTAATGCCGATGGCGATGAACTCTCTCACCCATGGAATGGGTTATATCTTAAAAGATTCTACCCCTAATAAACAGTCTTTTGATAACAACACCAATTGATAGGTAGCCATTCGCCAAGCGTCTCACACCCTCTCCTACTGGCAGAATAACGTTTATGCTCAACCACGCACTCAACACGGTGACCTGAGGTCATTCCCCCTTCATGTATGATGTTCCCGCTTAGCCCTCGTTCAGGGAAGCAAGGGTAAATTCATTCCTTACTCGGACAAGGTCTAGGGGCAAGGGGGGAGGCTAGCCTGTAGACGTGCAACAGTGTAAACCATGTGTTTGAAGTCTCAAAGAGGGACGGGCAGTTCTAAGAGAAAAAAATATATAGCACAAAAATAAAGGGATGAAATGATAAAATGTAGGGGCATGTTAAAGAGTGGCAGTACAGTTCCCCGCGGGACGCCCTTGAGCCCGGTCGCACGCATGCCCCAATCGAAGAAGAAAATACTGTGGCCCTAAAGTCCCTGGACAACAGATGAATCTCACATGTGACATACTCGTTGCAAGTTTTTACAAGCTAGTAACCCCGACCCCGAGATTAAGTCTTATCACATTTATATTCTTCCTGTCCTCCCTAAAATGACCAAAGAATCCCTACGCTTGGTCTGTGTTGGAAGATTAATATCCAAGGGGCAAGAAATCTTAGCAAACGAAAGACGAATGCACGTTGCGCATAAACCTTATTCACCAAAATGAGATGGAGGTAAGGCTCATGGCTAATCACTCAAGATCAATAAGTGTTGTTATCAAGAGAAATTTCAAAAAAAAAAAAAAAAAAAATCATTCTCAAAACCCCCAAAAAAAAATCAAAATTTCAAAAAATCCAAAAAAATCAAAAGATCCTCAAAATAAAAAAAAATCAAAATTTCAAAAATCTAAAAAAAATCAAAAGATCCTCAAAACCCATAAAAATCAAAATTTCTAAAATCCAAAAAAATCAAAAGATCCCCAAAACAAAAAAAAATCAGAATTTTTTTTCCAGAAATCTTTCAAAAAAAAAATAAAAAAAATGTGTGTACATATCACTTTTCTTTAGCATGCATTATTTTCATTATGTTTTCGCCTATTTAATAAGGCTCAGTTCCTTGACAATTACAGAGTCAGATTTTATCATTTTCAGCGCAAGGGGCTGAGCCTAAGAACAGATCTAACTTGTTCTTCTAAGTGTGTGCAGGAACAGGCATTTCAAAAGGGAGTACAACGTCGCACTCAGAACTCCCTATCTCTCTCGCTTGTTTGAAACTCACCCCACACTCGCGTCAATGAACAAACCATTCATTTATCACAAATATTGACATGAAAGTAAAAGCTGCATTAAGCTATGAACAATATGTACATAGATAAGGGGAAGGTGGCTCACAAGTCTCCTTACTGTCCACCGCCACTCTCCTCGAATCCCTCCTGCCTATCCGGAGGTGGTAGCATCTCGCCACCACCTCTGCCATCCTGGGCACTACCCTCACCCTGCCGGCGCCTCTCCTCCTCCTCGTTCCTCCGCCTGTTGGAGGAACCTGCCAAATACTGTCCTACAGAGGCGCCAGTCACCCGGCTAACGCTCGCCCCGCTCCGGCTCCGGCTGCGTGAACGGCCTATGTCTGTCACGATCTGCTGAAGGCTCCGCGCCACCATCTGCTGTGCCAACAGCTCCGTGCGTAGTCGGATGACCTCCTCCTGGTCTCCGGGCAGCCTCTGCACCCGAAGCGTCGCCAGCTCCCTCGTCATCTCTGCTACCCGTGCCTCAGCTGCGTCCGCCCGGATGCGCAACTGGTCCCTCTCACTCCGGGTAGCCTGGGCCTCCCCCCGGAACCGGTCCCTCTCACCCTGTAACTCCAGGGCGTGCTCTGTAGTGAGCTGTAAATCTCTCTCCTACACATCAAGCAATCAATCAGTATCAATTAAAATGATCAAACTCAAAACCTTCAAATATACTTACCCGCTCCTCCAGGTGCCGATGAGCCTCCTCAGCCCTCAGCACCGCCCCCGCCAACCGGGCCTCCAGAAGCGACGGGGTACCCTCGCCAGTCCGTGAAGAGGAGGCACCGCTCGCCCTGGCACCCCTCACTTTCTCCAGCTCACTCTGCTGCACACAAAAGCGTGTCAGTTTCCAAAATCTGCTTAAATTCGATTAAAGGTTGGAGGTGGGCAAGATACTTACCAGCTCCGCTGCCTGTCTCTATGCTGCCTCCCGATCCTGCATCGCCGAATGCAATAGTGCTCGGACCGACGCGATCTCACCAGCTACGTCCACCTGCAACATATTTTTCAAATCATCAGTTCGATTCCTTAATTCCTAAATTCATTGAGCCGTGGTTTAGGAATTTTACCTGGTGTCGGGCGCTCTTGTATACCTTTCCTCTATACTTCAAGGCGTACGCCTGGAGGTAGGCATCGTCAGTGGTCGCGTCTGACTTGACTGCCTTGCCCTTGCGCTCCCAGTTCTCGATCTGCTCTCGCGCCCGCTCACGCCAATCTGTCGTGTCGTGAAGTCCCCGAAAGCTCCGACCCGGTCGGTGGAAACGGTCCCGGACGGGGAACTCCACGACACTCTGTCGGAGCCCGAGGGAGCGCTGGCAAAGGTGCAAGTGAAGAGGTAGCACGAGGTTTAGCGCATGCAACCACACCGACCTACTGAAGTAGGGGCGGGCCTGCACTAACCAAGGCTGTCCATCATCACCCTCCTCCAGGTATGGCTGCCAAACCACCTGCAAAAGGGGCAAATCTGATCAGTCATTAGGCAATTGAATCAAGCAGATAATTTATGCAAAGGAAAAGATTAAGGGTACTTACATCTTGGTAAGGATAGCTGTCAATGGCCTCCTGTAAGCGCTCCAGCTGGTCAGCAAGGTGGCGGGTGTCTCGGCGAGAGTCCCAACGACGTGCAATGGGCACAAGGCCCGGCCGTGTGAGATCCCCTCTCCCTAGGGCTAGGAGGTGTAGATAGGCCCAAACCTGCAAGATGAAAGACAAGTCAGATGGCAGTTTAAGAAAATACAGTTTAATTCCAGAAGGGTTAGTGGGAAAGGTGTACCTGAAGGAAGGGGTAGAAACCGCTCGTAGATGTCTGCCGCTCCTAGGCGCTCAAACCGTCGAACTGGTGCGCTAGAAAGGCTGCTCCCCAAGCATACCCCCCTACCTAACCTAGGTCCTCCAGCAAGGGCAGGAAGCGGTAGTGGACTGCGTCGCCTCTCGTGGCAAACAAAAGTCTACCAAGAAAGAGAACGAGAAAGCGGCGCAAGTCCAAGTCCGCCTGCGGCCCGGGCTCACTCGCTAACTCTCTCCGGCTGACCCTGGAAAGCCTCTCGAGGTACTCATCCTCACTCTCCCCGGCATTCTTCCCTGCCTCATACAAACCCAGACTCTCCTGTAAGGCTACCCTAGGCACTAGGGAGAACCTACGCTCTACCGGGAGGTCTAGGAGTTGCTCGGCTAACTCATGGTAGCAGGGGTAGGTATAGCCACTCACTGGTCGCCCGTAAACCCTGAGCTCTGTGATCCTGCTCACATCCTCCAGACTGGGGATCATGTGCCCCCAAGGGAATACGAAGGCGGTCACCTCCTTATCCCATCTGCTCCGCAGAGCCTGGGTGAGGGTCGGATCCACCCTCATCCTCTCCATCCGGAAGATCTCACCAAACCCAATCTCCTCTACCCGCTCTCGCTGAAAAGGGGGGAAGGCTAGGAAGACAGCCAGTACTAGTGTCCAAGACACTCGAGCCCTCATCTCACCCTGCAGATCCATTCAAGTTAAGTGAAAATCAGGTTTCTGTGTTCGGTTTGTGTCGCGACAGCGTTAGCTGTCGCGACCTTGTCGCGGTAGTACGGGGCACCCCGACCTTATCGCGTCACCTTATTAGGCCGCGGTAAGGTCGCGTCCACCCTAGACGTCGCGACATGGTCGCGACGCCCCGCCCCGCCGCGACATCCTGTCGTGGCGAATCGGGCTGACGCGATCTCAGGATCAAACTGGCCGGAGCCCTCTTTGTTTGATCCTCTTTTCTTGGGCTTTTCGCCCTACAATGGGCCCTCTAGGGGCTCCGTCCAACCTATTCTTGCTCTCATACAAGGTTTTGGGGTCGGGATACTTACTGATTTCATCGCCTTGGCCCGTTTCTTCCGCTCCTCCTCCACATTCACAACCGGAGCCGTCTCCTCCTCCTCCTCTTCCATTTCAACCTCGAGCACCTCTTCCTCGACCGGAGGTTCCTCCGCCCATCGCCGAGAGCCCCGACGCCCCGCTTGGCGCTTCCTCCGCAATGAACCCTCGCCAGTTCCCTTTCATCCTTCCATCGCGCTTGGAGTCGGTTTGGATGAGATTGTGGGAAAGCAAGAAGGAGCTAAGCTAGGGCAGGATCGTGGGATGGGGGGAAGTGTTCAGATGAGAAGGTTTCTAGGTTTTGAAAACCCAGAAAGGGGGAAGGAAGGAGCCATTTATTTTTTTGAATGAGTCGGTTTTTGACGCGACGCAGCGGGCGGTCGTGTTCATATCGCGACTCCTAGGTCCATCGGGACATAGTTGCGGCGCCCCGCCTCGCCGCGACATGAAAGCGACACCCTGAACTGACGCGTCATCAATAGAACCCTTGCATTAGCAGGAAAAGTTTAGTTTTATTCATTTAAATTGAAACATTACATGCTCCAATTCTTTCTAACAATCAAACAATGCTATCAAGTTGTTTCCTATCTACCATCTTGCCTATAAGTCAAATCAAAACGAGTCAAATGGTCCCCGCCACTGGCTGAAGTTTCTTCAAAGCTTCAACATATTCCTTGGTCACATCATCGTCTTCCTTCACCTCGGCTTGAATCACGCTCATCGCGCATCCCTCCTAGTGGACGATGGCGCTACGCATGTCGCGCTCGTCTTGTGCATCGCCCCTCTTCCTCTCTTGGATGGGCGGGAAGTGCGAGAGGAGCGGAACTACCGTCCGGGCCGCACCGCATTGGAGGTAGCAGCTGTCCGGGTTGTAGGAAACTAGCGCTCTGTTTCCCAGCAGCCTCAAGGCGAGCCCGGTACGTTGAGGGAGGTGGATCATCCGGCCATGCATGAATCGGGGGCGCATGTCAAAGTCCGCCACGGTCAGATTTCGGAGATACTTGCGCCATGCTTGTATGCCCTTCACTTGAGCCGTTTTGCACCAAGCTCGAGTGCTCATGTGATGTCGTCCGCCCAGATATGCCAGCGGGTGGTTCAGCATTGTCTTGCACTCCGTGGTCAGGTCCTCCACTGCCCGGAATTGGATGTGCATTCCCATCCATAACTCGAGGGCGATGACCGATCCATAGAAAGGACCCCCGAGCGCTGCAGAAGTCAGGCCAGCATACAGAAAACCCAAGACAGCTTGCCCAATTCTCATACCTTCAGAAATGGAGTCAATGATGCTAAGGTTTCCAAAAGAGATGGTGCCGTCAGATTCTGGGAAGAGTATGACACCGCAAATGCATATGGCGGCTGCCTTGGCAATGGCGGTGTAGTTCGTGGTCTTCTGTTTACACTGAGTGGTAATCCACTGTGCGATTAGAAGAAGGTGGACGTGCATACCGCTCGTCATGGTGTAGAGGTCGGTTTTCTTTGTGGTGATGTACGCCAAGATGCTCCAAGAGTTGATTTGCTCCACTGTGTAGGAGATTGTCGGTTCTTCGCCCCTTTGATAGCGTGGGAGGCCAAGCATGATCTCCAATTCTTCCAAAAGAATCGTCGCTTCAAACTCGGGGAAGACGAACGAGTTGGTTTGCGGATGCCACAGCTCCGCCATGGCCGTGACACTTTCCCACACGTACACCAGCTTGTTGTAATTCTTGGCCAGCACAAAGACAGTGGACAGCCCCCACTCCTTCAAGTGACCAATAGACGTAGGCAGCAATAGTTCGAGCATAGGCACTAGCCATGGCACTTTTGAGAACCGCCGTTGGCTGGGGAGGATCTGAAATATAAGATGAAACATAAAAAATGGAGGAGAAAAGAGAGAACAAAACAGAGCAAAATAGAACATAGTGCAGGAAGTTCAGAATTTAGGAAGAGAAAGGCCACTTACTTGGAGCTCCGGGCGCGTGTAGATGTGCCCCGGGATGGCGGAGAGCTGCTTCAGATCGGCATACGAGTCCCTAGCTGCTTTAGGGCCGGAATAGGGAGGGATGTCCTCTGCAAACGCCGAATAACTCCTCTTCATGGTTGCAAAAGAAAGAAAAGAGCTTGAAATTGAGGAGCAGAGGATGCCAGGGAATTAGCTGCGGGATTAGCACCCCCAACCCCTTGTTTATAGGGTCTAGATAGTTACAAACCTACTCTAATCCCGCATCTAGGTGTTAGGATAAGACTAGGAAAGGTTTAGGAGTCCTAGTGTTAGTCTAGTGTCTTAGGATAAGTCTAAGTCCCGGATTCCTGCGTTTTCAAAACTCTGTTCGAGTCGCGACACCGCGATCTGACGCGACTATGTAGCCACAGAGCGCTGTGATGCGACAAGGTCGTGGTTTTCAGGAGTGTCGCGTTTCTACCCGAATGATTATTCCCTTGTCTGTGCTTTGTATATATGTTTCTTCGTTTGTATTTATTGAATCCATTTGTCATTTTGTGATTATCATGCTTGTTTCCTGTGAATGGATTCTCAAAAATCAAAAAGGTCAGAAAATTCAAAAAAAAAAACAAAAAAAAGAGAAAAGATGTCGTCACAGGTAAGTCAGGTATTGTATCTCTATCCTTACTCCTGCATTACTATATGATATCCTACTTATTATATTGTTTCAAGGACCAGCTGGTTCTCAATGTGCTCTGGGATTTGAGTTCCCCTTTACCAAAAACGGTGATAATCTAGGAGCACATTGTTAATCGTTGGATAGGCCGTTGAGTTGGTTAAGTACGGCAACGATAGATTCAGGCCTGCACTGCAGTTGTGGGTAGTCTCTTGACCCTTTCTTATCCAGCTTAACAATATTATCCTTGATATATTTTATATTTTCTCATTTTATTTGCATTTGTTTTGATGATTTCTTTTATTTTAGCCCAGCATGCATCATGTAGGACTTTGAGCTTTCCTGACTCATTCTTGACCATTGATGAGCCCTTGTTGAGTGCCCAATAATTCTTCATGTTCCAAAACAAGAAATCTCAATTCCGCTCCGAATCGAAGGTTTGCCTCCGAGTGAGTTGTTCCCGTCAGATTAGCAAGAATTTCCTTGTCTGGATTTTTCTATCCAATTATTCATCCTACTCCTTTGATCTGTTTTGGTTGTGAACCGCTCCCAGGACAGAGTCATGAGTTACCTGCCTGGCATGCACATGTCCCTCCAAAACGAAACCTGCAGGCCAATCGGCTAGGGTACCTCTCAATCGAGGGGTTGATCATCCTCTTCTTTTTTCCCTTCTCGTCCAGACTTGTGCTCTTCTTTGCATTCTGCTCGAGCAACCTACTTGGGGCTTTCACGAAGATTCCAATTGCTCATTGGTTAAACCGGCTGTCTCATTACCTTGGCTTCCACTTTTCAGTCCACTTAGCATCACTTCTATTCCGTCGTCACTTCATGACATCTCCACTCCACTTCCGCTTCGCTCCCCTGCAAACTGGAAGCCAAGGAGGGGCAATCTGTAGACACCCGATTATGACTATTGGGCTGAACCACATTTCTTGTTATCTTAGTGGGCCCCTAATTGGTCACTCACCTTGAGCCCATCATTTGCCTTGTTTTGAGCCCATTAAGCCATTAAAATGCCTTGAAATCCCACAATTTATCACTTGAGAGAGTCCTTGGAGCATTATAACTCTCATCTTATCATGTGGTTAGGATGATAATTCAAGATAATTCAGATTTATTGTCGCGACGCATCGTGGCGCCGCGACTCTAATCGCGACGGTTTTGGCTGCCGCGACAGCCCATGCATTATACATGCACGTGGACAACGCTGTCGCGTCCCCCTGCACCGTCGCATTTCTAGTCGCGACCCTACGATATGTCGCGACAATGACCGAACCCTCTGGCCTCCATAACTACCCCCTATTTATCTTCCTATGAACTTGACTTAATCTTAAGGATTATCTCCACCCCTTGGGGCGAGATTCTGGCCCTAAGAACTCTCTAAGGACTCTCCATCCGATTTTAATAGAGCTTTATCGCCCTTTTTTAATTATTAAACCATTTTAAGGAGATAATGTCACTTACTCTCATTCCAAGCTCTATATAAACAAGGCCCCTCCTCAAGGACGAGGGGAGCCTCATTTACCATCCCGAAGGGCTGCCAAAATTTCCTCTTGATCATACTTAGCCTCGCAGCCTTCCATTCCTTTCATTTTTCCTTCACATTCCATTCCACAAAGCTACTCTTTTCACCATCAATGGAGCATGGAATGTGAAGAGGGCGACCCCGAGAATCTTCTGGAGTACTTGTACATCTTTGGAACTACACCCACGCCAGGGAGTCGCCCTAATGGGGCTCATACTCTTCCCCCTTCCTCCCTCCTATTTCTACATGCATTTTTCATGTTATTTTTAGATAGAGCACATTTGCTATCCACCCACGTTTTCCCACACCCATAGGGGTTTAAAACCACCCTAGGTCCGTTCCCACCATGATCCCCCATTTTCTTTCATCTTTAGAATAGGTACTATGCTTAACATGTTCTAATGGGGTATTTTCTTTGTGTTTATTTTTGATTGGCAGGCAAGCAAGTGAGGTCTACGAGAAGCTCTGGTTCTCCAGCCGGCTGGAGGACGAGAAGAAGGTCCCTACCTTAATTCTCCCGCATTCAGAGAACGCGACGGCTAAGGGTGACGCGACCATAGACGCGTCGACGAAAGTTGACGCGATATCAGTCACCGCGGTAGCCATGGCGACCGCGACAATAGGTCCGTTTTTGTTCTCTTTCCTTTTCCTAGTTTAAGTTAGCCATCATCTTCTTTCTATTATTAGGCAACTTGCTAGGTGGCGATCACACATATTTCCACACTACTAGTTTTAGTACACGATCGTGTGTCGAGGGGAGTCCAATCCCTGTGATTACAGTGCTGTCGTCGCGTTCTGGCCGCCTGACCGAACAGACCTGTCGCGATCCTGAGATGACCCTGTCGCGTTCCACTTTGACCCCATTGCGACCCTTACTAGGGTACGTCGCGACCTGAGACTTTTGCATGAAAACCCATAATTTGTGATGCTTTGAACCTCTACAGTGCTTGTACCCTCTATTAACAGTCATACGCGCAGTAAATATACTTATCATAAGTTGAACATTTATGTGTGTTTAAAATACATACACATGACCACTTTCTATCTACAAATTTCTCTTACACTTTCACTCACTTTGAACCATCCATAATGGCTTAACTTGGCATGAAATTATCTCATAATACATCTGGTAATTTATGTTAATTATATATGTAAATTTGACCTATTTTAAATGAACTTGTCTACGATTCTCACGATGATTTGGAACACCATTATCAACGCTCCACTGTTCTAGAATTCCTCTAGAACGTCAAGCACTTATTTCTATATACACATTTTCTCTTGACTTGGACGAACTCTCCGTCGAATACTCCTTCTGCCAGACTAGTGAGTCTTTGTTCAAGTCCTTCGTAAGTCTCCTCTGTCCATGGATTCCCACATGGTCGACGAGTTGGTTGTACCCTAACACCTATGACACCTCTAGGGATTAGCAAGATCTAAACGGCCTTAGTTGCTCTCGCTCTTATCTTGAATTACGCAGGACCTCTGGACCTGTGCATAACAAGGCCAGTAGAAGGGTTGTGTATCCCACTTGACTGCCAACACCAAACGCGTGTGTTGTGCCACTGTTACTATCGCCTGTTTACTCGACATGTTACGTGTAGTGTTCCTTAGTTCTCATCTATACTCTACTCACTCATCTATTCACGTTCACTCTACTATCTCGTCTCTCTTGTCTATTCATCTAGTACTCTCTTGGTACCCTTTGAGCTGCGTGGCTCCTACTATTTTGTACTGCTCATGATTGTCTAGCGCTAAAATGGGTCTTGTGACTCTACTAACTTGAATGCATACTGTTGAGGGCACAGAGAGTGTCCAAGGGGCTCCAATCTAGTCTTGGGGGCAGAGAGCCCCCCAAAAATACCTGTAGGGGCTATTGACTGTGTCTGTATTTGCACCGGTTCTGACTGACTATTTTGATTTAGGTAGACATCTGACTGTTACACTGTTACTGTTAGTCTGTTAAGTTCAGACGTACTGCACTGTTACTATACTGCCACTGACTGTTACTGAACTGCTACTGTTCTATTATTGAGCGACTATTATCGTACTCTCTTCATGCTCTACTTGATACTTGCTATCTTGAGTTATTGCATTCTATCCTGACTTAGTCACGTTCAAAGTACTATATTCTCTCTCGGCTATCTACAGATAACCAAAGTGCCATTACTATTTCGAATGACGAAAGTTAATCAAAAGTGCTATACTATTTCGATTGATGAAAATAAATTAAAGTGCAATTTACTCTTTACACGACCATCCAATATCTCTTTCCTTGCTATACATGTCGTTTGCTATTTCTTGACAATGATGTTATTCGCTATTGTTGTTATCGTTTCTATCGTGACTTGACTTTATTCATCGTGCTATACTCGATTCATCTGCTATCTGAACCATGTTACTTGTGCTATTACTTTCTTGACTTTACATGACTCTTTCTATCATTAGTTACTCTACCATTTAAAGCATTAATCATTTAAAGCCTGCTTGACTATTGAGATTTAAGTCCTACTAGGCGTTATCGCTCACCCTTCGTTATTTGTTATTGTGTCTTAGGTAAGTCGGACAATGACGTTACACACACCTATGAGACATGACCAGAGTGATGAGCGACCTGGAATCAGTTCATGAAGTTGCCCTAGCACTATGGAGTCTAATAGTTATTGCTTTAGATTTCTTTTCAATGTAATGATGTCATTGAGCCCTATGTATTGGCTCCGAATTAGAGGTTGTAATAGTCTTAGTGATTTTATAATGAAATCAAGAGTTTATTATAATTATTGCTCATTAGATGGTCTGATGTTTGCGAATGTATGCGCAATTGTCGTTACCATACTCGTTGTTCACGTTTTCCTCCGATTTATTCCGCTACTAAATTGGACTCGTCTGATGAACCCCTTCCCATGGGGAAGTACTCGGTCTGATGAACCCCTTCCCTAATAGCTCCATCAATTGCGTCTTCAATTCCTTTAGCTCGGCAGGTGACATCCGGTACGGTTGTCGTGATACCGGGGCAGCTCCAGGGATCAACTCAATGGCGAAGTTGACATCTCGTTCCGGGGGAATCTCTGGCAAATCTTCAGGAAACACATCGGGGAAATCCTGGACTATGTGTATGTTTTCTATCTTAGAACCCTTCTTTTCAACAACTACGGCTGCTAGGAAAGCAATGCAACCTTTCCTTATCATGTTATGGGCTTTTATGGCGGAGATTAGAGACATCCGTCTCTTATGTCTAATCCCAGAGAATGCTAATTTAGGAAAGTCACTAAATGTCACCCTTACTTTCTTACAATCGACACCTGCCCCATAGTGGACAACCAGTCGGCTCCCAAAATTACATCATAGCCTTCCATGGGCATACACACTATGTCGGCTTTTAGGTTATGGTCTCCGATCATTACATTGGCAGAGGGAAAGTATTTGTTCAATTTCTCCTTTCTCCTAGTAGCGTTGTGACAGAGAACTCACAACCCATGGATATAGGTTTTGCAGTCAGGGTATTGATGATCAGCTTATCCCCATGTAATTTAAAGTACTTACATATTTATTTTGGTGATTAACAAAACTATAATAAAGTTTATTCTAACATATTTTCTATGAGATTTGAGCACAGAAAATGAAACAAGGAATAACAAGCAAAATGGGTAAGTAGTATTTACTCTATAGCAATGTAAGTTCAAAGCATCAAATTTTCTAAGTACACATCGACTCTCTAGTTGTCATAACGATTCGCTAAGAGATCACAACGATTTGCCTCTCCTAACGATTCGCTAAGAGATCACATCGACTTGATTCACAACGATTTGATTATCGCAACGATTTCTTAAGTGAGAACAACGATTTGCTCTCACAACGATTTGGTTATCGCAATGATTTCACTTATGTCATAATGATATCAATAAAGCTATAACGATTTCTCTATTTTTATAATGATTTGCCCTCACAACGATTCGTTAAGTGATTGCAACGATTTGCCCTCACAATGTTTCGTTAAGTGATCGCAACGATTTGCCCTCACAACGATTCGTCAAGTGATCGCAACGATTTGCCCTCACAATGATTCGTTAAGTGATCGCAATGATTTGCCCTCACAACGATTCAGTAAGTGATCGCAACGATTTGCCCTTACAATGATTCGGTAAGTGATCGCAACGATTTGCTAAGTATTCATAACGATTTGCTTTCATAATGATTCGTTAAGTATTCATAAAAATTTGCTTCCATAATGATTCAATAAGTGATCACATCGATTTCTTAAGAAAGAACAACAATTTGCTCTCACATCGATTTGATAAGTGAGAACAACGATTTCAGTGTCACAACGACTCATCAAGTTTCAAAATGATTTGATCCCTGTAATGATTCGATAAGTTACATAACGACTCTGTTACTATAATGATTCATCAAGTTACATAACGACTTGGTCGCTGTAACGATACAGCAAACAACAATTCATTCACATTGTCTTTAACGATTTGATTATAACAACTTGCTCATAACGATTTGCTTATAGAGTCATAACGATTTGTATGTGCATTAGTTTGCTTATGAGTGGACATCGATTTACATGGATATCGACTCATTTGCATAACAATTTCATAAGTCATGCATGTAAAGATTTCATGGAATATAACGATTTGATATCTGAACTCATTTCTGATTTCGTTGAAAAGTCAAAGTCTTCACGTAGATATTTCTGACATCCATGCATTTATTATGACTGAACGTATCACTGCAGTGCATGCAAATGATATCTTCTATTTTCGTACTTATTCTGTAAACATCTTTTTGGAAGAACAGAATGGAACTTCTATTTCTATATAAAATCAATCTAACATTGACTGACAACAAGAGACAACCTAGCTGTCTATTGTTTAGCATTTAATGCATGCAGGTCTCTGACAGCACTTCTCATACAACGTTGGACACAATAGAAGCCAAAGGATATCTATGAAGATCATCTCTTTTTGCGTGCATGGAAGGCTAAAGATTGTTGAACGGGAAGCTCTACAGGACCATGCAGTCTAACATAAACAAAAGCTTAGAGATAATGGGCACTTCAACGTTCAAATTTCAAATAGAAGATATATAAAGAAGACTGAAGCTCTAGAAGAACACAACTTTCAGATTGGGAATACCAACGACAATCTTTCACAAGTTTTTTCTGCGAGCATCTCGAAGAGCCAAGCCTCACTCCTCTGATTGTTTAGCTCTTAGCTCTCTGCATTCATTGTGTTAGTCTTGAGAGCTTCTGTAAACTGAGAGTGTTCCTCACTGTAGAACTTTCCCTCTCAGTCTTAGCTTCAGATCTAGCATTGTATAAGCTTGATCTAGGGGCTTGATCTCATTTCACATTCTTGTGTTTTTTTGTGTTCCCTTCGTGTTGAAGGAAGACCTGGGGGTTACAGGGTGTGTGTTCCCTTCGAGTAGAAGGAAGACCTGGTGGTATCCAGGGTGGTGTATTTCCTCTTCGGGTTGTGAAGAGAAGGCCAGCTGCGGCTGGGTGTGTAAGGGTCCATAAGGGAGACTGTACCCTTGGGAAGTGAAAGCCTGAGTTGTTGCTCAGGGACTAGACGTAGGACTCCTAAGGAGAGGGGATCCGAACCAGGATAAATCCTTGTGTAGTGTGATTGCCTTTGTGTGTTTTTTGTTTATCTTTGCTAACAATAACATCTATCGAAGTGTTTTGTTAATCTCTTTGTGAAAAGATTTTAGGTTCTCAATATTTTTAAGTATCCCGTTCACCCTCCCTCTGGGCTTGCTAGCTGGGCAACAAGTGGTATCGGAGCTAGTCTCTTCGACAAAGAAGAAGATCCAACGATCTGAAGAGAAAAGATCAAATGGCAACCCAAGGTTACTCCCAAGGTCAGTCAGTTAACAGGCCACCGCTGTTCGATGGAGAAGATTACACCTATTGGAAAACAAGAATGGAGTATTTCCTACAAGGTCTCGACTATCAGATCTGGTCATTAGTTGAAGAAGGTGATCTTTTGGTTACTAATGAAAAAGATAAGTGGACTAAAGACGACAAGAAAAAGATCTCCTTAAACTACAAAGCCAAGAGCATTCTATGTTGTGCTCTTAGCAAGAAGGAATTCAACATAATTTCCGCCTGCAAATCCGCCATGGAAATGTGGGAAAAGCTCAGGATCACATACGAAGGCACCGACAAAGTCAAGGAAACCAGGATAGACATACTGGTGACACAATATGAAAGGTTTCAGATGCATCCAGGAGAGTCAATAACCCAAATGTTTAGCAGATTTACAGGCATCACAAATGGGTTAGCCAGTCTTGGAAAGACTTACGAAATGGGAGACATGGTAAGAAAAATTCTGAGATCTCTACCATCTTCTTGGACTCCCAAAGTAACAACTATAGAAGAAGCCAATGACCTGAAGAGGATGTCATTGGAGAAACTTGTTGGGTCCCTTATGGCCCATGAAATCAACATGGAGAGACTGGGAGAGTCTTCGAGAAGAAAGAAACACTCAAATGCTCTCAAATCTGAAGAAGACTTGTCAGAGGAGTTTTCAAACAACAATGAAAGCATTGAAGATGACGAAGATGAAGAAGCGATGTTATCAAGAAGGCTACAAAGAATACTAGAAAAGAAGAAAAAGTATCAGTCCAGTAGAAGATACTTCAAGAAAAATAAGGACTTTAAGAAGCCACAAGTAAAGGATCCAAAGAAAGCTGAGCCCATATGCTATGAATGTAAGAAGCCCAGGCATATCAAAGCAGAATGTCCGAAGCTCAAGAAATCTGAGTTCAAAAGGAAAGACAGTTCTAAGAAATTCAGAAGATACAAAAAGGTAGTGATGGCTGTAGTTTGGAGCAATAGAAGCAACGACAGCGAGTCTATCTCAAGTGAAGATGAGGAAGAAAAGGCCAACCTGGCCTTCATGGCAAACATCGACGAAAAGGTAACATCTGATTCCTTCACTTCTTATACTGAATCTGATTCTGACAATTTGGAAGAAGCATTTAACGAGTTTTATGATAAATATAAGGATGTGTGTAAATCACTAAAAATGACAAAGAAAAATCATGCTTGCCTAGAAAACACAAATTCAGACTTAAAATCTGAAAATGAACAACTAGAGAAGCAAATCAATGAACTTAAAAGAAGAAATGATCTGTTATGCGAAGATCTGAAAGATAAAAATAAACAAATAATAAAATTAGAAAAACAAGAAATCTTAGACGAATTGAAAAAGGAAATTAAAACACTAACAGAAGAAAATGAAAAACTATCTAGTACACTAGAAAAATTCACCAACGGGAAAAATTCCTTAATATTAAAAGGTGCTAGACAGTCAGGAAAAAGAAAACAAGGATTAGGCTATACACCCCTAGATAATGAAGACACAATAGTATACCCTAAAACGTATCCAACTCCTAAATTTGTAGCTAAACAAGATACTTCATATAAATCAAACTTTAAGTATGTTTCATATGAAAGGGTAACTAAAACAACATGCTGTAGCCATTGCAACAGGCTAGGTCACAGTAAATAACTTGTCCAACCAAACACAAAAAATGGAAAATTAAAAGAAAAAATAATGACACTAACCAACCAGGACCCAAAAGAACTTGGGTACCTAAAGCTTGATGTTTTCATTTCAGGGAAACCTTCGAGCATCCAAATGGTATTTGGATAGTGGATGCTCAAGGCATATGTCAGGTAATAGAAAGCTATTCTCTCACCTCGAAGCTGAAGAAGGCATAGTGACATATGGAGACAATGGAAAAGGAACAGTGATAGGATGCAGATCTGTCGGCAATAAAGAGAAAATGTTTATTGAAGATGTACTATGCGTAAAAGGTCTGAAGCACAACCTAATCAGCATAAGCCAGCTATGTGACAGAGGACATCAAATCAGATTCCAAGAGTCTAAGTGCAGCATCATAAAGGACGGAGCAGTGATTTTCGAAGCTAACAGAGAAAAAAATCTGTATGTACTTTAGCTTGAAGAACTGAAAGATCAAGACATCTGTTTAGCAGCAAGTAAGGAGCAGTCAACTGAGCTGTGGCACAGAAGATTGGGCCACTGCAGTTTGGATGGCATGAGAAAGCTGATCAAGAAAAGCCTGGTGGAAGGTCTACCAAAGGTCAGCACAAGAATGGACGGTGTCTGTGGATCATGTGCAAAAGGAAAGCACACCAAGTCATCCTTCAAGTCAAAGACTGTGGTAACAACCTCTAAAGCCTTAGAACTCCTTCATATGGATTTATTTGGGCCAATGAGGACCATAAGTCTTGGAGGAAAGAATTTTGGATTCGTTATAGTAGATGACTATTTAAGATTCACATGGGTATCCTTTCTGGAACACAAAGATGATACATTTGAAAGCTTTGTAAGTTTCAGTAAAAAGGTTCAGAAAGATAAGAAGTACTTCATTGTTGGAATCTGGTGAAATCATGGAGGAGAGTTCCAGAATGAAAAATTTGGCAAATTCTATGATGACAAAGGGATAGAGCACAATTTCTCAGCACCAAGAACACCATAGCAGAATGGAGTTGCTGAGAGAAAGAACAGAACCCTATTGGATATGGCAAGAACGATGTTGTCAGAATATGATCTGCTAAGGACTTTTGGGCTGAAGTAGTTAACACAGCTTGTTACATAATCAACCGGGTGATGATCAGGCCGATTATAAAGAAAACATCATATGAATTGTACCATGGGAAAGAAGCCGAAGATCAGTCACTTCAGGACATTCGGATGTCCATGTTTCATCCATCCACAACAACGGCAAAAGAGACATTGGTAAGTTAGATGCAAAATCAGATGAAGGCATTTTCATGGGGTATGCATCTAAACCTAAAGGCTATAGGGTAGTTAATAAGCGTACTTTATTAATTGAGCAATCAATACACATTATCTTTGATGAAACTAACCCTTCCTTGAGAAAGGAAGAAGATAGTGATAATGATGATGCAGATGAATTGTCCAAGAAGCTAAAGAACTCATCAATTGAGGACAAGGAAGATCCACCTCTAGAAGACCTGCAACAAAAGGACATAGTACATGAGAATCTTCCAAAGGAATGGAGATACAAGAAAGATCACCCTCCTGAAAATATTATTGGTGATCCATTTGTAGGGGTAAGAACAAGAGGTAACATAATTCCATGTGATTATTTAGCTTTTATTTCTCAAATAGAGCCTAGGACAGTCAATGAAGCTATTGCTGATGAATCTTGGATTTTAGCCATGCAAGATGAACTGAATCAGTTCAAGAGAAACCAGGTATGGTCACTTGTTCCTAGACCATCAGATCATCCAGTGATTAGCACCAAATGGGTGTTCAGAAATAAATTGGATGAAGCTGGTGTGATCATAAGAAACAAGGCCAGATTGGTAGCTCAAGGCTATTCCCAAGAGGAAGGCATAGATTTCGATGAAACCTATGCACCAGTAGCTAGACTTGAGGCTATTAGAATATTACTTGCATATGCATCTGCATTAGATATAAAATTATTTCAAATGGATGTAAAGTTTGCCTTTCTAAACGGTTTCATAAAAGAGGAGGTTTATGTGGAACAACCTCCAGGTTTTGATGACAATGATTTTCCAAATCATGTATTTAAATTGCACAAAGCATTATATAGACTAAAACAAGCACCAAGAGCATGGTATGAACGTTTAAGTACATTTCTATTAAACCATGGTTTCATTAGAGGTCAAGTAGATAGTACATTATTTGTTAAGTCTAAAGTCAAACATATTCTGCTTGTTCAAATATATGTTGATGATATAATATTTGGTTCTGCTGATGAATCCCTTTGCAAGTATTTTGAAAAGCTCATGCAGGGAGAATTCGAGATGAGCATGATGGGGGAGCTCAACTACTTCCTTGGATTGCAAATCAAATAAGGAAAGGAAGGAACTCACATCTGTCAAACCAAGTACACCAAGGAGTTGCTAAAGAAATTTGGATTCGAAAATAGCAAGCCACTGTCAACGCCTATGAGCACCTCAACAAGATTGGACAGTGATAAGGATGGTAAGAAAGTAGATCAAAAAATCTACAGAGGTATGATAGGATCTTTACTGTACTTAACAGCTAGTAGACCTGATATATTGTTTAGTGTATGTATGTGCGCTAGGTATCAGGCAGATCCTAAAGAATCTCATTTAATTAATGTCAAAATTTTTTTAAAATATTTAGCAAAAACCCATGACTTAGGTTTATGGTATCCAAAATCATGTGAAGTTAATTTAGTAGGATACTCTGATGCTGACTACGCTGGATGCAAAATAGATAGAAAAAGCACCAGTGGTTGTTGTCAATTTCCTGCAGGATGTCTGATCTCGTGGTCCTCAAAGAAACAAAATTCAGTGGCATAATTATAGAAGAAGCTGAGTACGTAGCTGCTGGAAGTTGCTGTACACAACTACTATGGATTAAGCAACAACTTGAGGATTATGGACTCTAGATCAAGACAATTCCCTTATTATGCGACAACACCAGTGCAATAAATCTAACCAAGAATCCAGTACAACATTCAAGGACTAAGCACATTGAGGTTAGATATTATTTTATTCGTGATCATGTAGCTAATGGTAACATAGATATTTCTTTCATTGATACTAATAATCAGTTAGCATATATCTTTACAAAAGCCTTACGTGAAGAGAGATTTATTTCTCTTAGAAGGGAATTTGGCATGTGTAAATTGTGAAAGAATTATCTGTATAAAACTAAAATATAAATTTTATAATATCAATTTTTTTTTAATTTAAGTAAAATTCTAAATGTTGCCTGCTTGTTTAAATATCCTTGACGGTTCGTAATTTTTAAAGGAATTTATTTCCATCGAACTGGTCATTTTGTCATTTTCTGCCATCATGTCGCCTCCAATTTCGAAAGGTCTCTTTACTCATATATCCCGAAATCTGTGTGGCAACGATTCACTTCCCACCTTCATCTTTCTCTTTCTTCTTGCTTGAGGCGATACCCTATCGACTCTGGCATCGACTCTCTGAGATTTCAAAGCATCCAACTCCTTCCCGCCAGAAATTTCTTGAGGGTTCCTGTTCCAATCCTCTTTCCAGTCCTCCAGAAACTCTTCCCATCCAAAACCATGGCCTCGTCTGGTGTATCCGGTAGCGTAGGGGGCTATGCAGCTGAATTTCTCACCGCCGAGCAGCAGGAAAAGTTTGTGACCGTGAAAATTAAGCTGTGCGGTCACAAAGCAGTAGATGTGGCAGATTTACGGAAAAATGGAATGGGCAGCATCGTCCCAGCTATGGACAGATTGGGATGGATGAAGATGGCTACCTTCTCAGAAGTAAGTTATCCTGACCTAGTAAATGCATTTTATGTATGTCTGAAGACAGAAGAAGATGGGACCTTGACTTCCATGGTCAAGGGAACTCAGATTAGGGTCACACGAGAGTTACTAGCATCAATCTTTGGTGTGACTACTTCCGGTCACAGTGGAGTTCACACTATGGATATCCAGGCAAAAGGATTAGGGATTGTTGGTCCTGAATACAAATTGAAGGACGGGAAGCTAGATATCAACCAGTTGAATGCATTTAATCATCTTTTGCACTTTATAGTCTGTCAAATTTTGGTTCCCAGAAGCGCTACTTTTTCAACATGCACCAAAGCAGACTCAGATTTAATGTTCTGGGCCATCCAGAATCAGGAAATCAATTTGGCCGAAATCATCATAGAAAGGATGAAATTTGCAAGTGCACAAGTATGGGATAAGAAAAGTAAGCTGAATGTGTCTCTACCCTATGCCCATCTCTTAACTAAGGTATTTCAGCATTATGGCATCAGTGTGGTAGGAGATGTTTCTGAAAAGATGGGGCAGGCTATCTGCAGCAAGAACTTAAGGAAAAGCGGATTTTCAGTTGTAAATGGTGTATGGTCAAAGACCTTTATGGCTGAGGGTGAGGCCATTATTGGCGAAGCCCAAGAAGTCCAGGAAGAGGTAGGAGAAGCAGCTGTAGCAGCAACAGTCCAAATGGTTCAAGAGGAATCACCAGTAGTAGCACCAGCAGTAGTACCAGCAGTAGTACCAGCAGTAGTACCAGCAGTAGTACCAGCAGAGGAAGCTAGAGCAGCAACTCCAAGTATTCCAGATCAGCAGGAACAAATTCCATCAGTTCGGGAGGAACCACAAGCAGTAGTAGCAGATGTTCAGGTCAATGCAGCAGCCAGCAGAATTGAGGATCTCTTGCCTGAGTAGATTGAGCCCGTTGGGCAATATTCAGAGATTGTTCCTCCCTCTTCCCGAGTATCCTCAGTACTCAGGGATGTACTGGACTCCATCCAAAGCTATCTGGGAGAGCTAAAAATTAGTGATGATCAAGCAACAACAACTGTGGCATCAGGCCACACTGATGAGATCATCATGGAGGAAGCTCTCAGTCAGGGGGAGCAAGAGGATGCTCATAAAAATGTTCAAGTAGATGATGCTCCCATTCAGGGGGAGCAAGGAGTTGAGAAGGAAGCAGCTCCTCAGGGGGAGCATATTGAGAGTGTCCCCATGAATATTGAAAAGAATGTTGAATCTGTGGAGCCCAGTGAAAGGGTAAGTAGCAAAAGGAAAAGGGTAGCTCATAGGAAGCCCAGGGAGAAGTAGCTGAAGATACAGTTGAAGCCCATTGTTAAAAGGTTGAATGAGAAAGGCAAGACTCTCACATCTCTGCAGTATGATATTCAGTCTATCATTATCAGCCAGACCTCAGCAGCACGCGAGATTGGAGCCTTGTCCACTGAGTTACACAACTTGAGAGATGATTTTAGAATGTTCAAGCAATTATGCAGATGGATGAAATGTGAGTTTGACAGTGTCAAGAAGCTTATCTCTTCGAGGGAGCAATCCACCTCTGCCCCTCCAGCTCACTCACCAGTTAGCAGTGCAGAGCCATCAGGGCCAAAGCATGCATAAGAAAATGCAGGGCCATCAGGGCCAATTGTAGTAGAACCAGCAGGGCCATCCGGGCCATCTGAAGATGTAGCAAGGCCATCAGGGTCATCTGAGGGTGTTGCAGGGCCACCAGGGCCAATGATCTCTGAGGATGTGTCTCCAAGAGTAGAAGAGCCTGCAGCTGCTCCTAAAGCCCATGAGTCTTCATCTCTTGCAACACCAGCTCCTCCTTCACCACCCTCTTCATCCACAGCTCCTCCAGCACCCATTACCTTCAAACAACCTATGCCTCGCACCATCTCTTCCCCAACTCCTTTTCCATCTCAATCCACCTCATCTCCCACTATCTCTCAAATCATTTCTCCACCTTCACCTGTCTGTGAAGATCCTCCTGTTTCCTCATTAGCTGGAGCATCATCCTCTTCTGGTCCCTCATCAGCCAGATCATCCACCAATTTTTCTCCAAGTTCTTTCCTTCATCCTCCTACTCCAGCTTCCTCTATCACATTCATTCATGAAAATCCCCAACTTGCCAGTGCCTTTCTAAACAACTGTGAGAATGAGTTGGAGCGCACCACACTCATCTCAATCCTGGCAGTTGCTACTCATGTTCATAGGACTGATTCCTCTAGTCCTATTTAGAAAAAGAGGAAATTCTCATCCACCCTTGCTCTTACTTCCGAACCTAAGTTTCCTCCTCTTTGGTACTCCCTCACTATTGAAAATCGAAGGAGACCAATTTATTGTGAATATCTCCAAAAGTGCATTTTTTCCACCACTTTTGGCATTCCCTTTCTCAACCTTAGTGATCACCTGGACATTGTCCTTCCTTATTGCCATATTCCCAAAACCGACCAATCAAAAATCTTCCAACTGGCTGAATGCAAGACTGAGGATCAGTGGGCTAAAGGGCACAAGGCTCTCTATAGCAAATTTCTTCTTGCCAAGTCAGATAGCACTCCTCCCTAGGATCACCCACTCACCCTCTCTGAGTGGTTTGTGTTTCATCATCAAGCTCTCTTGGCCCCCTTCATTCTCAAAGAAATAAGGATCGCCAGGTGCTTTTAGCTGTACAATGATTTTCGATATCTCAACAAGCTTCCTGAAGTACAGTTTGGCCAATTCCATGGAGCTATTACCACTCTTCGAGCTGACAATCTGGTCAATTGCTCCTTCACAGTGGACTTCTCAACCCTGAAATTGCATGAAAAAGTTTTTCTTCCCAAGCTACATTCTTTGGTGTTGGACTCCTTTGCTGGCTCTCATACCTTTGAGAGATTTGCTCGAGTAATGGAAAGAATTTCCGCTCAGCAGGGTCGCCTCCCCTCCTTTCAAAGGTTTATTTTCTGAGAATTTCATCTGGGCCACATCTCTTCTGAAGTGCTTGCTCCACTCATTTCTGAATGTGAAAGGCTTTCTCCCACAGATTGGGAAAAGCATTACAAACAATCTGCTCTTCAGTTGGAGTCGCTAAATTCTTCCCTGGTCAAGTCAGGCAAGTCCCCTCTCTCTGCTGAAGCCTTCCTAAATTTGAATTCCATCAATCCAGTTCAGGAACTATTTGTGCAATGGGTCGAAAGGTACAAGCTATTTTTGGCCTTGAAGAAGGATCTTCTGCAGCATCAGATTCACTACCCTGTCAACATCAACCAATTTCTTCGATTTGCCAGCTTTGGATCCTTCCTCTTCTTCAAACAATCTCTTAGCAGAGAAGAATATGCTGATTTTCTAGAAGATCAGCGCCAACTTCACATCAAGAGGATGCTTCCAGACATGGGGCCCTCTTACTCTATTGCTTCTGGGGTTTTCCTGATCTATTTTGAGGAGCAGGAAAGCAAGGCCTTGCGCATTATTCAGCGGCATGCCTCTGTTCTTTCTCCTGCCTTCTACCTTTCTGTAACCTCCCAAGATTCATAGTAAAGCTCTTTGCTCTTCTCTCTATTGTATCTTTCTTCTTTGTCTCACTCTTATATCTTTTTGCTTAATGACAAAAAGGGGGAGAAATATAGTACTACTAAAATATATTTTTTATATATTTCCGCAATTTCGTTTAGATTCATTTCAGATCATCTATGCTTATTGTTAAGTTTTGTCATTACCAAAAAGGGGGAGATTGATGATCAGCTTATCCCTATGCAATTTAAAGTAATTACATATTTATTTTGGTGATTAACAAAACTATAATAAAGTTTATTCTAACATATTTTCTATGAGATTTGAGCACAGGAAATGAAACAAGGAATAACAAGCAAAATGGGTAAGTAGTATTTACTCTATAGCAATGTAAGTTCAAAGCATGAAATTTTCTAAGTACACATCGACTCTCTAGTTGTCATAACGATTCGCTAAGAGATCGCAACGATTTGCATCTCCTAACGATTCGCTAAGAGATCACATCGACTTGATTCACAACGATTTGGTTATCGCAACCATTTCTTAAGTGAGAACAACGATTTGCTCTCACAATGATTTGGTTATCACAACGATTTCACTTATGTCATAACGATTTCAATAAAGCTATAACGATTTCTCTATTTTTATAATGATTTGCCCTCACAACGATTCGTTAAGTGATCGCAACGATTTGCCTTCACAACGATTCGTTAAGTGATCGCAATGATTTTCCCTCACAACGATTCGTCAAGTGATCGCAACGATTTGCCCTCACAATGATTTGTTAAGTGATCGCAACGATTTTCCCTCACAATGATTCTGTAAGTGATCGCAATGATTTTCCCTCACAACGATTCGGTAAGTGATCACAACGATTTGCTAAGTATTCATAATGATTTGCTTTCATAACGATTCGTTCAGTATTCATAACGATTTGCTTCCATAATGATTCGATAAGTGATCTCATCGATTTCTTAAGAAAGAACAACAATTTGCTCTCACATCGATTTGATAAGTGAGAACAACGATTTCAGTGTCACAACGACTCATCAAGTTTCAAAACGATTTGATCCCTGTAACGATTCGATAAGTTACATAACGACTCTATTACTGTAACGATTCATCAAGTTACATAACGACTTGGTCGCTGTAACGATTCGATGCAGCAAACAACGATTCATTCACATTGTCTTTAACGATTTGATTATAACAACTTGCTCATAACGTTTTGCTCATAGAGTCATAATGATTTGTCTGTATAACGATTTGTATGTGCATCGATTTGCTTATAAGTGCACATCGATTTACGTGGATATCAACTCATTTGCATAACAATTTCATAAGTCATGCATGTAATGATTTCATGGAATATAACGATTTGATATCTGAACTCATTTCTGAGTTCGTTGAAAAGTCAAAGTCTTCACGTAGATATTTCTGACATCAATGCATTTATTATGACTGAACATATCACTGCAGTGCATGCAAACGATATCTTTTATTTCCGTACTTATTCTGTAAACATCTTTTTAGAAGAACATAATGGAACCTCTATTTCTATATAAAATCAATCTAACGTTGACTGACAACAAGAGACAGCCTAGCTGTCTATTGTTTAGCATTTAATGCATGCAGGTCTCTGACATCACTTTTCATACAACGTTGGACATAATAGAAGCCAAAGGATATCTCTGAAGATCATCTCTTTTTGCGTTCATGGAAGGCTAAAGACCGTTGAATGGGAAGCTCTACAGGACCATGCAGTCTAACATAAACAAAAGCTTAGAGACAACGGGCACTTCAACGTTCAAAGTTCAAATAGAAGATATATAAAGAAGACTGAAGCTCTAGAAGAACACAACTTTCAGATTGAGAATACCAACGACAATCTTTCACAAGTTTTTTCTGCGAGCATCTCAAAGAGCCAAGCCTCACTCCTCTGATTGTTTAGCTCTTAGCTCTCTGCATTCGTTGTGTTAGTCTTGAGAGCTTCTGTAAACTGAGAGTGTTCCTCACTGTAGAACTTTCCGTCTCAGTCTTAGCTTCAGATCTAGCATTGTATAAGCTTGATCTAGGGGCTTGATCTCATTTCACATTCTTGTGTTTTTTTGTATTCCCTTCGTGTTGAAGGAAGACATGGGGGTTACAGGGTGTGTGTTCCCTTCGAGTAGAAGGACGACCTGGTGGTATCCAGGGTGGTGTATTTCCTCTTTGGGTTGTGAAGAGAAGACCAGCTGCGGCTGGGTGTGTAAGGGTCCATAAGGGGGATTGTACCCTTGGGAAGTGAAAGCCTGAGTTGTTGCTCAGGGACTAAACGTAGGACTCCTAAGGAGAGGGGATTCGAACCAGGATAAATCATTGTGTAGTGTGATTTTCATTGTGTGTTTGTTGTTTATCTTTACTAACACTAACATCTATTGAAGTGTTTTTGTTAATCTCTTTGTGAACAGATTTTAGGTTCTCAATATTTTTAAGAATCCCATTCACCCCCCCTCTGGGCTTGCTAGCTGGGCAACATATATCAGCAAAGTGTTGAGATATAAATGAATGAGTTGCTCCAGTATCAAATAAAACGAAAGCTGATAAGGAGAAAACTTGTAGGGTACCTTCTACCATGCCACCTTCCTCAGTGGGCTCTTCATTGTGCAGGGCTTGCAGTCGGCCCTGTTTCTTAGGCGCATTAGGGCACCTCTCATATTCTTTCAATAGCGGGCACTCGGGGATGCGGTGCTCGCTGCTTCCACAGCGCAGACATGCGCCGGCTTTCCTCCAGCACTCATCAGCGATGTGACCTGGCTTGTCACAGTGCTTGCAGTTACTTTTTGTTGGAGTGTTGGGGACAATAGCTTTAGGTTTCCTTTCTTGGCTGGGTCCCTTCGTGATGTTGAAGGGACGCTTCTTTCCATTGTTTGGCTTAGCAGATGATTGCCCTGAGGTCATTTCCTTCTTCACGAACTTCCCTTTAATACGGTCGGTGAAGTCCGTAGCATCTTCTAGTAGTTGGGCCTTCTTCACCATCTCGGCGTAGGTCTAGATGTCGAGAGGGGCCAATTGAGTGATATATTGTGGCTTAAGGCCATTGAGAAAGCGCTTAGCCTTCATTCTTTCCGTATTCACCATGTGTGCAGCATAGCGTGCCAGTCTTGAAAACTGGGCTTCGTATTCGGCCACAGTCAAGCTCCTCTATTTCAGAGCAGTGAATTCCACAGCCTTCCTTTCTTGGACACACTCTGAGAAGTATTTGGAATTAAAAGCTTGTTTGAATTTGGTCCAGGTGAACTGACCATTAGCTCTGGTCGCTTCAACAGACTCCCACCAAGCACAGGCGTCCTTTTCCAGTTGGAATGTGGCAAGTAGGAGCTTATCCCCCGCTGTGCATTGCATAACACAGAAAATCCTTTCTGTTTTCTTTAGCCAGTGTTCGGCTTCATCCGGATTCGTGGATCCACTGAACCTAGGTGGTTTCAAACTCTTGAAGTTACGATGCAGGTCACCTGCACCACCACGATTACCACCTCCTTGGGTAGCTTGCATGATTGCACGCGCCAGTTCTTGAATGGTCTGTTGCATGCCCCTCATTTGAACAAGTTCAACAATCATCTTGATTGCTTAGTTTCTACAAAGTAACTTATTGTCATGATATTGATGTGGAATTTAATTCGTGAATGTGTGAGTTCATTTTTAGCTATTTACCCTTGGCTCTAACCACAACTCACATAGGTAGGATAATTGACTCTAGTCGAGGCAGGTCAACCTAGATCATCCTATACTTAAGAATAACCTAGGCTCTGATACCACAAAACTGTCACGCCCCGACGTGGAATATCGGAATGTGAGACAGTTGCAAGTGAACGGGTATAGAGCAAGTACTAGACATCAAACCATTGAACAATGAATAAATACTAAAGCAAATTCTTCTCATTAATAACTTTCCAAATGTCTATTTTCAACTACTAATATCAGAGCCATTCTATAGGGCCCAATTACATTGAAATAAAATTAAAAGACTAAACTAACACTCTAACATAATACTAAGATACTAGGGTACTCATGACTTCACTCCTGATCGTTCCCGTCCTCTTGAGTGTATGTGTCATCCTCGGTCTCACCTGAGAACACAACGACAAATAATGCAGGGTGAACGATAACGCCTAGTAGGACTTAAATCTTAATAGTTAAGCAGGATTTAAATGATTAATGTATTAAAAGACAGAGTAACTAATGATAGAGTGAGAGAGTAAAAGATAGCAGGATAGCGCATGATGGAAATAGCACAAGCTTTCTAAGTATAGCACAAGTGTCGAGTATAGCACAAATAGCACAAAGTATAGCACAACGGGTATAGTATAACACTTTTCTCAAAAGACAACGAGAGAACATAGCACTTTTGATTGTCATTTAGATAGTTGAGATAGATAGCACTCGAGTGTAATGCCAAACACTCTGATCATTTAACTCCCATAGGCACTAGCACTTTCGGGTGCACATCCCAGGACCAGATCGGGCCTTTATATATTGCCAGACATTGGTTATATTGTTTATCTTTAGACAATCAGTCAATGGCCAATAGAGAGAACCAAGAAATAGATGAGAGTACTAGATGAATAGACGAGATAGTAGAGTGAACGTGAATAGATGAGCGAGTAGAGTATATATTAGAGCTAGTGGACATTACAGGCGATAGTAACAGTTGCACAACACGCGCACTTGGTGTTGGCAGTCAGGTGGAACTCACGACCCTTCCACTGGCCATGTTAAGCACAGGTCTAGAGGTCCGGCGTGATTCAAGATAAGAGCGAACATCTAATACCCTTCCACCAGCTCGTCGACCATGTGGGAATCCATGGATAGAGGAGACTTACGGAGGCCTTGAACAATGATTCTGTAGTCCGACAGAAGGAATATCCGAGGGAGTGTTCGTCCAAGTCAAGAGAGAGTGTATAGAGAACCAAGTGCTCGACGTTCTAGAGGAATTCTAGAACAGTGGAGTGTCGATAACGGTGTTACCAAACATCGCGAGAAAATGTAAACAAGTCTATTTAAAATATGGCAATTTAATTACATAAATTACCAGATGTTTTATGAGTTAATTACATGCCAAGTTAATCCATATTTGGATGGTTCAAAGTGTGTGCATGTATCATGAAATCATAGCTAGAAATAAGTCATGTGCATGTCTTTTAAAATCACAAATTAATGTTCAGTTTATAACAAGTATATTTATTGTGTATATGACTGTTAATAAAGTGTACAAGTACTGTAGAAAGTTAGAGCATCATAAATCGGGGGTTTTCATGCAAAAATCTTAGATCGTGACGCACCTCACTAAGGGTCGCGACGGGGTCAACTGAGAACGCGACATAGCCTTGTACAGATCACGACGGGCTTGTCAGTTCAGGCAGGCAGATCGTAACGATAGACCCTGTCGCGATCAGATCGCGATGGGAGATGCTGTCGTGACGGCCTTGAGAACGCGACAGGGCTTATACAGAACGCGACGGGTCGGTCAGGACAGGTGCACAGATCGCGACGGCAGCGCCTGTCGCGTTCAAAACGTGGCAGGTATTGCTGTCGCGGCCAGACCTCAGAATGCGGCCTATCGGGCCGTCATGTTCACAGGGTCTGTGCCTGAGTCCGACCGGGAAAGAACAGTGCATTGGATTGCGGACTAGACTTACCCTATTTTGACACAGGGTGATTCAGAAAATCATAACTAATTGTACAAGCGATGAAAAATCATGAAACTCATTGCAAATTGATCTAGACATGCAAGAGTACTTCCAGTAAATCGAAATTTGAAAACAATCATGGTTTCGTCAGGCTTTAATCAAGTCAAACATGGAGGATAGAATACTTTGAACAGTTGAGATGCATGAATTAATTCACGAGATACGATGGATGAAAATTAGGGCTTTCAGGGGCAAAAGACGCCTAACATGCATCAATATCTCCAATTAAAATTTGAGAGCATGGGATCAAGTATTCAAGGAGATGTGACTTAAACATGAAGGTTCAGGGTCAAGAGGTTTACAGGACTTCAAATTCAATAAGAAAAGATTGGGTGCACGAAAAATTATGAAACAAAAGGGGTTTTGTTCCTGATGCATGGAACAATCTACAGACGAAATCTTATGATTTATGCTTGTGAGAATGCCTACCTTTGGTCGATTTCCTCTTCTAGGGCTACAACTTGATGAACTCGGGTTGAAGCTTTGATGAAGCCCCCTTCCCACGAATTCTCCTCCTCCTTGGCCTCCTCTCCACTCCCTGAAACCCTTGGCAACGAGCTAGGGCCGGCCATGAAGGATTAAGAGAGTATTTATGTCTCTTGGGTTTCTATTTCCTAATAGGACTCTAATTACTATTAAATTTTGGGATTTCCTATTTCTCTTACCCTTTCCAAGCTTGAGAACTTCTAATTGGGTTAGGATAGGAGCTAAATTCGTGGCCAATCAACTAGGGTAGGTTTAGGAATCCAAATCCAACTCAAACTTCATATTTAATGCATTAAATACCTCTTTTCTATTTAAGTAATAATTAAGTTACGAATTTATGGTATTTTCCTATTATTCCCCTTTTAAAAATCCCTATTTTGGCCCACAAATTTCTAATGGGTCCATTTAACAAAGCCCATTATTTCTTTTCATTTAATGGATTTTATTTAATTCTCTTTTATTTGATTTAATAATTGCTTTTATTTTTATTATTATTTAATTTTTATTTTTTGAACAATCCATGTTGCTACATTAAGAAAGCAATTAGAATAATGTTCATGTAATTATAGCTTTTAAATGGGTTAATCATTTTTAGGCCATTAAACCGACATCATGTAATGATCAGACCCAAGATATGCAAATTACACACTTGATACCGTGTTAAACTGACCTCGGGTAAGCATTGAAATACACGTCCGACACAGTGGACGCACTTCAAAACACATTGCACAGTGAAAACTAGTGGAACGGGGAAAAGCCAAAATCGTGGCAACCCTGGTGGCCGCCTTCATGCTTGAAATGCATCGGGGGAAACGGACGCGTTCAGGAAATCCATTTTATAAAAGCTTGGGCGGGAAAACTGCCTGAAACGCATCGGGGCCTGCCGCCGCAGTTCAGACCGGTGCTAACTCATAGGAGGGCGCGACGACCCACGTACGGGCTGACTCGTCAATGCGTTAAACGCATTGGGTCTTGTAGACGCCTCTCACCAAATCGCATCGGCCATGAGCGACGCAATTCCAGATGCTATAAAAGCATCGTCTGAACCGGACGCTGTTCAGAGATAGACCGAAAACGTAGGAAAATTTTGAAACATAGGGGTTCGATCCATGCAACGCCTATATCTTCTAAACTAGTGCTTTTCGGACAAAAGTCTCAACATGAAAGTTGTTCGGTACATGGAATAGGTGAGAACTATGATTTTTAAACAATTTAAAACGACCTCAAGATGTATGATAAATTGATATGAACACAAAAAGTCCCTCACATGCGCGACTTTGGCAAAACACCTATAATTCAAAATCTACTCATTGGAATTTGATGAAACCAATTGGACATGAAACTAGACTTGATGCTCTACACATTGTATAGATTTGTTAATGTTTGGCCTGAGAAATCCTACCTTCTGGGTTGATGAAGTTTCATTCTTCAGAAGACCCTCGTTCTGACCGTCTGTTGAAGAACGCCTAATACTCCCAGTGTATTGCATGAAAATTGTGCATTCCACTTGGGTTAGAACGTAGACTTGGCCCTCTTTCTAGGGGTGTAAGTCTTGCACTATGGGATTTAGGTTTACCCTACCTTTGCTTGACTCCAAGTGGAAAGATTGCACAGGTCGTAGCAGACAAACAGGGGAAGAAGATGACCTTCTTGTGGTCGTTCCACAGCTCCCCAGCCGCCAAGAACTCCACCGCACGACCCCAGCAAGTGGTAAAACTCGTCCCTAGGGTTTAGTGGAGAGTATTTAAGCATCCATGGGTTTTAGGAGTCCTAATGCAACAAGGAAAGCCAAGTTGCGGTTTCAGCATATTACTTCCCTAATTTGAGGATTTCTTTCTCCATTAGAGTGCCTTGGCCATCAAGCAATCCCAAACGATGGCTAGGCATGAATTTGGGTTGCCAAAAATGCATGATTGCATCCCAATTCAACCCTAATTGCCTCTTTCCAATTTCAGCTTATTTAAGTTACGAATTTCCATGCATTTTCTTGCTTCATTTGAGTTTTGGGCCAAATGTTGTCCATTGGCTCAATTATGATATTGGGTCATTAATATATAATGTTGGAAGTCTCTCCAATATTTTTATTTAATTTATGATTGTGTTGTATTTCCGTGTTAACGGTTTTCCGACTAGTTTCCTTATTTGGATAATCGGTCACCATGTGATGTACACTTGGTTAATCGGATTTTTAGTTGCACGAATTTCTTAGTGGAACACTTAGGAATAATGTGTGGGGTTGATTTATAATTTTTATGAAATTTTCTGATGTTTTTTAGCACATACGATAGTGATACATATGGTTAAATACTCTGATATTATGAAATTTATTTATTTCCATTTATTTGAATTTTTATGTAATTAAAATTTCCAGAGTGCTACACCCTCCCCCACTTAAGAGAATTTGGTCCCCAAATTCATGTATAGAAATTTATTGTACAAGTGAGGTGTACTTACTTGTGAATAGCTCCGGATATCTTTTGCGCATTGCTTCCTCAGTTTCCCACGTGTCGTCTTCATCCATGCGTTGATTCCATCTAACCCTTACCAGTGGGATGACCTTGTTCCTTAGTTGGCGCAGTTCCCAGTCCATGATCTTAATTGGCATCTCTTGGTATGTTCCGTCTTTGTTGAACTCCAGGAGCTCATATTCTATGACATTTCACGGATCTCGTACATACTTGTTCAACATGGATATGTGGAACACATTGTGTATTCCATCCATTTGTGGTGGTAAAGCCAGACGATATGCAACCTTGCCAACTCTTTCAAGGATTTCAAAAGGCCCGACGAACCTCGGTGACAACTTGCCTTTAATACCAAAACGCCTGATCCCACGGCCTGGAGACACTTTCAAGAATACATGATCACCAACCCGGAACTCCAGGCCTTTTCTTCTATTATCTGCATATGCCTTTTGTCTTTGCTGTGCCACTGCCATTCTTTCTTTAATAAGCTTTACCTTCTTTGTGGTTTCCCTTATCATCTCTGGTCCTAGCATTTGTTTTTCGCCAACTTCATACCAGCATATTGGAGATCGGCAACTCCTGCCATAAAGTGCTTCAAATAGTGCCATTTGAATGCTAGCTTGATAGCTATTGTTGTAGGTGAACTCCACAAGAGGTAAGTGTTCATGCCAACTACCTCCAAAATCTAGGACACATGCTCTGAGCATATCTTCAATTACCTGATTGGTTCTCTCCGTCTGACCATCAATTTGTGGATGGAAAGCCATGCTAAAGTTCATTTTATATCCCAAGGAATAGTGCAGTCCTTTCCAAAGGTGGGATGTAAACCTAGGGTCTCTATCAGACACGATAGACACTGGTACTCCATGTAATCTAACTATTTCCTTCACATACAATGCAGCCAGAACATCTACTGACCACTTATTCTTCACTGGAAAAAAGTGAGCCGACTTAGTTAAGTGGTCAACTATAACCCAGATACCATCGAATCCACCTCTAGATTTACGTAGTCCAAAAATAAAGTCCATCCCTATACCTTTCCATTTCCATGCCGAGATTTCTAGGGGTTTGAGTTTACCTGCAGGTCGTAAGTGTTCTGCCTTGATCTTTTGACATGTTAAACATCGAGTGACATATTCCGCCACCTCCCTCTTCATATTAGGCCACCAAAAGCTTCTCTTCAGATCCTGATACATTTTGGTAGTTCCAGGATGAATGGTATACCTGGTCTTGTGAGTCTCATCCATAATCATTTTCTTTGTCTCCGCATGGTCGGGTACACAGACTCGATCCTAGAACAATAGTCTTCCATCTTCAGTTAAAGAGAAATCCGGCCTCTGGTCTAGATTAGCCTTAATCTCCACAAGTACAGGGTCATTGTCTTGAAGTGCTATGATGTCCTCCAATAGTGTAGGTTGTGCTCTAACACTAGCAATAAGGCATTCCTTCTTCTTGATATCTGCATCAATATTTAATTTGGCAAAGTCTTCTAATAACTTCCATTCACCCACCATTAAACTTGACAATGTGATCATTGGCTTTCTACTTAGAGCATCTGCCACAACATTTGCTTTACCTGGATGATATTAGATAGTGAAGTCGAAGTCTTTGAGATACTCCAACCACCTCTGTTGTCTCATATTCAAGTCCAACTGAGAAAACAGATACTTCAAACTTTTATGGTCAGAAAACACAATGAATTTCTCACCATATAGATAATGACGCCATATCTTCAAGGCGAAGACTACAGCAGCTAGCTCCAGATCATGTACAGGATAATTGCCCTCGTGCTTCTTCAATTGTCTGGATGCATAACATATAACTTTCCTATTTTGCATCAGCACACATCCTAGGCTGATCCCGGATGCATCGGTGTATACTTCAAAACTACCCCCAGCAACTGGCAGTGTCAGTACAGGTGCTGAGGGATGGTGCTCTTTCAATGCCCTGAGACTTTCCTCACATTCATCAGTCCATGCAAATAGATTCTCCTTCCTGGTAAGCCTGGTCAATGGTACAACTATCTTTGAGAAATCTTTAATGAAGCGACGATAATAACCAGCTAAACCCAGAAAGCTACTAATCTCCGACACCGTTGTCGGCCTTGCCCAGTTCTTTACTGCCTCCACCTTAGACGGATCTACAGAGATTCCCTCCTTGGATATGATGTGACTAAGGAAAGACACTTTCTCCATCCAGAATTCACACTTACTAAGTTTAGCATAGTGTTAATTATTTCTGAGCACTTGTAGAGCAACCTTCAAGTGTTCTTCATGTTCTTCTTTGGACTTGGAGTAAATAAGGATGTCATCAATGAACACCACTACAAACTGGTCCAAGTATGGCCTATAAATATTGTTCATAAGTTGTATGAAAGTTGTTGGAGTATTTGTTAAACCAAACGGCATGACCACGAACTCATAGTGACCATATCTACTTTGGAATGCAAACTTGTGAATATCCTCTTCCTTTATTCCCAGTTGATGGTAGCCTGATCTTAGATCTATCTTGAAGAAATATTGTGCACCGGAGATCTGGTCAAACAACTCATCGATGCGGGGCAGTGGATACTTATTCTTTATTGTCAACTGGTTTAACTGACGGTAATCAATGCATAGCCTCATTATCCCGTCCTTCTTCCTGACAAATAGCACTGGCGCTCCCCACGGGGATGTGCTAGGCCTGATAAAACCCTGATCTAGCAATTCTTGGATTTGTCTCTTCAACTCCTGCAATTCAATAGGGGACATGTGATACAGAGCTTTTGAAATAGAGGCTGCCCCAGGGAGTAACTCAATCGAGAAGTTTACCTCCCGCTCAGGTGGTATACCAAGTAATTCCTCTGGAAATAAATCAGGATAGTCTCTGGCTATGGGAATGTCTTCTAGGGTTGGTTTCTTCTTTTCAGTTGCCAAGACTAAAACTAGGAAAGCATCATATAGAAACCTTAAGAGAGGATATCAAGACAGGGTGTTTATGATAATGGGTGCCAAGTAGTGATAGAGTTGGAAGGTTTGGTCTTTTGAAGGTGACCCTCCTATGGCGGCAGTTTACATCAGCATCATTTTCAATTAGCCAATCGACACCCAAAATGGCATCATAACCCTTCATGTCTAACCAGATAAGGTCGGTAGGGAGATTGTGTCCTCCAATTAGGGTTTCACATTTCGGAAAGTAGTGAGTGAGTTCAGATTCTGAGCCTAGAAGAGAAGCTATAGTGATCTTGGATTTCAAGGGTACAGGTTTGACAGGTAGAGTTGCAGAAAATGTGGTGGAAATAAATGAATATGCAGCTCCAGTATCAATAAGCACAAATGCAGGTTGAGAGTGTATGGAAATGGTACCTTCAACTATACCCTCTTCCTCGGGTAGGTCAGCTTCTATGACAGCATTAAGGCATCCCTGACGCCGTGGTAGATTTTGAGCTCTTCCTGGCTGGTCCTTCAGCATAGGACAGTTAGGAATACGGTGGTCACGACCCCCGCATTTCAAGCATGCCCTGAGCTTCTTCCAGCATTTTTCAGCTCGGTGCCCTGGTTTATCATAGAATTTGTAATTTTCAGCCAACTACCTACCCTCCACTTTGACTCTCTTGTCTCCAGCAACATCTCTTCTGGCATTCGGCCTCTTGTTGTTGTTGTTAAAGTTGTTGTTGTTGTTGTTACGAAAAGTTGGAGCAATATTAGGTGCTCCCTTCTTGACGAAGACTGGCTTGGAGTTGTCCTTGCCCCTCATGCCCTCCACTTTGTCCATGGTGTCTTCTACCAGCTGAGCTCTTTGGACCATCTCAGTGTAAGTTTGAATGTTTGTGAGGTCCGAGCTTCTCGATGAACATGGGCCTGAGCCCATCCATGAACCGATTTGTCTTCAGTCTTTCAGTTCCCACCAGGTGTGGGGCATACACAGCCAGACACGCGAACTGAGCCTCATACTCAGCTACGGACATTCCTTTCTGTTTTAGTGCGACAAACTCCGCTGCCTTCTTCTCCTTGACCCTCTCCAAGAAGTTCTTTCCTCGGAACATCTCCAGGAAACCTGCCCATTCCAGTTCAGCTATATTAGGCAGATGGGCTGATGTGGCCTTCCACCATACTCGAGCATCCTTGGTAAATTGAAAAGCGGTCAATACCACCTTTTCCCTATTAGTGCATTGCATGACTTGGAAGATCCTTTCTATCTCCTCATGCCAGTTCTCTACTTCATCCGGATCCGGGGATCCAGAGAAGCGAGGAGGGTTCAAACTCCTAAAATTGTGATGCAGATCACCGGCTTCGTTCCTAGCTACAACAGCCTGATTTCCTGCCTGAACTACATTTTGCAGGGCCTGTGTGAGTCCTGCCACTATTTCTTGCATAGCTTGCCATTGGTTGCGAGCCATTGCAGTTGAGTGAGAGAGTTACGAGGGTTGCTGAGGAAAGGATGGAAACCAATTAATGTTTCTAGATACATTATAAGAGTGAATGGGTAAGGAGTGCTTTGTTCATTCTAACATATTCCCAGTCTCTACCCCTTTCTCACCAGGTACTATATTTAATTTCTATGACCTAGGTTTCATAGGTATCTCTTATTCCTGAGACATATCCTATTTAGTTTTCCTAGGCTCTAATACCACTAAACTGTCACGTCCTGAGAATTACACAGCGGATGTTAATTCAGATAATTCGAGTCAATATCCCGAGACGTGAACAGTCGGCAGATAAGCCTCTAGCTAGCACGCACTAAATGTATAACAACATACATCATCATAGGGCCCAAATATTGAACTCAATGGAAATTGTATTCAAATCTCATATTTGTTTCAAAGGAACTAATATAGGACTAAGACTCAATAAAAAGAAAAAGTACATTTATTCCTCACTTCCTACTATATGAATCTAACACTCAAAGTAAACTACTATAACTAGACTCATAGTTGGAACGCTCATCACTCGGACGCATTCCGATCCTCGACTTGCTCCTCCTCTTGAATGCCATAATCACTTAGAATGGTTAAAAGTAGGGGATGAGCAAACTAGCCTAGTAGGATTTATATCTCAGTGTGCGGGCAATGATATAAGTGATTAACAATTTAGAACTAGGTAAGCACGATGAATGTCATGATATGCATGTACGAATAAAACTCATTGAAACATGATACATGAACAAGCTAGATAGAGTGACCATGATAGAGCAAGATCTAGAAGGATATAACAAGATAGTACTAGCAAGATATCATTTTGTACAAGCACGCAAGATTTCACTTGATGTCAATAGCTTTCAAGAACGCGAGATATCACTAATTACATTAAATGCAGGATGGCCATATCATGCAAGCAAGCACGCACGAGCATGAACTTTTAACACGATTCACTGAATCAGGCATGAAGACACTAATGTACACCAAGGAAAGATCCACCTTGAAATGCACACTAGGACACGTGTATGTGATTATTGTATCTATCATTCAACACGACACGCATGACTCCCAGCGCAGATGCAACGCCAGTAATCATTATACCCCATGGTTAACCGTATATTTATGACTCTCCGTCATTGGGGCTAGACTGAAGCCCTTGGACACTCGCCGTGCCCGGTTAGCATCTCACTTCAATTTTAAATGTAGATATCCACAGTCATTAATAATGGCCAATGAGAGTTTCAATAAGTAAGCATGTGTAATGTCATGTTCATGATGATGATGAGAACAAGTAATAAGTAAATTGAACATGATTTCATGATAACAATGGTCAAGATATAAAGTTGGCAGCATAACGACATGATTTATACTTTAGTCCAATCTTTACATTAATGACTTGATTCTAGATTTTGAATCACACTCATGAGAACAAGAGAAGAAAGGAAGTGCACGCTATCTTTAGGGAACTTCAATGGTACAACCAACTCGGTCTCCATGTGGGAATCCACAGAGAACGGAGATTTACGGAGGTCTTAGAGAAAAGGTCGCTAGTCTACCGATTCGGAATGACCAATAGAGAGCTTCCAAATCCCCAAGAAAGGGCTGCCTAGATGTACAAGTGTGTAGTGATGTACGCATCTCAATCCACAATCCACCGGTTTCAAACTTGCGGAAAGCACTTAACATGATGGCATGACATGAAACTATGCACTTTATCTAATCATGGTTTGCAAGATGTTAAGATAACAAATTATCATTTTAATCAAGCTAGAGTAGTAACAAGAGCGAATCACAAGTCTCATGAATGATCACGTCATTAAGAAAGCAATTAGAATAATATTCATGTAATTATAGCTTTTAAACGGGTTAATCACTTTTAAGCCATTAAACCGACATCATGTAATGATCAGACCCAAGATATGCAAATTACACACTTGATACCATGTTAAACGGACCTCGAGTAAGCATTGAAATACGCGTCCTACACAGTGGACGCACTTCAAAACACATTGCATAGTGAAAACCAGTGAAACGGGGAAAAGTCAAAATCGCGTCCACCCTGGTGGCCGCCTTCATGCTTGAAACACGTCGTGGGAAACCGATGCGTTCAAGGAAATCCATTTTATAAAAGCATGGGCGGGAAAACTGCCTGAAACGCGTCGGGGCCTGCCGCCGCGGTTTAGACCGCTGCTGACTCCTAGGCGGGCACGAAGACCCATGTACGGGTTGACTCGTCAACGCGTTAAACGCGTCGGGTCTCGCGGATGCCTCTCACTGAATCATGTCAGCCATGAGTGATGCGATTCCAGATGCTATAAAAGCGTCGTCTGAACCAGATGCAGTTCAGAGACAGACCGAAAACGTAGGAAAATTCTAAAACACAGGAATTCGATCCATGCAATGCCTATATCTTCTAAACTAGGGCTTTTCGGAAAAAAGTATCAACATGAAAGTTGTTGGGAACATGAAATAGGTGCGAAGTATGATTTTGAAACAATTTAAAATGACCTCGAGATGCACGATAAATCGATATGAACACAAAAAGTCCCTGACATGCGCGACTTTGGCAAAATGCCTATAATTCAAAATCTACTCATTGGAATTTGATGAAACCAATTGGACATGAAACTAGACTTGATGCTCTACACATTGGTATAAGATTTGTTAATGTTTGGCTTGAGAAAACCTATCTTCTGGGTTGATGAAGTTTCATTCTTCAGAAGACCCGCGTTTTGACCATCTGTTGAAGAACGCCTAATACTCCCAGTGTATTGCATGAAAATTGTGCATTCCACTTGGGTTAGAACGTAGACTTGACCCTCTTTCCAGGGGTGTAAGTCATACATGATGGGATTTAGGTTAACCCTACCTTTGCTCGACTCCAAGTGGACGGGTTGCACAGGTCGTAGCAGACGAATAGGAGAAGAAGATGACCTTCTTGTGGTCGTTCCACAGCTCCCCAGCCGCCAAGAACTCCTCCACACGACTCCAGCAAGTGGTAAAACTCATCCCTAGGGTTTAGTGGAGAGTATTTAAGCATCCATGGGTTTTAGGAGTCCTAATGCAACAAGGAAAGCCAAGTTGCGGTTTCAGCATATTACTTCCCTAATTTGAGGATTTCTTCCTCCATTGGAGTGCCTTGGCCATCAAGCAATCCCAAAGGATGGTTAGGCACTAATTTGGGTTGCCAAGAATGCATGATTGCATCCCAATTCAACCCTAATTGCCTCTTTCTAATTTCAACTTATTTAAGTTACGAATTTTCATGCATTTTCTTGCTTCATTTGATTTTTTGGCCAAATGTTGTCCATTGGCTCAATTATGATATTGGGTCATTAATATATAATGTTGGAGGTCTCTCCAACATTTTTATTTAATTTATGATTGTGTTGTATTTCCGTGTTAACGGTTTTCTGACTTGTTTCCTTATTTGGATAATCGGTCACCATGTGATGTACACTTGGTTAATCAGATTTTTCGTTGCACGAATTTCTTCGTGGAACACTTAAGAATAATGTGTGGGGTTGATTTATAATTTTTAATAAATTTTCTGATGTATTTTAGCACATATAATAATGATACGTATGTTTAAATACTCTGATATTATGGAAATTATTTATTTCTATTTATTTGAATTTTTATGTAATTAAAATTTCAGGGGTGCTACATCATCTCGAAGCATATTCAGGACAAGATGGAGCAGGAGTTTCTTACTCTTACCCAGGGCTCCATGTCCGTACTTGAGTACGAGGCCAGGTTTGCTGAATTGTCTAAATATGCGCCTCACATAGTGGCTGATGAGCGCAGGAAGGCGAAGAAGTTTGTGATGGGCCTTAAGCCATTATTGCGATCGAGGCTCGTGGCATTTGACCATCGTACCTTAGATGAGGCTCTTAGTGCTGCGTGTAGGCAGGAGAGCGAGATGGAGCAATACCTAGAAGAGAAGAAGGCTTCGTAGAAGAGGTCCGCGCCACCTTTCCAATGGCAGGACAGGAAGAAAGCGGCATATCAGTCTCCGTAGTGTCCCGTGGCAGTGAGTAGTCAGAAGGTAGTTGCACCATGGTCCCCCGGCGTTAGGCCCCACGGCAAGAAGGAGTGTCCTCACTGTGGAAGGACACATAGAGCTATCGAGTGCTGGAAGCTAGCGGGGAAGTTTTTAAAGTGCGAGAGCAGCAAGCATCAGATCTGGGATTGTCCTAGGCTTCAGCAGGGAGTTCAGCATCGAGCGCCAGCCTCAGCAGTGGCAGCAACAACAGCGCCAGCTACAGGAAGAACAGGAAGGCCTCGAGCTCAAGCTCGAGTTTTCGCCTTAGCGCGAGAGGATGCCGAGCAGGCGGAGCACGTCATGGAAGGTACGGTTCTTTTCATGGGTGTGCACGCTCGGGTTTTGTTTGATACGGGTGCCACTCACTCGTTCATTTTCGAGCGGTTCGCTAGGTAGTTAGCTGTAGAGTCTAGTGTAGAGATTGAGGAGTTAGCAGTCCCTTTGTCTGTGCGCACACCAACAAGAATGGTATCGACTAGGAAGTGTATTCTGTCTTTACCTGTGTGCATTGAGGACCGAGTCTTAGATGGGTGCTTCTATTTGTTAAAGATGAAGGACTATGATGCTATTCTTGATCTGGATTGGCTAGAGGAGCACTATGCTTTAGTAGATTGTCGTGGGAAGAAGATCACTTTCCGTATTCCTGGTGAGGATGAGTTTTCACATCCATTTCCAAGGAACTTAGAGGGAAGGTTTGTTATCTCCACCATGAAGGGGATGAAGATGGTGAACAAGGGATGTGACGCTTTTCTTGCCAGCGTGGTCTTAGTACCGAAGGCTGATCAGTCACCTACCCTTGAGGAGATTGATGTAGTGCAGGAGTTTCCAGACGTATTTCCTGATGATTTATCTGGATTGCCACCGGTTAGGGAGATAGATTTTACTATAGAGTTGCTTCCAGGCACCTCTCCTATCTCATAGGCTCCATATCGGATGGCACCTGCGGAATTAGCTGAGTTAAGGAAGCAATTGCAAGATTTGCTGGACAAGGGATTTATTCACCCTAGTGTATCCCCTTGGGGCGCACCTGTATTATTTGTAAAGAAGAAGGATGGTTCACATAGGTTGTGCATCGATATAGAAAGCTCAACCAGGTGACTGTGAAGAATAGGTATCCCTTACCGCGGATTGATGATCTATTTGACCAGCTGCAGAATGTATCGGTATTTTCTAAGATTGATCTATGGTCCGGATATCATCAGTTGAGGATTAGGAGTGAGGATGTGTCCAAGACGGCCTTTAGGACTCGTTATGGACATTATGAGTTTTTGGTTCTTCCTTTTGGTCTGACCAATGCCCCTGCAACGTTTATGGATCTCATGAACAGGGTGTTTAGACCTTATTTATATAGTTTTATGGTAGTGTTTATCGACGATGTGTTGGTTTATTCTCCGGATGAGGCCACACACCGTCAGCATTTGAGGGTAGTGTTAGAAGTTCTTCGAGAGCACAAGTTGTATGCAAAGTTCAGCAAGTGCGATTTCTAGATGCACGAGGTTCATTTCCTTGGGCATGTTATCTCAGGTGCTGGTGTAGCAGTTGATCCAGCGAAGGTCCAGGCTGTATTAGATTGGGAGATTCCCAGGACCCCATCGGAGATTCGTAGTTTCCTTGGTTTAGCGGGCTATTATCGGAGATTCATTGAGAGGTTTGCATCTATCGCCGCACCTTTGACTAAGCTAACCAGAAAGGGTGTGAAGTTTGTCTGGTCCGAGGATTGTGAGAGTAGCTTTCAACTGCTAAAGGCTAAGCTCACTTCTGCACCGGTGTTGATTTTGCCGAGTGGTGTAGAGGGTTTTTCCATCTACACGGATGCATCTCGAATTGGTTTAGGATGTGTGTTGATGCAGCATGGTAGGGTAGTGGCGTATGCTTCTCGCCAATTGAAGGAGCATGAATGTAACTATACGACTCATGATTTGGAGCTTGTGGCAGTGGTTCATGCACTAAAGATTTGGAGGCACTATCTTTATGGTGTCAGATTTGAGGTGTTCACTGACCACAAGAGCTTAAGGTATCTCTTCTCGCAAAAGGAATTAAACTTGCGGCAGAGGAGATGGATTGAGTTCCTCAAGAACTATGACTTCGATCTTCAATATCATCCAGGAAAGGCGAATGTCATAGCGGATGCTCTTAGCAGGAAGAGGTCTTTGCTCCAGCAGGATTGGAAGATGTTGGAGGATGCTGCCTGTGCGATGACTGAGTTAGAGCCATTATTATGTCCGGCTTTTTTGGCTCAGTTGTCTATTCGGTCTTCTGTGCTAGATGAGGTGATTGAGCAGTAGAAGGCTGATCCTAGGCTTCAAGAATTAGTAGGCAAGGCGGGAATTGCTCGAGATGAGGATGGTGTGATTAGATTCCATCACCGAGTTTGTGTTCCCGATGTTGTAGATGTTCGTGAGCATGTTCTTGCAGAAGCTCATAGGTCGAGATTCTCTATTCATCCGGGTAACACCAAGATGTACCAGGATTTAAAGAGATCATTTTGGTGGTCTAGCATGAAGAAGGATGTGGTAGATTTTGTATCCAGGTATTTAGTATGCCAGCAAGTGAAGGCCGAGCGTCAGCGACCATCTGGTCTTATGTAGAAGATGGAGATCCCAGTATGGAAGTGGGAGGCCATCACCATGGATTTTGTAACGGGTATGCCCAGATCAGTGAGGGGTAATGACTCGATTTGGGTGATTGTAGATAGATTCTCTAAGACTGCGCATTTCCTGCCTATGAAGAAGAAGCAGTCAGTGGAGAGTTTGGCTAGGTTGTATGCTAGTAGCATTGTTAGGTTTCATGGTGTGCCGAAGTCGATCATTTCAGATCGAGATCCGAGATTTACTTTGAGGTTGTGGAAGGGTCTTCAGGATACTTTAGGTTCCGAATTGAAGCTTAGTTCGGCGTTCCATCCTCAGACAGATGGACACTCTGAGAGGACTATCCAGACGCTCGAGGATATGTTGAAAGCGTGTGTGATGAATTGGAAGGGTGATTGGGAGCGTCATTTATCTCTTGTGGAGTCCGCATATATACAAGAACGGTTTTCATGTGAGTATTAGTATGGCTCCATTTGAAGCGCTGTATGAGCGGCCTTGTAGATATCCTTTGTGTTGGGAGGAGACTGGTGATAGGCAGTTGATTGGCCCGGAGTTGGTGCAGGAGACTTCGGATAAGATCCAACTCATTAGGCAGAGGCTTGTTGCGGTGCAAGATGAGCAAAAGAGTTACGCCAACAACAGGAGGAAGGATTTAGAGTTCGAGGTGGGCGAGCATGTTTTTCTGAAGGTTTCGCCTACTTGAGGTGTTGTCATGTTTGGCAGGCATAACAAGCTATGTCTTAGATTCATTGGCCCGTATGAGATTCTCAGACATTTAGGTAGCGTGGCATATGAGCTAGCTTTACCCCCAGCGTTAGCTAGTGTTCACCCAGTTTTCCACGTATCAATGCTCAGGAGGTATGTCCGAGATCCGTCTCATGTTATTAGTCATGAGCCAGTGGAGATCCAGCCAAATCTGTCATATGTTGAGCAACCAGTAGCTATTCTTGATTGGAAGGTTCAGCATCTCCGGAACAAGAGCATTGCGTTCGTGAAGGTGTTATGGCGGAACTTCATGAGAGAAGATGCTACTTGGGAGCTTGAGGATGCTATGAGGAAGAAGTATCCCTAATTATTTAAGTAGTTTCATTCTAACTTTGAGGACGAAGTTTCTTTAAGGGGGAGAGGGTGTAAGGCCCTCGAATTTCACTCTTTTATTTAGATTTTGATCATGTGATGTTAGATGCTTTGTATATATAGCTATGTGTACATGTGTATATGTATATACATATATGTATTTATTTTTGTACATATTGTATTTGAATAATATTGTACATATGTATATATATGTTTACTTGTGTACATGTTGCTTTTATTTATATTGTATCAATGATGCTTATATTATACATTATACATTGCATGTATGTATATATATATATATATATATATATATATATATATATAAGGCTGGTTGACGTCAACATGCATGGACGTGCATGGGGATGTCAACGTCTAGATCGATGGACATTTATTCCCAGTAGACGACCAGGGATGTGGACGTCTATTTCCCAGAATTGTTGTGGCCTCAGATCTGGAAACGACTGCGTTTCCTTCGCTCCCATTTTGGAAACCATCTTCCAACGATATAATCCTATCTTCGCATACCCCAAATCCCTTGGCTCTATAAAAACACCCTCTTGCAGTCGGATTAGGTTCCTTTGGCTCTTTGAGAAACCCTAGAAAGTCTGTGTGAAAACCTAATATTTGAGAAGCTTGATCTAGTGATTGTGGGCATCTTCCAGCGATCTACCTCGACTGGAAGGAACTCTGATCATTGAGGAAGACTTCCCCGACTCCGGTGTACAAGCTACATAGACCTAAAGACCAGATCTAGGAGATTTTGGTGCCTCTTCTTGGCTTGGCCGAGGAGAGCTTCTTCGGCAATTTAATCTCATCTAGCAAGTTTTTAAGAGGCAAGTAATCATTGGACATCATCCCTACTCATGTCAGCTAGGTCCTAGGAATTTTACAGAATTTATCTCGTGTCTTGGAACCCCCATTCACCATGATTTATGTGTTCAGTCTGTGTTGCTACAGACAGGAACTTAACGGCAACATCTTGTGCCGTTAAGATCCAGGGTCAGCAGCAACATCTTGTGCCATTAACCCGGTTGGCGGCAACCCTTGTGCCGCCAAGTTCATCAGGTTTGACTGATTGACGTTTTAATCTTTGTGACACATTTACCGGACTTTTGGGTATAATTGCATGCTATAAATTTTATATGTGGTCAAGTACAGAGAATAGGTCAAATCATGAAGCTAGGACAAATTACTGTGTACAACTTAATTTATTAAAATTTTTGTAAATGGATTGTGAATATGATTTGATCTTGATAATTCTTGATTAATAGATCAATGTTAAATTACGGTTTCAAAAATTTTCTACGACTATATGATGACTGTGTACTGGTGTTAGCACTACTGGGTATAACTATATTACTGTGAAACATGTTTAAAGGAATTTAATGATAATTATGCCTGATTCATGTTTTAATTGCAAAAATTATTTTATAGATCTGAAAAATATGGAAAATTGAGCATATGATATGTTTATTGTTTGGAACTTGCTATAAGAATTTCATGTTGTTTTATTAACTGTAGGTACTATTATGGATTTAAATGAGAAAATGACCATGTTAAGCATGTTAAGTTAAATTGTATGTGATTCAGTTATGAACAACATAATTAGGACTGTATTAGGAGTTGATTCTCATGATGAAACAGTAATAGCATGCTCTACAAGCTGATCCATGTATATTTGTTAAAAGTAAATGTGTGTCTGTTTAAATGCATATGATTAATGTGACAATGCGATAACGTAGAAATGTATAAACTGTGCCGTTAGTGACACTGCTACCATAGAAGGCTATGGAACTGTACTGTAGTAAAGTCCCTATGGGAAGGTTCAATGTGTGTGATATCCTATAGGCAATTATGATGAAATCCCGGAGGTGGACAAGTACCACTGGTTAGGGTGGAGAGTGCTTCTCCCGGTTCTACGCAGTTAACCAAGATCTATTACTGTGTTGCCTAGGTGGTAGGTATGTGAATGTGTATATGTGTGTCCTTCTAGTGGTGGTTTGGACTATGTGTCACGGCAACTAAGTGTAAAAGGTGTAATTATGTGAATGTGAATATGTGAATTGTGCAATGTGCAAAAGGAGTATGTGGAAGTGTAAAGTGAATGTGTTAGCTTGTGAATAAGGGTAAATCATGTGAATATGTGTATTTTATGTCTAAACAACAAGTGAAGTGTGAGTATAATTGTGATAAATTCATGAAAGAATGTCTAGATTCCATGCTAGATATGTTATTTATTTAATACATAGTTTCATGCTTAAATTGTATATAGTTGCCAACCGACTTGAATATGTTTTAAACCTTCGATTCATGTTTAATAAAGTGTGATATCATGAGTAATTGTGAATTATTTACGTTAAAACAACAAGTTAAATGTGTAATTAAATGTGAAAAGTGCAAGTGAAGTTGATTAGATATCATGCTATATGTTGTGTGTAGAACGCATGTGTAGGAATTTTGTGTTATTCTGTAAATGTTATAAACATGTATCATATGCCTCTATTGTTATAGGTTTCCATGTATAGTAATTTAAATTGTGTGAACCTTGCAACATGTGTTACTTATTTTCCTTGAAAGATAGCATATGCATAAGAAATGTGTAAGGATGTTGTGCATAGATTGCTTGCTAGGTCTATTTAGACTCATCCTTGCTTCAGCATACATGTGTGATGGGTGTCTCCACTTCCGAGGAGGAGATAGTTAGGAGCGACTCCGAACGAGAGGAGTAGCTTGTGTTGTAGAGATCTCGACATTGTACTTTCATTTTTCATAAGTATGTAATCAATAAGTGATGTATGTCTTATGGACAATGTAATTACTTGGAGTTGTATTATGTGGACATTTGTATTTTCTTATTAGATGATGATGGAATAAGATAAATTCTTTTATTTTCACTGTGATATTTTGTTATTCGTGTACATCTCAATCTAGTGTTAGTGTTGGGTAAATGTCCCACTAGGACGACGTTCATTATACCGATGTGGATTGGTATAATCGTACCGGTATAGAGAGGGTCGTTACAGTATACCCCATAAAAATACCTTCATCTGATTTTAGATCCAACTTACCATTCTCTCTTACCGTTGTTGTGAATGAAGCAAGGGCATCCAAAAGTTCTAAGATGGCTGATCTTGGGCTTATTTTGCTTGTACAGTTCGTATGCAGTCTTCTTCAGAATTGGTCTGATCATGACTCTATTGATAATATAGCAAGCTGTATTTATGGCTTCTGCCTAGAAATATTTTGGAAGGTTATACTCATATAACATTGTTCTTGCCATGTCCAAAAGTGTTCTATTCTTCCTCTCATCTACTCCATTTTGCTGTGGTGTTCTTGGAGCTGAGAAATTGTGTTCAATCCCCAGATCATCACAAAATTCTGCAAACCTATCATTGTGAAACTCTCTTCTATGATCTGATCGGATACTTATGATATTGTACTTCTTATCTTTCTGAACTAGCTTAGTGAACTTCACAAAACTATCAAATGTGTCATCTTTATGCTCAAGAAATGATACCCATGTAAATCTGGAGTAATCATCAACTATAACAAATCCGAAATTCTTTCCTCCCAAACTAGTTGTTCTCATTGGTCCAAACAAGTCCATATGAAGTAATTCTAGTGTTTTGGAGGTAGTGACTACTATCTTGGATTTGAAAGAGGATCTTGCATGCTTTCCCTTTGCATATGGTTCACAGATGTTGTCTAGTCTTGAATTTATCTTCGGTAGACCTTCCATTAGATCATGTTTGATGAGTTTTTTATTCCATCCAAGTTGCAATGACCGAATCTTCTATGCCAAAGTTCAGCATTTTATTCTTTGCTTGCTGCTAGGCAGATGTCTTGATCCTTCAACTCTTCTAGATGTAGTACATATAGATTTTTCTCTCTGCAGGCTTCAAAAATAGTTGAACCATCCTTAATGATCATACATTTTGATTCCTGAAATTTAATCTGATGACCTTTGTCGCATAGTTGACTAATGCTAATTAGGTTGTGCTTGAGTCCTTTGACGCATAGAACATCTTCTATCAGGATTTTATCATGGCTTCCAATTGATCCACAACCAATTACTAACCCTTTACCATTATCACCATAGGTTACTGTACCTTCTTCATCTTTGATATAAGAGAACAACCTTTTGTGCCTATCATATGCCTTGAGCACCCGCTGTCCAGATAGCACTTTGATGCTCTAAGGCTTCCCTGCAATAATCAATGAAATTTAGGTACCCAAGTTCTTTTGGGTCGTGGTTGGTTAGCATCTACATAGTTCCTTTTCGGAATCCATTTTAGATATTTGGTTGTACATGTTATTTTAGTATGACCTAGTTTGTTACAATGAGTGCAACAAGGAATATTGTTTATTCTCTTGTTTGGCTGATTGTTTTATTAGTGTTTGATTTATAGTTAGGATTTGTTCAGCTACAAATTTGGCATTGGATAAATTTTAGGATGAATGACTGTTTCTTCATTATCAGGGAGTATATCCTAAACCATATTTTTTCTTTCCTGATTTTCTTGCTCCTTTTAATATTAAGGAGGATTTTCCATTTGTAAATTTTTCATTGTTGTAGTTAAGTATTCATTGTCTTTTGTTAGAGTATAATTTCATTTTTAAGTTCAATTATGGTTTCCTGACTTTCTAGATTCGATATCTTTTCATTTTTAGTTTTTTCTTTATATAAATCTGAGTTGGTTATTTCAAGGTATGCATAATTTTTCTTAACTATTTTTAACTACTTACAAACGTCTTTAATTTACTATATAGTTCATTGAAAGCATCTTCCAAGCTATCAGAATTAGATTCATTGCAAAGAGTAAAAGAGGAGTCAGAAGTTACCTTGTCGTCGACATTTGCCATGAAGGCGAGGTTGGCCTTTCTTCTTCTTCTTCATTGGAGCTAGACTCACTGTCTGAGTCACTCTCATTGTTCCATGTAGCAGCCATGGCTTTCTTCTTATACTTCTTAAATTTCTTAATGTTGTCCTTTTTCTTGAACTCAGTCTTCTTCAGTTTTGGACACTCAGCCTTGAGGTGTCCAGGCTTCTTACACTCATAGCATATGGGTTCAGATCTCTTGACTTCTTTGCCATCAAATCTCTTGAATTCTCTACTTTTCTTGAAATACCTTCTTCCTGACTGGTATTTCTTTTTAGCTAGAATGCACTACAGTCTTCTGGAGAGAAAGGCTTCATCATCTTCACTACTCTCATCACTCTTATCATTTTTTGATTCACCCTCAGAAGTGTTTTCTGTGGCCTTGAGAGCATTGTAGTGCTTCTTGTTGTTGGAGGATTCTCCCAGCCTTTCCATGTTTATCTCATGAGGCATTAAAGACCCAATGAGTTTTTCGAGGGACATTCTCCTGAGATCATTTGCTTCTTCCATTGCTGTTACCTTTGGAGTCCATGATGCTGGTAGAGATCTTAATATCTTTCTTACCATGTCTCCAGTCTCATAAGTCTTTCCTAGCCCAGCCAGTCCATTGGTAATGTCTGTGAAGCGACTGTACATCTGAAAGATGGATTCTCCAGATTGCACTTGGAACCTCTCATACTGAGCTACCAATATATCAATTCTTATTTCCTTTACCTTGTCAGTTCCTTCATGTGTGAGCCTTAGCTTGTCCCACATCTCCTTAGCTGACTTACATGCCGATATCCTGTTGAACTCTTTCTTACTCTGTGAACAACACAATATACTCTTTGCTTTGCTGTTTTGGGATAACTTCTTCTTATCTTCATCTGTCCATTTGTCATTACTGTTGGTTACCTTGAGATCTCCTTCTTTGATTATTGTACATAGCTGGAAATTAAGTTCTTGAAGGAAGAACTCCATCCTCATCTTCCAGTAGTTGTAGTCTTCACCATCAAATAGAAGAGGTCTGTTGACTGATTGTCCTTCTGCATGACCTTGGGCTGCCATTTATCTTTGCTCTTCAGATCGTGAGATCTACTTACTCGAAGAGACTTGGCTCTGATACCACTTGTTGCCCATATAGCATGCCCAGAGGGGGGGGGTGAATGGATTGCTGAAAATTTATTTTAGAATATTCCTGTAAATAAAAACGCTTTGATAGAAGGCACTAAGTTCGATAGTTAGAGTTAGTGTAAAGCAAAGACACAATAAAATCACACATACACAAACAACAAGATTTTCATCTTGGTTTAGATCTCCTGTCACAAGGAGTCCTACGTCCAGTCCCTAAGCAACAACTTGGGATTTCACTAAATAAGGGTACAGTCCCCCTTAAGGACACTTACACATCCAACTGCAGCTGACCTTCTCTTCTCTATCTGAAGAGGCACTGAACCACCTGATGCAACAGGTCTTCCTTCTTACCGAAGGGAACAACCACCCACTCAACAGCAAGTATTTTCTTCACAATCGAAGAGGAACGCTCAAAATGAATGAGAAAAGAGTGGATGGCCCCTAGACCAAGCTTATACAAACTGCTTGATATGAGGTGAAGTCTAAGAGATGAAGATTTTCACACAAAGAACTCTCTCTCAGATCTACACAAGCTCTCAAAGGCTAAGCAGGTTGCTGTGGAGAGCTAAGAGCTAACGAAAGTTTGAATGGATGAGCAAGCTCTTCTTTCTTCTCGGTGACTAAGATCTTCAAGCTATTCCCAGGTTGAAAGGTTCTCAAGAGAGATGTCTGCTTCATGGAGTCACTAGTCTTCTATTTATCTTCCTTGAAAGATTTAAACTGTTGAAGTATCTGTTGTCTCACATCTTCATGCACGTTGGAGTGTCTAGACTGAAGTATGGAGCAGAAGAACCTGCAGCCATTAAATGCTGGAATAGACACCTACACAGAGGAAGATTGTCTGAATCTCTTCTTGCTTCTGTCAGGTTAACAGTTCCAATTTTGCAACGTGTGTTTCTACCGGAAACCCTGCACACAATAAATGCTAAAGCATAAACAACTTATCTTTGTCTAAATTGTTAGTCAACATTAGTAGTCGTGCTATAGGAAGATACACTAAAAAGGAAATTCCATTCTGTCATCCAATAAAGCATTACTTTATGTGACATGAGTGTGGTAAGCAAGGAGATATATCGTGCAGAGATTTTGTACCAACACAATAAATGTTAGAGAGCACAAGATACAACATGATTCGTGGGAAGACTTGAAATCCACATAGATTTGAAATTATATTTGAATATCATGTGGAATGTATTTAAGAATGTCTAAAAAATATTTAAATAGAAATATTTAACATCTGTCTAAACATAATCGTTATTAAAAGAGAGTTGATGTTTTAAAGACAGTTCGTGTACAAAGAGAGTCGATGTAAATATGAAATCGATGTTGAGTTATAACCATAATCCATGTGAGAATGTAATTCATGATGACATGAAGTCGATATGAACATAATCCATGTGTACATGAAATGAAATCGATGTTCTGTACAAAGTCGTTGTTTAACTGAAGTTGATGTTCAAGTGAAATCGTTGTTGTACTAAAATCGATGTTGAAATGAAATCGTTGTTGAACCGAAATCGTTGTTCAGGTGAAATCGATGTTTGACACGAAGTCGTTGTTCAAGTGAAGTCAATGTTCCATATGAAATCGATGTTCTATCGAAATCGAGGTTTAAGTGAAATCATTGTAGAAATAAAGTCGATGTTTAAGTGAAGTCATTGTTGTTGAGCAACTCTTCACTTACTAAAAGATCTATCACAAATATTTTTATTATGACAAAACCTTTAATATTCTAGCCTTTACTTTTCTTTATGAAAAACAAAAAGCTATACAATCATACCTTTTGACAAAACTATGCCTACACAGATTCTAAGACCACAACGAATAATGAAATTCTTCTAAGTCAACATATTATATATATCACAGTGAAAATTTTCTAAGTCCATAACGTATACTGTATATTACAATTACTCCGACTCTTGAAAAGTCGAAGTAATGCTTTAATTAGATACACTCCGACTTTTGAAAAGACGAAGCTGGCAAGCACTCCGACTTATGAGAAATTCGAAGTCTGGCAGAACTCCGACTCCTAAAAAGTTGAAGTCCAGCCTTACTCCGACTTTTGGAAAGTTGAAGTCAAGCCCCACTCCAACTTTTGAAAAGTCAAAGTCTTTGTATCGTTTTAAGCTTTACTCCAACTCCTGAAAAGTCGAAGTCTGAGAAAACTCCGACTTCTTAAAAAGTCAAAGTTGAGCACACTCCGACTTCACATAAGTCGAAGTCCGCTATCTGTTTATTGATACTCCGACCTCCCAAAGAAGTCGAAGTCGTTGCTTTCTCACTCCAACTTCAATAAAGTCGAAGTTTACTGTCTCTATTAGTCATACTCCGACTTCTTAAAAGTCGAAGTATTTCTTGTTGTTTGTTTCATATATGTACTTAGCTGAAAATCATATTTCTAATTATAAGTACCAGTTAACATACATCATTACATGAACTTTGCATTAAAGTATATCTTACTTTGAGAAAGTCTTCTTAAAAACTCACTTATTCTTTTTGGCGGGAAATATATATATTTTTTGTAGTATCTCCTTTGGGATCTGCAAAATATATATGATATATTTTCTCTCTCTTTTTCTAACAGAAAGATAAGTTGATCTATGGTTGACGGATGGTCAAAAATTAAATGCTTGATAAGTCTTGTAGGCTGTCTGTCAGAACCTACCTACTACTGTTAGAAATACCATGTCTTTTAGAAGATAAACGTGTGCAACTGTCTGTTCATTTTTAAATGTTATGAACTTCTGTATATCTTATTCTTTATCTCACCTACCTCCGAAAGCATGCATGGAGGCATTTTTCTCTTATCCTGTCGTTTCAGGTTTGCAGAACATTTAATAAGGAATGGCTAAATCTCTGCACAAAGCATGGAAACTACAGAACAATCATGATACAAGTCCTTCAAGCATGCAGCTACAACATATAGCCAAGAGACGTTGGACTCATGAAGCTAAGGATTTTATGGACAAACCTAAAAAGATCAAAACCCCCTCTCAAGCGGCTATCTGCTTCATACGGCTAGCTTCCGACGACCAAATTCAAATGGGCAAAAAGTTTGAATCCTATATAAGAAGCTGAAGATCGAAGATACAAGACATAACACATAGATGAAATAGAAGACTCAACAGCCAACACTTCTCTCCCATCTGAAAGCTAGAAAAGCAAATCAAGAGAAAGAGAGCCACGCCTCAGTCTCAAGACTTCTGCTCTCCTTCTGCAATTCAAAGTCTTCTTCATTTGATGGACTACTGCAATTTAGATCCTCTTCAGTCCACTTCTGTGTTTTCATGAAGAATTTGAGTTTCACTCTTATCTATTCTTCTTTCTAAAATTCGGTGTTTGCTCATTGTTGTTTGAGCAGACACACAAGCCTTTTATATTCCTATGTAAAGCAACCTGTAGGAGGTTTGTATCCTGCTGTACCCCTCGTGTAAAGGGAAGGTCTACAAGTGTAGATAGTGTTTATACCCCTTGTTTAAGGGAAGACTTGCTGGGAGCAAGTGGGTTTGTAATTCCTCTCAGGTTTGAGAGAAGGCCAAGTGTTCATGGTAGTTTAGTGAAATCCCAAGTGGTTTCTTGGGGACTTGACGTAGGACTTCCATATACGAAGGGCCAAACTAGGATAAATCTTGTGTGCCTTCTTGTGTGATTGATTTCGCGAAGTCTTTTAACTTGTCTCACACACATCACACTAATTACTAACAAAGTTATTTAGTGTTGTTTATCTTTTAGATAAATTTTTTTAAAAGGTGCAAAGAAGTCCTATTCACCGCCCTCTAAGACATCTACATTGCCATCTCGATCCAACAAGTGGTATCAGAGCGAGGTCTTCTCAGAAGAATCGAAAGATTTGAGAAGAGATGGCAGCTGAAGCTCACAACTATGAAGGTCAGTCAGTTACCAGGCCACCATTCTTTGATGGTGAGGACTACCAATACTGGAAGATGAGAATGGAATGCTTCATCGGAGGCACAAACTTTAATCTGTGGTGGGTAATTGAAGAAGGTGATTTTATTATTGTTCCTGCTGAAGGTACTACCGCAATTATAGCAGCTGATAAGGTTAAGTTGTCTCTAAACTTTAAAGCTATAATTTATCTATGTTGTGCTTTGTCAAAGAGAGAATTTAATGGATTATCAGCGTGCAAATCTGCAAAAGAAATGTGGGATAAATTACAAGTAACATATGAAGGAACGGACAAAGTTAAACAATCTAGAATAGATATTCTTGTCTCACAATATGAACAATTTAAAATGCTTCCAAATGAAAATATTATTGAAATGTACAATAGATTTTCAAATATAGTGGTTGGTCTAAGCTCTCTCGGTAAAACTTTTACTGGTGAAGAAACTATCAGGAAAATACTTAAATCCTTAACTCTGTCATGGACCCTTAAGGTCACTACTACTATAGAGGAAGCCCATGATTTAACAAAACTTCTAATTGATAAACTGATTGGTTCACTCATGGCTCATGAAATAAACATGGATAGATTTTCTGAAAGCACTTCGAAAAAGAAGATGACAAATGCTTTGAAAGTTGCAGACACCTCCTCCTCTGAAGAATCAAAAGAAAAATCAGATGACAGTGATGATGAAGCCATGCTGTCAAGAAAGCTTCAACAAATTCTTGCAAAGAAGAAGAAATTCGGCTCAAAGAAATACTTCAAAAGGAAAAGAAGAAGGAGCCAACATGCTATGAATGTAATCAGCCTGGACACTACAAGTCAGAATGTCCAAAACTAAAGAAGAAGAAGGAGCCGACTGAAAATTTTGATAAGAAGAAAGGAATAGAAAGAAGATTCAGAAAATTCAAAAAGAAGGCTATGGCCGCTGCTTAGGATAATGAAGAAGCTACAACTTCAGACTCCTCAAGTTCAGAATCAAAAGAAGAGGAACAAGTTAATCTAGCCCTCATGGCAGGACTAGGCCAGGTAAACTCTGAAACATCCTTTACCTCATGTTCATAATCCAACTCAGATAATCTAGAAGATGCATTCAATGAATTATATGATAAATATAAAACAGTAGTTAAACAAATGAAAATAGTTAGGATAAATCTACTAAATCAAGAAAAATCTAATACCTCTCTAAAAATAGAAGTAGAAAAGTTAGGACAAAATCTAACTGAAACCAAAACATCTAATGAACTACTGTGTGAAGATCTAAAAATCCAAAATAAAAGAATCTTGGAACTCGAAGCTAATTTAAAAGAACTACAAGATGAAGAAAAATTAAGAGAAGAAAATGTTTATCTAAAAACAACTATAGAAAAACTTACCAGTTGTAAAATGTCATTAGTTGTAAAATTAAAAGGAGCTCGAACAGGCAAAAAGAAATATGAAGTAGGTTATACACCTCTAGTAAATGAAGAGAAAATCATTTATCCTGAAAAATATCCAACTCCAAGATTTGTAAAAGAAAAGGAAATTAAAAAATCCCATAAAAGTTAATCAATATGTCTATAAACAAAAAAAGAAATCAAGTAAAACTACACATACAAAAAACATATATAATCTGTGTTGTATTCATTGCAATAAATTAGGACATATGATTAGCACTTGTACAACCAGACACTTGCACTGGATTCCGAAAACTAACCATCAAGGACCCAAGAAAAATTGGGTACCAAAAATTAAAGTTTAATTCTCTTTGCAGGGTCACCTAAGAGCATCCAAATGGTATTTGGATAGCGGGTGCTCAAGGCATATGACAGGTGACAGAAAATTATTTACAAGCTTTAGAGATGAAATTGGTCAAGTTACATATGAAGATAATGGGAAAGGAAAGGTTCTAGGTTGTGGAACCATAGGATCAAAAGAGAAAGATTTGATTGAAGATGTTATGTATGTAGAAGGTCTAAAACACAATTTGATTAGCATCAATCAACTTTGTAACAAAGGTCACCTAGTTAAGTTTCAGAATGATAAGTGTATAATAGAAAAAGATGGAAAAATAGTGTTCGAAGCCCTTAGAGTCAAAAATCTTTACACTCTATAGTTAGTAGAATTAAAAGAAGTTAATGTATGTCTTGCAACCACAAAGAAAGAGGAATCTGATCTATGGCACAAAAGGTTAGGTCATGCTAGTACTTCAGTGATCAAGAAGCTAATTAAGCATGATCTTGTGGAAGGTCTTCCAAAGCTAAAGATAAAGAAATCTGGAATCTGTATAGCTTGTGAAAAAGGAAAGCAGACTAAGACTTCATTTCAGTCCAAAACAGTGGTAACAACTTCCAAACCCTTGGAACTCATTCATATGGACTTATTTGGACCAATGAGAATAGACAGTCTTGGAGGAAAGATTTATGGCTATGTAATTGTGGATGATTACTCAAGGTACACTTGGGTATCCTTTTAAGAAGCCAAATCGAAACATTCTCCGCTTTTCTAAAGTTCAGTAAATTAGTACAGAAATATAAAAAATTTCAAATAATCAGTAATCGATCTGATCATGGTGGAGAATTCAGGAATGAAGAATTTGTCAAGTTTTGTGAAGAAAATGGCATTGAACACAACTTCTCTGCACCAAGAACACCACAACAAAATGGAGTAGCAGAAAGAAAGAACAGAACACTGCTGGACATGGCCAGGGCAATGCTTACAGAATATAATCTACCAAAGTACTTCTGGGCAGAGGCAATCAACACATCCTGCTACATTATCAACCGATGTATGATCAGACCTATCTTGAAGAAGACATCTTATGAACTCTACAAGGAAAAGAAGCCAAACATAACTCATCTCCGACCTTTTGGTTGTAAGTGTTTCATTTTAAATAATGGTAAAGACAATCTAAGAAAATTAGATGTTAAAAGTGATGAAGGATTCTTATTAGGATATACTTCAAAACCTAGATGTTGTAAAGTATTTAATATAAGAACTCTAAACATAGACAATCTGTTCACATTTTATTTGATGAAACTAATCCTTCTATTAAAAAAATAGAAGAAGAAGATGTTGTTGAAGAAATGTGCAGGGATCTAGAACAAGCTTCACTTGAAGAAAAAGAAGAAAATAAAGAAGATCCTCCACTAGAAGAACTACAACAACAAGAAGATACATAGGAAGGACTACCTAAGTCGTTGATGTATCACAAAGATCATCCAAAAGAAAATATAATAGGTGATCCTCAAGACAAAGTAAGGACAAGAGGTATGACCATTCCCCTGTGACTTTACTGGTTTTGTTTCTCAAATAGAGCCTAAATCAATCGATGATGCACTGGCGGATGAATCTTGGATCCAAGCTATGCAAGAGGAACTTAACCAGTTCCAACGCAACCAAGTCTGGACACTTGTTCCCAGACCTTCTGACCATCCAGTTATTGGGACTAGATGGGTTTCCAGAAACAAAATGGATGAATCAGCAGTAAACACAAGGAATAAAGCTAGACTGGTAGCACAAGGATATTCCCAAGAAGAGGACATTGATTTCGATGAAACATATGCCCTAGTTGCTAGATTAGAATCAATTAGAATTTTACTAGCTTATGCATGCTCTCTTAATATCAACTTATTTCAGATGGATGTCAAAAGTGCATTTTTGAACGGTTTTATAAAAGAAGAAGTCTATGGTGAGCAACCACCAGGCTTTGAAGATACTAAGTATCCAAATAATGTTTTCCATTTAAAGAAAGCATTATATAGTCTAAAACAAGCTCCAAGAGCTTGGTATGAAAGACTAAGTGCTTATCTTATATCACATGATTTTTCAAGAGGTAAAGTAGATAGCACACTATTTATTAAAAAAAATTCAGAAGGAATCTTAATTATTCAAATATATGTTGATGATATTATCTTTGGTTCTACTAATGAATCATTATGCAAACTCTTTGAAACGTTTATGCAAAGTGAATTTGAAATGAGCATGATGGGTGGGCTTAATTACTTCATTGGAGTGCAAATCAAGCAGACCAAGGAAGGTACTTACATTTGTCAAACCAAATACATTTCAGATCTTCTATCTAAATTTGGTTTTGATAAGTGTAAGCCTTTAGAAACACCATGAGCTCATGTATGAAGTTAGATAGTGACCCACTTGGCAAAAAGGTAGATCAGAAGATCTATAGAGGTATGATTGGATCACTACTCTATCTTACTGCCAGTAGACCAGACATAATGTTCAGTGTATGTTTGGGTGCTAGATTCCAAGATGATCCGAAAGAATCACATGTAAATGATGTTAAAAGAATTTGAGATATTTATAAATACAAGTAAATTAGGTCTATGGTATCCCAGATGATCTGAATTTAAATTGTTTGGATATAGTGATGCTGATTATGCTGGATGCAAGATAGATAGAAAAAGCACCAGTGGTACTTGTCAAATTCTTGCAGGATGTTTGATCTCTTGGTCGTCCAGAAAGTAGAACTCAGTAGCCTTGTCCACAACAGAAGCAGAATATATTGCAACCAGAAGTTGTTGTACTCAACTGCTGTGGATCAAGCATCAACTGGAAGACTGTGGTCATAATCTGCATGGAATTCCAATGCTTTGAAACAATACAAATGCAATCAACTTAACCAAAAATCCAATCCAGCACTCAAGAACCAAGCACATTGAGGTCAGACATCATTTCATCAAGGACCATGTAAGTAATGGAGATATTCTACTTGAATTTGTTTCTACAGATAGTCAATTGGTAGATATATTCACCAAACCTCTTCCTAAAGATAGATTTACATCTATCAGACGAGAAATAGGTATGTGTAATCCTGATTAAAAATCTCTACACTACATATTTTTCTGCATCGTTAAAAATTTCTCTAAGTCCTGAGACTTCGACTCTCCAACAGTCGGAGTTTGGAACTTCGACTCTCCAACAGTCGGAGTTTGTGTAGTCGGAGTCCATAATTTTTTTAAAATATATATATATTAAAAAAAATTGGGGCAATAAAATGTAACCGCTCACTCATTAAATCTCGACCCTTTGCTCTCTCATCGACGGTTCGTTTCACATTCCTCCTCCTTTATTAAAACCCCTGTTTTCCCGTCCTTCGAAACTTACCCAATTGAAATCTCTTCAACTCCACTATCATCTTCCTATCTATTCCCGAACTCGTCCTTCATCTTTGTGGAACCAAGCTTGAAGTCTCTGCAGATTTCACCTCATTCTTGAAGAAAGGTAGGATCTTAAGCCCCTCTAGACCATTTCTACATCCTCCTTAACATCTTTCTTAGACCTGCATTCGTCGTTTATCTAGATGGATTCGTCTAGGGCTTCTAAAGGCTCCATGTTCTCCTCGGAGCAGTTCCAACATCTATCTTCGGCCAAAGCCTCCATTTGTCCATGAAAGATAGTAGATTTCAACCACCTTTCTGGTAGACTTAGTTGGGTTGTAGAAACCCTTGCTACGATGGGATGGGAGAAGCTGTGTTTGATTTCCGAACCTACCTTCGAAGGCACTATGAAGGCTTTCTTTTTGTCTCTCCAAGTCTCAGCAGATGGTTCAGTTTCAGGCTCTGTGAAAGGGAAATCAGTTACCATTTCTGAAAAACTTCTGGTAGAGATTTTGGATTGTCCAGGCACTGGAAACAAAGTCAGTGAGATCGTGTCTATGGAGAAGCATCAATTGGGAGTCATTGGAAGTCTAGGCTCCCTTATGAAGAAAGAGCTCCTTGTCAATGAGCTCTCCACAGAAAGGAGACTGCTTCATTCAATCATCACCAACATCATCACTCCCAGAGCAGGTACACATTCATTTATTACAGTCCGAGATGGGAGATTACTATTTTGGGCAGTTTAGCGACACAATGTCAACTTGCCGTCCATCATTTTTGAAAGGATGGAATGCTCCAAGAATCTGCAGGAGTCCCTCCCCTATGGGCCCCTGCTTACACTTGTATTCAGAAGGTTTTCCATAGATCTAGCTGATGAAGTGTCCACCACTGTTAAGGAGAAGATAAGACTCTCCACTCTTAGGGGAAGTCACTATATTTTGGAGAATAAGGCTCAGAACATTTGGGTTAAGGACTCTATACCACAGTGCTCTCATGAGGTATTTTCAGATGAGGCATAGAGCTCCATTCCCCCTCAGGAAGTAGCTACAGAAAAAGAAGCTCCAGCCATTCAAGAGCAAGTTCAGCCTTCCTGTCCCTCCTCAAGCACAAGATGCTCCTGAAGACACTATTGCTCAAGTACTAAGGGACCTAAGAGGAAAGGGAGTGGCTCAGGAAGAAGAGGCTTCCAGGGACACTCCATTAGAGCCCTCTTTTGAATTTCACCATGTGTCTCAACCTCACATTGAGACCCAGCCTAGGTCTCAGGGGGAGACTAACAAGAATCTAGACGATGTGGTCCAATTAGTTTTGAAGTAGCCGGAGATGCTATCAGTGCTGCATTCTCAGATTCAACAGATTTGATTCTATGTCTGAAGAGGTCCATCAGATGAAGGATCTCTTGCTTCAGTTAGTGTGCCAGCCAAGCACAACTAGTTCCCAAGTTCCCCCTGCTCAAACTGAGGAGCAGCTCCACCACCAGCAGCAGTAACAATCAGCAGAAGTTCAGCCTAAAGGCAGTTTAGTTCAGCAGGAGAAGGACCTAGCAGTAGAGTTAGAGCAGCAACCGCCCATTCCTGAGATTCAGTCTTCTGAGCAGCTATTAGAAAAGAGTGATCAAGAGGGAGACCCTCAGGTTCAATCCTTTAAGAGAAGGGTTAGGAGGAAGTTAATGAAGTCAGGTCAACCCATCTTCCATTCCCAATCCTCATCTAATCCTTCTCCCTCCACTGCTCAAGACCCTCCTACTGTTTCTGATCTTCCTCCCCCTCCTCCTCCAATTGCTCCACTACCTCCTCCACCTCCTACTATCTCTGATCCTCCTACTCCTTCCATTTCTATTCCCTCACCGTCCATCTCCACTTTATAGCCAACTCCAATAGCCACATCCATTTCTTGATTTCCTCACAATTATCATTTCAAAACTTTTGAGGTAAATGTTCCAAACCTTCACACCCAACCACCACATTTCTTTGCTTCTCTTCCTCCACCAACTATTGCATCCACACTCAGCTCTACACCAGGCTTCTCATCTGGTGTCAACTCTCACAGCCATGGATCCCTCCTTCCACCATTCTGGTATACCATCACCCATCACTTTGAACAGTTCATGAAATTATTCAGAGAATTTTTGTCAATAAAAGTTTTTGTTGAAGTTCTTGGGATGACAGACTATAAATTTGAAGACTGGCTCCCTCTCCTCATCAAAACTTCCGAAGTCCATATGGCTGATATAAAATTAATTACATAGAAAACCCACAGTCTTTCCCCCTCTGCATTCCTTGACACCTACCCCTCTGAAGCTGAACACTTCATATCAGCCAAATCTAAAAATCCTCTTCTGACTATCCACCAACACCTCAATCTTAGGTTCTTTGACCTATTGGGTACTCTCCTGAGAGATCTCCAGACTAATTATACTAGGATGAAGACTTTCCATGAAGAGAGGTTCAAGCTCGGTCTGCCAGATCTTAATAAAGGGCAATGGAGGATGATTCTTCAAGGTAACAAACCCATTACTCCCTCCATGACTATCGGTCTGCCTTCTGGACTGCATCCAAGCTTAGTAGGTGCCATTTCTGCTAGGAAATAGTTTGCCAACCTAGTTCTTAACATGCACATTAGGATAGCAGTAAGATTCAAGATCAAGTACAACATCAAGCTATCCTTTCACAGATTTGCAGTCATGAATGCTCCCAATAACTCTCAGCACATGCTAGAATTTCAGCACTATTTTGCAGAGTCTGAGAGGCTAAATGAAGAAGAATGGGTACAGCTTATCCAGACTTTAGTGGAGACTGTAGGAAGCATAAGCTATCCCCTACTGTTTTCCTTCTTAAGGGCTATAACAACCTTAGGAAGTCTTCCTATGATAAATGGATCCAATGATATATCATCTACTATCAGGCCAAGGATGCTGCTTACTCCCAAGGACTTCACTGGAATGTCACCATTCATGACTTCCTGTCCTTAGCTACCAAGAAGACTTTTGTTTCCCTTAGGTTTTCTTTGTGTGATGACAAATACCATAGGAGACTTAGTTGGTATCATCGCTGGCATGTCAAGTCCTATAGGAAACTTCCTTCTTTTGGCCCCTCTTATAACATAGATAGCAGTCTTTTTGAGAATTTCTTCCCTCAAAATGAGAAGAAACTCTGGGATCTTCTCCAGCCTTTTCTCAAATGCATCCCATCCTCTCTATATCTCCCTATTTCTACTTTCACTTCGTGATATAATCTTTTTAGCAATGAATATAAGTTTGTTTCTCTCCTTACTGTTCTTTTTTACCTTTCTGTTAATGTCACAAAGGGGGAGAAAGAAGTGAAAACTTAAACATTACTTTTTCGTTTACTGTTATACAAATCTAGCCTGTTTTCACTGATATTATAAAAAGTTTTTGTCATTAACAAAAAGGGGGAGAATTGTTGAGCAACTCTTCACTTACTTAAAGATCTATCACAAATATTTTTGTTATGACAAAACCTTGAATATTCTCGCCTTTACTTTTCTTTATGAAAATGAAAAAGCTATACAATCATACCTTTTGACAAAACTATGCCTACACAGATTCTAAGACCACAACGAATAATGAAGTTCTTCTAAGTCCACAGAATATACTATATCGCAGTGAAAATTTTCTAAGTCCATAACGTATACTGTATATTACAATTACTCCGACTCTTGAAAAGTCGAAGTAATGCTTTAATCAGATACACTCCGACTTTTGAAATGACGAAGCCTGGCAAGCACTCCGACTTATGAGAAATTCGAAGTCTGGCAGAACTCCGACTCCTAAAAAGTTGAAGTCCAGCCTTACTCCGACTTTTGGAAAGTTGAAGTCAAGCCCCACTCCAACTTTTGAAAAGTCAAAGTCTTTGTATCGTTTTAAGCTTTACTCCAACTCCTGAAAAGTCGAAGTCTGAGAAAACTCCGACTTCTTAAAAGTCAAAGTTGAGCACACTCCGACTTCACATAAGTCGAAGTCCGCTATCTGTTTATTGATACTCCGACCTCCCAAAGAAGTCGAAGTCGTTGCTTTCTCACTCCGACATCAATAAAGTCGAAGTTTACTGTCTCTATTAGTCATACTCCGACTTCTTAAAAGTCGAAGTATTTCTTGTTGTTTGTTTCATATATGTACTTAGCTGAAAATCATATCTCTAATTATAAGTACCAGTTAACATACATCATTACATGAACTTTGCATTAAAGTATATCTTACTTTGAGAAAGTCTTCTTAAAAACTCAATTAATCTTTTTGGCGGGAAAACTATTTTATTCAAAATATTTCTTTTTGTAGTATCTCCTTTGGGATCTGTAAAATATATATGATATATTTTCTCTCTCTTTTTCTGACAGAAAGATAAGTTGATCTATGGTTGACGGATGGTCAAAAATTAAATGCTTGATAAGTCTTATAGGCTATCTGTTAGAACCTTCCTACTACTGTCAGAAATACCATGTCCTTTAGAAGAAAAACGTGTGCAACTGTCTGTTCATTCCTTAAATGTTATGAACTTCTGTATATCTTATTCTTTATCTCACCTAACTCCGAAAGCATGCATGAAGGCATTTTTCTCTTATCCTGTCCTTTCAGGTTTGCAGAACATTTAATAAGGAATGGCTAAATCTCTGCACAAAGCATGGAAACCGCAAAACAATCATGATACAAGTCCTTCAAGCATGCAGCTACAATATATAGCCAAGAGACATTGGACTCATGAAGCTAAGGATTTGATGGACAAACCTAAGAGGATCAAAACCCCCTCTCAAACGACTATCTCCTTCAAATGGCTAGCTTCCAACGGCCAAATTCAAACGAGCAAAAAGTTTGAAGCCTATATAACAAGCTGAAGACCGAAGATACAAGACATAACACATATATGAAATTGAAGACTCAATATCCAACACTTCACTCCTATCTTAAAGCTAGAAAATCAATCAAGAGAAGGGTGCCATACCTCAGTCTCAAGACTTCTGCTCTCCTTCTGGAATTCGAAGTCTTCTTCATTTGGTGGACTATTGCAATTCAGATCCTCTTCAGTCCACTTCTTTGTTTTCATAAAGAATTTGATTTTCACTCTTATCTATTCTTCTTTCTAAAATTCGGTGTTTGCTCATTGTTTTTATCCTGTTGTACCCCTCGTGTAAAGGGAAGGTCTACAAGTGTAGCTAGTGTTTATACCCCTTGTTTAAGGGAAGACTTGCTGAGAGCAAGTGGGCTTGTAATTCCTCTCGGGTTTGAGAGAAGGCCAAGTGTTCTTGGCAGTTTAGTGAAATCCCAAGTGGTTTTTTGGGGACTGGATGTAGGACTTCCATATAGGAAGGGCCGAACCAGGATAAATCTTGTGTGATTGATTCTGCCAAGTCTTTTAACTTGTCTCACACACATCACACTAATTACTAATGAAGTTATTTAGTGTTGTTTATCTTTTAGATAATTTTTTTTTAAAAGGAGCAAAGAAGTCCTATTCACCCATCTCTAGGACATCTATATTGCCATCTCGATCCAACAGTTGTTTCATATGAAATCGATGTTCTACCGAAATCGATGTTTAAGTGAAATCGTTGTAGAAACGAAGTTGATGTTTAAGTGAAGTGGTTGTCTCATATGAAATCGATGTTTAAGTGAAATCGATGTTCTATATATGAAGTTGATGTGGAATCAAAATCAATGTTCTAATTATGAAGTCGATGTAGAACCGAAATCGATGTTCTAAATATGAAGTCGATATAGAACTGAAATTGATGTTCTAAATATGAAGTCGATACTTAAGTGAAATCGATGTTGTCTATGAAATTGATGTTCTACTAAGGAAGTCGTTGTTTAAGTGAAATCAATGTAGCAGTAAGACAGTAATCGTTGTGAGCTCTTAGTAGAAGTCGATGTATACTTAGATAAAAACGCATGCAATAAACTTCACAGAACAGTGAGTGTAGTCAACTTACTGATTTTGTTTGATTTGATACCTATTGATAAACTTCAGAAAATGATGTTAGATAATAATTTTCAGGGTTTTTTTAATCACCAAAAATACATATAAAAATAACAAATTATATAGAGATGGACGGATCATCATGTATTGCTCTAGGTACAGTCCCAACACACACACACGACTAGTACAAGTGAAAAGAGGGAGGACAAAGCCCTTAAGGGTATACCTCGAGGGTGAAGTACAACTGAAGGGGGAAACCAACTGCTAGCTACGGGGATGATGACTACCGCCCCGCCTCCTTCGCCCAACGCACACCCAGCCGTTGCTGAGAAGTCTCACATGGAAAAAGAAGGGATGAGCTTCACAACAGAAGCTCAGTAGGGACTACCAATCTCCTACTAGTTCTAACAGGCGGGGAAGAATATATATATAAACAAATTAAATGACAACAGTTCTATATATTCTACTCTACTCAAGAAAGTGAGAAAGTAAAGCCAACTAACTAGCGATGGTACGAAAGGACACCGCGGTCAGAAACTCCGTATGACCTGCACGTCGTGACCACCACACCAATGTAAACAGAGATAGAGGGGACCCTGCCTGGACAAGCAACACTAGCTATGGAAACCACTACCACTAGTTAACCGGTCAAGAGCGTCCACTGACGTCTTACCCTCGACCCAGGTCCAAACCTCCATGTCTCATCAGAGTGGGGGCAGGAACATAAGTAGCACAACAGTAACTTCCGTAGTATGGCTGGACTATGGTCCCACGCCTGGCCTCTCTAAGTGGTTCCGGGGCCACAAAGAGTGAGGCAGTGGGAAGAAGGACTGACTGGCCTGCGCCGAGAAGACTCCAAAACAGCCTCGACGTCCCATACCAACCAAGAGAGCTCTGCAAATGACTCAACGCCACCGTCCTAACCACCGTTGTCCCCTCTGCTCCAGAGTCCATGACTCGAGCACGCCCGCCGCCCAGAGCACTCCCTCAACAGGCGCATAGGGACTGGGGTTCTAGGTAAATGGTAACAACCTCTCTCGCAGGACAAGCCCTCAGATGCTGAGCACCGGGCGAACGACTAGTGTAGGATCGTACTAGGAACTAGCACTGGTGCCACGGGTACAAAAGGAACCGAAAAATGGTGAAGACTCCACGGAAACGAAACTCCGCAAGAATTTACCTGTATCTAATATTGTCGCGACACCACAGATCGTTGTGTCATGACACCACAAGCTGTCGCGACACTATCGTGATGCCAAGGCCGGTCGTGATAATGTCACGATGCCCTAGGACATTGCGATCATGTCGCGGTGGCCATGCCGATCCCGACATCATCACGACCCCTATATCGGTCGCGACCTCAGTTGAGAGTGGTCCCAGGACTATCCTCTCGAGGACCACCCCAAAAACCATACAAAGGCATCCACAGGGGGGAGGGGAGAATGGGAAACATGTGGGAAAGTTTGTAAAACAACCAAACCACCCTTAACCCCACGAATCATGCATTACATGGAAATCTACACTCGAGGGAAACCTCACTCACCACGAGCATGGACCTCACACACCCCACAACCCCAAGACCACGGAGAAACAAGGAATCTCACGGGGAAGGGAGATGCTAGAACGAGAGGGAAAGAGGGGTCCTTACCTCAAGGAGTAGAGCCGACCCATTGGGGCCTTCACGTCGGAATGGCCATGTGGCGGAACACCTCGACCAAGCACGTTAAACCGGTAACGTACTTGATCTGAGTCCGCCCCCCGCGAACGGGCCGAAGCCTCGCAAGGGATACCAAACCACAGTCCATGTAAACACAAAGGAACACACCATTTCACATATATATTTCACAAGTTTACATAGCCATATTTCCACAACACTGAAAGAAAGTACAAGAGCTTGGGGCATACCCCGAGGTACAACTGAAGAAAGTAAACAACTAACTACACTGCTACTGCTACACTGCTGCTACTACACTGCACTACTGAGACTACACTACTGGAGGTACTGACCCTACACTGCTACGACGCAGTTCTGAACTGGACGATGGTCGAGAAATGTACTCCTCGCTCTCACCTGTGGGGGTAGGGGTGAGCCTCGCGAGTCACTGGCTCAGTAGGGAACTCCCCCAAAATTGAGCAAACCAAAAACACAGGTACAAAAGTAGTAAACAGTACCAACAATTTATAGAACAGCTAAACAGGATATGAAAGCTGTAAAAGTACTCACCGTCTGCCGACTACGAAAAACAACTGTAATAACTAAACGGCAAACCAGTACAAGTGTACAAGCTAAAGTAGAGACAGCCAAACACGAGCCACGTGAACTGGTTCGCGACACCAGAGACTGACTCGGACAAGCTAACACAAGTCTACCTCTCAGTCTCGCAGCCACGGACGAAAGGTCCAGCTGCCGCTCCACGTGAAAAGGTCAAACAACTATGGAGACCAACTAAACACCACCACCTGCGGACCACACGGTCGCAGGCCCATGCCTGACACCTTTGGAGACCCTGGCCTGGGCCCTCTAGAGTGAGGCACTTTAGAAGGACTAGCTGGGGACCAGTGTCGACTACTGGTGCCCGTACCCCCAACTACGAGCGCGCTACAAGTGACTAAAAGATAAGTACGGCAGTCACTGTCCCACTGTCGTCTTTCCCTCAGCCGGACGTACAACTCAAACACAAGAGTGAGGGTGTCCAGGTCAGATGACACAGACCTCGACGGTACAACACAAGTACCGGGACAAAGCCCCGAGCTAACAGCCTGGCTCATAAAGAACCTGGGGCACCCAACTGGAGAGGTAACCACGGTAGGCGTCGTACTACTCGCCACGTACACAAAACCACGTGCACGTCACACAAACCACGTGAAGACTCACGTAAACCGCGTGCACTAGTAGATCACTACACGTGAACACTACGCAAACACGTAAAGAACCAGCCAACTGCGTACCCAGTACGCTAGTCTCAAAAACCACGAGTGCTAGGTGCACCACAATTATCATTGCACTGCTCGATAACATTAAATATCTGATATAACAACATTTTCATAAAAACATGCTCGCGGCAACATCGACTGTCGTCGATGGGATGTAAACGGCAAGGTATCTGGCCGTTAATCTCCCAGCTGAAGAACCTGGCGTCAATCGATGTTGACGCCAAGATCTTCGGCCATCAACTTCACAGAAACCCTGGGCTGATACCTCAGGCATTCCCAGCCCTAAAACCCATAAAAAAAACACAAGGAATCACCTTCTCTAGCATGCATGAATCCTAATCAACTCGAAACAACATGTTTCCATTGTTAAATTGATCAAACCACCCATTAACCCCGCATGAAGAACCATTCCCAAAAACACATTTAACATGCGAATACATGCTTTCCAATTGCATTATCACAACCTATAGGGACTAAAGGGATCATTCCCTACCTTAATATGCACTTAAACCTCCTAAATTCTCCCGATCCACACCGAACCCTCCGCGAGCTCCTACGACAATTACACCACGTTCTGGCATTTCCTTGGCCGATTCGTCACCACCTCAAGTTCCACGATCGTCCAACTAACCTTATACAACTGTTGGAAGTAGTGGGGAAGCAAGGGGCATGAAAACAGGGCAAGGGAGAGGGAGAATGAGCTGAGGAAACTGTCCTCGGGCAGACCTATATTCTGCAGGTCGCACAGGTTGGCGTCAACCCTAATGCCGTTTAGGGAAACCGCCACCATGAACGTCCACATAGCCTACCGTTAAGTTTATAAGGTTGGCGTCACCTTCGATGGACGCCAAACCAGTCAACGACCACACATGGCCGTCAACCCCTAATCAACTACAGTAGGTCCTATCTTGTTTCAGGACCAAACCTACACCACACCTGCGCGCACCACACATCCAAACCACACTGGCCTCACAATGGCCATCACAACCATCACACACATGATTCATAAGGATCCGAAAAGCACGCGACGTTACATTACTATCATCTAAAAAGAAAATTTTGACCTCGAAATTCATAACACAACCCAAACATAAACAACTTAAATATACACATTTTTATAAGTACTATCATCTAAAAAATATATATATATAAAAGCTTATTCAAACAGATAGGGATACCCTTTAGCCATCTCCTTAGCTAACTCCCAGGTATCCTCACCACCCAACCTATTTTCCCATCTCACTTTAACCAGCTCGATTTCTTTATTTCTTAGCTTCTTTATCTTTCGATCAGTGATCTGTACCGGATACTCTGGCATGGTCATATCCGGCCTCAGGTCACCACCTTGATAACTGATTATTTGAGCTGGATCTCCAATACACTTTCTCAACATAGAAACATGAAATATATCATGGACATCCGCAAAATCTGCTGGCAAATCCAGCCTATAAGTTGTTTCCCCAATTCTTTCAATCACCTGGAAAGGTCCTACATATCTTGGGCTTAATTTTCCAGTCTTACCAAATCTCATAATACCTTTACTCGGGGAAACTCTCAAGAAAACAAAATCTCCCACTTCAAACTGAAGCGGTCTCCTCCGGTTATCTGCATAACTCTTTTGCCTACTTTGAGCTACCTGCAATTTTTCCTTAATAAGCTTCACTACTTCTGTGGTTTGCTGAATCAATTCAGGACCCACTAATTGCCTTTCTCCCACTTCATGCCAGTTCAATGGGGTTCTACATGGCCTTCCATATAAAGCTTCATACGGTGCCATCCCAAGACTGGTATGATAATTATTATTATAGGCAAACTCAACCATTCCCAAATGATGCTCCCAGTTACCTCCCCAAACTAAACAACAAGCCCGCAACATATCTTCAATTGTCTGGATAGTCCTCTCTGTCTGACCATCCATCTGGGGATGATAAGCGGAGCTATATCTCAGCTCAGTACCAATTACTTTCTGCAGACTTCTCCAAAAACCAGAAGTAAATCTTGGATCTCTGTCAGACACAATAGTCTTCGGAATACCATGCAATGGAACAATTCTTTCAACATAAACTTTTGCTAATCTGTCCACTGCCCAAGACATACTTACTGCCACTAATCTACACACTTTAGTTAATCTGTCAACAAATACCCATATTCCATTATGTCTGGAACCCGACCTTGGTAAACCTGCCACAAAGTCCATGGCAATATTATCTCATTTCCACTGTGGAATGGGTAACGGTTGCAATAAACCTCCAGGCTTCTGATGTTCTGCTTTAATTTGTTGACAGATAGCACATCTTGCAACAAATTCTGCTATTTCTTTTTTCATATGAGGCCACCAGAAATGCTTCCTCAAACCGTGGTACATTTTAGTACTACCCGGATGGATAGTGTACCTGGATTTATGAGCCTCTTCCAACACTCGCTGCTTCACCTCTCTTTCAGCTGGAACAAACAACCTGCCTCTGAGCCTAATCACACAATTATCATCAATGGTAACTCCTTTCATTTTTACAATTTCAGCTAAACTTACATCTGCCCTCTGAGCCTCAACAATCTGCCAATACAAGGACGGCTCTACAGCACTAGCAGGTAGTACTGCCCGTCGCTGACTACTGGGCACATACAAGGAGTTCTCCACTATCTCTTCATACAACTTCCATTCTTTGATAATCATCAGATTGATATATGCCTTTCTGCTCAAGGCATCTGCTACAACATTGGCCTTACCCGGATGGTAAGCCAAACTGAAATCATAATCTTTCAAATATTCAATCCATCTGTGCTGACGAAGATTTAAATCCTTCTACGAGAAGATATACTTCAAGCTTTTATGATCTGTAAAGATCTCAAATCTCTCGCCATACAGATAATGCCTCCATATTTTCAAAGCAAACACAACTGCTGCCAATTCCAAATCATGAGTGGGGTAATTCTCCTCTGCCGACTTCAATTGCATGGATGCATAAGCAATCACTTTACCATGCTGCATAAGCAATGCGCCAAGTCCTCTTCTTGAAGCATCTGCATAAACCACAAAACCACCACTTCTTGTCGGTAATGTCAATATGGGTGCTGTTGTAAGCCTTTTCTTCAATTCGTTTTCTGACATTCACCGGACCACACGAATGGCACCCCTTTCTTGGTCAACTTGGTCATAGGTGCCGCAATCTTAGAAAAATCTTGTATGAAGCGCCTATAATAACCTGCTAATCCTAGAAAACTTCTAATCTCAGTAATTGTTCTAGGCACTTCCCATTTCATCACTGCTTCCACATTACTTGGGTCCACTGCTACTCCTTTAGCTGAGATGACATGACCCAGAAATTGAATTTCTTTCAACCAAAATTCACACTTATTGAATTTGGCAAACAACTGATTATCCCTTAACAACTGTAGGGTAAACCTCAAATGAGCTGCATGCTCCTCTTCAGTTGCTGAATAAATCAGAATATCATCAATAAAGACCACAATGAATTGGTCTAAATACGGATGAAAAATTCTATTCATCAGATCCATAAAACCTGCAGGAGCATTGGTCAACCCAAATGGCATAACCATAAATTCATAGTGACCATATCTGGTTCTGAATGTTGTTTTATCTATATCCTCCTCTTTAATTCTCAACTGATGGTACCCGGACCTTAAATCAATTTTAGAAAATACCTTTGCTGATTGCAACTGATCAAACAGATCATCTATTCTCGGTAACGGGTACTTATTCTTAATGGTCACATCATTCAACTTTCTATAATCAATACACATACGAAAACTTCCATCTTTCTTTTTCACAAATAATACCGGTGCTCCCCATGGGGAATGACTTGGTCTAATAAACCCTTTCTGCAACAGCTCTTCTAATTGCTTTTTCAATTCTTTAAGTTCTACTGGTGCCATCCGATATGGAGCTTTAGAGATCGGCATGGTACCTGGCAGCAACTCAATGGTAAAGTCCACCTCTCTTTGTGGAGCTAAACCAGGCAAATCTTCAGGAAAAACATCAGCAAATTCCCTAACCACGGAAACTGCTTCAACTGACTGACTAGCTTCTACTAGACTTACCGAGGCTAAATAAGCCACACATCCAGCATTTATCAACTTTCTAGCTCTAATTGCAGAAATTAGAAACTTAGAGGTATAAAAAGGCATACCTTGATATTCAAATATTGCACCATTAGGATGACAAAACCTGATCCTTTTCTTTCTGCAATCTAGCATTGCTCCATATGTCTCAAGCCAATCCATAACCAAATAATATCATAATCTGTCAACTGCAGGGCATATAACCGACCCGGCATCTGGTTCCCTTCAATCATAACAGGAGCTTCATCTATCTAGCTCGAAGTGAGCAGGAACTCACCCGAGGGAACCTCCACTACTAACTCACAAGACTTTTCCTCTAAAGGATGAGTCATGCAATCTAGAAACTCTTCGGAAATAAAAGAATGAGAGGCACCCGAATCAAATAAGACTCTTTCTGAATAGTCATAAAGAGGTAAAGTACCTTCTATCATGTTTGATGCCTCCTCCTGGGCTCGGGTGATAGCCATAACCCGGCCTCTTCCTCGCTGCTGCGGTGCTCCTCTGCCACGACCTGCCTGTGGCTGCTGAAACTGCTGAGGCTGCTGCTGCTGCTGCACACCTCTTCCATACACATACTCTCTTGGATAGGGGCAATTACGAATCAAATGCCCCAGCTGATTACAATTATAACATCTATACCCTGGTGGATTAATGGGCTGCCTAGCAGTACTCTGCTGCGACTCCTCCACCTCTGGCCTACCACGACCTTGTTGAAATTGTTGTTGACTTCCCCATCCTCTTCCTTTACCTTTAATGCTTGCTTCAATTTCTGGCCCCATTTACCAAAGCCTGATGAAGAAGGTCCTATTGGTGCTTTACCCTTACTCGCACCCACTGACTACTGTGGTAGCCGAAAACTACCTGAGCCTGACTCGCCCACCTGATGAGTCCGAATAGACCTCTCCAACATAGCTGCTCTCTGGGCTGCTTCTTCCACTGTCTTACACATGAGAGGTACTATTGCATCCTGCAACTCCACTCTCAAACCTCTAATGAAATACTCAACCATCATATTATTATCTGATACTACATAAGGCGCATATCGGCTAAGTGCCATAAACCTCATCTAGTACTCTAAAACTGAAGAGTTACCTTGCTGGAGTGTCCGAAACTGCTCTGTCTTGACTTTCTGTACTTGAATCGAAAAGAATGTATCATTAAATACATCAAGAAATTCCGACCAAGTGATAGCCTCTTCTGTCCTGCCTGTGAAGGTGGTCTGCATCTTCAGTCGCCACCATTCCAATGCAAAACCTCTCAACTGATAGGCAGCTAGCACAACTTTATCTGCTGCCGGACATCTCGTGGTCACAAAGACTCTTTCAATCTCATGGACCCAGTGTTCCGCTGTATTTGGATTCGGCCCTCCTAAGTAAGTAGGCGGCTGCAATCTCAGAAACATCTCCACTTGCATCACTGGTTCATCTGCTAATAACACTGGTGGTGGTGGTGGCACAGGTGCTACAAAAGGCACCTCCACTCCTGGCGAGACTGGAGCAATAGGTACAGTCTCTCCATCCCCAGGTGGCACTGCAACTGGTGGTATCGGCGCCTGCTGATCCATCCTCCTTTGGATATCAGTGAGGCTCTCCCAGATCCTCTCTATCATACGCTGAGTGCTCTCCTATGGAACATCTCCTCCACCACCCCAATCTCTTCTATCAGCCATTTCAAATTTCTACATAAACAAAACATCAAACAAAATCAAAACAACAAATTATCAGAAACCAGGGCCCCTACCAGCAGTGTACAAAGACCGAAATAAGGCTATGTATCTTTCTAGTTCCCTTATATTAACACGGACTCAGCTCTGATACCAACTGTGGCGGAACACCTCGACCAAGCCTGTTAAACCGGTAACGTACTTGATCTGAGTCCGCCTCCCGCGAACGGGCCGAAGCCTCGCAAGGGATACCAAACCACAGTCCGTGTAAACACAAAGGAACACACCATTTCACATATATATTTCACAAGTTTACATAGCCATATTTCCACAACACTGAAAGAAAGTACAAGAGCCTGGGGCATACCCCGAGGTACAACTGAAGAAAGTAAACAACTAACTACACTGCTACTGCTACATTGCTATTACTACACTGCACTACTTAGACTACACTGCTGGAGGTACTGACCCTACACCGCTACGATGTAGTTCTGAACTGGACGATGGTCGAGAAACGTCCTCCTCGCTCTCACCTGTGGGGGTAGGGGTGAGCCTCGCGAGTCACTGGCTCAGTAGGGAACTCCCCAAAACCGAGCAAGGTATGGCCGATATATCTCGTTCTGGGGGAATCCCTGGCAGATTTTCGGGGAACACATCTGGGAAATCCTGGACTATATGTATGTGTTCTATTTTAGAGCCCTTCTTTTCAACTACTACGGTCGCAAGAAAGCAATGCAACCTTTCCTTATCATATTGTGGGCCTTTATAGCAGAGACTAGAGACATCCGTCTCTTATGTCTAATCCCAGTGAAAGACAAATTAGGGAAATCATAAAAGTAACTTTCCCTTTCTTACAATCCACACTCTCCCTATAAGTGGACAACCAGTCGGCTCCCAAAATGACATCATAGCCTTCCAAGGGCATACACACGAGGTCGGCTTTTAGGTTATGGTCTCCGATCATTACATCGGCAGATGGAAAGTATTTGTTGAATTTCTCCCTTTCTCCTAGTGGTGTTGTGATAGAGAACTCACATCCCATGGATAGGTTTAGCATTAGGAGTATCAGCAAAGTTTTGAGATATGAATGAATGAGTTGCTCCAGTATCAAATAAAACAAATGCCGATAAGGAGAAAACTTGTAGGGTAACTTCTACCACGTCCCTTCCTCAGTGGGCTCTTCATCATGCAGGGCTTGCAGTCTGCCTTGTTTCTTAGGCACATTAGGGCGCCTTTCATTTTCCTTCAGTAGCGGGCACTTGGGGATGCAGTGCTCGCGACTTCCACAGTGCAGACATGCACCGACTTTCCTCCAGCATTCATTTGCTATGTGACCTGGCTTGTCACAGTGCTTGCAGTTGCTCTTCACTGGAGTGTTGGGGACAATAGCTTTAGGTTTCCATTCTTGGCTGGGTCCCTCCGTGATGTTGAAGGGACGCTTCTTGCCGTTTGTTAGCTTAGTAGGTGATGGACCAGATGCCATTTCCTTCTTCACGAACTTCCCTTTGATACGGTCACTGAAGTCCGTAGCATCTTCTAGTAGTTGAGCTTTCTTTACCATCTCGGCATAGGTCTGAATGTCGAGAGGGGCCAGTTGAGTGATGTATTGTGGCCTAAGGCTGTTGAGAAAGCGCTTAGCCTTCATCCTTTCAGTATTCACCAGATGTTTAGCATAACGTGCCAGTCTTGAAAACTGGGCTTCATACTCGGCCACAGTCAAGCTCCTTTATTTAAGAGCAGCAAATTCTGCAACCTTCTTCTCTTGAACACGCTCCGAGAAATACTTGGAGCTAAAGGCTTCCTTGAATTCAGCCCAAGTAAATTGACCATTAGCTCTGGTCGCTTCTACCAACTCCCACCAAGCACGGACGTCCTTCTCTAATTGGAACGTAGCCAATAGCAGCTTATCTCCTGCTGCACATTGCATGGAAAATTCTTTCCGTCTCCTTTAGCCAGTGCTCGGCCTCATCCGGATCTATGGAACCACTGAACCTAGGCGGGTTCAAGCTCCTAAAGTTGCGATGCAACTCGCCTGCACCGCCGCGGTTTCCTCCACCTTGTGCCGCTTGCAGAAGCGCACGAGTTAGTTCACGGATGGTTTGTTGCATGCCCCTCATCTGAGCACGTTCAGAAGTCATCTTAGCTAGCTTAAGTTCCTACAAAAATAACTTGTTGTTATGATGTTGATATAGAATTTAATTCGTGCGTCTGTGAGTTCATTTTTAGCTAGTTACCCATGGTTCTAACCACAACTCACATAGGTAGGATAATTGACTCTAGTCGAATCTGGTCAACCTAGATCATCCTATACTTAAGAAGAACCTAGGCTCTGATACCATAAAATTGTCATGCCCCGATGTGGAATATCGGAATGTGAGGCAATTGCAAGTAAACGAGTACAGAGCGAGTACTAGACATCAAACCATTGGACAAGAATAAATATTAAAGTAAATACATCTCATTAATAATTTTTCAAATGTCCAGTTACAACCACTAATATCAGAGCCATTCTATAGGGCCCAATTACATTGAATAAAGCAAAAGACTAAACTTCAATTCTAACATAATACTAAGACACTAGGGTACTCTTGACTTCACTCTTGGTCATTCCTGTCCTCTTGAGTGTAAACATCTTCCTCGGTCTCTCCTGAGAACACATAACCAATAACGCAGGGTGAGCGTTAACTCCCAGTAGGACTTAAATCTCAAGATCAAGCATGCTTTAAATGATTAATGTATTAAAAAGGCAGAGTAACTGATGATAGAGGAAGAGTCAAGTAATGTAAGAGATAGCACGATAGCATGTGAGTGAAATAGCACAAGTTTCCAAATATAGTACAAGTGTCGAGTATAGCACAAATAGCAGGATGGCCATAGCACAAATAGCACAAAGTATAGCAATAACAAAATGCGTATAGTATAGCACTTTGTTGTCAATAGACAATGAGAGAATATAGCACTTTTGATTGTCATTTAGATAGTCGAGATAGATAGCACTCGAGTGTAATGACAAACACTCTAGTCATTTAACTCCCGCGGGCAAATAGCACTTTTGGGAACACATCCCAGGACCAGACTGGGCCCTTTATATATTGCCAGGGATTGGTTATATTGTTTTTCTTTAGACAATCAGTCAATGGCCAATAGAGAGTACTAAGAAATAGTTGAGAGTACGAGATGAATAGACGATAGTATAGAGCGTGTGAATAGATGAGCAAGTAGAGTAATAGATGAGAACGTAGGGTCAATGCACATGAAATGTCGAGTAACGACAACAGTAACAGTTGTACAACACACGTGATTGGTGTTGGCAGTCAGGTGGAATTCACTACCATCCACTGGCCTTGTTATGCATAGGTCCAGAGGTTCGGCATGATTCAAGATAAGAGCGAGGGCAATCTAAAGCCGTTTGGATCTTACCGATCCCTAAAGGGTATCATAGGTGTTAGGGTACAACCAGCTCGTCGACCATTTGGGAATCCATTGATAGAGGAGACTTACGGAGGCTTTGAACAAGGATTCACTAGTTCAGCAGAAGGAATATCCGACGGAGAGTTCATCCATGTTAAGAAAAAGTGTGTATATAGAAACAAGTGCCTGATGTTCTAGAGGAATTCTAGAATAGTGGAGCGTCAGTAATGGTATATCCAAACATCGCGAGAAACGAAGACAAGTCCATTTAAAAAATAGGGCAATTTAATTATATAATTGAACTAAATTACCAGATGTATTATGAGATATTTTCACGCCAAGTTAATCCATATTGGATGGTTCAAGTGTGTGCATGTGTAAAAGAAATCATAGATAGAAAGAGGTCATGTGCATGTCTTTTAAATCATCCAATATACAATCATTTACTAACAGGTGTGTTTACTACGTATATGACTTTTAACAAGGGATATAAGCATTGTAGAAAGCTAGAGTATAACAAAGCATGGGTTTTCATGCAAAAAACCCAAGATCGCGATGTACCCCTATAAGGGTCGCGACAGGGTCTGATCAGAACGTGACAAGGTCATGCAAGGAACGCGACGGGTCGGTCACAGCAGGCTGCCAGAACACGACGTCAGCGCCTGTCGTGTTCAGAACACTATGGGTGGCTCTGTCGCGATCAGCCTTGAGAACATGACCTATCGGGCCATCGCGTTCTCAGGTCCTGCGCCTGAGTTCGAGCGAGAAAAGGACAGACCTTGGATTGCCGTCCAAACCTTCCTTGTTTTGACACAGGGTTGTTAAAAAATTCATAACTAAGTGCACAGGTGATGAAAATTCATGAAACTAGTTCTAAACGGATCTAGACATGCAAGAGTACTTCTAGTAAATAAGAATTTGAAAGCGGACATGATCTCATCATGCTTCAACCAAGTTTACTCACGAAGAACATGGTACAGTGTACAGTAGAGATAAAAGAATTAATTCATGATGTAGGATGGTTGAAAATTAGGGCTTTCAAAGGCAAATGATGCCTAACATCCATCAGTATCTGTAGTTAAATTTTCACGGCATGGGGACGAGCATACATGGAGGTATACATTAAACATGATGGTTCGGGGTCATGGTGATTGCAGAACATAAAAAATCAAGGATAAAAGATTGGCTCAATGGAAAATTATGAAACAAGAGGGGTTTTGTTCCTGATGGTTGGAACAACCTACAGACGAAATTAATTAGGTTTTGCTCGTGAGAATGCATAGCTTTGACTCGTTTGATCTTCTAGGGTTAGAACTTGAAGAATGAGGGTTGAAGCTTGAGAAATCCTCTTCTCCACGAGTTTCTCCTCCTAATTGGGTTAGGTTGGGTTGCAATTTCGTGCCCAACCAATTTGGGTAGTGTTAGGAATCAAATTCCCACCCAAACTATCTATTTTAATGATTTATTAGCCCTTTTCTATTTAGGCAGTATTTTAAGATACGAATTCAGGTATTTTTCATTTATTCCTGTTTTAAAAATCCCTATTTTGGCCCAATAAATTTTATGTGATCCATTTAATAAAGCCCATCACTTGTTTTCATTTTAATGGGTTCTATTTAATTCTTTTTCCTTTGATTTTTTTATTGCTTTATATATTTATTATTTTTATTTTTATATATTATTATAATTTTATTTTTCTGTTTCGAAAAATTCAGGTTTCTACAGTCTTCATCGTTTCCTCTTCTTACTATACCTGTGGCACTAGCGCTAGTTTCCTAGTACAGTCCTATACCAGTCGTTCGCCCGGTGCTCGGCACCTGAGGGCTTGTCCTGTGAGAGAGATTGTTACCGTTGCTTGGGACCCCCATCCTCGTGCGCCTTAGAGGGAGCATTCAGGGCGACGAGCGTACTCGAGTTACAGACTTTGGAGTTAGGGGGAAAATTGTCACGCCCCGATATTTAGCAGCGGAATAAATACCGGGGACCGTGAACGATACAAACCGGCGTATCACAGTTGAATAGTGCAGAGTCACAATTGAATATAATAACACATTCGAGACTATAACATGGTCACCAAAAGTATACCTTATTTCATTCCATTCAACTAGATACAACCTCACATAAGAGGAATCAACTGAAAATGTTTATTAATCAAATAACAACGTTTCTCTAATACATCAACAACTTAAATTTATATTCCTAAGCTGACAACTATTCATATGACAGGTGCTCGTCACTCTTGCCCTGTCCCATCTGACTCCACTGGTTCTTCATCACTACCTGAAAAAGGGCAGGATGATAGGGGTGAGCGAACTAGCTCAGTAGGATTTACATCTCAATAACGTACGGGCACTAGTATACATGATTAACATTTTAAATAGGCGGATATGCATATGAATATGATGACATTGCATGCTTTTCTAACAAGTTGAATAGCAAAGTAGCATGGATATCATATCAGATCAAATGTCGAGTTTCATATACAATGGATAGATATCTCAAGAATAGAATCATGTCAGAAGAGATTGGCCATATTCAAACAGATCTCATGTGCTCACAGGAACAAACGTATCATATCATCTCAAGTCAAACTTATCATGTCAAACAAGAGGCACATTTTCACAATCTTGCATGTCAGTTGTGCTATGCCAAGTACCAAGAGTCCATACTCCCGCGGTTAATAAGTACGTTGGGCGCTCCTCCCCAGGACCGGACAGGGCCCCTATTGCACAGGCATGGATCAAGTTTGGACAGGAGTCCAACGTTGTGCCGAACAAACAGATTCATATTATGGCCACAGAGTTTCAATAACAAGCTCGTAGTAAAAGGAACATGATCATTCATAAAGTCAAAGAGACAAACAGCTCAAAAGAACAAGGCAGGATAACGACGTATCTTATGTTTCATAGATCATTAATGTCTTGACATGAGGATGTTTCTAAGACAGATCGTATGTAAACATGTTCTTTCCTAACATGTATGCATATGACAAATATCAATTGAACCCGGAAAACATGTAACCATGAAACTCATATGCAAATCATACCATTAACACCACTAACATGTCCACACTAACATGTATTCATTCCCACATTCATATCATATTCTTATCTTATCAATTGACAATAAGCAAGATCAAAAGATAATCCAATGGACATAAGATCAATCACAATTACACATTAGAATCGTATTCATATCATTACTATTTTTCAATGGGTTGATTTATTTTAGGTCCATGCATACTATATAACATCATGCACATGCTAGTAGACCTCATGTAATGATTAGACCTAAAATATGAAAATTTCTTGTAAGGGTAGTGTCGACACTAGATCAAGTGGTGTCGACACAATGCTTCAAACACAAGACAAAATCATGCAAAACTGGTTAAGTAGTGTTGACACTAGATCAGGTAGTGTCGACACAGTGCTTCAAATACAAGGCAAAAAGGTCAAGTAGTGTTGACACTAGATCAGGTAGTGTCGACACTAGAGACAGCTTCCAGAAAACCTTCTAGCCAATATGGGACAGTGTGTCGACACTAGATCAGGTAGTGTCGACACTAGATCAGCTCCCAAAAACTTTCTGGGTCAAACTGGGACAGTGTGTCGACACTAGATCAGGTAGTGTCGACACTAGAGAGCTTCCTAGAACACCTCCTGGGCTGTTTTGGGACAGTGTGTCGACACTAGATCAACTAGTGTCGACACTAGTGGCCCTTCCAGAAAAAAAATATATGTCAAGTGTAACCAGAAAACATGTATCATGCAGTGATTCACTTTCCCTTCTTATAACTCTCTAACGAATGACATTTAGACAAAATGTTCAACACAAAAGATGACGAGGACAAATAGTAGAAGAACTTGTATGTTGGAGGTTTGATCAAATTAGGTCTTGAATCCCGAGAAAACATGTGAAGAACAAAAGTCAAGTGTAACCCGAAATTACAGTATCATGTAGAGACTCTCTTATCATGCTCCTAACTCTCTAACGAAAGACTTTAGGACAAAATGTCCAACATAGAAGATGATCGTGACTTCAAGTAGAAGAACTTTCTTGAAGAAAGTTTAGTCAAATTTGGTCTCGAATCATGTGCATAATAAGAAGAACGGGAAAAGTCCTAACTGTGCGAGACTTCGGGAAAATCACCAATACACAATGTATACTCCATGAAAACCAGTCAAACCAAGTGCAAATGAACCTAGACTCAAAGAACTACATGATGGTGTTGGTTTTCTTTAATCTTGGCCTGAGAACACCTACCTTTATGAAGATATAAGACCAGTTGATGTTCTGGACGCAACAGAGGATGCAGGGAATTGGAACTCCGGTTCCCAGCCTTTCTTCTTCTCCTCAGAAGCTCTAGCCTCCCTCCAACAACCCCAACTCGTTGTTAAACCTTCCCCAAGAGTTTGAGGATGAGTTCTTATAGATTTAGGTTGTATTTAAGAGTCCTAACGACTCGTTGTTAAACCTTCCCCAAGAGTTGAGGATGAGTTCTTATAGATTTAGGTTGTATTTAAGAGTCCTAACGAGACTAGGAGATGGCTGTGATTCTGCTTCCTGTTTTCCAAGAAATCTGGGACTCTTTCCTCCAAGGAGTAGCAAAGGTTAGAAACCTCCTCTTAGGGTGGGTTCGGTTTTGGCTTACTTTAAATGACTACTTACCTTAATTTAACCCTAACTTTCCCTTTCTAATTATGGCATAATTACATATACGAATTTCTGGGTAATTTCCTGTCCTAGTTTTCATCCTTGGGTCCAATGTGCTCCATTGGCCCAATCTTGTTAATGGATCATTAATACATGGTGTTGGAAGTCTCTCCAATCTGTTTATTAATTTATCCCCCTTTATTTCAAAAAAAAAATTTTAATTATTAAATTTCCGGGGTGTACATCCCCCCCACTTAAGAATTTGGTCCCCAATTTACACTAATGGTGTAGTTCGTACCTGAGAATAGTTCTGGTGGTTTTTCTTCATTCTCTCCTCTGTTTCCCAGGTAGCATTAGTAACTCCGTCTCGACTCCATTGGACCTTCACCATAGTATGGTACGTTTCCTGATTCGTTGAATCTTCCGATCCAACAGTTGATCGCTTCTCTTCATAGTCAGGTCCTCCCGAATCTCCAAGTCCCTCATGGTCGCTTACATGGTCGGCATTGAATAAGTACTTCCTCAGCATGGATATGTGGAACACATTATGCACGTTCGCTAGCTGTGGAGGTAGTGCAAGTCTATACGCCACCTGACCAATCCTTTCCAAGATTTCAAATGGCCCTATGAATCTGGGACTTAGTTTTCCTTTGATCCCAAATCTTCGTATTCCCCTTGAAGGTGAGACCTTCAAGAAACATGTTCGCCCACCTGAAATTCTAGTTCTCTCCTTCTCTTGTCTGCATAACTCTTCTACCTGGATTGTGCTATCTTCAACGTTCCCTGACAATCTGAACCTTCCTGACAGTCGCTTCAATTAAGTCGGGTCCAACCCATTGGTTCTCCCCAACCTCTTCCCAACAAAGGGGTGATCTGCAACTCCTGCCATACAAGGCTTCAAATGGAGCCATCTTGATACTGGCCTGATAACTGTTGTTATATGCAAACTCCATCAGGTACAATTGATCATCCCATCGCCCTCTGAAATCTAGCACCAGAGCACGAAGCATATCCTCCACAATTTGATTGGTCCTTTTAGTTTGTCCATCAGTCTGAGGATGGAAGGCAGTACTAAATTTAGTTTAGTACCCCATTGCTGCTTGCAGTCCCTTCCAAGTGTGAAGTAAATCTAGGGTCCCGATCTGATATTATGCTAGATGCCCCATGCAATCTGACTACTTCCTTAACATATAGTGCAGCCAATACATCCACAGACCATGTACTCTTAATCGGCAATAAGTGAGCCGACTTAGTCAATCGATCAACTATTACCCAATTGCATCCATACCACCTCTAGTCTTGGGCAATCCCATGATAAAGTCCATACCGATACTATCCCACTTCCATTCCGGGATTTCTAGTGGTAGTAGTCCACCAACTGTATGGAAATGCTCGGCCTTGACTTTCATACATGTTAAACAGTATGACACATGATCGGCCACATCCCTCTTCATGTTTGCCACCAGTACGACCTTTTTAAGTCTTGGTACATCTTTGTTGATCCAGATGAATCGTGTACTTGGACTGGTGAGCTTCATTTAGTAACCTCTTCTTGAGTCCTCCATGATCAGGGACACATGTCCTACCTCAGAACATAGTCTTCCTTCCGCTGATAGAGTAAAGTCAGCCTTTGCTCTAGCTTCTCCCTGATCTCAACTAAAAATGGATCCTCTCCCTGTTTCTCCTTGATTTCGGTCAGTAGGTCGGATTGTATCTGGAGATTTGAAATCATTATCTGTTTTTCCTTCTTTCCCACGTCTATGTTCAAACTTGCAAATTGCTCCAGTAACTTCCATTCGCCCAGCATCATACTACTAGCAATAGCTCCTGGTTGTCTACTTAGAGCGTCTTCCACTACATTGGCTTTCCCCGAGTGATACTGAATGGAGAAGTCAAAGTCCTTAAGATACTCTAACCACCCTCCTTTGTCTCATGTTCAGCTCCTTCTGTGAGAACAAGTATTTCAAACTCTTGTGGTCAGAAAACTTTAAATTGCTCACATAGATATAATGCCTCCAATTTTCAAGGCGAATACTACAGCTGCTACTCCAGGTCGTGAACTGGATAGTTCACTTTTCGTGGATCTTCAATTGTCTGGAGGCATATGCTATTACCTTCCCTTGTTGCATTAAGACGCATCCTATCCTGTTCCAGAAGCATCTGAATAATTTCAAATCCTCCCTCTTCAGTGGTAAGGCGAGGACAGGAGCAGTAGTCAGACACTTCTTCAAGTTGTTAAAACTTTCCTCACATTCATCGTCCACACAAATGTTTTCCTTCGTGTCAACTTGGTCAACGGTACTGCAATCTTTGAGAAATCCTTATAAACCTTCGATATATCCTGCTAATCCGAGAAGCTCCTGATCTCTGTGATGCTTTCGTCTTTCCCATTTCAGTACGGCCTCAACCTTTGATGGATCAACAGCGATACCATCCTTGGTTACCACATGACCCAAAAGGATACCTCCTCAAGCCAGAATTCACATTTACTTAGCCTTGGCATATAATTTGTTCTCCCTTAAAATCTGCAGAAATCCTCAAATGCTCCTCAGCTCTTCTTCCTTTGTCTTGGAATAGATCAATATATCATCGATGAATACTACACCCAAATTTATCAAGATATGGGCGATAAATGCTATTCATCAACTGCATGACAACTGCAGGGGCATTTGTTAGTTCGAAAGGCATAATAATAAATTCATAATGCCCATACCTGCTTCAGAAGGCAGTCTTTTGAATGTCTTCTCCTTTGATCCTCAATTGATGATAACCGGATCGGAGATCTATTTTTAGAGAAGTATCTAGCTCCAGATAACTGATCAAACAACTCATCATTCTCGCAGAGGGTCTTTGTTCTGATGGTTAACTGATTCAGTTGTCTGTAATCTGTGCATAGCCTCATCGACCCATCTTTCTTCTTGACAAAGAGGATAGGTGCACCCCATGGCGATGTGCTTGGTCCGATGAAACCCTTCTCTACAGTTCCATCAGTTGCTCTTTAATTCCTTTAGTTCTGCGGGGGACATTCTATATGGTTCCCTAGATACCGGTGCTGCTACAGGGACCAACTCGATGGTAAAATCGCCTCTCTCGCTCAGGAGGAATTCCTGGCAAGTCTTCGGGAAAACATCAGCGTATTCGCTGACAACATGGATGTCCTCAACTTTAACTTCCTTCTTTGCGATGACCACAGCAGCAGAAAGGCCATGCAACCTTTCCTCATCATCCTTTTGGCTTGTAGTGCAGAGATAAGTGACAATCTCCTACGGTTTCTATCCCCTGTGAACCTAGTTTTGGGTATGGCTAGGTTACCCGACTTCTTCTGCAATTATACTAGCCCCATGTTCAGACAACCAGTCTGCCCCAGTATCACATCATACCCCGCCATGTCCATACATATTAAATTTGCTGTAGTTTTGGGTTTCAATCAACACCTCAGTGGATGGCATATGTTTTGTAAGATTGGTGCCAGGACCATCAGGGGTACACAACTATTCCGGATTTCATTGGGACGGGTTTCAGGTAGGGTATCAACAAATGTTTGAGATATGAAGGAATGGTAGCTCCCGTATCAAAGAGAACATATGCGGTCGGGAAAGAATAGTAAGTGTACCTTCCACGATACCCTCTCTTCTCAACAGTTTCTGGTTCCTGGACAGCTTGAGTCGGCCTTGCCTCTTCTGTCCATTCGGACGCTTGTCCTGAGGGGTTGTTCTTTCAACATTGGGCAGTCTGAGATCCTATGGTCATGACTCCCACAACGCAGGCATCTCCCTTGCGCTCTCCAGCATTCTTCAGACCGATGACCAGCTCTGTCATAATGTTTGCACCTTTCTCCCGTTGTCACCACTATCTGCTTACCTAACTCCTTCGTTTTTTCTCCCTGGTTCATTTACTCCACCACTGGGCCTTTCCTTCCCAATAGTCGGCTAATACCTCCCAGCAGAAGACACATGCTCCCGTTTCACGGATTTTCCCTTAATTCCTTCGGCAGTCTCCATGGCATCTTCCAATTACCATGTCACATAGGTTGAATGTCCATTGCGCCAGTTGGGTGGAACTGGGCCTCAAGCCATTCAGAAAGCGTTTCGCCTTCATCCTTTCTGTCCCAATTAAGTGAACAGCATATTGGGACAAACGAGAGAATGGTGCCTCATACTCAGCCACATTGAGTCCTCTCTGCTTCAAATCCGCAAATTCGGCTGCTTTCCATTCTTGGACCCTCTCAAAAAGTACTTGGTGTTGAATCGCTCAATGAACTGAGCCCATGTTAGTTTTTGTCCATTTAGTGTTGCTTCTACCGACTCCCACCATGCCCTGGCATCCTTTTCCAATTGGAAAGTCACCAGTAGTAACTTGTTCTGGTCTGTGCATTGCATGACCCTGATATCCTTTCATTTCCTTAACCCAGTGTTCAGCAACATATGGGTCGCACCCTTCAAACCTAGGCGGATCCATATTCTGAAAATTCCGATGGAGCTCACCGGCTCCGCGGTTACCTCCACCCTGGGTGGCTTGCAGGATAGCCTGAGTCAGTTTTGTATTGTTCGTTGCATGTCCCTAGCCTGGGCACGTTCAGCGGCCATTGAGGTAATAAGCACCTTCAAGATAATAATATAGTCAGTCATCTAAATATCTCTCATGTGACTTCTATCCCATGGCTTTACCCAAGCTCACATTAGGTACAACAGATTTTGACTCGTGTAATTTAGTTTCATTCTATGTTCCTATTCCCTTGGACCCTAAAGTTTAGGGCTCTGATACCAACTGTCACGCCCCGATAGCAGCGGAATAAATACCGGAGACCGTGAACGATACAAACCGGCGTATCACAGTTGAATAGTACAGAGTCACATTGAATATAATAACCCATTCGAGACTATAACATGGTCACCAAAAGTATACCTTATTTCATTCCATTCAACTAGATACAACCTCACATAAGAAAATCAACTGAAATGGTTTATTAATCAAATAACAACTTTCTCTAATACATCAACTACTTAAATTTCTATTCCTAAGCTGACAACTATTCATATGACAGGTGCTCGTCACTCTTGCCCTGTCCCATCTGACTCCACTGGTTCTTCATCACTACCTGAAAAAGGCAGGATGATAGGTGAGCGAACTAGCTCAGTAGATTTACATCTCAATAACGTACGGGCACTAGTATACATGATTAACATTTTAAATAGGCGGATATGCATATGAATATGATGACATTGCATGCTTTTCTAACATTGAATAGCAAAGTAGCATGGATATCATATCAGATCAAATGTCGAGTTTCATATACAATGGACAGATATCTCAAGAATAGAATCATGTCAGAAGAGATTGGCCATATCAAACAGATCTCATGTGCTCACAGAACAAACGTATCATATCATCTCAAGTCAAACTTATCATGTCAAACAGGAGGCACATTTTCACATCTTGCATGTCAGTTGTGCTATGCCAAGCACCAAGAGTCCACCTCCCCGGTTATAAGTACGTTGGGCCGCTCCTCCCAGGACCGGACAGGGCCCCTATTGCACAGGCATTGGATCAAGTTTGGACCGGAGTCCCACGTTGTGCCGAACAAATAGATTCATATTAGGGCCATAGATTTTCAATAACAAGCTCGTAGTAAAAGGAACATGAGTATTCATAAAGTCAAGGAATGACAAACAGCTCAAAAGAACAAGGCAGGATAACGCGTATCTTATGTTTCATAGATCATTAATGTCTTGACATGAGGATTTTCTAAAGATAGATCGTAGTAAACATGTGCTTTCCTAACATGTATGCATATGACAAATAATCAATTAACACCGGAAAACATGTAACCATGAACTCATATGCAATCATAACATTAACCCACTAACATGTCCACACTAGCATGTATTCATTCCCACATTCATATCATATTCTTATCTTTATCAATTGACAATAAGATCACAAGATAATCCAATGGACATAAGATCAATCACATTACACATTAGAATCGTATTCATATCATTACTATTTTTCAATGGTTGATTTATTTTTGGTCCATGCATACTATATAACATCATGCACAAGCTAGTAGACCTCATGCAATGATTAGACCTAAAATATGCAAATTTCTTGTAAGGGTAGTGTCGACACTAGATCAAGTGGTGTCGACACAATGCTTCAAACACAAGACAAAATCATGCAAAACTGTTAAGTAGTGTCGACACTAATCAGGTAGTGTCGACACAGTGCTTCAAATACAAGGCAAAAAGTCAAGTAGTGTCGACACTAGATCAGGTAGTGTCGACACTAGAGACAGCTTCCAGAAAACCTTCTGGCTAATATGGGATAGTGTGTCGACACTAGATCAGTAGTGTCGACACTAGATCAGCTCCCAGAAACTTTCTGGGTCAAACTGGGACAGTGTGTCGACACTAGATCAGTAGTGTCGACACTAGAGAGCTTCCCAGAACCCTCCTGGACTGTTTTGGGACAGTGTGTCGACACTAGATCAATTAGTGTCGACACTAGTGGCCCTTCCAGAAAAAAATATATGTCAAGTGTAACCAGAATGTATCATGCAGTGATTCACTTTCCCTTCTTATAACTCTCTAACGAATGACATTTAGACAAAATGTTCAACACAAAAAAAGACGAGGACAAACAGTAAAGAACTTTTATGTTTGGAGTTTGATCAAATTGGTCTTGAATCCTAAGAAAACATGTGAAGAACAAACGTCAAGTGTACCCAAAATCGCAGTATCATGCAGAGACTCTCTTATCATGCTCCTAACTCTCTAACAAAAGACTTTTGACAAAACATCCAACATAGAAGATGATCGAGACTTTCAGTAGAAGAACTTTTATGAATAAAGTTTAGTCAAATGTGGTCTCGAATCACGTGCATAATAAGAAGAACGGGAAAATCCCTAACTGTGCGAGACTTCGGGAAAATCACCAATACACAATGTATACTCCATGAAAACCAGTCAAACCAAGTGCAAATGAACCTAGACTCAAAGAACTACATGATGGTGTTGGTTTTCTTTAATCTTGGCCCGAGAACACCTACCTTTATGAAGATCTAAGACCAATCGATGTTTTGGACACAACAGAGGATGCAGGGAATGAAACTCCGGGTTCCCAGCCTTTCTCCTTCTCCTCAGAAGCTCTAGCCTACCTCCAAACGACCCCAACTCATTGTTAAACCTTCCCCAAGAGTTTGAGGACGAGTTATTATAGATTTAGGTTGTATTTAAGAGTCCTAACGAGACTAGGAAAGGGGCTGCGAATTCTGCTCTCTGTTTTCCAAGAAATCTGGGACTCTTTCCTCCAAAGGAGGTAGCAAAGGTTTAGGAAACCTCCTCTTAGAGTTGGGTTCGGTTTTGGCTTACTTTACATGACTACCTACCTTAATTTTAACCCTAACTTGCCCTTTCTAATTATGGCATAATTACATATACGAATTTCTGGGTAATTTCCTGTCCTAGTTTTCATCCTTGGGTCAAATGTGCTCCATTGGCCCAAATCTTGTTAATGGATCATTAATACATGGTGTTGGAAGTCTCTCCAATCTGTTTATTTAATTTATCCCCCTTTATTTCAAAAAAAAATTTAATTATTAAATTTCCGGCGTGTTACAAAAATAGTTGTTTAGCGGTGTAGAGTCATTTGCAGAGCTCTCTTGGTTAGCCTGGGACACCGAGGACAGTCAGAGTTCTACCCGGTGCAAGCCAACTAGTCCTTCTTCTCACTACCTCACTCTTTGCGGCCCTGGAACTGCCTAGAGAGGCCAGGCGTGGGACCGTAGTCTGGCCAGACTACGGCGGTTACTGTTGAGTTATTTTGTGTTCCTGCCTCACTTTGACGAGAGGGGATGTTTGGACCTGGGTCGAGGATAAGACGTCAGTGGACGCACCTGACCGGTTGACTAGTGGTAGTGTTTTCCGTAGCTAGTGTCTCTTGCCTAGGCGGGCTTCTCCCCATCTGCGTAGCCAGCCGTGTGGTGGTCACGTCGTGCAGGTTCTACTGAGTTTCAGACCGTGGTATTCTCCGTACCGTTGTTAGTTTGTAGCTTTGCTTCCGCATTTTCCTTTGTAGCATAGTAGATATAATTGCTGTCATTTAATTAAGTACATAGTTTTGACTACCTGTTAGAGCCAGTAGGAGATTGGTAGTCCCTACTGAGCTTCTGTTGTGAAGCTCATCTCTTCCTTTTCCAAGTGAGACTTCTCAGCAGCGGCAGAGCGCGCGCTGGGTGGAGGAGACAGGGTGATAGTCATGGTCCCCCTCTCAATTATATGTCACCCTCGGGGTATGCCCCTAATGGACTTGTTCTTCCCTTGTCTTTACTTGTACTAGTTGTGTGTGTTGGGACTGTACCTAGAGCGATACGTAGTAGTCTCGCTCTTCCTTCTGCTTCCGCGTGTGCTCCTAGTTAGCAGTTGACATTTATTTCGTTCACATATTCTGATAGACTTGTGTTATAGCCCTTCCTCGGATCTGTGGGCGGCGACTGCGAAATTTGGGTCCTCGGCTTGGGTCGAGGGTCAGGTTCTCGGGGTCGTTACAGTTGGTATCAGAGCGAGAGTCTGACAGGACTTGTAGTGGATTTAAAATGCAACATAAAGTCCCAACAATAGTACAAGTACACTGCTAGCTGCCCGAGTTGGTATCGTTAACCATGTAGGTTGTGTGCCATATAGGATATGGCTCCGCGCAGGCGTAGGCAGGCCAGAGAGTTGATAGAGCAGCAGGATGAGTCGGATATGCCAGTGCTGGGTCGGGTTCAGGAGTGGGTGTCGACAGAGGAGTCTGTGGCACAGCCCTAGGGAGCAGCGACAACAGCAGTAGTGGGTGGGCAATAGCAGTAGGAGTACCAGCCCCAGCCACAGCAGTACGCGGATTGGTTTCCTTTGACTGAGTAGTTCTTCAGGACCGTGTACTAGGGAGCGTGGCAGCCTGGGAAGGCGGTAGTGGGAGGTCAGCCTCCAGTACCTCCCCCAGTAGTACCGGAGCAGCAGGTAGTTCCGGAAGTGGAGCAGCTAGCAGTTCAGTAGGCGTCGGGTACTGGGAGTACCCGGGCTGGTCGGTAGAGGATGGCTATCATTGAGGATAGGACCGCCCTCTTGGAGAGGTTCTTGTGTCTCTGACCGCCGATGTTCTTCAGTGAGTATGATCCAGACAAGGCAGAGAGCTGGACGCACGAGTTGGAGCACATGTTCGAGACTATGGAGTGCGCTGAGGAAGACCAGGTCAGACTGACAGTGTATCAGCTCAAGGGACCAGCCTATGAGTGGTGGAGAGTTCAGCGGTAGACCCACTTTTCAGGGCAACATTTGGATCAGATCACATGACAGTGGTTTTTGGGGGTCTTTCACGGTGAGTATTTTCCTGATTATGCTCGACGTGAGAGGCAAGATTAGTTCCATGAGTTGGTTCAGGGCTATCTCAAAGTTACCCAGTACCATCAGAGGTTTGTCTGGTTGTTGAGGCATGTTTGTCATGTTTCCATTAGTGAGCAGGCTTGTGCAAAGAGGTTCATTGCAGGACTGAGGCCAGACTTGAGGTGGGGCATGACTGCTCACATGTGTGCCACCTTGGGAGAGGCCGTGGCTAAGGCCACCACCTTGGAGTGAGAGACCTGGATGCCCCAGCAGCAGCAGCAGCAGGGATGAGTTTCTTCGAGGTCCTCACCGTACCAGCACCCCATAGGTAGTCATGGCAGTGGGACTTCTTCTTCTTCGGGCTCAGGCACTTCAAGCAGTTCCGGTTTGCGCTCGATGTTCAAGCAGATGACCACTTGTAGTGGTGGTCGGGGGAAGGAGCAGAAGAGGCAATCGAGGTTTGCGGAGCAGTCAGTCCAGCAGGGTAGGCAGGAGGCAGTCTGCTACACATGTGGTTTTCCAGGCCACTTAAGGAGGGATTGCCCGATGGGGCAAGTCCAGCAGCCGCAGCAGCCAGTGCAGTACGCGCAGAAGCTATTGCAGTACCAGTTCCCTCCTCAGTAGCAGGCACCCCGTCAGCAGCAGTAGGGGTAGTATCATTTGCAACCTCAGCAGTTTCAGCAGCATCAGCAGCCTCAGCAGTTCCAGATGTACCAGTAGCAACAGTAGTTTCCCCAGCACCAGCAGCTGCCACAGCACCAGCAGCCCCAGCGGGCGCCGCATCGTAGGTGTAGACGTGGTTGTTTGATGGCTCTTACTAGGGAGCAGGCCGAGGCATCGAACCTGGTTATAGGTACCTTGCCTATCCTTGGTAGAGCTGCTCGTGTTTTGGTTGATCCCGATGCTTCTCTTTGTTTTGCTTCTGAGGAGTTTTACGAGTCTCTGGTTCATCACACACCTGAGAGGCAGTGTGATGTGATAGTCAATCTCCCATCCGGTGATTATATGTGTTCTTTTAGTTACCTGGAGGGCGTCACAGTTGAGGTTCAGGGACATCAGTTGCCGGCCAGGTTGTACGCGTTGCAGCTTCATGACTTCGACGTCATTTGGAGCATGGACTGGTTGGAGGCTCACTCAGCTCTGGTGGATTGTTAGAAGAAGACCGTTCAGTTTGAGATACCTGGAGCGCCTATTCTCTAGTTCTGAGGTATCTGGTCTACCCGTCGACCTTTTATCTCTTTTTGTAGAGCTCCTCGTTTGATCCGCGATGGTTGTATGGCATATCTTGCTTCTGTTTTTGTTCCTTGGAGCCTAGAGGATCGTCGATTTTTGATGTGCCTGTTGTTTGTGAGTTCTCTGATGTTTTTCCGGAGGATCTACCTGGGTTACCGCTTGAGCGGGAGGTAGAGTTCTCCATTGAGCTTTTGCCTGGTACGATGCCTTTGTCTAAGGCACCTTACCGGATGGCTCTGGCTGAGTTGCGTGAGTTGAAGCACCAGTTGCAGGAGTTGCTTGAGCTGGGTTTCATTCGTTCGAGTTGTTCACCGTGGGGAGCGCTAGTGCTGTTTGTGAGAAAGAAAGGTGGCAGTTTGAGGTTGTGCATCGATTATAGGCAGCTGAACCAGGTAACAATGAAGAAAAGTACCCGTTGCCGAGGATCGATGACTTGTTTGACTAGTTGCAGTCAGCCAGAGTGTTCTCGAAGATTGACTTGAGGTTAGACTATTACCAATTGAGGATCAGAGAGTCAGACATTGGCATGACAGCTTTCCGTTCAAGGTACGGTCACTTTGAGTTTGTCGTGATGCCGTTTAGGCTTACGAACGCACCCGCAGCTTTTATGGATTTGATTCATAGGGTGTTAAGTGAGTACCTGGATCAGTTTGTGGTCATCTTTATGGATGACATTTTGGTCTACTCGGCTTCTGAGGAGGAGCACGAGGAGCATCTGAGGATCGTGCTAGAGACGTTGCGGAGTCACCAACTTTATGCCAAGTTCAACAAGTGTGAAGTTTGGCTGAGGGAGTGCACTTTCTCGGGTACGTGATCTTTGGTTCTGGTTTGGCAGTGGACCCTGCCAAGGTTGAGGCAGTGTTGTCGTGGGAGCAGCCCACTTCAGTGCGAGAGGTTTGCAGCTTTCTGGGTTTCGCAGGCTATTATAGGAGGTTCATCTTGGATTTTTCCAAGATTGCAGTGCCATTAACCAGATTGACCGAGCTTGAGGCCAGATTTGTCTGGACTGAGGACTGCGAGGGGAGTTTCCAGGAGCTGAAGATGAGGTTGACTTTAGTGCCAGTGTTGGCCTTGCCGTCAGGTAGCGGAGGTTTTGTGGTCTACACCGACGCGTCGAGGTCACGTTTGGGCGCAGTGCTGATGCAGCATGGTGGGGTCATTACCTATGATTCTCGATAACTCAAGAAGCACGAGGATAACTACCCTACCCACGACTTAGAGCTGGTAGTAGTGGTGTTCGCTCTGAAGTTGTGGATGCGCTATTTGCACGGCGAGGCATTCAAGATCTTCACCGACCATCAGAGTTTACAGTACATTTTCACTCAGAAGGATCTGAACTTGAGGCAGCGCAGATGGATTGAGTATTTGAAGGACTATGACCTTACCCTCTCCTATCACCCAGGAAGGGCTAACGTCATGGCAGACGCTTTGAGTAGGCGTGTTCACCTGAGTTTGTTGATAATCAGAGAGTGGAGGTTGTTTGATGAATTGTCTCAGAGGGTTTTCTACCCTTCGAGGCACGGAGACCGTGCAGTAATGACCAGCTTGTCAGTTCATCCATCACTGTACCGTCAGGTGTTACACGCACAGGAGGCAGACTCAGAGTTGGCAGATATTTTTTAGATGCCAGATGTTAAGCGGGACGATGACTGTGAGGTCAGGTTCAGAGGCAGATTGTATGTTCCTGGTGATACGCACCAGGTGTTGTTGTCAGAGGCACACCGGTCGTGGTATGCTGTTCATCCTAGTTCCACCAAGATGTATTATAACCTGAGGAGGTTCCTCTCGTGGCCAGGGGTGAAGAGGAGCATGGCAGAGTTTGCTACTTGGTGCCTTACCTGTCAGCAGGTGAAGGCTGAGCATCAGCATCCTGGTGGTGAGCTGCAGTCGTTGCCCATTCCCGTGTGGAAGTGGGATGACATCACCATAGACTTTGTTGTTGGTTTGCCTCGTACTCCACAGAGGCATGATGGCATCTGGGTGATCGTGGATCGAATGACTAAGTCAGTGCACTTCCTTCTAGTCAGGATGTCTTGGTCAGTGGGTAGGTTAGCCTGGCTGTATGTGGACTGAGTTGTTCCGTTGCACGGAACCCCAGTTTCAATCGTCTCTGACAAAGATCCGAGGTTCACATCAGGGTTTTGGTGAAGTTTGTAGAGAGATCTTGGTACAGAGTTGAGGCTGAGTTCAGCATATCACCCGCAGTCAGATGGGCAGTCAGAGAGGACGATTCAGACCTTGGAGGATATGCTGAGAGCGTGCTGTTTGGACGACAGTGGCACTTGGGAGTCGCACCTTTTGATGGTAGAGTTTGCATATAACAACATTTATCACTCGAGCATCGGAATGGCACCATACGAGGCTTTGTATGGTCACCCGTGCAGACACCACTTCACTGGTTCGAGGTTGGTGAGAGACAGCTTTTGGGACCAGAGATGGTGTAGTAGTGTGCAGACACAGTCAGGTTGGTCAGGCAGAGACTTCAGGCAGCACAGAGCAGGCAGAAAAGCTATGCAGATGTCCGTAGGAGGCCGTTGTGACCTTGTGTTCTTGCGGGTTTCACCGACCAAGGGTGTTATGAGGTTTTTCAGGATGGGAAAGGTCAGTCCCAGGTATATTGGGCCTTTCCCTATCACAGAGAAGATCGGCGAAGTGGCTTACAGGTTGAGTCTTCCAACAGAGTTGGCAGGCGTGCACAGTGTCTTCCATGTTTCGCAGCTCAGAAGGTACGTTGCGGATCCATCGCACGTGTTGGAGTACTTGGAGCTTGAGGTAGCGCTAGACTTGTCAGTGCCAAAGTACCTGGTCAGAGTTGTGGAACACAGAGTGCAGCAGTTGCGCAGGAAGCAGATTCCGCTAGTCAAGGTTGTTTGGGAGAACCGCGTGGGTGGCGAGGCCACTTGGGAGTGATAGGATGAGATGCGAGAGTAGTTCCCGTATTTGTTTGATTGACCGATACATTGTTTTCCCTTTTGCGTTGCTTCCTATTGAAACTGAGTTTCTTTTAATTTCGAGGACAAATTTTCTTAAGGTGGGTGGGATGTATGACCCGACTCCCTTGGGCCCTTAGCCCCGTCCTCAGAGTCACACCGGGGGAACCCATCGCGACAGGGTTGTGTGGCGACACACCTGGCCGTTGCATTCTGGTCGCGACGGGGGTGGCCGTCTCGTTCTTGTCGGGCCATCTGCAGGCGATGCGATTGCTTTTTTGACAGACTTGATCGTTGTCCCGTCTGTCAAAACGGTATTGTCGGGTGTCAGGTGCGTACAACATTGATGCGACCTTGTCAGTAGTCGCATTCTTGTTTCTCGGTCTTCGAGGTTTGACCGCCTTTTGGGGTCGCGCCGGGGGTGGCTTCCGCGACATGGTCACGATGCTCTTGCGTGTCGTGACATGGTCGTTGTCGCGCTGGGTCGACCCATCGCATCTTGGGGCTGATCGGTTTAAAACCGAGGGCTAAGCCCCATTTCCCTCTCTCGTCCTTCCCTTCCTCTTCTTCCTTCTTTTCCCACTCCCGAGCCCTCTTGTGTTCTCCAGTAGTTTTGGGTGCTCGTGGCAAGGCAGTGACGTCTCCATCGTGCAGGAGACGTGCTCGTGGTGTTTAGAGCGAGGAGGAGGTGGCCATTCCGACGTGAAGGCCTCAACGGGTCGGATCTACTCTTGGAGGTAGGGACCCTTGACTCCTCTCGCCCTAGCATGCTCCCATCCCCCTTGAGATCGTGTTCTTCTCGTGGTTTGGGTTGTGGGAGTGTGAGGAATCATGATCGTGTTGAGTGAGATTTCTATCGAGCGTAGATTCTTGTAAATCCATGTTTTGTGGGGTTCAAGGGTGGTTTGGATGATTTATGAGCTTTCCCATGTGTTTCCCATGCTCCCCTCTCCCTGTGGAATGTGAATGTATCGATTTCAGGGTGGTCTCCGGGAGGATCGTCCGGGAACCCCCCTCGGTTGAAGACGCGACCGCTATAGAGGTAGCGATGATGTCGTGACCGGCATGGCCGCCGTGGCATCATTGCGACGCTCTTATGCGTTGCGACAAGGTCGCTACGGCTTGGGCTGCCGCGATAGTGTCGCGACAGGGTGGGGTATCACGACTACAGTAGAGACAGGTTAAGTCCTTACGAAGTCAATTTTCTATGGAGTCTTCGCCGTTTCCGCTTCTTACTGTATGTAACGGACCGGGGTATTTATGCCCATTAAGGCTCCATATCCAGATCCGCCTCCCGCGAACGCACCGAAGTGTCGCAAGGGATATCTCACACACGAGTCCAGTAAGAGTATAAAAGACAAACCACAAGAATATAAGACACAAGAAAGTACATGTGCTCATATCTGTTCACAAATTTGTACAACTGTCCCATTACATTAATACATATCCAATTTAAAAGAGTACAACTACCTGGGGCATACCCTGAGGGAGCACAAGCTCACACAACACTAACTACTAAACTACTGTTGGTGGTACAAGTCTGACGCATTGCCACTGCAAGCCAAACACACGGCAAGCCCTGAAAAGAACTGTAGGGGAGTGAGCCTTAACAAGTCACTGGCTCAGTAGGGGCTACCCAAAACAACACTGTAACCACAGACACCTCGACCCCAATGGGTCTCACTGGCAACAACAATAGCCAAACCATTTCATGCTCACATCATGACAATAAATAACAATTAAACATGCTTACGATAATAAACATAACGACCTCAGAAGAAAAGTAGGACTACAGGACTAACATAATATCATTAGTCAGCCCAACAACCAAAGTGCCTAAACCACAGTCTCACTGGCACACTGCTACAACAACGGGTTGCCTAAATTATAAGCCACACAGGCAAGTCATTGCCCAGGCTACAAGCTTTACAGGCGAACCTCAAACACTTGAGTAACAGGACCGCTAACAAAGAGTTGGTCCTTTATACTCCAAACCACACTACATCGGAAACTACACACAAAGTAACGGAACTGGCTACCACGAAGCCAATCACAACACACTAAAACTATAATTGGAATCATATCCAAGAAGAGTAAAATTCAACAAGTGGAAGGTCTCACACGGCCTCCACGGAGCATAGCTCAACTAAACCACAACATGCCTAGGCCATAAGCCTCATCGGCAAATTACCCACAAAGGTAACATAATTAATAATTACAAACTAATCCACAATAATCTTATAAACAAAGATCTACTTAAAGCAATTAGGATACAACAAGTGGCAGGTCAAACCACAAGACCTCCACAACACACAAGTACCCGGAAAGGTTGGTACACAATGTACCACCACAAAACTACAAAGTAACCCACGAAGGGAACAAGTACCTGCTACTCTGAGGTACCACAACACAAACACCCGAACAAGGGTACAAGTAGGTGATAAACACCACACTGAACCATAATTATATTATACCTTTAATTAGGCACAATATTACAGGTGAAACCTTAATCGACGAGTCACACAAACCACAACTGAGTCACAACTGTGCCAACACCAGGGCACACCTCGAACTGGTCAAACCTCGACCACGAGTCACAAACTCACAAACCACAGTCACTGGCAAAGCACGAGTCAAACTACAGCCAGAATAGGCAAAGCACGAGTCAGAAAGAACGACGCCACCACACGGGAACGGACTACTGGCTGATCAGGCCAATATCCAACCCGGACAACACAACACAAGAACTACCTCTCAGTCTCGCAGTCACGGACGAAAGGTCCAACTGCCGCTCCACTAGGAAGAAGTCAAACAACTGTGGAGACCAACCAACACCACACCTGCAGACACACAACTGCAGGCCCATGCCTGGCACCTCTAGAGTCTCTGGCCGGAGCACTCTAAAGTGAGGCACTGGAAAACAGGACTAGCTGGGGACCAGTGTCGACTACTGGTGTCCGTACCCCCAACTACGAGCGCGCTACAAGCGACAAAAGAACAAACTCTGGGAAGTCGCTGCCCCACTGCCGTCTTTCCCTCAGCCGGACGTACAACTCAAACTCAGGAGTGAGGGTGTCCAGGAAGACGACACAGACCTCAACGGTACAACACAAGTACCGGGACAAAACCCCGAGCACAACAAACACACGTGCCTGGCTCACAAAGAACCTGGGGTACCCGACTAGAGAGGCATTCCGGAATAGGCGCCGGACCACCACACTCGGCTAGCACAAACCACGATACTTACACATATAGCCTTTACTTATAATTCACAATATACAAGTGTTAGGATTAGCTTAACATCGGTCACCGTGTGACCCCAAAGCTATCCCACACCAACACAACCTGAACCACTAACTTGCCTATCATTGGTCATCTTGTAACCTCCAAGCTAACTCACACTAATACATATATAAATCACGATAGCCAATCATATTTGGCCTATCATCGGTCATGAGATGACCTTCGTAACAACACACCATTTACTTACTTCATAAATCCATATAATATTATTCGAAAGACAACAACGGACCAGGGCTAGGTCGGTATGGACCTTCACTGCCCAAACACCACAAAGTCATGGCTAGGCTCACACAGGAACCTCACTGCCCAGTTACTACGATAAATCATAAGAATTACATTACAACAAAGTGTGTAGTAAACACACACTCAAACCACGTAGACAATACGTGTATATTACACCCTGGATGGTGTACCACACGTCTTCCACGTAAACCACATGTCCAACACATGGACAACGCACTCCAAGAGTGCCACGGGTGCCAACGCACCACACATACCACGGAAAGCGATTACGTACATCACATATCATTTACGTAAAACATGCCCATTACATGAGCAGTATGCTCCAAGAGCATAACAAGTGCACTGGCTCACACCGGTCATCGCCATGCACACACAATCACACAATATTCATAACCAGGAAAACTACGTAAACACACTGCATGGATACATGCACAGGTTGGCGGCAACATCGACTGCCGCTTATAAGAAGTAAACGGCAAACGATCTAGCCGTTTATATCTCGGCTGGTGAGCTTGGCGACAGGAGATCTTGACGCCAAGTTCTCCGGCCTAAAACCCTGCAGAAACCCTAATCCAGCTCTACAGGTTTTCCAACCGTTTAAACTACAGAAAAACATATAAAAACGGTTCCTTTAACATACTAGAACCCGGAACAACCCATTACAACATGCTTTACACATTAAATTCATCAAACCACCCTTTAACCCCAATGGTACGACTTGATCCGAAAATACAATAAAAATGCTGGTTCAAGTGATTAAGTCGTGTTTTAATGTTTCTAACAAGCTAACAGGGCTCGACCCCTACCTCAGAAACGCAATTAAACTCCCGAAGAACCTCGAATCACGCCGAAACCCGAGAAACGTCCCACGAACACCGCGCTCCAATCCGTCATTCCCCGCCGATCTGCCGCTACCACGCGCACCACGGCCTTCCCACGAGCTCCCGCCGACCGTCAGAACTCGCGAAGAAGCTCAAGGGTGAAGGTGGGGGAAGAGGAAGGGAGAGGAGGAGAAAGAACAGAGCTCGGGTCTGCCATAAAAACACAGGCATGCCAGGTTAACGTCAACCCCTTGGCCGTTTAACCAGACCGCCACAACTAGACGTCCACAAAGCTTGACGCCAAGTTCAACAGTCAACGTCCTCATCGATGGACGTTAACACCATGTTAACGGCACACCACTGCCGCCAACACACAGTCGACGTCACCCACCTGGACGCCAACACACTGTGTCCAGCAAGCTGAACACCAACGCGGATCCAAACCAAACCCGATAAGGATCTAGCAAGAAGCACACAACACTAATGGGCCTCACATTGGCCACCAAACCCACTAAACCTGGATCCACGAGGATCCGAAAAACGCGCGACGTTACATTATTATCACCTAAAAACAAATGTCGTCCTTGACATATAAAACAAATCACAATAAACCAAATTATCACCTAAAAACAAATAAAGTCAAACACATAACAAGTAGGATACTCTTCCTCTGCTTCAGCCTTTCAATTCATCTCATAATTACTCTGTTCTGCCAATTCCATTGCCTTTCTTTTGCTTTTAACCGTAGGCGATTCTGCCTTGCCAATGGCGCTTTATCTCCTTGGACCGAACCTACTTCCACAATTTCCCAGCTGTGTTTGCAACATTTCTTTCGAGACCGCTTTATCTTTCTCAAATATCTTACACTGTAATATTCTTTCATGCCATAATCTTTCCAAATTATTAAACTTTCCGGTGCCATTTCCTTTTTCTATTTATCACTGCTTGCTGTTATCCTGCCTCATCTACATTTACATTCACAATAGACACCTCTTCAAAGAAAATCAATCATCATCTTCGAATTTTCTGCTCTTTTCATATTATTCTGCTCATACCGTTTAAAGCCAATTTCTGATTAAAAAAAAATCATAATAAACTCTGTTCCTTTATTCCACTGCGCAAAACTTTACACTTTCTTCTTATCTCAGCAAAGCTTAAACAATTTATGAATATTAAATCTTTCTTGCTTCTGCTTCCGCTGCGCTACTCTGATCACACTGAACACTTGTACAAAATATTTCACAATTTCTGCTCACAATATTACTTTCAATTGCTTTCTTCTGACTTCAACTGCTTCTCAAATCATCCCATTCAATAATTCTTGCTGAAGAAATTACTGCAATTTCTGATCTGCCAAATCACTATTGACATATTGCGCTTTTCATATATCTTTCCTGCTTTACTGACATTCTCTGGCTAATTCCCATAATTCTGGGCATAAACTTTTCGATTATTCTTAATCAATCTGCTCTAGCATTTAAATCCTGAAATATTTTAATAACAATTCCTTTCTGCTCAATTAAATCATTTCTTTGCACCAATATGCAAACTCTAATTGACATTTCCTGACTCATCTGATCTTATTCACTCCATCATTTGCTAAATTCTTCCTTTCTCTAATCCATATCTTTTCTTTATCTAAACTGCCAATCATCAACTAAATATTCCCCTTGTGCAAATTTCACAAATCTTTATTGCACATTAATCCTTATTTTCTCTCTTTCTTTATTCAACTGATCATTTCTATACTTATTTATACAAATCTTCATATCACACTTCTTTTCTGCTATCATCATATTTCATAACAATTTTTCTCAGATTTCTGATCTCGGGCATATTTAATCTATCTGCCATAAATCACTGCTCTTATATGTACTGATACCTCTTTTAAAGCTGGTCTGCTTTTCTTGATCATATCAAACTCTTCATAACACTAATTACATTCTTATACACATTGTTTCTTAATATCATCTGACTTAAGTCTCTAATGCCACAATACCTCTACTGAGGTTCTCAACTGCAACTTATCACACAAACTGACCTGATCTTTATCACCATGTTACCATACATCTGTCTCTGCCAACTTTCTGTCTCATTAAAACTTACTGAATTCCATAGCCAATCTTGCTAATCATTTCAATTCCTTTAACTGTAAATCTTTAATAACCAAACTGATTTATCACAGAAATACTCTATACTTATTTCTGCTAACTCTGCACTTTATTAACATATAACAGGTATATCCTTCTCAAGGCATTACTTTACATTTCTCTTCTAATCTCTGCAACTGAAAACTTTAAAATACTGTACTTTAACTGCTTTAACTGCACTAGTGCCAGAATGCTACCACACAACTTATGCCACTATTCACATTATGGCACAGCAACTGCTCACAATTACCAATCTAACAAACAGAAACATACGGTTTACGTGCCAAAAGCAAACGTAGAAACTACTTCATATCACACAAAACCGCAGACTTACTACCAGCAGTGAACATTAATCCATGTATTGGGACATTGTACTTTCAATGTCTTTTCATATTCTAACTGGACATTGCTCTGATACCAACTGTAACGGACCGGGGTATTTATGCCCATTAAGGCTCCATATCCAGATCCGCCTCCCTCTCACACACGAGTCCAGTAAGAGTATAAAAGACAAACCACAAGAATATAAGACACAAGAAAGTACATGTGCTCATATCTGTTCACAAATTTGTACAACTGTCCCATTACATTAATACATATCCAATTTAAAAGAGTACAACTACCTGGGGCATACCCCGAGGGAGCACAAGCTCACACAACACTAACTACTAAACTACTGCTGGTGGTACAAGTCTGACGCAACGCCACTGCAAGCCAAACACATGGCAAGCCCTGAAAAGAACTGTAGGGGAGTGAGCCTCAACAAGTCACTGGCTCAGTAGGGGCTACCCAAAACAACACTGTAACCACAGACACCTCGACCCCAATGGGTCTCACTGGCAACAACAATAGCCAAACCATTTCATGCTCACATCATGACAATAAATAACAATTAAACATGCTTACGATAATAAACATAACGACCTCAGAAGAAAAGTAGGACTACAGGACTAACATAATATCATTAGTCAGCCCAACAACCAAAGTGCCTAAACCACAGTCTCACTGGCACACTGCTACAACAACGGTTGCCTAAATTATAAGCCACACAGGCAAGTCATTGCCCAGGCTACAAGCTTTACAGGCAAACCTCAAACACTTGAGTAACAGGACCGCTAACAAAGAGTTGGTCCTTTATACTCCAAACCACACTACATCGGAAACTACACACAAAGTAACGGAACTGGCTACCACGAAGCCAATCACAACACACTAAAACTATAATTGGAATCATATCCAAGAAGAGTAAAATTCAACAAGTGGAAGGTCTCACACGGCCTCCATGGAGCATAGCTCAACTAAACCACAACATGCCTAGACCATAAGCCTCATCGGCAAATTACCCACAAAGGTAACATAATTAATAATTACAAACTAATCCACAATAATCTTATAAACAAAGATCTACTTAAAGCAATTAGGATACAACAAGTGGCAGGTCAAACCACAAGACCTCCACAACACACAAGTACCCGGAAAGGTTGGTACACAATGTACCATCACAAAACTACAAAGTAACCCACGAAGGGAACAAGTACCTGTTACTCTGAGGTACCACAACACAAACACCCGAACAAGGGTACAAGTAGGTGATAAACACCACACTGAACCATAATTATATTATACCTTTAATTAGGCACAATATTACAGGTGAAACCTTAATCGACGAGTCACACAAACCACAACTGAGTCACAACTGTGCCAACACCAGGGCACACCTCGAACTGGTCAAACCTCGACCACGAGTCACAAACTCACAAACCACAGTCACTGGCAAAGCACGAGTCAAACTACAGCCAGAATAGGCAAAGCACGAGTCAGAAAGAACGACGCCACCACACAGGAATGGACTACTGGCTGATCAGGCCAATATCCAACCCGGACAACACAACACAAGAACTACCTCTCAGTCTCGCAGTCACGGACGAAAGGTCCAACTGCCGCTCCACTAGGAAGAAGTCAAACAACTGTGGAGACCAACCAACACCACACCTGCAGACACACAACTGCAGGCCCATGCCTGGCACCTCTAGAGTCTCTGGCCGGAGCACTCTAAAGTGAGGCACTGGAAAACAGGACTAGCTGGGGACCAGTGTCGACTACTGGTGTCCGTACCCCCAACTACGAGCGCGCTACAAGCGACAAAAGAACAAACTCTGGGAAGTCGCTGCCCCACTGCCGTCTTTCCCTCAGCCGGACGTACAACTCAAACTCAGGAGTGAGGGTGTCCAGGAAGACGACACAGACCTCAACGGTACAACACAAGTACCGGGACAAAACCCCGAGCACAACAAACACACGTGCCTGGCTCACAAAGAACCTGGGGTACCCGACTAGAGAGGCATTCCGGAATAGGCGCCGGACCACCACACTCGGCTAGCACAAACCACGATACTTACACATATAGCCTTTACTTATAATTCACAATATACAAGTGTTAGGATTAGCTTAACATCGGTCACCGTGTGACCCCAAAGCTATCCCACACCAACACAAACCTGAACCACTAACTTGCCTATCATTGGTCATCTTGTAACCTCCAAGCTAACTCACACTAATACATATATAAATCACGATAGCCAATCATATTTGGCCTATCATCGGTCATGAGATGACCTTCGTAACAACACACCATTTACTTACTTCATAAATCCATATAATATTATTCGAAAGACAACAACGGACCAGGGCTAGGTCGGTATGGACCTTCATTGCCCAAACACCACAAAGTCATGGCTAGGCTCACACAGGAACCTCACTGCCCAGTTACTATGATAAATCATAAGAATTACATTACAACAAAGTGTGTAGTAAACACACACTCAAACCACGTAGACAATACGTGTATATTACACCCTGGATGGTGTACCACACGTCTTCCACGTAAACCACATGTCCAACACATGGACAACGCACTCCAAGAGTGCCACGGGTGCCAACGCACCACACATACCACGGAAAGCGATTACGTACATCACATATCATTTACGTAAAACATGCCCATTACATGAGCAGTATGCTCCAAGAGCATAACAAGTGCACTGGCTCACACCGGTCATCGCCATGCACACACAATCACACAATATTCATAACCAGGAAAACTACGTAAACAACACTGCATGGATACATGCACAGGTTGGCGGCAACATCGACTGCCGCTTATAAGAAGTAAACGGCAACGATCTAGCCGTTTATATCTCGGCTGGTGAGCTTGGCGACAGGAGATCTTGACGCCAAGTTCTCCGGCCTAAAACCCTGCAGAAACCCTAATCCAGCTCTACAGGTTTTCCAACCGTTTAAACTACAGAAAAACATATAAAAACGGTTCCTTTAACATACTAGAACCCGGAACAACCCATTACAACATGCTTTACACATTAAATTCATCAAACCACCCTTTAACCCCAAATGGTACGACTTGATCCGAAAATACAATAAAAATGCTGGTTCAAGTGATTAAGTCGTGTTTTAATGTTTCTAACAAACTAACAGGGCTCGACCCCTACCTCAGAAACGCAATTAAACTCCCGAAGAACCTCGAATCACGCCGAAACCCGAGAAACGTCCCACGAACACCACGCTCCAATCCGTCATTCCCCGCCCGATCTGCCGCTACCACGCGCACCACAGCCTTCCCACGAGCTCCCGCCGACCGCCAGAACTCGCGAAGAAGCTCAAGGGTGAAGGTGGGCGAAGAGGAAGGGAGGAGGAGGAGAAAGAACAGAGCTCGGGTCTGCCATAAAAACACAGGCATGCCAGGTTAACGTCAACCCCTAGGCCGTTTAACCAAACCGCCACAACTAGACGTCCACAAAGCTTGATGCCAAGTTCAACAGTCAACGTCCTCATCGATGGACATTAACACCATGTTAACGGCACACCACTACCGCCAACACACAGTCGACGTCACCCACCTGGACGCCAACACACTGTGTTCAGCAAGCTGAACACCAACGCGGATCCAAACCAAACCCGGTAAGGATCTAGCAAGAAGCACACAACACTAATGGGCCTCACATTGGCCACCAAACCCACTAAACCTGGATCCACGAGGATCCGAAAAACGCGCGACGTTACACTGTACCCGTGGCACCAGTGCTAGTTTTCTAGTACGGTCCTACACTATTCGTTTGCCCAGTGCTCGGCACCTGAGGGCTTGTCCCATAAGAGAGGTTGTTACCGTTGGCTGGGACCCCCATCCTCGCATGCCTTAGAGGGAGCGTTCGGGGCTACGAGTGTACTCGAGTCACGGACTCTGGAGTTGAGGGGAAAATGGTGGTTAGGATAGCGGCATCGAGTCATTTGCAGAGCTCTCTTGGTTAGCCTGAGACACCGAGGATGGCAAGAGTTCTACCCGGTGCAGGCCAACCAATCCTTCTTCTCACTGCCTCGCTCTTTGCGGCCCCGGAACCTCCTAGAGAGGCCAGGCGTGGGACCGTAGTCCGACCAGACTACGGCGGTTACTGTTGTGTTACTTTGTGTTCCTGCCTCACTCTGATGAGAGGGGAGGTTTGGACCTGGGTCGAGGATAAGACGTCAGTGGACGCACCTGACCGGTCATGTCGTGCAGGTTCTACAGAGTTTCCGACCGTGGTATTCATCGTACCGTTGTTAGTTAGTAGCTTTGCTTCCGCATTTTACTTCAGAGCGTAGTAGATATAACTGCTGTCATTTAATTAAGTACATAGTTTTGACTACCTGTTAGAGCCAGTAGGAGATTGGTAGTCCCTACTGAGCTTCTATTGTGAAGCTCATCCCTTCCTTTTCCAGGTGAGACTTCTCAGCAGCGGCAGGGCGCGTGCCAGGCGAAGGAGACGGGGCGGTAATCGTGGTCCCTGTAGCTGGCAATGGTTTCCCCCTCTCAGTTGTACGTCACCCTCGGGTATGCCCCTAAGGGACTTGTTCTTCCCTTGTCTTTACTTGTACTAGCTGTGTGTGTTGGGACTGTACCTAGAGCGATACGCAGCGGTCTCGCTCTTTCTTCTGCTTCCGCGTATGTGCTCCTAGTTAGCAGTTGATGTTTATTTCATTTACATATTCTATTAGACTTGTGTTACAGCCCTTCCGGGTCCTCGGATCTGTGGGCGGCGGCCGTGAAAATCGGGTCCTCGGCTTGGGCCAAGGGTCGGGTTCTCGGGGTCGTTACACACACTCTCTCTCCCATTAAACTTGTTGTGTATTTATACCTCTCCCCCAATTATGTACTTCCTCTTGATATGATCAAGGTTTCTTAATCGATTAAAACATACAATTTTGGGTCTACGTACTTGTACTCCTTTGTAATTATTGTAATTATTTGAAATGAGTCTCAGAGGTGTGGCAGACGCGTGAAAGTACCAGCGGTACTAATGATGAAGAGGAAGTTGATCACTGTGCATGGGATGCGCTAAGGACAACATAGGGCTTTGTGATCAAGTCTTTTGGCTCAAGCTTGATCACACTAGTATGTGGTCCATGGTCATCTGGTATGGTTATATATATATATATATATATGCACCTATTAGGTACATGTTTGCATAATATGCTAAATATATGTGTGGGACGCGTATTATTTAGCTACGAGACCTATCAAATTCAAAAACCCCTCTATTCATAATATATTAAGTCGGTAAGTGTTAGACAATAAGATTGACCTACTTAGTCTTCTATCATTATAGGGTAGACGTCTTTTCTTGATATCGACTGAATTGGTGAAGTCCCTCCACGATCACCTATATTGAGAGTAGACATCTAGCCTACGTCATAGAGATGTCACCGATGGCTTGAGGACATGCTATGCTTGGCAGAGTGCCTCCGAGACATATCGTCGAATCAAGTCTATCTTGTAATGATGGTTTTGACTTAACAAAATATCATGGTTGGCAGAGCCCCTCTGGGCCATGATGATTTGGAGGCCCAATGTTCTGGGAATCACATGGAGTTGTGATTGGCAAGAGTTGCCTACCCTTTAGGCTTGGTATGATTGGTTGAGTCTCTCGAAGTCATGCCAAGGTGCCAGTTGGATCTCGATCCCCATTAGAAGTTTATCGAAAACTTCTGATTCACATACTAGAGGGTGTCATGTGTCTCACAATAAAATAATGGGAGCAAATTAAAATAAAAGTCCATGTCTTAATTTTTGTAAAATCCAAATTTTACATATTATTAATTTTTTGCTACATCTTTATTTTCAGAAATATGTCGCTGTCAAACCCACTTTGTGGCATACTAGATGCCAAATGTCTTACTGGTCCAAACTATGTGGATTGGCTCCAAAATTTGGGAATTGTTCTTACATCGGATAAAATTACATGTCCTCGATGAGATCGTGCCTGAGCAAGGGGAAGGGGATAGCGAGGAAAATGTTTCTTGCTATAAAAAGTTCAAAGAGGACTCAACTATTGCTCAATGTTACATGTTCGCCTCTATGACTGCCGAGTTGTAGAGGCAACATGAGAAGATGGATGCACAATCCATTATCCAGCACCTCCACAAATTGTTTGAAGAGGAGGGATGAACTCAACGATATGAGATATCAAAGAGTCTATTCCATGGTAGGATGACTGAGGGGGCATCAGTTCAGAACTATGTCCAAAAGATAAGTGAGTCGATTGAGAAGCTCATAGACCTAGGAGTTGTCCTAGAAGATGACATGTGCATAGACCATATACTTCAATCCCTTCTGGATCCCTTTTCTCCCTTCATAATGATTTCAATATGAACATGAATGAGGCCATGCTTCCTGAGCTACTCAATATGTTGAGGGAGGCTGAGAGTGGCATCAAGAAAGAGAAGCCAGTTCTCTATGTTGGTGAGACCAACAAGAAAAGGAAGGCCAAGAAGACCCTTAACAAGGGCAAAGGCAAAGGCAAGCCACCGAGCAAGGGAAATATTCCTAAGACAAAGCCGGCGAAGGACAAAGGACAGTGCTTCCACTGCAACAAAGATGGGTATTAGAAGAGGAACTGCAAGGAATACCTTGCAGAGAAGGCAAACCAGAAGCTAGGTATAGCTTCAGGTTTGTTCATGATTGATCTTCACTTGTCAGAAAATTATGATAATGCATGGGTATTATATACCGATTGTGCATCTCATATCTGCAATATGTAGCAGGTCCTGACAAAGCATAGGAGATTGGAAAAGGGCGAGGTGGGCCTGAGAATGGGAAACGACGCAAAGGTTGCAGCTAGGGAGGTCACCTTACGAGCGTCTGGTGGAGCAACTTTTATTTTGAAAATATGCTATTTTGTACCGTCTATTATAAGAAACATTATATCTATTTCCTGTATTACAAGAATGGGATACAAATTCCTTTTTGAGAACAATGGTTTTTCTATTTTCCTTAATGATGAGATCATTATAAAGGGGTCTTTGACAAATGATTTGTACTTAATAGATGTTGCTCAACATGTCATGTCACGTCCCACCAATTTAGTAGTGGAATAAATCGAGAAAACATGAGCAAAGTACATAGTAGTGTAAAATGCACAAACAATTGAGTGATTCAGAGCATCTAATGAACAATACCTGGAATAAACCCTTCATTTTATTGATAACTCACAAAGACTATTACAACCCCTAATTCAGAGTCAATACTTAGGGCTCAAAGACATCATTACATTGGAAAGGAAATTTAAGCATATATCTAACTAGACTCTACTATACTAGGGTAATTTCGTCGATATGATGCAAGGTCTCTCATTACTCTGGTCCTTTTCCATTGGTGTGTGGAACGTCGTCATCCAACTTACTTAAGACATAATAACAAATAACGCAGGGTGAGCGATAACACTCAGTAGGACTTAAATCTCATGAGTCACGCATGCTTTAAATGAATAATATATTAAAAGCAGCGTAACTAATGATAGCGAGTCAAATAAAGTCGAGATAGAAATAGCAATTCGATATCAAGTAAAATGTCTATGTCAAACAACACCATGGAACATGTATAGGAAAGAGAGAGAAATTGGACATATTACAAGATATTACGATAGTACACTAGTCAAGATATCACTTTGGTTGTCCGTAGAAAGTCGAGAGAGAGTATAGCACTTTGTTTGATTGTCTTCTATTAATCTATATAGTATGGCCCTTGGATGTAATGACGAACACTCTAATCATTGAACTCCCGCGAGCAAATGGCACTTTCAGGTGCACCTCCGAGGACCAGATCGAGCCTTTTATAATGTTGCCTAGCGTTGGTTATGTTTGTTATCTTAGACAATCTATAGATGGTCCTACGCTCAATCTGAGAAGCAAATGCAGAGAAATCAAAGGGAATTGTCATACCTCTCGTTCTTACCCTATCTTGAGGATCACCTATAATATTTTCTCATGGATGATCTTTATGATAGCTCAATTCTCTAGGTAGTCCTTCCTGCGTTTCTTCTTATTGTTGCAGTTCTTCTAGTGGAGGATCTTCCTTATCTTCATCTTTTTCTTCAAGAGAAGTTTGTTCCAGATCCTGCACAATTCTTCAACATCTTCTTCTTCTTCTATTTTCTTAATAGAATGGTTAGTTTCATCAAATAAAATATGGACTGATTGTTCTATAGTTAAAGTTCTTCTGTTAAACACTTTGTATCCTCTAGGCTTTGAGATATAATCCTAGTAGAAACCTTCATCACTTTTAACATCTATTTTTCCTAAATTATCTTTACCATTATTTAGAATGAAACACTTACAACCAAATAGTCGAAGATGACTGACATTTGGCTTCTTCTCCTTGTATAGCTCATAGAGTGTCTTCTTCAGAATTTGTCTGATCATACATCTGTTGATGATGTAGCAGGCTGTGTTAACTGCTTCTGCCCAGAAATATCTTGGTAGATTGTATTCTGTAAGCATTGTTCTGGCCATGTCCAGCAGTGTTATGTTCTTGCTTTCTGCTACTCCATTCTATTGAGGTGTTCTTAGTGCAGAGAAATTGTATTCTATATCATTTTCTTCAAAGAATTTGACAAACTCTTCATTTTTGAATTCTCCACCATGGTTAGATCTAATACTGATTATTTGAAACTTCTGGTTTTTCTGTACTAGTCTACTAAACCTCAGAAAGGTTGAAAATGTTTCTGATTTGGCTTCTAAAAATGATACCCAAATGTACCTTGAATAATCATCCACAATTACATAGCCATAAACTTTTCCTCCAAGACTTACTGTTCTTATAGGTAAAAACAAGTCCATGTGAATGAGTTCCAATGGTTTGGAAGTTGTTACTAAGGTCTTGGACTTAAATGATGTCTTGGTTTGCTTTCCTTTTACACAGCTTTACAAATTCCATATTTCTTCATTTTAAGCTTCGGAAGACCTTCAACTAAATCATGCTTGATTAATTTCTTGATCACTGATGTGCTTGCATGTCATAGTCTTCTGTGTCATAAATCAGTCTCTTCATTCTTAGTCATTGCAAGGCATAAGTTGACTACTTTCAATTCTGCTAATTGTAGAGTATATAAATTTTTGACTCTTTGTGCTTCAAAAACTATTTTTCCATCCTTTTAAATAATGCACTTATCATTTTGAAAATTTACCAAGTGACCTTTGTCACATAGTTGACTGATGCTAATAAGATTATGTTTTAATCCTTCTACATATATAACATCTTCTATCAAATTCTTTTCTTTTGTTCTTACTGTTCCACATCTTAACACTTTGCCTTTTCCATTATCTCCATAAGTGACTTGACCAACCTCATCTCTAAAACTTGTAAACAGCTTTCTGTCACCTGTCATATGCCTTGAGCACCCACTATCCAAATACCATTTCGATGCTCTCAGGCGACCCTGTAAACAAAATTAAGTTGTAACTTTTGGTAACCAAATTTTCTTAGGTCCTTGATGGTTAGTCTTTGGAATCCAACATAGGTTTCTAGTTGTGTAGGTGTTGACTGTGTGTCCTAGTCGGTTACAGTGACTACAACATAAATCATATGTATTCTTTACATGTGTAGTGTTTTTAGATTTCAGTTGTTGTTTGTAGACATACTCATTGACCTTTCTAGGATTTTTAATTTCCTTTTCTTTCACAAATTTAGGAGTTGGATATTTTCAGGATAGACAATATTTTCTTCATTTGTTGGAGGTGTATATCATACTCTATATTTCTTTTTACCTGTTCGATCACCTTTTAGATTTACAACCAGAGATGTTTTATAGTTAGTAATTTTATCTATAGTAGCTTTTAGATAATTATTTTCTTCTCTTAATTTTTCTTCATCTTTCAATTCTTTTACAATAGATTCAAGTTCCATAATTTTACTATTTTTAATTTTTAAATCTTCACATAGTAGTTCATTTGATCTGTTAGTTTTAGCTATGTTTTGTCCTAATCTTTCTACTTCATTTTTTAGAAAAGTATTAGATTTTTCTTCATTCAGTAAATTCAACTTAACTATTTTCAACTGTTTAACTGTTGTTTTATATTTCTCACACAATTCATTAAATGCATCTTCTAGACTATCAAAATCAGATTCAGAACATGACGTAAAGGAGGTTTTAGAATTTACCTGGTCTAGTCCTGCTATGAGGGCTAGATTGACTTGTTCGTCTTCTTCTGATTCTGAACTTGAAGAGTCTGAATTTGGAGGTTCCTCATTATCCCAAACTGCGGCCATTGCCTTCTTCTTGTACTTTCTGAATTTTCTATCTTTACCTTTCTTCTTCTCAAAATTTTCAGTTGGATCTTTCTTTTTGAGCTTAGGACATTCTGACTTGTAATGTCTTGGTTGATTGCACTCATAACAAGTTGGTTCTTTCTTCTTTTCCTTTTTAAAGTATCTCTTCGACTCGAACTTCTTCTTCTTGGCAAGAATCCTTTAGAGTTTTCTTGACAGCATGGCTTCATCATCACTGTCTTCTGATTTCTCATTTGAATCCTCAGAGGAAGAAGAATCTACAGCTTTCAAAGCATTTGGCATTTTCTTTTTCGAAGAGCCTTCAGAAAATCTTTCCATGTTGATTTCACGAGCCATTAAAGAAGCAATCAATTTATCAATAGAAAGTTCTGTTAGATCCTGTGCTTCTTCAATAGTAGTGACCTTAGGGGTCCAGGTATGAGTTAATGATCTTAGAATCTTTCTTACTGTTTCTTCATTAGTAAGATTTTTACCTAGTGAACTCAAACCTACTATTATATTTGAGAATCTATTATACATTTGGGTTATGTTTTCATTAGGAAGCATTTTGAATTGTTCATATTGGGAGACAAGAATATCTCTTCTAGTTTGCTTTACTCTATCAGTTCCTTCATAAGTTACTTTTACTTAATCCCACATTTCCTTAGCAGTTCTACGAGCAGATAATCTGTTAAACTCTCTTTTGGATAAAGCACAACATAGATAATTCTTGACTTTATAGTTTAGGGACATTTCTTTTCTCAGCTATAGATAATGCAAAGGTTCCATTAGCAAGTATAGAAAAGTCACCTTGTTCTATTATCTGCCATAGATCAAAGATTGTACCTCAAATGAAGCATTCCATTCTCATCTTCAAATACTGGTAGTCCTCACCATCGAAGAATGGTGGTCTAGTGACTAACAGACCATCGTAGTTGTGAGCTTTAGATGCCATCTCTTCTCAAATCTCTCGATTCTTCTGAGAAGACCTCGCTCTGATACCACTTGTTGGATCAGGATGACACTTTAGATGTCCTAGAGGGGGGTGAATAGGACTTCTTGCACCTTTTAAAAATTATCTAAGAATAGATAATACTAAATAAAGTTGTTAGTACTTAGTGTGGTGTGTGAAACAAGTGAAAAAAACTTGGCATAAACAATCACACAATTGCACAAGACATTTTATCCTGGTTCGGCCCTTCCCACATAAAAGTCCTACATCTAGTCCCCAAGTGACCTCTTGGGATTTCACTAACTGCCATGAACACTTGGCCTTCTCTCAACCTGAGAGGTATTGCAACCCACTTGCTCCCAAACAAGTCTTCCCTTTACTAAGGGGTACAATAATTACCTACACCAGTACGTCTTCCCTTCACAAGAGGGGCACTGCAGGGAACAAACCTCCTGCGAGTTATCTAACACAGAAATGAAACACGTGTCTGCTTAGAAGAATGAGCAAACACAGAGAATCAAAAAGGGATACAAGTAGGAATTGAAGCTCTTACTCTTTCTGAATCTGAGATGGTGGACTGAGAAGATCTATAATTACAGAATGCCGCCCAAGAAGAAAAGACTTCTAAAAACAAGAGAGCTTGGAAGTCGAGGCTTGAAGTAGCAACTCCCTCTCTCTATTCAGTAGGTAAGCTTATGGTGACCTTTGTTGCTTGCAATTTCTGATTGGAGTTCACTATCCTTCTGGTTTAAACTTCAGCTTCTATATATGAGCTTCAGAGGCTTGAACATCCCCTTTGAAACTAGCCATTTGAAGGATAGTTGTTGATCCTTGGATGTTGACACTCTAAGAATTTTGTTATAACCATAAGCCCTTCAGCTCTTAGAGTCCCAACATCCTCAGGCTATGTAGGCAGCTTCATGGCTCTATGAAAATAGCTTATCAAAAAGACTGCAAGCTTCATATCCATGACTGAACGCAAGCAAGCATCAGTAGGTAGCTAAACATCTGCAAGGTAAGGAGGCACAAGTACCTTTGTCCTTTTGAAGGTAGGTGAGATAGAAATATATGTAAAGTATAAAGAACCTCGGATGGACAATGTTCAGCGCGTTAAGGAACAGACAGACAGTTGTATCTTGAAAGTAAGGGACTTCTGACAAAAGGAGATATGGTAGGTGAGTTCTGACAGATAGCCCATGCCGCTTATACCTACTATCGCATTTACTGCATAGCAACTGTCAAATGGAAAGGAACTAAGATTTTGACAGCAAGCAAGAGATCACATTATATAATTATTTCAAATTTTAACAAAGATATTTTTATATGGTTATTCTGAATATATTTTTTCCTGCCTAACAAATATTTGAATTGTGATAGCAGAGGAATAATCATAAGGAACATATAAGACACTTTTATTCATAAGAGATCCCAAAGGAATAATGAAAATTATTGAAATACTCAAGATTATGATTTAATAGATTTTGTGAGAAATGACAGATTTTTTGAAATTTATTGAAGTACAAGTATACAAAAGTTGATATATGATACTTCGACTTGCAAGGAGTCGGAGTGAAAGTTAATAATACTCAACTGTATAGAAGTCGTAGTGTGATACTGATAGAGGTCAGACTTCGACTTCTGGGGAGTCGGAGTAGAACAATTTTGTTCATCAATCGGTATCATACTTCAACTTTTAAACAGTTGGAGTGAAATGCAATAGAAAAGAATTGGACTCTTCAGAAGTCGGAGAAGGTCCGGCTTCGACTGTTAAAGAGTCGGAGTAAGATACAATCAACAATACTTCGACTTTTCTAAAGTCAGAGTAAGGTACAGTCAACAAGACTTCGACTTTTCAGAAATCAGAGTAAGGTCCGACTTCGACTGTTAAAGAGTCGGAGTAAGGTCCAGTTGATAAGAAATCGATATCAAGACTTCGACTTTTTGAGAGTCAGAGTTATACAAAACTTTGACTTCTCCAAAGTTGGAGTATGACCCGTTTGTTCATCAATTGATACAATACTTCGACTTTTCTAAAGTCGGAGTCTTCGACTTTTCGAAAGTTAGTGTTAGTATGGTATACATATACGTTGTGGACTTAGAAAAATTCTTTATAAGCATGTGAGAGTGTTGGTACTTTGATTTTGTGTGTGCATAAATTTTTGGCTAAAATTATTATTCAGTATTATATATGTGTGCATTTATAGTGTCATATGGATTTACATAAATGTAGTATAAAACAATAAATTGATTTGGGAGATACTAAAAAGATTTTGTCATAGAAAAAATATAATGATTAAATATTTAGCAATATTTTTAAGGATAGTTGCTCAACACACTCATGATCATGCCTATTCTAATCAATGTAAATCTGTTCATGAAAATTTTCAAAAGAAATTGATTAGAAAAATAGAGAGATATAGACAGAGAAATGAAAACTTCATTTTATCTCTGAGTAACCGGGTTCATTTCACCTAAACAAGTGTCTTGGCTAGCGTCAAAAGCTGAAAATATATCTTTCAACTCTGTATTAGATAATAAAGTTTTAACACTGAGTAATCAGGGGGTCTTGCATTGGGTAAATGTGGCCTCTTGCACTGAAATATGAGATTTAACCAAGTTATTTTTGTATGCTCTCCAGAAAAATGAAAGTAAACTTCACATATAAATATGATAGACTGAACATTGACATAGATGAAGTTCATGAAAAATGATTTAGAGTTATTACTCTAGATTATGTTAAATGTTTAGCTTCCACACTCATGTGATAAACACTTTTGTCAACTTACATAGGTCACTTTCAATCACATCTGCTTCATCTTTTTAGCTATATTCAAATTCTTAAACTTTGACATATGTTGTGATTGAGTGTGTCTTTGTTGTTAAATTTTGTTGCACAATTCCAAGGCACATTAATTTCTCTCTCATATTTTAATATCTAATATCTCATAGATTCTAATCATTTTTGATACATCCATCTCCTAATTCCACTCCTTGCTTTCATGTCACTCATACTTTGATCTCCACCCATTGATGTCCTTTAGTATCACATGTATGTGCTCTCATTTTCCTATTAATCCATTGGTACCATCACAGGGGAAGAGTGTTTTGTCAAGGAGGTGACTACATTTATCCTTGATTAAGGGGGCATAGAGTATTTTTGTTGATGTCAAAAAGGGGGAGAAATTTCAGTTGTTTGAGATTGTTTGAGAATGTTTTGTCATCATCAAAAAGGGGGAGAATGTTGAGTTATGGTTATGTGAATAACCATAATCATTGTTTTGATAATGATTGTTTTGATTTTTTTTTTATAATGACATAATTATTCTTCATCTTGTTGATATAATAACATCATTGTTTTTTGATGAACATAAGTGTTTTCATGTTGCATATCATTTGAGTAATGTGTGCAAATCATAGATAGACTAGTCACATTGAAAACATGCTTAAACGAATATCAGATGTTCATATTTGGTCTTGAATAGCCAAAACTGGGACTTCGACTAATCATATTTGGTCGCAGTTAGTTGAAGCCAGGATTCGACTGGGACTTCGACTGATCATGTTTTGATCGTAGTCAGCCGAAGCATAGATAATTGGAAGTCCAATTTTGGTCTTTGTCTTTTAATAAGAGGGTCCTCAGGGCCTCAAACTAGGAGAGTGCACCCTCCCCCAGAAGGGGAGAGTGATCCCACTCCACCAATGAGAGCACCCGAGCCAAAAATGTATAATAGCAAAAACTATACAACTTCTTAGGGCCATACCCCTGTCAAACCAGTCTAACATGCAGGAGACCAGTTTTATCCAAGACAACAGACCCCTTACAAGAATGCGGTAAGCTATGAGACCCCCAGAAGACTTCATTTTGCATGGAATATGTTGCATGGTTAGCAAGTAGATCCGCCACTTGGTTGGTTTTCCGGAAGACATGGGAAAGTAGCAGAGAGTCCCTTTGAATCGCATTCCTAGCAACCTGCCACCACCTATAAAGACTACAGGATAAGCACCTGTCTTGCCAGAAAGAATTGACAAGAGCTTGAGAATCGAAATAGACAATAGAAAGACGAAAGCCGAGAGAAGACACTAGGCGAAGGCCATCACATAGAGCACAAACTTCTGCAATCATACTGTTACCAACTCCATAGAAATGAGCAAAGGCCACATGGACGTTACCCTGCCTGTCCCGGATATAGCCTCCACCTCCACACACCCCTGGATTTCCTTTACAAGCCCCATCAACATTCAAAGAAAAGTCAGATATTGGAGGGATCCATATAATAAGCTTCAACTTCTTAGTAGTACTGTGAGGAGCAAAGCCAAATTCATTGAGGATCTGTAACTCAGTGGGAGTAGGAGCAACCTTAAAAGATACTTTGCTGAGGGAAAAAGAGATCTTGAACTTGATGTTTTTGATAATATCCCCAGCCAAAACAGTCTTTGAATCAAACCTTGCTGAGCACCTCCCCTTCTAAATTTCCCACATCATAAGGATCAGGCAATAAAGATAAATAAAACAAAAGGGAGAGCGAATGTTGGAGTGCAAAATAAAACTCCAAACTCTAGTTGTAATCTGATTGTGCAAGTGGACCCTGGAGCTGATGAGCGGCTAGAACCAGCACCAAAGAATAATAGCAACATCACTATATATAAACAAGTGGTTTGGATCTTCAAACTGGGGAGACCTACAACAGGAGCACCGTGAGGCCATGGGGATACCACAGTTCGATAGTCTGCTATCCACAGCTACCGCCCTGTTCAAGATTTTCCAATAGAGCAACGACGCTCTATGGTAAAAAAATTCCTGCCAATTCTTTAAGAGAGCAGGTCTCCGAACATCAACGTCCCTGACCAAGCTGTAGGCCGATTTGGTGGTGAAAGAACCGTTATGAGAGGCCGCCTAAACACACATCCTCATCGTCTGTCAACACCAAACCTTGTAAGAGAGCATAGGGATGGAGGGATCTAATAGGATGTGAGTCATCTAAAACCACCTCCTGCAAAGAAGCATTGCCACCCTCATAAGACCCCTGGAGCATTCCTGAAAGCAGTTTGTCTCCAATCCAAGTATACTTCAAAATATCAATGTTATTTCCCTTCCCTTGGATCCATCTGGTATTACCCTGAATTATCCTCTCAACTTCCATGTGAACATGCTTAGGCATCCCAGGAAGTTGAGTATTACTGCCTGATTGGTAATGCCTTCTAGCATAAGAAGCCCAAATAGAAGAGCCATGGAGGATGTTCCAAAGTTGCTTGCTAGCTAGGGAAATCTGAACATGCCACAGACTTCGGACACCCAGACCTCCTTCAGCTTTAAAACGTTGAATAGTAGGCCAGGCCACCCAATGACGACGGTGATAGCCATCCATGCCATTCCAGAAGAAAGCAACAGAAGATTTTTCAATGTAAGTAACAATGGATTTCGGAATAGAGGAAGTAGCTGCCAAGTAGACTGGTATGGAAGAAATCACTGAGTTTATCAACGTAACCCGGCCAACTTGAGAGATTAACTTCAATTTCCAACTAGCTAATTTTCCATTAACTTTATCAACAAGGGATTTATACTCAGCAGCAGGGGCCCTATCTGATCTCAATGGAACACCCAGGTAAGTGAGAGGACCACATTGTCTCATGTACCCAGTAACCTCGTTGATTCTATTAATGGTTTGAGAAGGAGTCTTGTCAGATACCATAAAGAAGCTCTTACTAGAATTAATATGCTGACCTGAGGACTAGGCGTACTTCTTCAAAAACTGCATTAATCTTCTAACATTAATAATCCCTCCATTCAGAAAAATAAGAGTATCATCTGCATACAAGAGATGGGATGGGGGCGGACAACCTCTAAGACCTGCATATGGTTGGAGAAGTAGAAACCAAATGCCTAAGTCCTCTGCTGAGAGCCTCTTCCATGATGATGAATAAAGCGGGAGTAATGGGATCACCTTGCCTTAAACCCCTTGTAGATTTAAAGTAACCAGCAGGGGAGCCATTAAAAAGAACATAGAACCGGCAGTTAGAGAGCATCATACCAATATAGGATATAAATCTGGAAAACAAGCCAAACTTCTTGAGCACAACAAATAAAAAGTCCCATTCCACACTGTCTTAAGATTTCCTGATATCCAACTTAAAGATAGCATTGGCCCCTCTAACTTTCCGACCTATATCCCTGACAAGTTGTCTAGACATGGAGACATTATCCAGGATGAACCTCCCTTTAACAAAGGCGCCTAGCTCTTCAGAAATAATTCTAGGGAGAATAACAACCAGCCTATCACATAAGATCCTGGACACAATTTTGTAGCAGAAATTACAAAGGCTAACCAATCTGAAATCACTGTAGGTCGCAGGATCAAGTTTCTTGGGAACGAGGGCTATCAAAGAAGACGTAACCCCTCTGGGGAAAGGAAGACCCTGGAAGAAACCAATAACTGCAGCATAAACATCTTGGTGAACAATTGGTGTGACGGACCACATCGTTCAAACCCGTTAACCTAATAATGAGCTTGATCCGACTCCACCTCCTGTGAACAGGCCGAAGCCTCGCCAGGGATATCAACACACATGTCTGTACAAATATAAAAGAACACACTGAATATTTATAAGATCAAACATCTCACACATATTTACAAAAGGATTACATAGACAAATTTCAACAAAAGTCAAACTCAAGTACAGAAGCCTGGAGCATACCCTGGGGCACATCAAAAAGTAAATTACACTGCTGGAGGCGTGAACCCAACGCCGCTACGATGCGGCTCTGGACTAGAAGACGGATGTGAAACCTCCTGCAGTCCCTCACCTGAAAGGTATAAGGGGTGAGCCTCACGAGTCATTGGCTCAGTAGGGAAATTCCCTCAAAATCCGCAAACCACTAAACACAAGAGTAGCAGGAGTAAAGTACAGTTATTTATAACTAGCAACCCGACCTAAGCAAGGAACTATACTTACAATGCTTAAATAAAATTAAGCTAACAACATGATTTCAACTTTCATAAATAAACGATAAACCATGCTCAAGAGTATGAGCTAAAGAAGGGTAACGCCAAACACGAGTCTCGAAAACTAGTTCCCAACACCAGCTACAAACTCAGACAAGCAACACAAGTCTACCTCTCAGCCTCGTAGCAAAGGACGAAAGGTCCAGCTGCCGCTCCACCACAACAGAACCAACAAACGGTGGAGACCAAACATCACCACAACTTCAACTCACACGGCTGCAGCTCCATACCTGGCACCTTTAAGGACTCCGGCCCGAGCTTCTTAAAGTGAGGCACTGAAAGAAGGACTAGCTGGGGACCAGTACATCTACTGTTGTCCGTCCCCCAACCAAGAGTGTGCTACGAGCATCTAAGAACAACCACAACACACAAGCCGCTATCCCATTGTCGTCTTTCCCTCATTCAGATGTACAACTCAAACTTCTGAGTGTGGGTGTTCAGGAAGATGACATAGACCTTAGCAATACACAAGTACCAGGATAAAACCCCGAGCACTACGCGCTTGGCCTATAAAGAACCTGGGGTACCCGAATCGAGAGGTAACTATGAGCGGCGTTGTATACCCGACTTGCCACAAACACAAAACCATGCAAACTCGATGTTTCCACTTACCACAAGTGCCAATGCACTGCTTACTAACCATTGCACGCAAACCATTCTTCATACGGACTCGTATCTATAAACAACTCATAGCACTGTGCAAATAAACCATGGTTCAGGTAGCAGTCTTTCAAATCACGACGAACACAGAGGTCGCTATTTGAAGAGTAAATCGCGATGAGGGTAACCTTCGCGATATAGACTGAAACAAGACGTCTGGTTCTGTCACATTTCAGCTATAGAAACCCTACCCCAAACCCATTCCGGAAGAAGCTCAAACCACCCTGCACAACCCTTTTGCATGGAATATTGTACTAGAATAAAAACCTATTCATGGATCCTAATTCCCATAACCTGATTAACCCATTTAATTCCTTAATCATAGTCCATTTTAATAAAAAAGGAGATGAATTCCCCTACTACACGAAGAACACGAAGAACCCATAAAACGGCCCTATCCTGGCATTTCCCGGGCTCCACACAACGTCCTCACGTTGGAAACCTGCCAAACCATACGCCGAGACCTCCAAATCGCCAAGAAGAACTCCACACGAACCTCCCCCACGGTTGAGCAATGTTTCCTACACTGCTCGGCCTAGGTCGGCCAGCCTCAAAATCACAATCAAAATCCCGACGGGTCGCGATGTCTCGATTTAATCGTGATAGATAAATCCGTCACAATTAAAAGTGACGTCCTGCATGCGACACGCGGCACACATGCAGACGCACACCCCAGGAAGTGGTATTCAAAATGCGACAACTAGAGTGGTCGCGATTCTCAAAATCGTAACGCATGTTTTTGTCACATTTATGAAAGTCGCTCCAGTGGTTGGTTTGGCCTAGATTTCAAGCCCTTAACCCACACATCCTGTACAAGCCATACAAACACTCACTACTGGGCCATACACTGGCCACTAAATCCACTAAGCCACGATCCGAAAGAGTCACGACGTTACATTACTATCATCTAAAAAGAAATTTTGGCCTCGAAATCTATAATGAATTTAAATACACAATGCATTAATCACTACACAACATACTATCATCTAAAAAGAATTAAAAGCTTACTCAAACAGGTAAGGATACGCTTTAAACATTTCTTCTGCTAACTCCCATGTATCTTCTCCTCCTTGCCTGTTCTCCCATCTGATCTTTGCCAACTCAATCTCCTTATTTCTCAGCTTTTGTGTCCTTCGGTCTGTAATCTATACCGGATACTCTGGCATAGACATGTCTGGCTTTAGATCATCTCATTGATAGCTGACTATTTGTGAGGGATCCCGGATATACATTCTCAACATAGAAACATGAAAGACATCATGAGCATCTGTGAAATCTGTTGGGAGATCTATTATGGATGTTGTCTCTCTGATCCTTTCTGAAATCTGGAAAGGGCCCACATACCTTGGACTTAACTTACCTTTTTTGCAGAATCTCAACACACCCTTAGTAGAAGAAACTCTCAAAAAAACATAATCTCCAACCTCAAATTGAAGTGGCCTACGTCAGGTGTCTGCGTAACTCTTCTGACGACTTTGGGCTATTTGCAATTTCTCTTTAATAAATCTAACCATTTTTGTAGTTTGCTGAATCAATTCTAGACCCATGACCTGCCTTTCCCCGACTTCATGCCAGTTCAATGGTGTTCTACATGGCCTGCCATACAAAGCCTCATAGGGTGCCATCCCAATACTTGAATGATAACTGCTATTATATGCAAATTCTACCATTCCCAGATGGTGCTCCCAGCTACCTCCCCATAACAAACAGCAAGCTCATAGCATGTCTTCAATAGTCTGAATGGTTCTTTCTGTCTGTTCATCTATTTGTGGGTGATATGCCAAACTATATCTCAATTCAGTGCCCACTACTCTCTGTAGACTCCTCCAAAAACCTGATGTAAATCTTGGATCTCTATCAGAAACAATTGTCTTCGGAATACCTTGCAGCGGTACAATTCTGTCCACATATATTCTAGCCAGTTTGTCCACTGTCCAAGACATGCTCACAGCTAACAATCTATATGCCTTGGTCAATCTGTCAACAAACACCCATATACCATTGTGCCCTATTGCTGTCCTGGTAAGCCCTATTACAAAATCCATAGCAATGTCGTCCCACTTCCATTGTCGAATTGGTAATGGCTGAAGTAGTCCTCCTAGTTTTTGATGTTCCGCCTTTATCTGTTGGCAAACAGAGCATCTTTCAATAAATTCTGCTATCTCTCTTTTCATATGTGGCCACCAGAAGTGCCTCCTCAAGTCTTGGTACATCTTAGTATTTCCCGGATGAATGGTGTACCTAGATTTGTGTGCTTCTTCTAAGACCCTCTGTTTTACCTCCATTTCCGCTAGAATATATAGCTTGCCTTTAAACTTGACTACACAATTATCATCAGTAGTAACACCCTCCATTTTTACAATCTCTGCCAAATTTCCATCTGCCTTCTGGGCTTCAACTATCTGCCAATACAATGATGGTTCAATAGCACTGCTAGCTAACAATGCTCGCCGCTAACTGCTTGGAACATATAAAGAATTTTCTGCTATTTCCTCATATAACTTCCACTCTTTAATCATCATCTGACTTAGATATACTCTTCTGCTTAATGCATCTGCTACTACATTTGCCTTTCCTGGATGATAAGCTAAACTAAAATCGTAATCTTTCAAGTATTCTACCCATCTGCGCTGCCGAAGATTTAAATCTTTTTGGGAGAAGATGCATTTCAAGCTCTTATGATTTGTGAAAATTTCAATCCTCTCACCATAAAGATAATACCACCACATTTTTAAAGCAAACACAACTACTGCCAATTCCAGATCATGAGTTTGATAGTTCTCTTGTATCGACCCTTCTTATACCGGTACGATTATACTAATCCACCTCGGTATAATGAACGTCGTCACAATATGACATTGACCCAACACTAACATTAGATTGAGATGTACATAAATATTACAAGATTATAGCGGAAATAAATAAATAACCTCATTCTCATTCCATCATCGTCAAAAAATATCCACAGTCTAGATAGTAATGAAAGAAAAGCTAAAGTCCACATTATTACAATTTAAAATAGAAATACATTGTCCCTGCGAATTACATTAATTATTGAATGCATACTTACATTAATTACAATTATTCAAATACAAATACAATGTCCTCAGCCTCTACTGCTAACTGCCTAGCAAACCGCTCAAAAATGAACGAGTGAGTGGCACCCGTATCAAACAAAACCCGAGCGTGCACACCTATGAAAAGAACCGTACCTTCCGTGACGTTTTTTGCCTGCTCTGTGTCCTCTCGCGCCAACGCAAACACTCAAGCTTGGGCTCGAGGCCTTCATGGTCTTCCGATCATTGGCGCTACTGCTACTACTAGGGCTAGCGCTCCATGCTGAACTCCCTGCTGCAATCTAGGACAATCCCTGATTTAATGCTCGCTGCTACCGCACTTTAAGCATTTCCCCACTAACTTCCAGCACTCGGTACTGTCGTGTGCCCTTCAACAATGAGGACACTCTTTCTTGCCACTGGGTCTGACGCCTGGGAACCGCAGAATAAGTGCCTGCTGACTGGATGCCGCTACTGGTCATTGCGGTGACTGATACGCCGCCTTCTTCTTGTCCTACCTCTAGAACGAGGGAGCTGATCTCTTCTGTGAAGCCTGCTTTTCTTCTAGGTACTGCTCCATCTCGCTCTCCCTACCTGCACGCAGCACTGAGAGCCTTGTCTAGGGTACGGTGATCAAATGCCACGAGCCTTGACCTCAGTGATGGCTTAAGGCTCATCACGAATTTCTTCGCCTTCCTGTGCTCATCAGCTACTATGTGAGGTGCATACTTAGATAATTCTGCAAACCTAGCCTCATACTCAAGTACCGTCATGGAGCCCTGAGTAAGAGTGTGGAACTCCTGCTCCATCTTATCTTGAATATGCTCGGGAACAAACTTGGCTCGAAAGAGCCTCACGAACTCATCCCAAGCTACCTCGACAGCACCGCCCTCAAACCGGGGGCGCAATAAAGAGGATCACCACACATCGGCTCTCTCCTGCAACAAACCACCCATAAGCACCAATCTAGACAAATCTAAACTTACCACAAATACATGCATATATAACTAACAATTACCTGTAGCATATAGGTGGCCAAGCTCACTTTGGCCTCCTTAGCACACCTAATAGCTCAAAAGATCTTTTCGATCTCCCTCATCCAGCTCTCTGCCAGCAATGGCTGACTCTCCCCCTTAAAAGAGGGTGGAGCCATCCTCTTGAATCGCTCCATGATGGAAGGACCACCATGCCCATGCTCCTGGGGAACTCAACAAACAACATAAACAACATATATAACAACATAGCAATCATAAATAAAATAGGCTACTTCTATCTAACATTCTAACCTAAGCCTCTAGCTGAGCCTGGAGTGCAGCCTGAGTGTGTGCCTGAGTTTGCATAGCCTGCACTAGACCTTGCATGAACACTCCATAATCTACAGGTGGTGGTGGAGGAAGAGCTGTAGGACCCTGGGGTGCTAGGGCCTGCTGCTAATCCCTATCCTCACGCCTCTGCTCATCCTCTCGAGTATGGGCACCACGCCTACCACGAGAAGCCATAGCCTGTAAAACAAAATTATCTAGTTAGAAACTAAGTAATTAGCCCTAACCATTTTATTAGCTATCTTTCATTCATTATTAAATATTTTCTATATATGTGGACAATTCTATAAATACTTAGCATATTATGAAGATGATGGTATATTTATGTACACTCTCAACCTCTCTCTCTGATACCAATCTCTGTAACGACACTCCTTATACCGGTACAATTATACCAATCCACGTCAGTATAATGAACGCCGTCACAGTGGGACATTGACCCAACACTAACATTAGATTGAGATGTACACAAATATTACAAGATTACGACGGAAATAAATAAATAACCTCATTCTCATTCCATCATCGTCAACAAATATCCACAGTCTAGATAGTAATGAAAGAAAAACTAAAGTCCACATTATTACAATTTCAAATACAAATACATTGTCCTTGCGAATTACATTAATTATTGAATACATACTTATGAAAGAAAATACAATGTAGAAGTCTCCACAAAATAGCTACCCCTCCGCTCGGAGTTGCTCCTAACTATATCTTCCTCAGAAGTGGAGACACTTGTAACACCTGTACGCCGAAGCAATGGTAAGTCTAAATAGACCCAGCAAGCAATCTATGCACAACACCCTTACACATATCATATGCATATGCTATCTTTTAACAATAAGAAGAAACACATGTTGAATGCTTTATACAATTTAAATCACTATACATTGAAACCCATAGCAATAGAAACATATGGTCCATGTTATAACATTAAGCAATATGGCTTAATAATCCTACACATGCTTTCTACACATTTTATTAAACATGATTCAAGAATTTAAATCATATTCGAGTCAATTGGCAACTATATATACAATTTAAGCATGAAACTATGTACAAAGTAAATAGCATATCTAGCATGGAATCTAGACATTCTTTCATGTATTTATCACAATTATACACACACTTTGCTTGCTGTTTTGACATGAATTAAATATACTCACAATGGTTTACACTTATTCACATGCTAACACATTCACTTTACACTTTCACATACTCATTTTACACATTGCACAATTCACATATTCACATCCACATAATTATACTTTTTACACTTAGTTTCCGTGACATATAGTCCAAACCACCACTAGAAGGACACACATACTCTTGCATATATCCATCATCTAGGCAACACAGTGATAGATCTTGGTTAACTGAGCAGAACCGGGAGAAGCACTCTCCACCCTAACCAGTGCTACTTGTCTACCTCCAGGATTTCATCATAATTGCCCATAGGATATCACACACATTGAACCTTCCCATAGGGACTTTACTACGGTATGGTTCCACAGCCCTCTATGGTAGCAGTGTCGCTTATGGCACAGTTTTACACATTGTCATATTGTTCACACAATTCTCATGCACTATGTAACATATTTACATGCATTATTTTATAATCCCACATGTTCAGTTTACCTAACATAATGCTACTGTTCACAGTGACAATTTGATCATAACATAATCCTAAACATGCTGGTAATCTCTAAATTTCACATAATCAAAATTGACATGACTAATATGGTCAATTACCTTTATTAAACTGATCACAGTACCTACTGATGACAATACATCATGAAATTTTTATCACAGTCTATTCACAGACTATTTATCAAATCCTCAAAATTTTAGATTTTTCAGAACAGTATACAATTTATAATAATAACTGTTATTATACAATTTTTCAGAACAGATTTTTCAGACCCATGACCTACCTTTCCCCGACTTCATGCTAGTTCAACGGTGTTCTACATGGCCTGCCATACAAAGCCTCATAAGGTGTCATCCCAATACTTGAATGATAACTGTTATTATATGCAAATTCTACCATTCCCAGATGGTGCTCCCAGCTACCTCCCCATAACAAACAGCTAGCTCCTAGCATGTCTTCAATAGTCTGAATGGTTCATTCTGTCTGTTCATCTATTTGTGGGTGATATGTCGAACTATATCTCAATTCAGTGCCCACTACTCTTTGTAGACTCCTCCAAAAACCCGATGTAAATCTTGGATCTCTATCAGAAACAATTGTCTTTGGAATACCGTGCAGCGGTACAATTCTGTCCACATATATTCTAGCCAGTCTGTCCACTGTCCAAGACATGCTCACAGCTAACAATCTACATGCCTTTGTCAATCTGTCAACAAACACCCATATACCATTGGGCCCTATTACTGTCGTGAGTAGCCCTGTTACAAAATCATAGCAATGTCATCCCACTTCCATTGTGGAATTGGTAATGGCTGAAGTAGTCCTTCTGATTTTTGATGTTCCGCCTTTATCTACTGGCAAACTGAGCATCTTGCAATAAATTCTGCTATCTCTCTTTTCATATGTGGCCACCAGAAGTGCCTCCTCAAGTCTTGGTACATCTTAGTACTGCCCGGATGAATGGTGTACCTAGATTTGTGTGCTTCTTCTAAGACCCTCTGTTTTACCTCCATTTCTGCTGGAATATATGGCCTGCCTTTAAACTTGACTACACAATTGTCATCAATAGTAACACCCTCCATTTTTACAATCTCTTCCAAATTTCCAGCTGCCTTCTGGGCTTCAACTATCTGCCAATACAATGACAGTTCAATAGCACTGCTAGCTAACACTACTCTCCACTGACTGCTTGGAACATATAGAGAATTTTCTGCTATTTCCTCATATAACTTCCACTCTTTAATCATCATCTGAATTAGATATGCTCTTCTGCTTAATGCATCTGCTACTACATTTGCCTTTCCTGGATGATAAGCCAAACTAAAATCATAATCCTTCAAGTATTCTACCCATCTGCGCTGCCGATGTTTTAAATCTTTCTGGGAGAAGATGTATTTCAAGCTCTTATGATCTGTGAAAATTTCAAACCTCTCACCATAAAGATAATACCTCCACATTTTTAAAGCAAATACAACTACTGCCAATTCCAGATCATGAGTTGGATAGTTCTCTTCTGCTGGCTTCAACTGTCTAGATGCATAAGCTATAACCTTTCCATGTTGCATTAAAACAGCTCCAAGTCCTCTTCTAGACGTATTGTCTACAATACAAAACATCCACTACCTATTGGCAATGACAATATCAGTGCTGCTGTAAGTCTCCTCTTTAATTCCATAGAACTTTTCTGACAATCATCAGACCAAACAAATGGTACACCTTTCCTAGTTAATCTTATCATTGGTGCTGCAATTTTGGAAAAATCTTGTATAAAACGCCTATAGTATCCTGCCAAACCTAAGAAACTCCTGATTTCTGTAATTGTTCTTGGTGCTTCCCATCTGATGGCTGCTTTAACCTTTGCTGGATCAACTGCAACACCCTCTGCTGAGATTACATGCCCCAGAAACTGAATTTCCTGCAACCAGAACTCACATTTACTGAACTTAGCATACAATTGGTTCTCTCGCAAAGTCTGCAAAGTGATTCTCAACTTTGCTGCATGTTACTCTTCTGATGCTGAGTATACCAGTATATCACCTATAAAAATCACAATAAATTGATCCAGATATGGATGGAAAATTCTGTTCATTAAATTCATAAATGTTGTCAGTGCATTGGTTAGCCGAAATGGCATAACCACAAACTCATAGTGCCCATACCTAGTTCTAAATGTTGTTTTATCAATATCTTCCTCTTTAATTCTCAGTTGATGATTCCTGGACCTCAAGTCAATCTTGGAAAATACTTTAGCTGATTGCAGCTGATCAAACAAATCATCAATTCTTGGCAGTGGGTACTTATTCTTAATAGTAACTTCGTTCAATTTTCGATAATTTATACACATACGAAAGCTACCATCTTTCTTTCTCACAATAGAACAGGAGCTCCCCATGGTAAGTGACTCGGCCTGATAAAACCTTTCTCCAATAATTTCTGTAACTACTTTTTCAATTCTTTAAGCTCTGCTGGTGCCATTCTATATGGTGCTTTGGAAATTGGCATAGAACCTGGCTACAATTCCACTGTAAAGTCCACTTCCCTGTGTGGAGCTAAACCTGGAAAATCATCTGGGAACACATCTGCAAATTCCCTAACTACTGGAACTGCCTCGACTGACTTACCAGACTCAACCAAACTCACTGAAGCTAGGTAGGCTACACAACCTGCATTTAGCAACTTCCTAGCCGTAAGTGCATATATAACAAACTTAGGGGTATAAAATGACATACCTTGGAATTCAGATACAGCTCCATTAGGGTGACAAAATCTAACCGTCTTCTTCCTGCAGTCAACCACTGCTCCATAGGCTTCTAACCAATCCATTCCCAGAATTATATCATAATCCTTCAACTGTACGGCATACAATCTGACAGGCAACTGGTTTCCTTGTATCATAATAGAAACTTCATCTATATAGCAAGAAGTAAGCATGAATCCACCTGAAGGAACCTCTACTACTAATTCACACAACCTTTCCTCTAACGAGTGCACCATATTATCCATAAATTCTTCAGAAATAAATGAGTGCGACGCACCTGGATCAATTAAAATTCTTGCTGAAAATTCATAAATAGGCAATATACCTTCAATTAGGTTGGAAGCCTCTGCTTGTGCCTGGGTGATAGCCATAACCCGACATCTACCACGCTAGTATGGTGCTCCTCTACCTCGTGCTATTGGTGGCTGCTGGGGGTGCTACTGCTGCTGCTGTTGCACTCCCTTACCATATCCATACTCCCTTGGATAAGGACAATTCCGAATCAAATGTCGTGGCTGGTCACAATTGTAACCCCTGTAGCCCGGTGGAATTATAGGTTGCCTTGCTGTACTTTGTTGCAATTCTTCCACCTCTGGCCTATAACCTCGCCCTTGCTGAAAATTCTGCTGGCGACCTCCTCCTCGTCCTCTAAATATCTGCTTCAATTTGGAACCCCATTTGCTGAATCCTAAGGAAGATGACCCTGCTGGTGGTTTCCCTTTACTGACTCCTGAGGATTGCTGTGGTAGCCGAAAACTACCTGAATCCCCTGACTGTTGAGTCCGTACTGACCTCTCTAAAATAGCTGCTCTCTGCGCTACCTCCTCCATAGTCCTGCACATAAGCGGTATCACCTCATTCTGCAACTCTGACCACAGTCCATGGATGAAATATTCTACCATTATTGCATTATTGGTAACAACATACGGTGCTTATCTACTTAATGCCATAAATCTCATTTGATATTCTAGGACTAAAGAATTTCCTTGTTGCAAAGTTCTGAACTACTCCCTCTTGGCTTGCTGAACCTACACTGGGAAGAAAGTATCATTAAACACCTCCAAGAACTCGTGCCATGTAATAATGTCCTCCATTCTGCCTGTGAATGTTGTTTGCATTTTCAGCCTCCACCATTCTTATGCAAAAGCTCATAACTGGTAAGTGGCCAAAACCACCCTGTCCATTTGCGGACACCTCATAATAACAAAGACTCTCTCTATTTCATGTATCCAGTGTTTCACTGTATCTAGATTGGGGCCTCCTATATAAGTAGGCGGCTGCAACCTCAAAAATCTTTCAATCTGCATAATAGGTTCCTCCACTAGTCGCATTGGTACAACTGGTGGTACAGGTACCACAAGGGGTACCTCCACTCCTGGTGGTGGCGGGGGTGGTATAACTAGTACAGGCTCTGCCTCCTCATCAATCGGAAGTCCTACTGCTACTGACTGAATTGAACCCTACTGGTACAACCATGTCCTTATTTTCGTTATGCTTTCCCATAGCCTCTCAATTAACTGATGTGTTGTTTCTTCCGGCTCTTCTCCCCCACCTCCCCAATCTCTCCTATCGGCCATCTCAAACCCTGCACAAACAACATTCCAACCATGCATACTAGCAAATCAGCACAAAACCAGAGTCAACTACCAGCAGTGGACTAGTGTAGAAACCAAGCTTTGTAATCTCCTAGTTCATATTTACATGGACCTGGCTCTGATACCAACTGTGATGGACCACATTGTTCAAACCCGTTAACCTAATAACGAGCTTGATCCGACTCTGCCCCTCACGAACAGGCCGAAGCCTCGCCAAGGATAACAACACACATGTCCATGGAAATATAAAAGAACACACTGAATATTGTTGGCCCTTTTGGAACGGCAGCAAGTTCACCTAGAGGGGGGGGGGGGTTAATAGGTTTTTCTGGTTTCTGCAAATAGAGATTTAAACACAGAAAAAATACCACTTGAAACTTTGGTTAGTTAGTGTGATAAGGAGCAGTAGTGCAGAAGCAAATAAACAATCACACAAAGGACACAAGAAATTTATCCTGGTTCGGCCCTTTTCACATGGAAGTCCTACGTCCAGTCCCCAAGCAACCTCTTGAGATTTCACTAACCAAGGGTATAGTCCCCCTCAAGGACACTACAACACCCAGCACCCCAGCTGGTCTTCTTCTCTTTCCCAGGCAAGAAGACAGCCCACTTCTTTTCTAGGCTCAAAGCAAACCTACTGGTACAAACCCCAGTGCGGTTCTGCTAGACACAAACCCCTAGCTGGGTTACACACTGTATACAGTCCTACAGCTAGACAGAAATCTTTCTTAGAAAAGAAAGATCAGACTGAGAGCTATTACAAGATGAACACTCAGGACTTAGCTCATAGTCACAGACTCTCCCCCAAGATTACAATGAGCACAGGGAGAAAAGGAAGAGAGAAGAAAGGATGCTCTAAAGCTCGAATGCTTCAAATGCTTGAACACTTCTTCTTGGGCTCAGGCTCTTTCTCTCTTTTCCTTTGAGTGTATGTGGCGTTGAGGTTCCTCACTGGATGTACACTCCTTCAAGGATTTTCAGGAAAAGCTCTATCTTGATCTTCAGCCTTGCTTCATCTTTTATATGCGAGGCTTTGAATAGATCGTTGAAGAGATCCGTTGGAGCTCTTCTAGACGTTGCTGATCTTTTGCTCATTTGTCTTAATCACCCTCTTGTGATCTTCGAGGTCTGTAAGCATGGAAGAGAGTGTTAGCATAAAAGGAGTGTTTATAATAAACTGTGCATACTACTGTGTTTCTGCTCACTTGACATGAATAGTAGGTCATATATCTTTTTCTGATAGGAAACTGAGATACACAAGCCTTTTTGTCAGAAGATATTTGACTTTTCATTTAGGTACGAAAAGCACTTTAAATCATTAGAGAAATCGATGTGAGTAAACAAATCGATGTGAGAGCAAATCGTTATTCTCACTGATCGAATCGTTATGAAAGCAAATCGTTATAACTACTTCAGAAATAGATGCGGTTACTTAAGAAATCGTTATGAGAACGAATCATTGTTTTCACAAAAGAAATCATTCTGGTAACCAAAGAAGTCGATGTGAAGGCAAATCGTTATGGTCACTTATCGATACCACTTATCGAATTGTTATGAAGGCAAATCGATATGGAAGGCAAATCGATGTGAGGGCAAATCGTTGCGCTCACTTATCAAATCGTTATGAGGCTTATCAAATCGATGTGAGAAGAAAATCATTGTTCTCACTTAGCAAATCGATGTGACCACTTAAGGAATCGTTATAGCTTCTAAGGAAATCGTTGTGAAGGCAAGTCGATGCGGTCACTTAAGAAATCATTGCACGATAAAATCGATGTTTCACTTTAACGAATCGTTACACGATCAAATCGTTGTATAACTTATGAAATCGTTGTTAGTGAAATCGATGTGGCACTTTTGAATAGAAATCGATGTATATTGAATGAACATCGATTTAGCATTTTAGTGCGCCATATTGCATCAATGTGAGACTCAGCATTTTGCTATGAGATTGATGCGACATAGCTGAAACAATCTAATCATGAATTTTGTTATCATCATAAGTTTTGTTATCACCAAAATACAAGGACAAACAGAGAGTGGTTCAACAAATATATATAGGATCAAACATCTCACACATATTTACAAAAGGATTGCATAGCCAAATTTCAACAAAAGTCAAACTCATGTACAGAAGCCTGGGGCATACCCCGGGGCACATCAGAAAGTAAATTACACTACTGGAGGCATGAACCCAACAATGCTGCAATGCGGCTCCGGACTAGAAGATGAATGTGAAACCTCCTGCTCTCCCTCACCTGAAAGCAATAAGGGGTGAGCCTCACAAGTCATTGGCTCAGTAGGGAAATTCCCTCAAAAGCCGCAAACCAAAAAACACAAGACTAGCAAGAGTAAAGTACAGTTATTTATAACTAGCAACCCAACCTAAGCATGGAACTATACTTACAACGCTTAAATAAAATTAAGCTAACAACATGATTTCAACTTCCATAAATAAACGGCAAACCACGCTCAGGAGTACGAGCTAAAGAAGGGTAAGGCAAAACATGAGTCACGAAAATTGGTTCCCGACACTAGCTACAGACCCAGACAAGCAACATAAGTCTACCTCTCAGCCTCCCAGCTAAGGACAAAAGGTCCAGCTGCCGCTCCACCACAACAAAACCAACAAACGATGGAGACCAAACCTCACCACAACTGCAACTCACACAACTGCAACTCCATGCCTGACACCTTTAAGGACTCCGGCTCGAGGTCCTTAAAGTGAGGCACTAGAAGAAAGACTAGCTGGGGACTAGTTCGTCTACCGATGTCCATCCCCCAACCAGGAGCGCGCTACAAGCGACTAAGAACAACCACAACACACAAGCCGTTGTCCCATTGTCATCTTTCTCTCAGTCGGACGTACAACTCAAACTACGGAGTAAGGGTGTCCAGGAAGATGACACAGACCCTAGCGGTACACAAGTACTGGGACAAAACCCCGAGCACTACGTGCTTGGCTCACAAAAAACCTGGGGTACCTAACTCGAGAGGTAACTATGGGTGGCGTTGTATACCCGACTTGCCACGTACACAAAATCGTGCAAACTTGATGTTTCCACTTACCACAAGTGCCAATGCACCGCTTACTAACCACTTCATGCAAACAAACCTTTATACAGACTCGTATCTGTAAACAACTCATAGCACTGTGCAGGCAAACCATGGCTCGGGTAGTAGTCTTTCAAATCATGACGGACACAAAGGTCGCTATTTGAAGACTAAATCACGACGGGGGTAACCTTCGCGATACAGATTGAAACGTGACATCTAGTTCTATCACATTTCAGCTGTAGAAACCCTACCCCAAACCCATTCCGGAAACAACTCAAACCACCCTGCACAGCCCTTTTGCATGGAATATTGTACTGGAATAAAAACCTATTTATGCATCCTACTTCCCATAACCCGATTAGCCCATTTAAATCCTTAATCATAGTTTGTTTTAATAAAAAAGGAGATGAATTCCCCTACCACACGAAGAACACGAAGAACTCATAAAACGGTGCTATCCTAGTGTTTTCGGCGCTCCACACAATGTCCTCGTGCCGGAAACCCAGCAAACCGCACACCAAGACCTCCAAATTGCCAAGAAAAACTCCACACGAACCTCCCCCATGGCTGAGCAGTGTTTCCTGCACTGCTTGGCCTGGGTCGGCCAGCCTCAAACTCACAATCAAAATTGTGATGGGTCGCGACGTCGTGATTTAATCGCGATGGATAAATCTGTCGCAATTAAAAGCGACGTCGTTGCATGCGACACGCGGCGCGCATGCAGACGCGCACCCCAAGAAGCGGTATTCAAAACGTGATGACCAGGGCAGTCGCGATTCTCAAAATCATGATGTCTGTGTTGGTCGCGTTTATGAAAGTCGCTCCAAGAAGTTGGTTTGGCCTAGACTCCAAACCCCCAACCCACACAACTTGTACAAGCCATACAAACACTCACTACTGAGCCATACACTGGCCACTAAATCCACTAAGCTACGATCCAAAAGAGTCACAACATTACAATTGGCCTTTGTCAGTCGAAGTGGAACTTTGTTATATATGAAGTTAAGCTTCAAATATGATGAAGTCAGTTCGACCGATCAACACAAATTTGTCATTGTGACTTCACATTTACACTTGGTCAGTCGAAGCAATGGCACTTCGTATATTCGTTATATATTCATGTTATAGTACTTTACCAGTCGAAGTTAAACATAGATTTCCTCATGTTTAAACATCGATTGTCATCATATCAATTGTTGATCAACTTAAATATCGATTGCTTCATGTTTAAACATTGATTATCATCATATCGATTATTAACCAACTTAAACATCGATTGCGTCATGTTTAAACATTGATTGTCATCATATCGATTGTTGAACAACTTAAATATAATTGCTTCATATTTAAACATGGATTGTCATCATATCTACTGTTGATCAAATTAAATATCGGTTAGCTTATGTTAAACATCGATTGTCCTCATATCGATTGCTGATCAACTCAAACATCGATTGATGTGTGCTTCACATCGATTATCATGTCCATATCAGTTGTCCTTAAGTCTCATATCGATTTCTATAAGTCTCACATCGATTGTTGTTATCGATTGAAGTATATAATTGCCTTTTCTCTAAAATACTTAAAGATGCTATTTGTGCAGGATATCATGTGACTAGAACGTGTCTCACTTAAGGTGCTTGGTACTCACGCATCCCAAGTACTAGGTCACATGATTAGGGCTAGAAATATGCCTTATCCCTTCTAAAAAGGGATGTGGAAAGAGGTGGCCAGAAAAGAGAAAGTAACCTAAAAGTGTGGGTGCAAAAAGAGGAGGGAAAAAGGAGAGCCCAGAAAGAGAAGAAGAGCAGCACTGCCAGAAAGAGAAGAAGAAGAGCAGCATATGTAAAGCAGAGCAATAGAAGCGAAGGAAGAAGAAGAAGGGCAACATATGCGAAGCTGAGCAGAAGAAGTGGAAGAAGGAGATTGGATCTGAGATTGTGAAGATCAGATCCAGAACTGAAGAGAAGATTTCTACCTTATTTCTATTTTGTATTTTCAGAACTATTCAGTGTGTGTGATCTGTGTAAGTGTTCTAATAGATCACCTGGTTGTTTCTATTTTATCTTCACAATTGTACTAGGGTAGATCATGTTAGAGGATCTACTCCATAATTGAACTTGTTCTAGAAAGTTACTTTGGATTCGTCATGTTCTAGAGGGTTGAGCACTGTGTTCTCAGGTCTTTAAGCTATTGTGCTCAAGTTTTCTAAGCTATCGTGCTTAGGGGTTTTGAGCTGTTGTGCTCAGGTGCTTGTGAGTTGTCGTGCTCACAAGTGGGTTTTATAGTAGGTCGTCATGCCCATCTCCAGGTTGTTCTTGTGAGTCATCGTACTCACAAGGTGTTGTGGTGTTTAGTCATCATACTCAAAGTTTGTACTCAGGTTTAAGTAGTGTTCCTCTGTCGCGGGGAGGTGAACGTAGGAGACACAATTTGTGTTCTCTGAACCACCTTAAGAATCTCTTATCCACTGTGGTTTGCATGTGTGATTGTGATGTTAATCACATAGATGTTTGCGTAGGAGTTTTTGCATACACACTTGATCTTGTGACGACCCAACCAGCTAACAGGCCCAACAACCGTGCTAGTTGGTAAACTTCCCATGAAGGTCACCCATCCTGGGACTACTCCCAACTGAGCACGCTTAACTTCAAAGTTCTTTTCCTACTCGAGCTCTGAAAATGACTAATCCGAGTTATTAGTAGTTTACTGATTTAGTCCATTTAACATATTCTTATATGGGGTGTTACAATCTACCCCATTTATATAAGCGACGTCCTCGTCGCTACTGACATATAGCACACAATCAAACCCCAGGAAAGTAGGATTCTAGAGGTGGCTCCCATAGGCTCAAGAGGTGGCTCCCACTATGTAGCACTTTGCCCTGTGTGGCACTTAGTTCCTGCACTTCCGGCTGGGCAAGACTCTGATACCATTTGTGACGACCCAACCAGCTAACTGGCCCAACAATCGTGCTAGTTGGTAGAATTCCCAGAAAGATCACCCATCCTGGGACTACTCCCAACTGAGCATGCTTAACTTCGGAGTTCTTTTCCTACTCGAGCTCTGAAAATGACTAGTCCGAGTTGTTGGTAGTTTACTGATTTAGTCCATTTAATATATTCTTATATAGGGTGTTACAGATCTAAACTCACACACGTCACTCACATAAGTGGATCAGATTTGTGGAGTTCTAATAGAATAGATCTTTTTAATTGCCTAATTTTCGCTGCAAATTGTATCAGATCTATTCAACCCCCCTTTCAAATTTGAGGTGCCATACATTTGATTCTTTAGGAGCAGCCCCCATGAGGGGGAGACGCTGGCTGGTGCGAGGAGGAGCCATCGTTGTCGATCACCATCGTAGGACACCACTAGAGGGAGGTCGCGTGAGCTCCTTCATCCACGGGACCGGTTCTGTACTTCAGAGGTTGTACAAACACCCCTAAGTGAAAAAGTCTCACCGTTGTATGGTTCCATGATTGTCATTGTGAGACCCTCGAATTTTGCTCACATTATATTTTTTTTAACTTTGTGCATATTATAAGTATTTATTTACTTATGTGCATATGTATGTATATATGTATATATCTATTTATTTTTGTACATGTAATATGTTTATTTAAATGTGCATATAGTATGTAGTTATTGCTGTACATATTGCATGTATGTATGTATTTATTTTTATGCATGTTATATTTATTTAATTGTGTATAGTGTATATAAATAATGTAGTGCATATTGTATGTATTTATATGGTGTATGTATGTTTATTGATTTTTCTATGTTCTGGCTGAAATCCCAGTTAACGTCAATATCCCTTGACGTTTATGTCAAGTTGACAGCAACCAGTGTGCCGTTTATTTCTTGTTGACGTCCAGATCGATGGACGCTGACTTCCGGTAAATGGTAACAAAGTGGCCGTCTACTTCTATATTTTGCTGTGATTTCAGATCTGGAAATAGCTGCATTTCTTGCAATTCTTGATTAGGAAACCCACCTCCAATGGTAGGAAACCCAATCTAACGCATAGCCAAACCCATTAGCCCTATAAAACACATAGTTTTCGCTCAGATTAGGTCTTTTGGGCTTAAGGAAAAAAAATAGGGGTTTCTGTGGAGAAGAAGATACTTTGTGCAAGCTTGATCCGACGTTTCTGTGCTTCTTCCAGCGATCTTCATCTACTTGGAGGAGCTCTTGGCATTCAGGAGTCGTCCCCGACTTCAAGAGGCCTTCTGTGCAACCGAGAGGACCGGATTTGGGAGGCGTTTTCTGCATCTTCTTGGCTTGGCCGAGGATAGCTTCTTCGACTAATTAAACATATTAGGGAATTTTTCACAAGAAAGTAATCGAGGGGTCACATCCCTACACATGTCCTTTAGGTCTCAGGATTTTTATGGAATTTAATTCGAGTCCTAGAACCCCCAATTCTCATTTATAGCTGAGTTTGGTCTGCACTTCTGAGATAGGAGGTTGGCGGCCACTTGTGTGCCACCAAGTGCTTGTGTTAGCGGCAACATCGTGTGTCGTTAACCCTGGTTGGCGGCAACCCCCTTGCTGCCAAGTTCTTCTGGCTTTTCAGAATAGTTGTTTTGATCTATGTGCTATGATTTTTGGACTTATGGTTTTCTGTACATGCTGTAGAAATTATGTTTGGTCAGATATGGTCAGTAGGTCATATCATGAGGGTATGTTGAAATTCTGTACATAGTTTCATTTAATAGAATTTATGTAATTAGACAATAAGCATGATTTGACCATGTTAAATTCTAAATAAATAGATTCGTTGTATATTAGGGTTTTAGAACTTTTCCATGATGTTATGATTACTGTTCTCAAGTTTTGGAACTGTTAGAATCGACTATGTTGCTGTGAACCATGCTTAAATGAATTTCTGGATAAATCCACATGAAACCTATTTTAATTGTTAAAATTAGTTTTACAGTTCTAAAAAATATGATAATTTAAACATATGACATATTGCATTCAAGAAGCCCATGATAAAAATTTGATACTATTTTAACAACTGTGAGTACTGTTCATCTTTTAAAAGAGTAATTAGACCATGCTAAATGTGTGTGAATTAAATCATGAGAAATTCGATGTTCAGTAGCATGTTAGGACTTTACTATGGTCTAATTATCACTTTGAAATAGTAACATTGGGTTCTATAACTGAAGCATATGTGTGTGTTTAAAGCATATGTGAATGGATTATAAGTGCATATAAATAACGTAAATCATGTGGATAAGTGAGAGCAATGTGTTTAATGTGAAATTGTGCCAATATTGACAATGCTGCCATAGAGGGCTGTGGAGCCGTACTGTAGTAAATTAAGTCCCTATGGTAAGGCTCAATGTGTATGTGATATCCTATGGGCATTAGGATGAAATCCTAGAGGTAGACAAGTACCACTGGTTAGGGTGGAGAGGGCTTCTCCCGGTTTGCGCAGTACCAAGATTCATCGTTGTATTGCCTAGGTGATGGCTATGTGTTATGTGTATGTGTGTCCTTCTTATGGTAGTTCGGACTATGTGTCACGGCAAATAAGAGTAAAAAGTGTGAAAAGTGAATATGTGTAAATGTGTAAAGTGACATGTGAATGTGGCACGTGGTAAGTGTAAGTGATGAGATATGTGATATATGAATGTGCAAGTGAAAACTATGTGAAAACTATGTGAAATCATGTGTAAGTAAAAGTGAATGTTAATGTGAGAGTAAATGCATGTGAAAACCAAGGTAAAAGTCCGTATGTTCATGTCATACATGTGTTAATGTGATTTATGTTAATTGTGATATCATGTTGCATATTTTAATATAATCCATGTGAATGTGAAAATTTTATATTAAAACAAAAAGCTTAAGATGTGAATAAGTGATATAAATGCATGTGAAATGATTAGATATCATGCTAGGTTTGCTATTTACCATGTGCATATTCCCATGATTAAATTGCGTATAATTGTGAAGTGATTTGAATAAAATTGGAAAGCATGAATCATGTTATATATATGTGTAGAAAGCATGCTATAGGTCATTCATGGATAATTGCTTATTTTAAAATATGATTGCTACGAATTGTGATTTGCAACATGAGTCAAGTTAATAATCATGTGTAGGTTGTTTATGTATATTTGTTAAATTGAAATGAAGTATGTACCATGAATTTCTCTCATTTTCTAAAAGACTAGCATGTGTATGTGATATGTGTAAGGATGTACCTTAGGTTGCTTGTTGGGTCTTGTTGAAAGACTCATACTTGCTTTGACATACAGGTGAGGCAAGTGTCCCCATCCTTGAGGAGGACATAGTGAGGAGCGACTCCGAGCGTGAGGAGTAGCTGCTTGTGGAAGACTGCTTCATAGTTGTACTTTTCTTTCATAGTATGGGAACAATGTATTTCATTTGGACTTGTAATAATGTGGACTTTTATTATTTACAATTGCTATATAGACTATGGAATTATGTGAATGATGATGGAATAAGAGTTATTTCTTTTATTTCCACTGTATTCATTTGTTATTCATGTATGTTTCAACCTATTGTATAGTGTTGGGTAAATGTCCCACTGTGACGGCACCCTTTGTACCGACGTGGATTGGTCTAATCGTACCGGTATAAAGAGGGTCGTTATAGTCATGGACCCCAGACATCATCCTGGTCCAATAGTTTCTTGTGGGAATCATGGTTTAAAACTTTAAATATATTCCTCCACTGGGCATTTGATGCCCCACCACATTTTCCTACAATTACTCCCTAATGATGTCTTCAGAATATGGGGCACACCTATGATGCATTTATAGACAGTTGCCAAAAACTACCTCCACCAGAATGACTTGGGGGCTGGCTGTTCTCCCCTGTGTCCTTGTATTCAAAAGGGGCAAATGACATTCTTAGAGCCATAATACCCATTCTAGTTTGGTTGGAAATTTGGCTATGACTAGACCTTTCCTCCATCTGCCGCACAGTTTCGACTCCAACAACGAGCGGTGTCTAGGGCTACTACTATAGATAAGGCTTGAAGTTGGTGGGACTTCTTTCACCAACAGGATATTTGCACTTTCAGTGTCCTAGCTCTTGGTAAATTCCCACAAGTCATAACAGACTACATCATGTGGTGGAATGTCAGGACCAGCTCTTTCCAAAACATGAAGACAGAGTGCTTGGATGAGGAAGAGTGCTAGTTTCTCAGCAAGCAAAAGGCATCCATTCTTGACATTGACAAGGCGCATTTAGCCAGGCTCTAGTCTAGGAACCCTAATGAGGTGGCCGCAGATCTTGCAGTCGAGAAGAAGATCTCATTGTTTTTCCTTAATCCATTCAATTTGTTTTTTGCAAATTTTAACTTCCTCCCACAAGTTCTCTTTTCAATTTGTGTAATTTCATATTCATTTTTCAATTGTTCAATTTTTGTTTTCAGTTCTTCATTTTCTTTAAAGAAAGCTTGTGCATCATCTTTAAGCAATTCAATCTTGCTTATTAATTTATTAATTTTTTATTAGTAGATTTCATATTTTCATTTTTCTTACACATATTCTCAAAAAATTGTTCCAATTCTACATAGGGCATTTCATCTTCTTCAAAATCAGAAGAACAACCATGAGAGTTTTTAGAATTTACCAAGCTCTTTGAACTTCTTGATTTTTCTGACTATTAAATGATGAATCTTTGGAACTTCTTGAGGGTGCCATGAGAGCTAGCATTCATTTTATTTTTAGTTTTCTCTGCAAAATAACATCAGAGTTAGCATTAGCATCATCAATGTAAGGCCCTCGAATTTTGACCTATTTTGGTTAGATTTTTGTCATATGATGTGTGTATACCATATGTATATAATTGAGTACGTGTGTATATATGTATAAATATTTATAATTGTACATGTATATATGTATATATATATATTGCATACATGATGTTTTATTTAATAAATAAATTATGTATATTGTACAGTGTATGTATATACCTAGTGTAAGTAGAATTACTACAATTCTGTGTCTGGCCGAAAGCCCTTTTGGCGTCAACATGAGTTGACATTATGGGGAGGTCAGTGTCCACAACGATGGACGCTAACCCCAGGCAGGCGGCCAAGGATATGGACGTCTACTTCCCCAGATTTGTTGCGTTTCAGATCCGAAAACGCCCACGATTTCTTCGCTCTCTGTTTTAGAAACCGTCGTCCAATGGCTACAACCCCTACCTTATCAAGTCCCCGAACCCTTGACCTTATAAAACCCCTATATTCGTTAAGATAGGGTCCCTTTTGCTCTCTTGAGAAAACCCTAGTTTCTCTGTGCAAACCCTGAACTTTGGACCCGTGGATCTGGTGATTAGAGGCTTCTTCCGGCGTTCTTCATCGACTTGGAGGGAGTCTGATCGTCAGGGTGCATCTTCCCAACTCCGGCGTGCTTCGAAGATCAACACAGAAACCAGATTTGGGGAGTTCGGAGGCTCCTTGGCATTGGCCGAGGAGAGCTTCATCGACCCAAATCCCCTTTCATATATTTTCTTAAAGGCAAGTACCCTTTCACATCACCCATACATGTGTCTAGTAAGTCCCAGGCATTTTACGGATTTTTATTCGAGTCCTAGAACCCCAATTTCACCAAGTTTCTTGCGTTCAATCTGTGTTTTGCACAAACAGGAATTTAACGGCAGGATCCCTTGTCGTTAAGATCCTAAATTGGCGGCGCACTATGTTGTCGTTAACTGGGTAAACAACCATCCCCTTGCCGTTGAGTTCTTCAACCAAGAACAGTGGATTGTTTACTCCCTATGACTTGATTTTCGGGATTTTGCACATGAGGATATATGGTAAAAATTATGTTATAAAATATGTCTAGTAGAACATGCTGTGTGATTGTGATATATTTTGTTCATTGTCATAATTATTAGAAATTTCTGTAACCCTATCCTAAGCATGTTTTAGTTACTGTTGAATGGTTCTGTGAGGAATCAAGATGTCAGAATTTTTCTGTGGTGTTCATATCAATATAAGAGCATGGTGTAAAAATTTGATGAATTTATGATGACAGTGTTAATTGTTATATTTTCTGGATCATAATATAGTGAGCAAGTACTGTTATTTAAAAATTACAAATAAATTGTACAAAATAGCTGAAATTTCCAGAAAATTATATGTGGAACCAGGACTATAAAATACATGTTATAAACTAGTTAGTGTAGTTTACCATTGTGAATCATGCAGAATTGAGTATTTATGAATTATGGGATATGACTGTTTTAATTTTCATAAATGGTGCGTAATTCAGAAAATCGTGAAATCTGGTATGTATGATGCTAAACCTGTAACCTGTAGGTGGTTAGGTTTTCATGCATATTGGATAACAGTAGATACTGATTTCGTTAATTAACCATGAAAAGAGCAATTAAGACATGTTTAGCGTAGTTAACCATAAATTCGTTAAATTACAGCATGATTCAAACAATATGATGTTTGTTTAACTCTGTAAACAGTAGTACCATGCTAGGTAATATTACAATATGTGGATGTGAGAATATCAAACAAGTGTGTTAGACTGTGCATTAAGTATATGTTTAAAATTGAGAAAATGTGTAAATATGCCAATGGGTGACACTGCTACCTTAGAGGGCTGTGGAACGATACTGTGGTAAAGTCCCCATGGGAAGGTTCATAGTGTGTGATATCCCATGGGCATTGGGAATAAATCCTGGAAGTGGACAAGTACCGCTAGTTAGGGTGGAGAGTGCTTCTCCCAGTTCTGCGCAGTAACTAAGGTCTATCATTGTGTTGCCTAGATGATAGATATGTGTGTGATGTGACAAGTGTGTGTCCTTCTTGAGATGGTTTGGACTATGTGTCATGGCACATAAATAAGAAAATGTGATTATGTGTATGAGAAATGTGAAATCTTTAAATGTAGACATGACATGATAGCATGTACTTTCTGTTATGAAGTGTTAAATTCATGTAAAGCAGCAAGCTAACCATGTTACAACATACATGTAATAAAATGTAAATTTAGATCATGTGTAAAGAAGATGTAGGAAGCATGTGATAGGTTTAAATCCTTGTAAATTTATCTTAAGTCAAGTACCATGTGTTGGAAAAATGTAGAAATCATGTTTAGGTTTCCTTTAAAAGTTTATCTAATTCATGATTTATGTGATAATTGTATAATATGAAAAATGTGTATATTACATGTGATGTATGTATGCTTAGTGTGAAGGGATGTACTTGTTGAGTCTTTTGGACTCACTCTTGCTTCGGCGTACAGGTGCAGAGATTTCTACTTCATCTGAGGAGATAGTCATGAGTGACTCGGAGCGGGAGTAGGAGATCTTTGTGGAGTCTCAGTATTGTACTTTTATTTTCATAGTATGTAATAAAGGACACTTTGTAAATCAATTATGGACAACGTGGACAATGTTTTTTCATTTTCTAAACTATTAAATGTTTAGTTTTCTTTTCCTCTATATGGACTGTTAATAGAATGTGGATGATGGAATAAGAAATTACATTTGGCTCTTTCTTTCCGCTGTTATGTGTTATATTTGTGTACATTTCAGTCTATTGATTTTGTTGGGTAAATGTCCCACTGTAGCGGCGTTCATTATACCGATGTGGGTTGGTGTAACCGTACCGGTAAAAGGAGGGTCGTTATAGATATTGGTATCAGAGATATAGGCTGAAATTGTATATAAATATGCATATACCATCATCTTCATTATATGCTAAGTCTGTGTAGATTGTCCACTAATAAATAGTTAGATATTAGATAGTCTAGTTCTAAATTGTGATTAAATCATTTTGCCGGGTATGGCTTCACATGGTAGGCGTGGTATTCCTGCTCGTGAGGGTGAGCAGAGGAGAGATGAGCCTCGGCGTGAGGATCAGGGTGAGCAATAGGCCCCAGCACCCCAGGGTCCTGTGCTTCCCCCACCGCCGCCGGTAGATTATGGAGTCTTCATGCAGAGTTTAGTGCAGGCCATGCAAACGCAGGCCCATACCCAGGCTACACTCCAGGCTCTGCTGGAGTCTCAGCAGGCTCAGGTTAGAACGATAGGTAGAGTAGTCTGTTTTACTTGATGATATGTTTATTATGTTGCTATGTTATATGTGCTGCTTATGATGATTGTTGTGGCAGGCTCAACTACCAGTTCCCCAGGCTCGGGACCATGGTGGACCCTCCATCATGGAACGGTTCAAGAGGATGTCGCCACCCTCTTTTAAGGGGGAGAGTGATCCATTACTTGCTGAGAGCTGGATGAGGGAGATCGAGAAGTTCTTCTGGGCTATTAGCTGCGCTGAGGATGACAAAGTCACTTTAGAAGTTCTTCCGAGCTATTAGGGCTATTAGTTTCTCTCTTTGACTCAGGGCTCCATGACTGTACTGGAGTACGAGGCCAGGTTTGCCGAGCCATCCAAATATGCACCCCATATTGTGACTGATGAGCACAGGAAGGCGAAGAAGTTCGTGATGGGTCTAAGGCCATCACTGAGGACGAGGTTGGTGGCATTTGACCATCGTAACCTCGATGAGGCTCTTAGCGCGGCTTGACGGCAGGAAGGAGAGATGGAGAAATATCTTGAGGAGAAGAAGGCTTCGCAGAAGAGGCCAGCAGCTCCGTTCCAGAGGCAGGAGAGAATGAAGGCAGAACATCAGTCACCGCAGCATCCTGCGGCATTGGGAAGTCATCAAGTATCTTCTTAGCAATCCCCCAGTGGCAGGAAGGAGTGTCCTCATTGCTGGAGGGCACATGGTGGTACGGAATGTTGGAAGTTGGCGGGAAAGTGCTTGAAGTGGGGGAGCAGCGAGCATAGGATCAAGGATTGTCCCAGGCTTCAGCATGGAGCACAGCGTGGAGGAGCAGCAGCAGCAGCAGCAGCGCCAGTGACAGGAAGACTAGGGAGACCTCGAGCCCCAGCTCGAGTGTTTACATTAGCTCGTGAGGACGCCGAGCAGGCGGAGCATGTCACCAAAGGTATGGTTCTTTTCATGGGTGTGAACGCTCGGGTTTTGTTCGATATGGGTGCTACTTACTCGTTCATTTCCGAGCATTTTGCTAGGCAGTTAGCCTTAGAGTCAGGACTAGAGTCTGAGGAGTTAGAGGTCCCTTTGTCTGTGCACACACCCGCAGGTACGGTATCGACTAGGAAGTGTATTCTGTCTTTACCGGTGTGCATTGTGGATAGAGTCCTAGAAGGGTGTTTCTTCTTGCTAAAGATGAAGGACTACGATGCTATTCTTGGTCTAGATTGGCTAGAGGAGCACTATGCATTAGTAGATTGTCGTGAGAAGAAGATCATTTTCCGCATTCCTGGTGAGGACGAGTTTTCTCATCCATTGCCAAGGAACTTAGCGGGAAAGTTTGTCATCTCTGCCATGCAGGCGATGAGAATGGTGAGCAAGGGCTGTGACGCTTTTCTTGCCAGCGTGGTGTTAGTACCCAAGGTTGATGAGTCACCTACTCTTGCGAAGTTAGATGTGGTGCGGGAGTTTCCAGATGTCTTTCCCGATGACTTATCTAGTTTGCCACCAGCTAGAGAGATAGAGTTCACTCTAGAGTTGCTTCTAGGCACCTCTCCTATCTCGAAGGCACCTTATCGGATGGCAACTTTGGAATTAGCTGAACTAAGGAAGCAGTTGCAAGATTTGTTAGATAAGGGATTCATTCGCCCTAGCATTTCCCCTTGGGGCGCACCTGTCTTATTCGTGAAGAAGAAGGATGGGTCACTTAGGTTATGCATCGATTACAGAAAGCTAAACCAAGTGACGGTGAAGAACATGTATCCCTGACCTCAGATTGATGATTTGTTTGACTAGCTGCAAGATGCATTAGTCTTTTCTAAGATTGATTTGCGATCTGGTTATCATCAGTTGAGGATTAGGAGTGAGGATGTGTCGAAGATGGCTTTTAGAACCCGTTATGGACATTATGAGTTTTTGGTCCTTCCTTTTGGTCTGAGCAACTCCCCTGCAGTGTTCATGGATATCATGAACAGGGTGTTTAGACCATACCTAGATAGTTTCGTCGTAGTTTTTATTGATGACATGTTGGTTTACTCTCCGGATGAGGCCACACATCGTCAGCATTTGAGGGTAGTATTAGAGGTTCTCCGTGAGCACAAGCTGTATGCAAAATTCAGCAAGTGCGATTTTTGGTTGCGCAAGGTTCATTTCCTTGGGCATGTAATCTCCGATACTGGTGTAGCAGTGGATCCAGCAAAGGTCCAGGCTATTATGGATTGGGAGATTCCCAAGACTCCTTCGGAGATTAGGAGTTTTCTTGGTTTGGCGGGTTATTATCGGCGATTCATTGTGGGATTTTCATCCATCGCCGCACCATTGACTCAGCTAACCAGGAAGGGAGTAAAGTTTGTCTTGTCTAAGGAGTGTGAGAGTAGTTTTCAATTATTGAAGACTAAGCTCACATCAGCTTCTGTGTTAGTTTTGCCGAGTGGTGTAGAGGGTTTTGCTATCTACACGGATGCATCTCGGAATGGCCTTGGTTGTGTGTTGATGCAGCAAGGAAGGGTAGTAGCATATGCTTCTCGTCAATTGAAGGAGCATGAGCGAAACTATCTGACTCATGATCTTGAGCTTGCGGTAGTGGTTCATGCACTAAAGATCTGGAGACACTATCTTTATGGTGTCAGATTTGAGGTGTTCACTAACCACAAAAGCTTAAGGTATCTTTTCTCCCAAAAGGAATTAAACCTAAGGCAGAGAAGATGGATTGAGGTCCTGAAGGACTATGACTTCGACCTCCAGTATCATCTTGGAAAGGCGAATGTCGTAGCGGATGCCCTTAGTAGGAAGAGGTCATCTCTCCAACAGGATTGGAAGATGTTGGAGGATGCAGCGTGTGCGATGACTGAGTTGGAACCATCATTATGTCAGGCTTTTGTAGCTCAATTGTCCATTAGGTCTTCGGTGTTGGATGAGGTGATCGAGCAGCAGAAAGCTGACCCTAGACTCCAAGAGTTAGTGGGCAAGGGGGGCATTGCTCGTGATGAGGATGGCGTGATTAGATTCCATCACCGTGTCTGTGTTCCAGACATTGTAGATGTCCGTGAGCATGTTTTAGCGGAGGCTCATAGGTCTAGATTCTCTATTCATCCGGGTAACACTAAGATGTACCAGGATTTGAAGAGATCTTTTTGGTGGTCTGGCATGAAGAAGGATGTAGCGGAGTATGTGTCTAGATGTCTAGTTTGCCAGCAAGTGAAGGCAGAGCGGCAGCGATCATCTGGTCTTATGCAAAAGATGGAGATCCCAGTATGGAAGTGGGAAGCTGTCATTATGGATTTTGTTGCGGGTTTGTCTCGATCTAGACGGAGTAATGACTCGATTTGGGTAGTTGTAGATAGATTCTCTAAGACTGCACATTTCTTGCCCATGAAGAAGAAGCAGTCAGTAGAGAGCTTAGCTAAATTGTATGTTAGTAGTATTATTAGATTGCATGGTGTGCCGAAGTCGATCATTTCGGATCGAGATCCGAGATTTACTTCGAGGTTATGGAAGGGTCTTTAGGATGAGTTAGGTTCTGAATTGAAGCTCAGTTCGACGTTTCATCCCTAGACAGATGGACAGTCCCAGAGGACTATCCAGACGCTCAAGGATATGCTGAGGGCGTGTGTTCTAGATTGGAAGGATGATTGGGAGCGCCATGTACCTCTTGTGGAGTTCGCATACAACAACAGTTTTCACGCGAGTATTGGTATGGCTCCATTTGAGGCGTTGTATGGTAGGCCTTGTAGATCTCCTTTATGTTGGGAGGAGACAGGCGATAGATAGCTGATTGGTCCGGAGTTGGTTCAGGAGACTTCGGATAAGATCCAGTTGATTAGGAAGAGGCTAGTTATGGCATAGTATAGGCAGAAGAGTTATGCCGACAACAGGAGGAAGGATTTGGAGTTCGAGGTAGGTGAGCATGTCTTTTTGAAGATTTCACCTACTCGTGGTGTAGTTAGATTTGGCAGGCATGGTAAGTTAAGTCCTAGATTCATTGACCCGTATGAGATTCTCAGACGATTGGGCAACGTGGCATATGAGCTAGCTTTACCCCCAACGTTAGCTAGAGTCCATCTTGTTTTCCACGTGTCTATGCTCAGGAAGTATGTCAGAGATCCATCTCATGTTATTAGCCACGAGCTAGTGGAGATCCAGCCAGATCTCTCTTATGTGGAGCAACCAGTAGCTATTCTTGACCGGAAGGTTCAACATCTTCGAAACAAGAGTATTGCGTCGGTGAAAGTGTTATGGCGCAACTTCTCGCGAGAGGAGGCTACTTGGGAGCTTGAGGATGCAATGAAGAAGAAATATCCTCAATTGTTTGAGTAGTGTCGGTCTAACGTCGAGGGCGAAGTTCATTAAGGGGGAGAGGGTGTAAGGCCCTCGAATTTTGACCTATTTTGGTTAGATTTTTGTCATATGATGTGTGTATACCTTATGTATATAACTGAGTACGTGTGTATATATGTATAAATATTTATAATTGTACATGTATATTTGTATATATATATATATATTGCATACATGATGTTTTATTTAATAATTAAATTATGTATATTGTACAGTGTATGTATATACCTAGTGTATGCAGAATTACTAAAATTCTGTGTCTGGCCGAAAACCCTTTTGGCGTCAACATGAGTTGACGTTAAGGGGAGGTCAGCGTCCACATCGATGGACGCTAACCCCAGGCAGGCGGCCAAGGATATGGACGTCTACTTCCCCAGATCTGTTGCACTTCAGATCCGAAAACGCCCGTGATTTCTTCACTCTCTGTTTTAGAAACCATCGTCCAACGGCTACAACCCCTACCTTATCAAGTCCCCAAACCCTTGACCATATAAAACCCCTCTATTCGTTAAGATAGGGTTCCTTTTGCTCTCTTGAGAAAACCCTAGTTTCTCTGTGCGAACCCTGAACTTTGGACCCGTGGATCCGGTGATTGGAGTCTTCTTCTGGCGTTCTTCATCGACTGGGAGGGAGTCTGACTGTCAGGGTGCATCTTCCCAACTCCGGCATGCTTCGAAGATCAACACAGAAACCAGATTTGGAGGAGTTTGGAGGCTCCTTGGCACTAGCCGAGGAGAGCTTCATCGACCCAAATCCCCTTTCATAGATTTTCTTAAAGGCAAGTACCCTTTCACATCACCCATACATGTGTCTAGTAAGTCCCAGGCATTTTACGGATTTTTATTCGAGTCTTGGAACCCCAATTTCACCAAGTTTCTTACATTCAGTATGTGTTTTGCACAGACAAGAACTTAACGGCAGGATCCCTTGCCGTTAAGATCCTAAATTGGCGGCGCACTATGTTGTCATTAATCGGGTAAACGGCCATCCCCTTGCCGTTGAGTTCTTCAGGCAAGAACAGTGGACTGTTTACTCCCTATGACTTGAATTTCGGGATTTTGCGCATGAGGATATATGGTAAAAATTATATGGTATAAAATATGTCTAGTAGAACATGTTGTGTGATTGTGATAAATTTTGTTCATTGTTATAATTATTAGAAATTTCTGTAACCCTATCCTAAGCATGTTTTAGTTACTATTGAATGGTTCTGTGAGGAATCAAGATGTCAGAATTTTTCTGTGTTGTTCATATCGATATCAGAGCATGCTGTAAAAATTTGATGAATTTATGATGACTGTGTTAATTGCTATATTTTCTGGATCATAATACAGTGAGCATGTACTGTTATTTAAAAATTGCAAATAAATTGTACAAAATAGCTGAAATTTCCAAAAAATTATATGTGGAACAAGGACTGTAAAATACATGTTATAAACCGGTTAGTGTAGTTTACCATTGTGAATCATGCAGAATTGAGTATTTACGAATTATGTGATATGACTATTTTAATTTTCATAAATTGTGCGTAATTCGGAAAATCGTGAAATCTGGTATGTACGATGCTCAACCTGTAATATAGGTGGATAAGTTTTCATGCATATTGGATAATAGTAGATACTGATTTCGTTAATTAACCATGAAAAGAGTAATTAAGACATGTTTAGCATAGTTAACCATAAATTCGTTAAATTACAGCATGATTCGAACCATATGATGTTTGTTTAACTTTGTAAACAGTAGTACCATGCTAGGTAATATTACAATATGTGGATGTGTGAATATGAAACAAGTGTGTTAAACTGTGCATTAAGTATATGTTTAAAATTGAGAAAATGTGTAAATATGCCAATGGGTGACACTGCTACCTTAGAGGGCTGTGGAACCATACTATGGTAAAGTCCCCACAGAAAGGTTCATAGTGTGTGATATCCCATGGGCATTGGGATTAAATCCTGGAAGTGGACAAGTACCGCTGGTTAGGGTGGAAAGTGCTTCTCCCAGTTCTACGCAGTAACTAAGGTCCATCATTGTGTTGCCTAGATGATAGATATGTGTGTGATGTGACAAGTGTGTGTCCTTCTATAGGTGGTTAGGACTATGTGTCATGGTACATAAATAAGAAAATGTGATTATGTGTATGAGAAATGTGAAATCTTTAAATGTAGACATGACATGATAGCATGTACTTTCTGTTATAAAGTGTTAAATTCATGTAAAATAGCAAGCTAACCATGTTACAACATACATGTAATAAAATGTAAATTTAGATCATGTGTAAAGAAGATGTAGGAAGCATGTGATCGGTTTAAATCCTTGTAAATTTATCTTAAGTCAAGTACCAGGTGTTGGAAAAATGTAGAAATCATGTTTAGGTTTCCTTTAAAAGTTTATCTAATTCATGCTTTATTTGATAATTGTATAATATGAAAAATGTGAATATTACATGTGATGTATGTATGCTTAGTGTGAAGGGATGTACTTGTTGAGTCTTTTGGACTCACTCTTGCTTCGGCATATAGGTGCAGAGATTTCTACTTCATCTGAGGAGATAGTCAGGAGTGACTCGGAGCGGGAGTAGGAGAACTTTGTGGAGTCTTAGTATTGTACTTTTATTTTTCATAGTATGTAATAAAGGACACTTTGTAAATCAATTATGGACAATGTGGACAATGTTTTTTCATTTTCTCAGCTATTAAATGTTTAGTTTTTTTTTCCTCTATATGGACTGTGAATAGAATGTGGATGATGGAATAAGAAATTATATTTGGCTCTTTCTTTCTGCTGTTATGTGTTATATTAGTGTGCATTTCAGTCTATTGATTTTGTTGGGTAAATGTCCCACTGTAGCGGCGTTCATTATACCGATGTGGGTTGGTGTAACCGTATCGGTATAAGGAGGGTCGTTACAATCAAAATCAATAACCATAGTTCTTATAATGATGCTAGAGTATTCAACCATATTCTACTTTACTTCTGAGCAATTTATTCAATGTAGAAATCAGCAAAAAAGTATGTATGTCACAATTATGTGAACTCAACAAAGAAAAATGGCAAACACATTGTGAGCACAACATAAACTGATCAGAGATGAAGATAGATCTAAAATCAAGAAATCGATTAAAAAATCAGATCAGTGATCAAAGAGGTTTACTCGCTCTGATACCAACTGTAGGATCAAATGAAGGCACAAAACAAATCTAGAAGGGGGGATTGAATAGATATGTCACAAATTACAGTGAAAACTTAAGCAATTAAAAAATTACTCCAAAATAAAGATCTATTCAATAATCAGCTCTACAGATATGATATGATTATATGTAGCTAGAGTGTAAGACAATCAATTGAACAGATTGTGTGCACACTGAAACCTTCAAGGAACTTATCTAATCTGAATTCAAGATGTCTTGGGTGAACTTAATGTGTGATTACTAAGTGTGTAATTGAACCCATATGCATGCATCTAATAATGAAGCAATAAAACCACAAGGAATAAGGATTTTTAGGTGGTTCGGAGATCACATCTAGTGACTCCTACATCCACCCCTCACAGAGTGAGGCACACACTAGTCAAAACCTTAAGTATAATACACATGAGCACGACGGCTCAACACACACAAGCAATTAACCTCAAACACAGACATACGCTAGATCACATTCACAAGAGATCAGATCCTCTAGCTTTGATCTGATCAACACACATAGACAATGAGATCTGCACAGAACACTTGTGCAGATTGCTCAAACACACTGAAAAACAAACTTAAATGAACATTCAAATATGAATGAGGAATAGAAGGATGAATTGGATGTTCCTCGTTGAGAGCTATCTTCTGGGAGCTTGAATTGAAAGCCCTTGAGAAGGTTCGATGGAGTTCATCTTCAATTTGCGATACTCTGTTTCAAATCTGGATTTGCAGAGTGATTCCTATCTGAACTACTCCTCTTTAGTTCTCCCACAGATGCTGAGCTTTGTGCTTCTACTCTTGCACTAACTTCCTCTTCCACATTCTGTCAGATCTACTACTTCTTCTCAGCTCTACTGCTTCTTCATTGCACTGCTGCTCCTTCTTCCTCTACTGATCTCATTTGATCTGTTGCTCTTCCAGCACTGTCACTCTGTAACGTTTGAGCCTCTCTGATTGTTGTTTATTAGGTTTCGGAGCCTATGTGAGGCTCATCTGTGGTGGTGTTGGTTGTGGGTCGAAACATCAGAGCCCACATGTCTCGTTGTTTCTCTATGTAAGAAGGCGACAGGGTAGTATGTCGCATTCTGAATGTGACATACCCCTATGTCACTTTCTCACTACCACATGTTCCAGTGCTTTGGCATCTAGTGGGATGCATGGCACGCGCCAGGCTGCGACATAACACAGCCTTTGGGAAGGCGACGGCCTGTCCTGTTGCGTTCTAAAGGCGACATAGGACCCCGTCATGTTCTCAGTTCCCTATTATTTAAGTGACTTAGATGGCCAAACAGAGCAGTCAGCAATATTTGTCCATGGGGAGGAGTTTTTGATTGAGATTTTAGGCAATTCAACCTGGTAGTGCATTATTTAGGCTTATTCCGCTGTGAGGATGTCATTTGGAGCACAAAGATCACCGTCTGAGTGTCCCATGTTTTTTTCCGTTTAGATCTGTAGAGAATGTCCTTGAGCATGAAAATGGATTCTATAAAGAGCATGCATGGATTTACAACTTTCTTCCTTCTGTTAAGTAGGCTAATAAGGTGTATATATGTTGTGGTAGACATGGGTAGGAATTTTGGTTGGAGGTTTTTTGGGTTTGGGTTCGGACTGTGAATGCGATGGCCTTGGTGGTGGCATTCACATCCTTGAACGCGACAAGTCGAGGCATCGCGTTTTGAATGCGATGCCACCCCTTGCCGCCTTCTGCCCTCTGAACCACGAAGGTGAGTTAGGGTGGTTTTAGGCCTAATGGGCTACAAGGTGAGTTGCTATCTATTAAATACAACATGCATGGATTCTATTGGTTAATAAATGAACGTGATTTATAGGAATAGATATTGTGTTTGTGTGATCGAGCTTTGTGGTGAGACGCTTACTGTGGTTACCTCTTCAGTCGGGTACCCCAGGTTCTTTATAAGGTAGTCACCTTCATGCTCGGGGTTTTGTTCAGATATTGTGTGTACAGTTGAGGTCTGTGTCATCTTCTTGGACAACCTCATTCATTTATCGAGTTGTCGTCTAGCTACGGGAAAGATGGTAGTGGGGTAGTGACTTGTCCTATGGTTGGCTTAGTGCTTGGTCTCTTGTAGCGTGCTCGTGGTTGTGGGAATGGACACTGGTAGACGTACTGGTTCCCAGCTAGTCCCGTGTTCCATAGCCTCACTCTAGGGTTCCAGAATCCCTAGAGGTGTGTTAGGCGTGGGTTGCAGCTTGCCTGCAGGTGGTGTTGGTTGGTCTCCACCGTTCTTGGCACTTGTATGTTGAGTTGTGTGTTTTGATGATGACACATTATACACTTATTGTTGATGTCTAAACACTCATACTTTGATTTTGATGATGACATAATGTACATACTATGATGATGACTAAACAACATGTTTGTGATACTTCATATTTCATATTTTGATGATAAAAACATGTTTTGATGGTTCACACTTCATATATACAGATTCACAAAATTTAGTAAAAGTTGTGTCGACACAAGTTGAAAATCAGGTGGACACACATAGTCTGCTCAGTAAGCTCTTGAAGGACAAAGTCACAGTTGCATCAACACAAATCATCAATCAAGTCGATACACATTATCCATCCAGTGAGCTATGTCTGAAGAAAAACACAAGAGGTCGACACTAGTTATTAATCAGATCGACACATATTTCCTCCCAGTAAGATGAAATTGATACTTAGTCAGTTGCGTCGACACACATTGCGTGAAAACTCAGAAACGTAAAGGGCATGATTTCCAAAGGTCGTGATTTATCTCTAGAGACTTTTGGGAGATTCTCTTATTAGCAAAATACCCTTTCATCCAAGTGGCAATGAGGAGGACTTTTGGACACGTGGCAACCTTGGGTGAACCCTAGGTTTCTGTGCACATGTCTCCCATGTACATGGGAGTGCAATGAGGCTACAAAAGGCCTATTGTAATTTCACAATATTTCAAATTGTAGTTTAAGGGGTTTGGTGGCCAGTGTATGTCCCAATATTGTGTGTTTGGTTGCTTGAGTAGGTTGTGTGAGGTTAGGGACCTTGAATCCAGGCTTAACCAACCTTTGATGCGTCTTTCAAGAATGCGACCAACACAAGCATTACATTATTTAGAAACACAACCATGGTGCGCGTCTACATGCATGCCGCATGGCGCATGCAGGGGCATCGTGGTTTAAATACGACAACGGGGTACGTCGCGATTTAAACGCGACGGCCCGATACGTCGCTGTAGACACCCATTTTTGACCCATAAGTCGAGCAAATTTCTTGTCATATCATCGATGCCCCACGTTGGCTCGTCATCGTCAAGCTGGCTTTCTCCGATCATGACATCCTTTTCATCAGTTCATCGCCCTGATGGGGCGTCTTCCTGGTCAAAATCAAACCTCTTCACCAAGGTTCTATGAGTCAAGAGTCCGGCATTTCAAACCGTACGTCATTCTGATACCCGTGCGTGGAGATCGGACACTTTGCATGGTCGCATGTTGAAAATGCCCTGAAGGCGACAGCACCACTGTCGCGTTCAAGAAGACGACCACTCGATACGTCGCATTCATAAAAAGGCATTTTAATTCCCTGAAAAATCTCCAAAATGACCTTAAAGTCACCTTCCTTATAAGGAAGGCGACGTATCGAGGTGTCGCGTCTTGAAGGCGACCATAAGCCCGTCGCGTTCTGGACTTCATGCAGAAGATCCTTTCCGAGCCCAACTTGGACTCATGCCATACATGGATATTCCCTCTTTTGATCGTCCAAATCGCATCCAAATCCTACCAAAACTCGTGGAGACCTTCCTTAAAGCCTCCTTTCCGAGTTCCAATCGCCCACGCACGGCCATACATACCCAAACTCGGACTCTTGCCCGTTATTCCTCTCAAAGCCCTTCCAGGAATAATCACCTATAACTACCTCAATACTCCATCTTTTTGGGCAAGGCCAGAGTCTGCTTCCTCCTATGCAAGAGAGCTTCATCTTCCGAGAAGAGAGCTTCCCGTCCAGCTGACCAGGAAGAGCCCTCCAAGGCGTTTTTCCACCGACTATACAATCCCTCTCCCTTTCTTTGCATTATTTCTTTCAATTCATGCATGCATAGTTCAATTTTTCTTCATAGATTTTCATTAGTACACACCACACACACCCATCTTTAACACCCACAGGGGTTAAAAACCCCAATCTCATGAGTTCCCTCCATAATAGTTCATGTTTACATGTTCTTTATTGAATAGATCTTCTATGCACGAGTTCTAATGGGTTTTCCTTTGCTTCGTGATCTTGGTAGGTGTTTGAAGACTAGAGCAACGTGAGGCTCTTGCCCCTCGGCCGGCTGAGGAGCAGGAAGACCAGAACCCCAACTCCCATCCACTAAAGAGAAGGCGACATACCGGTTGTCGCGACCAAGAAGGCGTCGTGCCCTCCATCGCGTTCAGGTACATGCATAGCGACGCCCTATCTATCGCGTTCTCAGGTACGCCTTCATCTTCCCTTTCCTTTTCCAACATAGTCAGCCGTCCCATCATCCACATCTTAGGGCGACTACTTGGTGGCGATCAGGGTACGTTTTAATTTTCCATATTCATAATTTTTCAAAGGGGAGCACAATCTCGTGATTACACCTTTTGGCGATCACGGTGGGACCACTAGTGCCCATCATGCTTACTCTTGTCTTTCCCTGCCGTTCTTATTCCGTCATGTGTGTGGTGTGTCTTTAGTTTTCTTTTTGGTGCCCTTTCTTTGAATTTCTTGCAGTGCTGCGGTTCGCGGTGAGAAGGTGACTACCAAATAGTCGCGATCAAAGTAGCGACGTCCAGTGTGTCGCGATCAGGTTAGTACATAGTGCCTTTCTCGTCCTTTTCTTGTGTTCTGCGGCGCTGTGGGAGAAAGCGACATAGGAAGCATCGCGATAAAGGATGCGATAGGAGGCGCATCGCGACCCGGTACATCCTCTGCCCGTACATTGGTTTAGAATTCTTTAATATTCTCGTGTCTGTTGAGAACGCGACGTCGTGGCTGTCGCGAGAAAGGAGGCGACAGGGAGGTCGTCGTGATCAGGTCAGTACTCTTGTTTCGGTTCTTCTTTGGAATTTGGGTTCTCTTTACATACTCCATCTATACTTCATGTCATACCATGCATGTTCCATGTTCTTGGGAGTCTGTCAGTCTTGTTTGGTTATAGGATTGTTTTGATTTCCGTGCATAATTAGGTCTGGTGTGCTCTCTGTCCACTGTGAAGAGGAACGTGACTGGCTCTTTGTTGCGACCTTGGTCGCGACAGGTGACCCGTCGCCTTCTGCTTCTGAGAGTAGATCAGCCTAATTTCTGTCTTGTTAGTCTTAGGTTAGAATTTTGCATGCACTCTGGTGCACATAGGATCTGCATACACGTCTCATATTCGTAGTATAGGTTGTCCTCCTCAGCGACGCCCGCTCTCTTGGCAACATATTCCTTGTGTCCGACTAGAGCACTCGCTTGAGGGCCTCTATAAGTCTCCGCTGACCATGGATTCCCACACGGTCGCCGGGCTGGTTGTACCTGTCGCCACTTAGATTCTAGGCTCATTCATTTGGCAAGGTTGAGAGATCCCATAGTCACACCCGAAGATTGGAATCCTTCTCCCATTAGGAACTTTCCTTATTTTGGAGAGAACTTTCTAAAAATCAATTCCTTAAAAGGCAAACTTGAAACAAATAAAAGAAACCATCATCATTGCCAACTGCTTGTTTGGGTGAGATGTTTTTCCTTTCCTTTTGTTTGTATAGAATTGTCTGTTTAGGAAACTAGGTGTCTGTCTAGGTTAGGTTAGTCTTTCAAGACTGGACATGCTTTCCTCATTTTGGCATACCCACCTGTCAAATATGGAGTCACATCTGAACCCAGTCTACGATGAGAATCTGGACCCTACCTTCTACACCTCCCAAGACTACGAGGACTCCCTTCCTCACGATCTCTTTGGGGAGTCGGCCTGCCCTTGGGTCGCCATAGTCCGCACTACCGAGAACCACCATCCCGACGATGGTGGCCCATCTCAAACCATCCACCCCCCTCAGTCAGACGATTAAGCCACTCAACTCCTGCACTTAATTCCCCAGCTTGATCAGTCCCAGATCCAAACCCTCATGACGACCCTCAAAGGAAAGGCCGCTTCTTCACCCTCGCCCAGAGCGGGTGTGTCACGCCCCGTAGCAGCTACATCCGGCCCCCATGTTGTCATGGGACAAGCCGACAACACTCCTATTCGGCCGCGGGCCATCCGATTCACGCCATTTGAGTCTGATCATTACCATCCCCGTGAGTCGAGGCCCCGGTCTCCGCCATATCAACCCTGCTATTCCCCTCATCACCCTGAGGCATGCGCCAAGCCAACCTCCCGTGCTTCTTCCATGTACGCTCAGCCATCCGCCGCCCCGGACATGATGTCCGAGTGGGCGTCCATCAAGAAGGAGCTCCAAGAGCTCTGAAAGCAAGTCGACCCTAGGCAGCACCATGACGTGCACATGCCTAATTTCAATGGCCTATGGGTCCCTTCTCCATCCGAGCTGCCAAAGTACTGCAAATACAACGGCTCAGGCAATCCCTACATCCATATCAAAGACTTCATCTACGAGTCCGCCCCCTACCAACATGATCGCCGCCTGATGGCCTATCTGTTCCGCCGGTCGCTGGACGGGCATGCCTTAGACTGGTTCTACTCCCTGCTACCTGAGGATGCAGAGGACTTCACTATTGTGAAGGCCAAATTCCTTGAACAGTTCCAAGACAGGGTTGGGCCCGAATCTCTCACGGATCTCATGGCAGAAAAGATGAAGTCAGATGAGGACTTCGCCGCATATGCTGATAGGTGGAAACAAATGGCCACGCGAGTTCCGGGGTACCTTCCAAAGGGAGAGAAGGTGAAAATCATCATTGCCAATGCAACGCCTGCCTATAGAAACATCCTGGCGATGAATGACATCACCACCATGCATCAACTCTACAGCTGGGCCCGGTTTATCCAGACTCAGCTCCAAGATTCTCCCATCCATTCTATGTTCTAACCCCAGAAGTCCCGGTTCCAGAGAAAGCCTCAGGGGCCAGTCACTGAAGGAGTCCAAGTGAACGAGCAAGTGAGCGCGTTCACCCCTGTCGGCCAGAACCAAAACCGTCAACCATACGCTGCCCCAGGGTCAGAACCCCACCAATCCTCCACAAGGGCAACAACCACGCCAATACAACTAGGTGCCACCTCCTGATGGCTCTCAGTAGAGGCGTCCTTTAGGTCCAAGAAGAGCTCACTACCCGCCACTCCCGGAGACACTCTCCGACATATTCTTGGCCTTGCTCTCCACAGAAGCCATTAGACTCCCTCCTGAGAGGCCACTGAACCCTAGTGTGGACCAAACCTGGTACTGTGTCTTCCATCGGCAGCCCGGTCATACCATCGACCAATGCTTCACATTCAAGGACTTGGTGTATGACTTGCATGAGCAGAATAGAATAGACTGGACAGCCCTCCGGCAGGTGATCGAAGACATCAAAGAGAGGCAGAGACAACAACAGCAGCAGAGGCAACAGCGCCAACCACCCCCTCAGCAACAACAACATCAACAACAACAACAGCCGTTGCAGGACCTCGGCATCGTCCACAACACCCTACTGAACCATCCACCAGCTCCAAACCCACCGCAACCACTAGCCCAGGTGAATCCCATCGTCCACCACCCTCCTCCTCAAGCAAACTGGACGTATGATGATGAACTAGACGTTCAGCAGATGATGGCCATTAACCACCAATATCCCCTTCAATCCCAAGCAGTACAACCAGCCTACACGGCTCCCCAGTCAATCCCTCCTGTAGTTTCCATGGCCAACGCCGTCATTCTGCCCGTCGGTTCAACATTTGCGCCAGTCGCTAGTCCACCCATTATCTTACCCTTCGCTCTACCTGTCTCCGTACCTCCACCACCCATCATATCTACTCCCTCCCCCATTATCCTACCACGACCTGGGCCAGACCAACCTTCCGCTGCTACACTTTCCTCCTCTAGGCAACCGGCCACCCATCCAACCACCCTGCAGAATGGACGGGTCTTTCGCCGTCCATACCCACCTATCTCCACCACCTCCACCAGCCAAAACAACCCCCAGGTCCTGCAACCGCCTCAGCAACAGCAAGCTCAGCAGCAGACACAAGACGAGGGGGTGATTGAGCCGTTACCGGGAACCCACTATGACATCCTCAAGCACCTGGATCACGTGCCAGCCAAGATCTCCATACTGGAGCTGATAAAGAAATCCAAGGAGCACCAGGAGGCCTTGAGGGACTTCTTGTAGAAGGTGGTAGTAAATGAGGACATGCTGGCTGACAAACTTCCGAGTGCACTAGCCATGGTGACTCGCGGGCTAGCAATTACCTTTGCAGAAAGCGAGTTAGCACCCCCAGAAGCCAGGAGGCTCCCTCTCTGCGTGACTCTCGTCATCAACCATGTGGCAGTGGGAGCGGCACTGGTCGACACGGAGGCATCAATAAATGTCTGCTCGCTGAGTACCCTGAGGGCCTGTGACCTGTCAGAAGGCATGCTGAGGCCAACACCCACCACCACAGCCGTTTACGACAACTCTAGAAGATCCTACCATGGCATGGTGACGGTGCAAGCCGAACTGGGACCGCTCGCCGTCACGGTGGATTTCTATGTCCTCGATATCGATCCCATGTTCAAGGCCATTCTGGGACGTCCATGGTTGGAAGCACTCGGAGCAGTGCCATCCACCGCACATCAATGTCTGAAGTTCCCCTTTCAAGGGCACATCATCAAAGTCAAGAGCATAGCCATCACCCACTCAGTAGATGCCATCCATGACACCCACCTCCCAGCTGTATGGCTCGCTAACAAGCCTGTAGTCTCGGTGCTAGACATCAACTACCCCTGGAGCTACTCGTTCCAGTCCAAGCGAGAGGTTAATCTGGCGCAAGTCCATGCAATCAAAAGAAAGGAGCCACTAAGCACCAAAGGGTGGCAGATCATGATGAAGCTCGGGTATGAGGAAGGCAAGGGTCTAGGGACAGAACTGCAGGGCATAGTCAAGCCTATCCCAAACACTGTCATGAAAAGCCGATGGGGCTTGGGGTATAGGGAGAAATCCAAACCATGGTCATCCAGCACATCCACTCTCAAGGCCGACCGAGAACCACTCACATGGACACTCTGGTGTCATTTCATTAGGGGGCCTACCCAACCTGGATATAACACCGTGGTAGTTGAGGCGGAGCTGTCGCAGCACGAGGTGCATGGCCGAAACTTCTCTCGGCACATGGCCCCTCTGCTAACCTATAGAGCATTAGAAGCACTCCGTCCAACAAGAGGAGAAAGATAGGGGACCCAGAGGCTGAATGGTACCGATGGTTTGACATAGAAGACATCACCACTGCCTTCAGCCGTCTGTTCTGGGAAGAAGAAAGGATGTGGCCGCCAGCTGCGGCAGACCTATTAGATCCACCCACAGCCATCACGTCCAAAAGGCAGCTCATGAGCGACACCACAAACATAGGAGAGCCGGATATCCCCTACGAAGAGGGGAAGACCGTAGATGAACTCTGGAGGGGCGCCTGCCTAGCCATCCACCCGTCCCTCTTGGACTCCCTGCTTCCCGGTCTTGTCCCTTCCTCTCCTCCCCTACTCATTCAGCTGACTCCCCAACTTCTGACGGCTGCACACAGCCTCCTCACACCTGAGCTCCCACCTACAGTCCTCTCTGCCCTACAGACCGATCCAAGTGACCACGAGGTCACCCTCTCTTGCTGCATGCTCTCCACTGATCTCCAACAAAAAACGCCAATCTTCAAATGCATATTGAGGTCGAGGATCCGGCATACTTTCTTCACCCTTCTGATCAGGGGCACCCCGCGACTGGGGCTTCCCCTCTTGCTCCTTCACTAGGGGCCATCCTCTTCGAGGACACCATGTCCTCCACCAGTCTTGTAGAGCTGTCTAGTCTAGGAGAGTCTAGGGTAGAAGAGTCTAGTCTTAGGTTAGATAGGCCTAGGTTAGAGAGTTAGTTCAACCAAGCGCCCACCAAGTCCAAACGTCGCCCTAGGAAGCAAAGGGGCAAGGTCATTCCTCAGAGATACATTCAAGAGCTAGCTCGGCGATGTCAAGCATTACTGCTGATAGAGGAGTTCACAAAAGAAGCGCTGGTGTTAGAAGAAGAATTTATGTAGGATGGGGTGTTCATGGACGACGGATTTGGAGTCTACGAGATCATGAATGATGAGGACCCAATCGATGAAGAGGATAGCGAAGTAGATGACGCTGCCAAAAAGTACGCCAGTGGCGTAAGGAGATTCGACGAGCCCACCACGGTAGTGGATGAACCAACTAAGGAAGTCAACCTCGGAACAGAAGAAGAGCCCAGGATTGTGATGATCTCAGCAAACCTCCCTCCTGATGAAGAAGAAGAGCTGGTGCAAATCTTAAGGGAGTACAAAGATACATTCGCCTGGTCATATGAGGACATGCCCGGTCTAGACCCCTCACTAGTGGAGCACCGCCTGATATTGAAAGAAGGGGCAAAGGCCATAAAGCAAAGACTCAGAAGATTCCACCCACTCATGGCCTTGAAGATGAATGATGAAGTGGATAAAATCCATAAGGCCAGGTTCATCAGGGTAGTGCTATATCCGAACTGGGTGGCAAACATAGTCCCTGTCATGAAGAAGGATGGTAAAGTCAGGATCTGCATCGACTTCAGGGACTTGAACAAGGCATGTCCGAAAGACGACTTCCCGCTTCCTCATATTGATGTGTTGATTGATAACACTGCTGGGTATGAGACCCTCTCATTCATGGATGGATATTCAGGATATAACCAAATCCGTCTGGCTCCTGAAGATCAAGAGAAAACATCCTTCACCACGCCCTGGGGAACATACTGTTATGCCGGTGCTACTTATCAGAGGGCGATGATGGCCATCTTCCACGACATGATCTATGTTTATGTAGAGGTATACGTTGATGACATCTTGGTGAAGTCAAGAACCAGGAGAGAACACCCTGAAATCCTTGCCAAAGTGTTGCGAAGGTCTAGAGAGTATCAGCTGAGAATGAATCCAAAGAAATGCATGTTCGGAGTGTCATCGGAAAAGCTGCTAGGTTTCATAGTTAGCAAGCGGGGCATTGAGATCGATCCTAACAAGGCTAGGGCTATAGCAGAAATGCCACCTCCAAAGAACATCTCACAATTGAGGGGGCTAATAGGCGTTTACAGTTCATCAGAAGATTCATATCCCAGCATTCGCAAAGATGCCGCCCGTTCTATGATCTCTTGAAAGGAGGGGCAAAATTCGAATGGAATGATAAATGCCGAGCAGCCTTCGATGAATTGAAGAGTTATCTCATGAATCCCCCAGTTCTTCAGCCTCCTGTACCCGAGAAACTGCTTATCCTATACCTCTCGGTCATTGAGGACTCCTTAGGTGCTGTCCTTGCACAACATAATGAATCGGCAAAGAAAGGGCAGCATACTATCTCTCTAGGCTCTTCAACACCTCAGAATCCAAGTACACCACCGCGGACAAAACCTGTGCCGCACTCGTGTGGGTAGTCCAAAAGCTCAAGCACTATTTCCTTGCCCACGAGGTCAAGCTGATCTAGAGAATGGATCCACTCAGCTATCTTCTAGAAAAGCTCGTCCTCTCTGATCGGCTGGCACGCTGGCAGAGTTTCCTCTCTCAGTTCGACATTTCCTTTGTGGTCCAAAAGGCCGTCAAAGGTTATGCCATTGCTGAGCATCTGGCCCATCTACCACTCCCTCACAGCGACTCCCTCCGAGAAGAGTTCCCCGATGAGGAGCTCTCGGTTATCATCAAAGACCCCTTCTGGTCCCTCCATTTCGATGGCGCTCTCAATTCTCAGGGACGGGGCATTGGAGCCATGCTGCTTACCACGGAAGGCATTACCATCCCCATTGCCTATCAACTCACCTTCCCCGCTACTAATAACATGTCCGAGTATGAAGCTCTCCTTGCTGGTCTCAAGCATGCTTACATCCTAGGGGCATCCCACCTCACAATCATAGGAGACTCTCAGCTTGTTCTGCGGCAGGTGCTCTCAACTTACCGCACTCGTGACCCGAAGCTCAAGCCATATCAAGACCTAGTCACATTGCTGGCAAGGCAATTCAGAAAGCTCATCTACATCCATACTCCTCGCTCACAGAATATCCTAGCCGACGCTCTGGCGTCGCTAGCCTCATCTCTATCCTTCCCTCTGAGTCATCAGACTGAGACAATTGTCGTCCAACGGCTCGACGTTCCATCTATTTAGGATCCTTGGTTCAACAACCTTAGGACAACCATAGAAGAGAGGGCTAGGAAGAGAGGAGCGCAACAAGTCATGCTAACCGAGCTTAAGGAAATTCTAGATGAATAAGAACTGCCATGGTATTTTGAGATCGAGCAGTATTGTAAGGATGGTAGCTATCCCGAAGGGGCAAGCGTAGAAGATCGCAAGGCCATAAGAAGAGCTGCCTTAAGGTATACAGTCGTGGGAGAAGTCTTGTACAGGTGGGCTCTCAATGGAGTTCTCTTAAGGTGTCTAAGTGACGACGAGGCTTGGAGAGTGGTGGAAGGAGCCCATGCTAGTGAATGCGGAGGGCATGTCAACAGTCAAATGCTTGCGAAGAAGATCATTAGGCAGGGCTATTATTGGCCAACCCTAGAAGAAGACTGTACCATCTACATCCGTAGGTGTGTCAAGTGTCAACTCCATGCCGACAAAATTCATGCTCCTTCCTCCTCACTTCATCCACTCTCCACACCTTGGCCATTCTCCATGTGGGCTTTCGATATTGTTGGCCCTCTCGGTTATCCTAATGCTCAGACCAAGCAGAAATCCTTTATCCTAACAGCTACTGAGTATTACACCAAGTGGGCAGAAGCTGAAGCATTCGTAGAAATCAAAGCATCCACAGTGTGCCGCTTTATCATGAGGAACATCATCTCGCGGTTCTGAGTGCCAAGCAGCATCGTCACGGACAACGGACCACAGTTCATCTCGCAGGAACTTCAGGACCTCTGTAAGAATTATAACATCACTCTGCATCATTCATCCCCATATTACCCACAAGGCAATGGCCAAGCTGAAGCAACTAACAAAACCCTTCTTAAGATCTTAAAGAAAACCTGTGAGTGGCACAAGTTCGCCGATTGGCCAGAGAAGCTAGTAGAGGCTCTATGGGCCGATCGTACCTCCGTCCGCACCCCCACGGGACAGACCCCGTACGCCCTCACTTATGGGATGGAGGCGGTAGTTCCATACGAGATTCTAATCCCGTCACTAAGAGTCCAATTAGGGAACTAAATCTTGATGAACGTCGAGAGGCGTTGCTAGTCCAATTGGAGCTATTAGATGAAAGGCGGCTTATGGCAGCCAACCATGTGCTCTCTTATCAAAGGCGAATCTCAAGGTCTTTCGAAAAGAAGGTAATTGAGCGAAAATTCCAAGAGGGTGATATGGTCTTGAAACACATTTTTATCAAACCCGGAGGTCCTAGGTCCAAATTGCAACCTAATTGGGAGGGTCCGTACGTTGTGAGGGAAGTGTACCCCGGAAATGCTTATCGCTTAACCAATGCTGAGGGCGTCAAATTGTCGCATCCATGGAACGGGTTGTACCTCAAACGGTTCTATCCTTAGGCCTATAGGTGTGAGGCCACAACACCTAGATCGTGGAATAACCCCGTGTTGAGAGTCTAAAGTCCCTCCCTAATTGTCAAGGGTCGCTCTAAGTCAGGATTAACACACACACACGGAAAAGCCCGGGTAGCTGCATGTGGTAGAGGCCGCGACTATGTGGGTCCTACTCTATCGATGCGTCGGTCATTCTCTTCTAATCGGTCGAAGTGTAGGGGCAAAGGATTGTAAGGGTAAGGTCGTCAACCTAAAGCATATTCCGACGAGATCAAGTCTCAAACAGGGACGGTCAAAATAGAAAATAAGCAAAGAAATGAAAGAAAGAAAAAGGAAATCCACAACACGATAGGGGCATTACAAAGAGTGGCAAAGGCCCCGCGGGACGCTCATGAGCCCGGTCGTACGCATGCCCCAAATAATTCAAGTCCATAGCAAAAGACCATAAAGTCCCTCCACAACATACCCAATCTCTGAAGGGTATGCTGTAGGAAGTAGTCGAACCCACATCCCTAAACCTACACAAGACTTTCCTTAAATAATCTTCCATTTCTCCCTATAGGACCGAATCACCTCTTGGGTACGACTTAACTGGTCGTAGCGTCAACTAAGGGTAGTTCTCGAGGCATTGTCACCCCTCAGCGCACATCCTAGCCTAGTGAGGTCCGTGGCGAGAACCAGAGGTGATCAAGACTCCAAACCAGCGGCTCGAACAGGTCTAGGTGTTGTGGCCCAAAGGGGCGAGTACCTTCCGTCTCGCACGTCTTATTTCAGGAAGGGCCAACGCCGGCTTTAGGCATCTTTCAAAACTCCAAAAAAAAATCAAATATTTCAAAACTCTAAAAAATCAAATATTTCAAAAACTCCAAAAATCAAATATTTCAAAACTCCAAAAAAAAAATCAAATATGTCAAAACCCCAAAAAATCATATAGTTCAAAACCCAAAAAAATCAAATATTTCAAAACAAAAAAAAAACGAATATTTCAAAAAAAAATGTTTTCGACCGCTCCACTCACCTGCTCATGCATGTTATTTACTTATGTCTTTGCCTATTTAATAAGGCTTAGCCCCTTGACTACTTATCAAGGTCGGTCACTCGTCACATTCTAAAGCAAGGGGCTAAGCCTAAGAACGGATCTATCTTGTTTTGTGTTTGTCTAAGTGTGCAGGGCACAAAAGAAAGAAGGCGGCACTCGCATCTCACCCGTCGCCCTCACTCTCACTCAGTCGCAATTCATAAAACAAAAAAAGATCCATTCTATTCTAGTCTATGTCATACATGTACATCATCATGACAAAAGGGGCAAAAGAAAGTGCAAACCCTCAACTGCTCTCCCCTGTACCCTCAGGCGGGCGGGGAGACAGAGGGGCCATCGCCCTCAGTCCTTTCTCACTCCCCTCCGGCGCTCTCTCGTGCCGTCGTGCCTCCTCTTCGTCCCTCCTCCGTTAGGAGGAACCAGTCAGATAATGTTCGGCAGACCCGCTCGGGATGCGGCTCCTGCTAGCCGCCGAGCGGCTGCGTCCGACTAAAGCCAGGGCCCTCTCCAGGCCCTTCATCTCGGACCGCAGCAGCTCACAGCGGTGCCTCTCCTCTCCCAACTGTGTACGGAGGTCCCCGGCCTCGGTGCGCAGTCGCGTCGCCTCCTCGGCCTCCTGGCGCCACCTCGCCGCCTCCTCTGCCTCCTGGCGCCACCTCGACACCTCCGCCGCTTCCGGGCGTAGGTGCAGCTCCGCCATCTCCGCCTCCAGCGCAGTCGTCCGCGCTAGAGAGGCTCTCAGCTCCATCTCCTGCAAACATCAAATACCCTGTCAAAATACCAAAGGAAGCAAAGGGTCAAGGGGCATCTAGTTAGTGACTTACCCACTCCTGCACCTGAGCGAGGGCATCCTCCACTCGGGCCATCGCCGCTGCTAGCTGGCCCTCCAACACGAAGCGGCCGGGGTCCTCTCGGGAGGAAGAAGCGCCTCACACCATCTGCTGAGCCCTGTCCAACTCTGCCCGCTGCAAAAGAAAACAAGAAGGGTCAGTCAACCAAAGCTAGAAATAGAAGGGATAGGGTGTGAAGTACTCACCAGCTGGTCCACGACCACCTAGAGGTCGTCCCTCTGCTGGATGGTCGAGTGTAGAATGCCCTCCAGCGAGGCAATTTGCCCCTCGGGATCAAACTGCAAACATGAGTCAAGTCAGTCAAGCAGTTAATCAATCAAACTGAACTTAAAAGAACTGAAAACAGTAAAACTCACCGGTCGCCGAGACCCCTTATAGACCTGGGCCCCATACCTCCGTGCGTAGGCACGAAAGTAGTCCTCATCACTGGTGGCCTCCGAAGCCACCTGCCTGCCACGCTGCTCCCAGTCTGTGAGCTGCTCGCGGACCCGGACCGTACAGTCGGTCTCCTGCTGGATCCCACGAAAGCTCTGGCCCGGTCTCTCCCATGTCCTCTGTCGGGTGGGGAACTCCACTACTGACTGATGGAGCCCTAGGGTGCCCGCGACCAGCCGGTGGTGGAGCGGTACCACCGTGTTGATTGAATGGAGCCAAATGTCCCTACCAAAGTAGGGACGGCCCCGCTCCACCCACGGCTGGGCGGCGTCAGCCTCCCCGACATAGGGAGTCCACTAAACCTGTGCATCACAAGAAGATAAAATCTGTCAGTCAACTGTCAAATAAGCAAAGGAAAGGAAAAGGGCTGAGGCTAGAAGTACTTACATGACCAAATGGGGTCGTGTCCAGTGCATCGTGGATTAACGTCACCTGCCGCCGCAGGGAGCACTCATCCCGGCAAAACCGCCAGCGCTGTAGAAGGGGCACAGCGCCGAGTCGCCTCGGTACCCCGCGACCTAGGGAGGGGAGGTGGCAGTACGCCCACACCTGTAGAGCCAAACAGTCAGTACCACATTTAATCAAAATAAGTAGGAAAGCAGTAGAGGGTAAGGGTAATGGAGTGTACCTGTAGGAGTGCGAAGAACCCGGCTACCCCCGTCACCCTGCTGGAGGTGCCCAAACTGTCAAAGAGGTGGGCCAAGAGGGCCACACCCCACGCGTAGCTGCCCACGCTGGACAAGTCCTCTAGCAGGGGTAGGCACCTGCAGCTGACTGGGTCCCCTCTGGTCCCCATAATCAACTTCCCGATCACGAGGATCAGGAAGCGTCTCAGATCTCGATCCGCGGTCTCTCCCTCCTCCTCTGCCAGCACCGCTTTGGCGTCCTCCGTCAATCAGGCCATGTAGTCCGCCTGGCCCTCTCCCGTCTGATGGCGTGCACTCGCCACCCCAAGGCTCGCCTGCAACGCCATCCGCCGCACCAGGGACGACCTCTCCCTCGTCACCTCCAGCCCGAGCAGCCTCTCTACCTGCTCCTGGTAGCTGGTGTAGGTCACCCCTGTCACCGCCTGGCCGTCTGCGCGTAGGCCGGTGATACGTACCACGTCCTCTAACGTGGGGATCATGTGACCCCACGGAAAGAGAAAGGCGTCGCACTCGGGGTCCCACCTCTCCTTCAGGGCCTGGATCAAGGCCACGTCAGGAGTCAGCTCGTCCTGTCTAAGAAAGGGGCCGAACCCCATCTCCTCCAACTGGGCCCTCTGAAAGTCCGACAATCCATGGTAGATTGCCCGGACAACTGCCCACCCAAGCCTGTACCACAACTCACTCTGCATTACAAACACAGAAAGCGTTAGAAATCAGCCAAGGGTGCGCAATCAGTCTCAGTCCTATCATAGTGACAGCCCCCCCTGTCGCCTTCTAAAAGGCGACAGGAGGCCTGTCGCCTTCAGAATCAGGTTGCGACTACTGGAGCCGTCGCCTTCTTGAAGGCAACACAAGGCTTGTCGCGACCCCACTGGTAAAGTGACAGCCATGCTGTCGCGTTATCAGGGAGACCGAGAGACGGGCATCACCCGTTTCCCGGCCGTTTCTCTTCGGGAAAAAGCCCTACGTTCGAGTGCACCGCACTCCCATCACGTCACATGCATGGATTAAGGGCTCGGAGACCTACCTTCTTGGGCCCAACGGGCTCATCCTCACCCGGCACTGCCGCCGCGGTGTCTTCCTCCATCGGCACGACTGGAGGATCGTTGTGCGCCGCTCCAGACGGGCCCTCGCCCGCTTGACGACGTCGGATCGTCTTTTTGGTCCGTCGCCGACTGCCACCTCCGTCACCGCCTCCATCGCCACCACCCTCCATCGCCACACCACCGGGGAAGATGAGAGAAAGGAAGGAAGGGGAGAGGAAGAAGAAGCCGCTGTCGGCCAGCGATCGCCGGAGCAAGGCCGGAAGGGGAGAAGGAAGAGAAGGAAAAGGTAATCGTCGGAGGGAGAAGAGAAAGAAGCGAAGAGAAGGAAAGAAGAGGGGAAGGGGCGCCGGGCCCCAATTTCAAACCGCGCTCGGCCCTGTCAACGCGACAATGTCCCTGTCGCCTTCTGATCAGGTCGCGACGCACTATGTGTCGCGTTAACTTTACAGGTGGCGACCGTTGACCGGTCGCGTTCAAGGTCACGACACCCCCTATGTCGCCTTCCCAATTTGTGCATGGAACCCTTGAAAAATTCAATGTCTATCATAAATTTCCAATGTTTACATCAAACGAAAGCCAAAAGGGAGAAGCAACATGTCTCTCACTCTCATTACATCAAAAAACCTCAAAAAACTCTCTCAAAATACAATCAAGTCTCTCTCTCAAGCTCACAGTCCTCGAGCGGCCGAAGCTTCTCATGTTTCCGGAGATGTGCTTGGTACGTCTCTCGCTCCTCCTGCAGTGTCGGTGGAAGTGCATGGGTAGCACACACCCGCCACAAAGCCAACGCGCTCCGCACAGCTTGCTCATCCTCCGGATCTCCCAAACATCACTTCTTCATCGGAGGCAAGTGAGACGGAGGGAGCACTCTAGTCCTCGGCTTCCCAATCTATAAATAACACCTCTGTGGGTTGTAAATCACTGTCATCATGTTACCCACAAGTTGTAAATCCAATCCGCGCCCAAGTGGAAGCCGGATCTCCGCTCCGCGCAGTGCCGCTATGTCCAAGGTGAAATGCTCCACCGGGAGAGTACCGAAGTAGAGGCGCCATGCACTCCTTGTCTTCTTGTCCGCCGTCCTACGCACAACCTTATCTGGGAATTTGGCTGCACCGTCAATGAAGCATAGTGGATGGCACCTAAAAATCCAGCTATCGGTGGTAGGGTTGTCTACGGGCTTGAACTTTATTCTCACACCCAACAAGCACTCCAAAAGGATTATAGAGCCGTAAAGGAAACCCCCTATAGAAGTCGAGGTGAGACCCGAGTATAGGTAAGCCAAAACCGCATGAGAGAGTGAGAGTCCCCGCCATACCCCGCTTATAGTGCTCAAACTCGCGTAGTCTATGAGGTGATCCATAGACGGGAAGAGCACCACCCCACACAAACATATGGCTACGGCCTTCGCTATTTCACGGTGGTCTACGCTCTTGTCCTTGCATTTGGATATGACTCACTTAGACAACGGCACGAGATGGATGGATTGTGGGATAATCATGGTATACACATCCCCGGGGTCGGTCATGAACTCACCTAAGATCAGCTTTGGGTTGATAGGCTCGACAGTATAGCAAATATTTTGCTCATCCCCTCACTTGGTCTTAGGGAGAGCCAAGAAAGCCTCGACCTCCTCAAGAAGGATGGTTGCCTCGAATTTTGGGAAAATGAAAGTATGGGTTTGAGGATGCCAAAGTTCTATCAAGGCCGTGATACTATACCAATCAAAGGAGATCTTGTGGTAGTTATGGGCCGCTATCAAAACCCCACCCAAACCCCACTCTCTCAAGAATCGGATTACAAACATAGGTAAGGCTTTTATCATGGGGGTGATCCACGTTAGCTTGGAATAGCGGCGGGAGCCGGGGAAGAGCTAGAGGAGACGAAGAAAAAGGCAAAGAGAAGGGAGGAAGAGGAAGAACAAAATTAATGATGAAATTCGCAGGAAAATTCATGGAAAATTGAAAACATCAAACAACTTACCTCTCTCACTTCCTTGCTCTTGCTCAGATGATTGGGGACGTCCGTCAACCTCACGAGAGCATCATAGGTCGTCCGGGCTCGCTTCAGACCTTCATAAGACGCCTGCTCACCCATAGAAGCACTTAGAGCTCTCTTCATGGCCATGAGAGCTTGAAGAGCTTGAAGAGAAGAAGAGAGAAGGGTGAGCTGTGAATTTGGCCTCTCCTCCCCCTTATTTATAGAGTCATAACACTCCTATTCATGGTTGGAAAGGGTAGGCAAGAACTAATAGGAGTGGGACTTTGATTAGAGAACATTAGGAGTCCAAATGGGAGTCAAATTGCAATGCTCAGGTTGCAAGTTTTGAGCTCGGGCTGAGAAACCTGTGAAAGCGACATGTCGATATGTCGCCTTCAGGGTGGCGACACAGAGCTTGTCACCTTCTTAAGACAAGGGTAGCGACCTCCCCCATGTCGCGTTTGGATCAGAGCACACTATCATGCCTATTTCTTTGTGATTAGTTGCTTCTCACGATGTTTGCACATATGCTTCAATGTTTGTTCATTATTTGGTGCGTTTCATTTCGTATCCTATCTTTATTACTTTCTTTATTGAAAATCCATAAAAATCAGAAAATGCAGAAAAAATCCATAAAAATCAAAAAATCAGAAAATCCGAAAAAGAGATGGTTCATCAGGTAAGTGCAGGTAAGTTTCTCTAACCCTAATCCCTCTGCATTACTATATGGTATCTACGCTATTATATCATCTCAAGGACCGGCTGGTTCCCAGTGTGTTCCGGGATCTGAGTTTCCCTTCACCAAAAACAAGGATGATCTAGGTGCACACTGCTAATCGCTGGATAGGCCGTTAGGTGATATGACTTGGGGACGATGGATTCTATCGCACACCGGGGATGCGAAGTGTCTGGACTCTTGCTTATATTGTCTAGCAATATTATCCTTGAATATTTGTTATTTTATCCTTTTCTTTGCATTTTTTTTATGATTTCTTTTCTTTTAGCCCAGCATGCATCATTTAGGACTTTGAGCTTCATGCTTCATGATTTGTCAAAGTCAACTTCCCAATGATGTTTCACAGATCCTCATTCTCGGACAAGAATTGCATTCCATTCTGAATTTGAAAGCTTCCCTCGAGCTAGCTGCTCGGTCCAGTTTGTGAGTATGGTTCCCACTCAGGATTCCTCTCATCACCATTCATTATAATAGTCATCCTTTATCCCCGATCTGCTCATTAGTCGTGAATTGCTCAAAGGCCAGAGTCGAATCGACCCGCCGGGCAGCACCTATCCCCTAATGAATGAAACCTGCACGCTAAAGATACCCAGGGTACCTCTTGAATCAGGAGGTTGATCATTTCTTTTCTTTTGATCTTTATTCGTCCGAAATTGGAACCATCCTCGCATTCTGTTCCTATCCGTGTTCGAAGTTAGCCGGATAATTCTCGTTGCTTATTCGTTCAGAATGGGTGTCTCTTTACCTTGATACCCGCTTTTCAGCTCATTTTGCATCATTCTGCTACATCATCATTTCATGCCACCTTCACTCCACTACCACTCCACTCCCTTGCAAAGCAGGCATCAAGGAGGGGCAATCTGTAGACACCCATTTCTGACCCATAAGTCGAGCAAATTTCTTGTCATATCATCGATGCCCCACGTTGGCTCATCATCGTCAAGCTAGCTTTCTTCGATCATGACATCCTTTTCATCAGTTCATCGCCCTGATGGGGCGTCTTCCTGGTCAAAATCAAATCTCTTTACCAAGGCTCTATGAGTCAAGAGTCCAGCGTTTCAAATCGTACGTCATTCTGATGCCCGTGCGTGGAGATCGGACACTTTGCATGGTCACATGCTGAAAAGGCCCTGAAGGTGACATCACAGCTGTCGCGTTCGAGAAGACGACCACTCGATACGTTACATTCATAAAAAGGCATTTTAATTCCCTGAAAAATCGCCAAAATAACTTAAAGTCCCCTTCCTTATAAGGAAGGCGACGTATCGAGGCGTCGCGTTCTTGAAGGCGACCATAAGCCCGTCGCATTCTGGACCTCATGCAGAAGATCCTTTCCGAGCCTAACTTGGACTCATGCCATACATGGATATTCCCTCTTTTGATCATCCAAATCATGTCCAAATCCTACCAAAACTCGTGGAGACCTTCCTTAAAGCCTCCTTTCCTAGTTCCAATCGCCCACGCACAGCCATACATACCCAAACTCGGACTCTTGCCTGTTATTCCTCTCACAGCCCTTCGAGGAATAATCACCTATAACTACCTCAATACTCCATCTTTTTGGGCAAGGCTGGAGTCTGCTTCCTCCTGTGCAAGAGAGCTTCATCTTCCGAGAAGAGAGCTTCCCCTCTAGGCGACCAGGAAGAGCCCTCCAGGCATTTTTCCACCGGCTATACAATCCCTCTCCCCTTCTTTGCATTATTTCTTTCAATTCATGCATGCATAGTTCATTTTTTCTTCGTAGATTTTCATTAGTACACACCACACACACCCATCTTTAACACCCACAGGGGTTAAAAACCCCAATCTCGTGAGTTCCCTCCATAATAGTTCATGTTTACAAGTTCTTCATTGAATAGATCTTCTATGCACGAGTTCTAATGGGTTTTCCTTTGTCTTCGTGATCTTGGCAGGTGTTTGAAGACTAGAGCAATGTGAGGCTCTTGCCCCTTGGCCGGCTGAGGAGCAGGAAGACCAGAACCCCAACTCCCGTCCACTGAAGAGAAGGCGACATACCGGTTGTCGGGACCAAGAAGGCATCGTGCCCTCCGTCGCGTTCAGGTACACGCATAGCGACGCCCTATCTGTCGCGTTCTCAGGTACGCCTTCATCTTCCCTTTCCTTTTCCAACGTAGTCAGCCATCCCATCATCCACATCTTAGGGCGACTACTTGGTGGCGATCACGGTACGTTTTCCTTAATTTTCCATATTCATAATTTTTCAAAGGGGAGCACAATCTCGTGATTACAGTCGCGATTTAGCTTGTTATTGTGTTTCGACCAAACCCTGGCCAAATAGTGCAGGAAACACTGTTCGGATGAGGGAAAGGTTGTTGTCGGATTTCCAAGCGATTGGAGTTTGTGGCGTGCAGATTGGCGCGTTACGGTGCGAGGAGGTTGTTCGGAGTGCAGGAAACGCCAAGGCAATGTCGTACTTCGCGTTCTTCATGTTCCTCGTGTGGTAGGGGAATTCTTCTCTATTTTGTTTTAAATGGATCATGATTAATGCATTTAATGCATCAGATGGGTTAAATGAAGAAGCAAGCATGTGTAGGTTTTTATTTGAATGCAAATATTCATGATACATGACTGTACAGGGTGCTTTGTGTGAATTCCAAAATGGGGTTTTAGGTGGGGATTTCTCGGATGAAAAGGCGACGGAACAAGACGTCACATTTTGAACACGACGAGGTATCTAGTCACGATTCAGTCTTCTAGGCGACGGTCAGCCCCTTCGTGATTTGACCTTTTATTAGCGACATCTGTGTACGTCACGTTTTAGAAAACAGTCACTCGACTCCTGGCTTGTCTGCATGATGCCATGAGTTGCTTCCAGTTATGGGTCTGTAGGACTGTTAATTTAAGTATTATGGGTTGTAAGTTGTGTATTGGCACATGTTGTGGTTGGACATGCCGAGTTTGCATGATTTGTGTGTAGGTGGCAAGTGAGGTATACGACGCCTACCTTGGTTGCCTCTTGAGTCGGGTAACTTAAGTTCTCTGTGAGCCAGGCTCGTGGTGCTTGAGTTTTGTCCCAGGATGGCCTGAGTATCGACAAGGTTTGTGTCATCTTACTGGACACCCTCACTTTTTAGTTTGAGTTGTTCTTCCGACGGAGGGAAAGACGATAGTGGGACAGTGATTTGTTTGTTGCGGTTGTTCTTGGTCACTTGTAGAACGCTCTTCGTTGGGGGACAGACACCAGTAGACGTACTGGTGCTCAGCTAGTTCTGTTTCTAGTGCCTCACATTAGGGAGCTCGGGCCAGAGTCCTTAAAGGTGCCAGGCATGGAGCTACAGCAGTGTGACCTGCAGTTGTGGTGTTGTTTGGTCTGCACAGTTTGTTGACTCAGTTGAGGTGGAGCGGCAGTTGGACCTTTCGTCCTTGGCTGCAAAGCTGAGAGGTGGATCTGTGTTGTTTATCCGAGTCAGTGGTTGGTGTCGTGAATCAATATTTGTGACTCGTGTTTGGTGTTACCCTTCTTTAGCTCGTACTACTGAGCGTGGTTTTCCGTTTCTTATGAAGTTGAATTCATATTGTTAGCATAGTTTAATTTGTTTACTGTAATTATAATTCCATGATCAGGTAGTTGTGTTAATTGAGTATATTGATGCTTTACTCCTGCTTCTCACGCGTTTAGTGTTGTTTCGGCTTTTGAGGGAGTTTCCCTATTGAGACAGTGACTTGTGAGGGTCACCCCCTACTCATTTCAGATGAGGGAGAGCAGGAGGTTTCACACCCGTCTTCTAGTTCATAACCGCATCGCAGCGGAGTTGGGTCCATGCCTCCAACTATGTAATTTTCTTTTTGTTGTGTCTCGGGGTATGCCCCAAGCTACTGTACTTTGAGTTTGACTTATGTTAAGATTTGACAATGTAATCCTTATGTAAATGTGTATGAGATGTTCAATCTTATATATATTCAGTATGTTCTTTTATATTTCAACGGACATGTGTGTTGATATCCCTGGCAAGGCTTCGGCTTGTTCACGGGAGACGGGGTCAGATCAAGTGCGTTATTAGATTAACGAGTTTGAATGACGTGGTCCGTCCTACTTGGTATCAGAGAAAGGTCTATGCAAGTATGAAGGAGCTGGGAGATTACATAGCTTGACCTCTACATTAGTCCACTGCTGGTAGTTGACCCTAGTTTTGTATTGATTTGCTAGTATATGTGTGGTTTGGAATGCTGTTTGTGCAGTATTTGAGATGGCTGATAAGAGAGACTGAGGAGGTGGGGGAGATGAACTAGAAGAGTCAACGCATCAGTTGATTGAAATGTTGTGGGAGAGTATAACAGAATTATGAACGAGGTTGGACTAGCATGGTCTAGGTCAGCTAGTAGCGGTAGGGCCTCAGGTTGTTGAGGAGGCAGAGCTAGTACCAGTTGTACCACCCCTACCACCACCAGGAGTGGAGGTACCCCTATGGTACCCATGCCACCAGTAGTACCAGTGAGAGCAGAGGAAGGGCCTACTATGCAAATTGAGAGATTCTTGAGGTTGCAGCAATCTACCTATACAGGAGGTCCTAACCAAGATACAGAGGAACACTGGATACATGAGATAGAGTGAGTTTTTGTCATTATGAGGTGTCCACCAATGGACAGGGTAATTTTGGCCACTTACCAGCTGCGAGGTTTTGCATAGGAATGGTGAATGGTGGAGGCTAAAAATGCAAACGACATTTACAGGCAAAACAGAGGACACCATCATTTGGCCAGAGTTTCTAGAGGTATTTAATGATACATTCTTTCTTGTGCAAATTCAGCAGGCTAAGTGGGAGTAGTTCAGAACTTTGTAATAGGGAAATTTGTCAATTTTGGAATACCAGATGAGATTTATGGCATTGTGTGACAACCCTCCTTATACCGGTATGATTATACCAATCCACGTCGATATAATGAACGTCGTTACAGTGGGACATTTACCCAACACTACCACTAGATTGAGATGTACACAAATATAGACATAGAACAGCGGAAGTAAAAGAATTAACTGTCAATTTTATTTCATCATCCACATTAGACATATATAGCCCATATAGCAATTTAAAAGAAACCAAAGTCCACATAATGAAATTCTAGATCCAAATTACATTGTTCATCCGCAATTACACAAGTGTCAAATTTCATACTATGGAAAAGAAAGTACAATGTCGGTGACTCCACAACAATCTACTCTCCTCGCTCGGAATCGCTCTCAACGATCTCCTCCAAGGAAGTAGGGTCACCTGCTAAACCTGTACGTCGAAGCAAGAGTGAGTCTAAAAGACTCAACAAGTAATCCATACACTTTATACATACACATGCACATTTTATCTTCAATTACATTAATCAATACATGCGGCATGGTGGAACAATCTTTAAAGAAAGCCTATCATGATACTTCTACCTATTTCATAACACATGATACATGGTTTATGTCATTCCACAATAATATACCTACCGCATGCTTTCTATACATTTACTCACATGATAGCTAAATTTATATCTATGTTGCAACATGATAGCAATTGAGACATGGAATTTTACACATAGAGGAAGAGCGTTCCTAACATGGATTCTACGTAATTTTCCACATGCATATCACATTTGTAAACATACTAAGCTTGCTGTTTTGACATGAATCTAACTCCATCATATCATATTTCACAATTCTACATGCTATCACATTGGGTTCACATATTCACTTACACACTACACATTTTCACTTATACACAATCACATTATTCTCATTTAAATGCCGTGACACATAGTCCAAACCACCATTAGAAGGACACATATAACACATAGACGCCACCTAGGCAACACAGTGACAAATCTTGGTACTGCACAGACCGGGAGAAGTACTCTCCACCCTAACCAGTGGTACTTGTCCACCTCCAGGATTTCATCCTAATGCCCATAGGATATCAAACACATTGAACCTTCCCGTGGGGACTTTACCACGGTATGGTTCCACAGCCCTCTATAGAAGCAGTGTCACACACGGCACAATTTTACACATTTTCCAATTTAACACACACAATTTCTCACTAATTAACACATCATTTCTATTTTCACATTCATGCACATGGTTCAGTTTCCCCTATCATGGTACTACTGTTCATAAGACTTAAACATTCAGGGATTTACACTAATCACGTTAAAACTATTTAACGAATCTATGATCACAATAAGCATGCTTTAATTAATCATTTCTTCATGAAATTTGCAAAAATATCACATACTGTTGCCCAAACCACATGAAATTTTAACCATGGGCTGTTTAGAGGTTGTAGATCATACATACCAATTTTCACATTTTTCTGAGCTATGCAGAATTTACAGAAAATAGAACAACCATTTGCATATTACCCATAAATCAGTTCATCCTTGATTCACATCATGAAGGTCATAATTAGCCATTTATAGCCCTGTGTCTAACAGTCATTTCATCACAGAATTTTTCCCAGAATTTCATAAGCATCATATGATTTATTGGAAATTTAAAACAACCTACTCATGCTCCCTATTTTTAAATCCAGAAATTACAACTAATTACGTAGACATGGGAAAATTTCCAAATTTTCATGACATGAACTGACACTCATCCACATTGTCTAAAATTTTTATGGCATTTAAATTCCACATGGATTGTGTAAACAGGGATCTACCATGTTCAAAACCTGTTTAACATGCATTTCAAACAAATTCAATAATTAATACCATTAACGGAAATTCACAGAAATTTCACAACACCATCCACTATCTAAATTACATAGCATATACAATTTACAGTATATCCTCATGCGTAGAATTCTGAAAAATAGTCATATAAGGAAGAACAGTTCACTGTTCTTTCCTGAAAAACTAAACGGCAAGGGTCTGGCCATTCAAACATGTTAACGGCAGTATCGGCTGCCGCCAACTTAGGATATTAGCGGCAGGAGATCCTGCGGTTAATTTCTTGTCTATGCAAAACACAGACTGGACTCCAGAAACTTGGTGAAATTGGGGTTCCAGGACTCGAATAAAATTCCAGAAAAATGCCTAAGACCTACTAGACATATGTATGAACAATGGGGATGGGTTACTTGCTTCATGAAAAATCAACAAGGGGAATAAAAGGTCGGAGAAGCTCTCCTCGTCCAGTGCCAAGAAGCCTCCAAAACCTCCTAGCTCCAGGCTCTGTGGTGAGTCTCACTGCATACTGGAGTCGGGGAAGCGTTCCCTGATGTCCAAAGAGTCCTCCAGTCGGGGTGGATCACTGGAAGACGCCTCCAGTCGTCGGATCAAAGGCCACAAACTTTGGGATTTCTCACAGCTCTAGGGTTTCTTTGCCAAAGAGACAGAGATATCCTCAAGTCTCAAGAGGCTATTTTTATAAGCTGGGCCTTGGGGTTTTGCGTAGATGGGATGGGAGAGCCATTGGAGACAGCTCCCCAATCAGAGAGCAAGGCAAATCGCAAGATTTCTGGATCTGCTACGCACATAATTTTAGAGAAATAGACATCCACATACATGGTCGTCTACAAGTTTTTGGCGTCCATCGATATGGACGTCGACTACACATGAACGTCCATTCATGTTGCCGTCAATTGCCCTTCGGCCAGGTCATGAAATTATGCAGAAAACCATATTTACTCTATGTATATACATGCAATTTATGAAGTATAATGTAACTACTATCTACACAATGCCAATGAACAACATTTATGAACTAAACATACACATACATACATAGGCACACTAAGATAATATGTACAAAAATATCTACATGTTTATACATGATACTATACACAAGCATGAATCCACACACGACAAAATAAAAGGACAAAAATTTCGAGGGCCTTACACATTGTGTAGATATGCACCTTATGTAGTCACAAATAATGTAATGATGGTAGAATATTTTATCCGAGGATTGTGGTTATAATTGCAGAATGTGGTGATTCCTCTTATGTGTAGGACTGTGGAGGAGGCAGCACAGCGAGCAGCCATTCTAGAAAGGTCAGTGAGGACTCATCAATCAGGGGAGTCAGGTAGCTTTTGGTTACCACAACAATCCTCAAGAATTAGCAAGGGTAAAGCACTAGTTGGATCATCCTCTTCAGGGTTCAGTAAATTGGGTTCTAAGTTGAAGAAAATATTTAGAGGACGAGGAGGTGGCTGCCAGCAGACATTTCAATAGGGGCGAGGTTATAGGCCAGAGGTGGAAGAGTCACTAGCTCCACAGGGCTATAGCTGTTACAATTGTGATCAGCCAAGGCATTTAATCAAGAATTGTCCATATCCTAGGGAATATGGTTATGGTAAGGGAGTACAAAAGCAACCACCAACAATGCTAGGTAGAGGACCATCACATCAGCAAGGTCGAGGACGGGTTATGGCTATCACCTGGGCCCAAGTAGAGGCTTCCAACTTGATTGAAGGTGTAATACCTGTTTATGAATTTTCAGCAAGAGTTTCAATAGATCCAGGTGCTTCGTACTCTTTTATTTCTGAAGAATTTATGGATAGCATGGTACATCAATTGGAAGAAAGTCAGTGTGAGTTAGTGGTAGTGGTTCCCTCAAGTGGTTATACTCTCACTTCTTGTTATATAGATGAGGTCCCTATAGTGATACAAGGAAATCAATTTCCTGTGAGATTATATGCTTTATAGCTGAAAGAATATGATGTAATCCTAGGTATGGACTAGTTAGAAGCTTATGGAGCAGTGGTTGATTGTAGAAAGAAAAGGGTCAGATTTTGCCATCCTAATGGAGCTGTGTTTGAACTTCAAGGTATGCCATTTTATACTCTCAAGTTTATTATTTCTGCACTTAGAGCTCGCACTTAGAGCTAAATGTAGGTTGTGTGACTTACTTAGCTTCAGTAAGCTTAGTTGAGTCTGAAAAGTCAGTTGAGGTAGTTCCAGTAGTCAGAGAATTTTTAGATGTATTTCCAGATGATTTGCCAAGTTTACCCCTGCATAGAGAAGTTGATTTCATAGTGGAATTGCAGCCAGGTTGTATGCCGATTTCAAAAGCACTGTATAGGATGGCACTGACAGAGCTTAAGGAATTGAAAGAGAAGTTGCAAGAATTGCTGGAAAAAGGTTTTATTAGACCTAGTCACTCACCTTGGGGAGCACCAGTTTTGTTTTTAAGAAAGAAAGATGGCAGTTTTAGAATGTGCATAGATTATCGGAAATTGAATGGAGTTACTATCAAGAACAATAATCCATTGCCGAGAATAGATGATCTGTTTAATCAGCTACAGTCAGCCAAAGTGTTCTTCAAGATTGATTTGAGGTTTGATTATCATCACCTGAGAATTAAGGAGGAAGATATAGACAAAACAACTTTTAGAATGAGGTATGGTCACTATGAGTTTGTTGTAATGCCATTTGGGTTCACTAATGGACCGGTAGCTTTCATGAACTTAATGAATAGATTATTTCATCTATATCTGGATCAGTTTATTGTGATTTTTATAGATGGTATACTGGTATATTCAGCATTAGAAGAAGAGCATGCAGCGCACTTGAAAATCACTTTGTAGACTTTGAGAGAACACCAATGGTATGCTAAATTCAGCAAGTGTGAGTTTTGGTTGTGGGAAATTTAGTTTTGGGGGTATGTGATTTCAGCAGAAGGTGTTGCAGTGGATCCAACTAAGGTAGAAGCTATCATGAAGTGGCAAGAGCCGAGAACAATTACTGAGATTAGAAGTTTCTTAAGTCTGGTAAGATACTACAGACGCTTTAATCAAGACTTCTCTAAGATTGCAGCACCAATGACATGATTAACCAGAAAGGGTGTACCATTTGTTTAGTTAGCTGATTGACAGAAGAGTTTTATGGAATTAAAAAGATTACTCATAGAAACACCAATATTGTCATTACCATCAGGTAGCGGAGGTTTTGTATTGTACACAGATGCTTCCAGGAGAGGACTTGGAGCAGTTTTAATGCAGCATGGAAAGGTTATAGCTTATGCGTCCAGGCAATTGAAAATGGCAGAAGAGAACTACCCAACTCATGATTTAGAATTGGCAGTAGTAGTTTTTGTTTAAAAATGTGGAGGCATTATTTATATGGTGAAAGGTTTGAAATTTTTACAAATCACAAGATTTTGAAATACATTTTCTCCCAGAAGGATTTGAATTTGCGACAGCATAGATGGATGGAGTACTTGAAATATTATGATTTCAGTTTGGCCTACCACCCTGGGAAAGCCAACGTAGTAGCAGATGCATTAAGCAGAAAGGTAGTGTTAAGTCAGATGATGATTAGAGAATGGAAGCTATGTGAGGAAACAACAGAAAATTTATTATTAGTTCTAAATAGTCAGTGGCGAGCAGTGTTGGCCCGTAGTGCTATTGAACCATCAGTGTATTGGCAGATAGTGGAAACTCAGAAGACTGATGAGAAGTCGGCAGAAATTGTAAAAATTAAAGCTGTTACCATTGATAATGATTGTATAGTTCGACTCAGAGGCAGATTATATGTTCCAACTAAAATAGAGGTAAAATAGAAAGTTTTAGAGGAAGTACACAAATCTAGATATACCATCCATTCGGGTAGCACTAAGATGTACCAAGATTTGAAGAGGCACTTTTGGTGGCCACATATGAAGAAAGAAATAGCAGAAGTTATTGCAAGATGTTTGGTTTGCCAACAAGTGATGGCAGAACACCAAAAACCAGAATGATTACTATAGCCGTTACCGATCCCACAATGGAAGTAGGATGACATTGCTATGGACTTTGTGGCAAGACAATGCAGAACGACATCAGGGCACAATGGTATTTGGGTATTTGTTGATAGATTGACTAGGATATGCATATTGTTAGTTGTGAGCATGTCATGGAAAGTGGACAGACTGGCTAGATTATATTTGGATAGGATTGTGTCATTGCATGGTATTCGAGTAACCATTGTTTTAGATAGAGATCCAAGGTTTACATCTAGTTTCTGGAAACGTTTACAAAGGGTAGTTGGCACTGAATTGAGGTACAACTCAACATATCACCCTCAGATATATGGGCAGACGGAAAGGACTATTCAGACTATAAAAGACATGTTGCGAGTTTGTTGTATAGTATGGGGAGGCAATTGGGAGCACCATCTGAGAATGGTAGAATTTGCATATAATAACAGCTATCATACGAGTATTAGAATGGCACCATATGAGGCTTTATATGACAGACCATATAGAACACCATTAGTTTGGCATGAAGTTGGAGAGAGACAAGTTATGGGGCCAGAATTAATTCAACAGTGCACAATAATGGACATATTTATAAAAGAAAAGTTGCAAAGAGCCCAGAGTCGCTAGAAAAGCCATGCAGACATTAGACGCAGGCCACTTCAGTTTGAGGTTGGTGACTATGTCTTTTTGAGAGTTTCTCCCACAAAAGGTGTATTGAGATTCAGTAAGAAAGGCAAGCTAAGTCCGAGGTATGTGGGTTCCTTCAAAGTTTCAGAAAGAATTGGAGAAACGACATACATAATAGATCATCCAGCGGACTTCACAGATTCTCATGATGTTTTCCATGTCTCTATGTTGAGAAGATATATCCGAGACCCGTCGTAGATAGTTAGTTATGCATGGGATGATTTGAAGCCAGACATGTCAATGCCAGAATACCCAGTGCAGATTACAAACCAAAGAACACAAAAGTTTAGAAATAAGGAAATATAATTGGCAAAGATCAGATGGGAGAATATATGGGGAGGAGAGGATACATGAGAGTTAGCAGAGGAGATGTACAAAGTGTATCCTTACTTGTTTGAGTAAGCTTTTAAATGCTTTTAGATGATAGTAGCATATGTGAATGCTTATAAATTCCATGTTAAAGCTTTTTCTAGATTTCGAGGTCGAAATTTCTTTTTAGATGATAGTAATCTAACGTCGTGACTTTTCGGATTGTAGTTGAAGGGGTATGGTGGGCAGTGTATGGCCCAATATTGTGTGTTTGGGTTGCTTGAGCAGGTTGGGTAAGGTTGGGGGCCTGGAATCTGGGCCTCACCAACCTCCGGTGTGTCTTTCAAGAACACGACCAACATAGGTGTCGCATTTTTTAGAAACGCGACCAGCTTTCCCGTCACAATTCGAACACCATTTTCCACGGTGCATGTCTACATGCGTGCCATGTGGCGCATGCAAAGGCGTCATGGTTTAAACATTACAATGGGGTACGTCACGATTTAAACACGACGACAGGGTAAGTTGTGATTTAAACACGACAGCCCAATATGTCATGATTTAGCTTGTTATTGTGTTTTGACCAAACCCTGGCCAAATAGTGTAGGAAACACTGTTTGGCTAAGGGAGAGGTTGCTATGGGATTTCTGGGTGATTTGGAGTTTGTGGCATGCGGATTGGCATGTTACCAGCATGAGGAGGTTGTTCGGAGAGCGAGAAATGCCAGGGCAACATTGTACTTTACGTTCTTCGTGTTCCTCATGTGGTAGGGGAATTGTTCTCCATTTTGATTTAAATGAATCATGATTGATGCCTTTAATGCAAGCGATGGGTTAAATGAAGTAGCAAGTATGTGTAGGTTTTTATTTGAATGGAAATATTCATGATACATGACTGTACAGGGTGGTTTGTGTGAATTTCGGAATGGGGTTTTGGGTGGGGATTTCTCGGCTGAAAAGGAGACAGAAACCAGACGTCGCATTTTGAAGGAGACGAGGTATCCAGTCGTGATTCAGTCTTTAAGGCAACGGTTAGCCCCATCGTGATTTGGCCTTTTATTTTTGACATATGTGTCCATTGCGTATTACAAAGCAGTCACTCGACCCCTGGCTTATCTGCATGATGGCATGAGTTGCTTCCAGTAATGGGTCTGTAGGACTATTAATTTAAGTATTATGGGTTGTAAGCGGTGCATTGACACGTGTTGTGGTTGGACATGCCGATTTTGCATGATTTGTGTGTACGTGGCAAGTCAGGTATATGACACCTAGTGTGGTTGCCTCTCGAGTTGGGTACCCCAGGTTCTCTATAAACCGAGAACATAGTGCTCGGGAATTGTCGTGGTATAGTGTGAGTACCAATGAGGTCTGTGTAGTCTTCCTAGACACCCTCACTCCTTAGTTTGAGTTGTTCGTCCGACGGAGGGAAAGACGACAAAGGGATGGCAACGTGTGTTGTTGTTATTCTTGGTCGCTTGTACCGCACTCTTGGTTGGGGGACAGACACCAATAGACGTATTGGTCCCCATCTTGTCCTATTTCCAGTGCCTCAGTTTAGGAAGCTCAGGCCGGAGTTCTTAAAGGTTCCAGGCATGGAGTTGCAACAATGTGAGCTATAGTTGTGGTGTTGTTTAGTCTCCACAGTTTGTTGACTCAGTTGAGGTGGAGCGGCAGTTGGACCTTTCGTCCTTAGCTGTGAGGTTGATACGTAGACCTGTGTTGTTTGACTGGGTCAGTGGCTAGTGTCGCAAACCAGCCTTCGTGATTTGTGTTTGGCGTTACCCTTATTTAGCTCGTACTACTGAGCGTGGTTTTCTGTTTCTTTATGAAGTTGAATTCATATTGTTAGCATAGTTTAATTTATTTACTGTAATTATAATTCCATGCTCAGGTAGTTGTGTTAATTGATTATATTGATGCTTTACTCCTGCTTCTCATGCGTTAGTGTTGTTTTGGCTTTAGAGGGAGTTTCTCTACTGAGCCAGTAACTTGTAAGGCTCACCCCCTACTCCTTTCAGATGAGGGAGAGCAGGAGGTTTCACACTCATCTTCTAGTCCAGAACCGCATTGCAGTGGAGTTGGGTCCACGCCTCCAGTAGTGTATTTTTTTTTTATTGTGCTCTGGGGTATGCCCCAAGCTACTGCACTTTGAGTTTGACTTCTGTTGAGATTTGACTATGTAATCCTTATGTAAATGTGTGTGAGATGTTCAATCATATATATATTCAGTGTGTTCTCTTATATTTTCATGGACATGTGTCTTGATATCCCTGGTGAGGCTTCGGCTTGTTCGTGGAAGACGGAGTCGGATCAAGCAAGTTATTCGATTAACGAGTTTGAACGACGTGGTCTGTCACACCTCTTGTCTCATCTGAAGGTGGCATCCATCATAGAGGATGTGGGGATCAACGCCAAGCATTGAGAGAGAGAAAGAGTTAGAGTGCTGAAAGAGTAGCAGATCATGGAGAAGAGTAGTGGAGGAAGAAGGAGCAGTCGTGCAAAGAGAAGCAACAGAGCTGAGAAAAAGAACGAGATCTGAGCGAAGGTGGAAGAGGAAGCTTATGCAATAGCAGAAGCACGAAGCTGAGCATTTGTGGAAGAACTCAAGAGTATCAACTCAGATCTGAATTTCTCTGTAAATTAGATCTGAGCAGAGTATTGCAAATTGAGGCTGATTTGAGGGAGGTCAAGTCAGATTGGCTGAGGAGCACATCCAGATAATGCGTTCGTGCAAGAAGATCCGAAGCACAACTCCAAATCTCAAAATTTGAAGATTGTGAATCCGAAGAACTGGTGTTTGAGGATTTGTCTCCCTTAACTCTGATCTTTATGTGAATTTGTTTTTCACCTTTAAACTTCATCATGAACACTTTGGGTGCTCGTATTGGGGTTAGGTGTATTGATTTGACACTGTGTATGTGTATGAATTTTGCGACCAAGCTGTGAGTCAGTGGAGAAGCTGTGAATCAACAGTCAACTTGTGTGTCAGTGGATCAAACTGTGAGGCAACAGAATTCAAGCTATTAGTCAGCAGTTGTTTGAAGTTGTGAATCAATGTTTTAGTGAAGCCTCACTTGGTTTAAGTGAGGGGTGGATGTAGGTCTCTGTCTAGGAGCCGAACCACCTTAAAAATATCCTGTGTAGTGGTCTGTTGTGTTGATTCTCTACTAGAATGCTTGCATAGGATTTTAATCACCTTCTAAGAACTCACACACTTATAGATAGATGATCGAATGTGCTTTAGATTCCTATAAGTTAATCAAATCAGTGGGTACCTATTTGAATAGAGTTTTTTAATTTGACATATTTTTAATTGCATAAGGTTTCTGCTATAAATCTATTCAACCCCCCCCTTCTGTATTTGCTATATCACCACATCTTTGATCCAACATTGTAGAGGTGGAGCCGCAGTTGAACGTTCCATCCACGACTATGAGGCTGAGTGGTACTCCTATGTGGTTTGTCTGGGTTAGTGACTGATGTCGCGAACCAAGTTAAGTGACCTAAGTGTGGCATTGTTCGGGGTCAGCTTGTTCACTGGTTGGAAACTTTCCATTATTTATTGTTCCTTGCATAATTCTCCTTATTAATCCATGCAATATTTACTTTTAGTATTTAGCATTGTAATTAGTTTACCCGCTACTTGCTAGTTGTACTTTCCTACTTTTGTTGTTTTGTTGTCGCATTGGAATTTAGGAGCATCTCTCTACTGAGCCAGTGACTTGTGAGGCTTATTCCCTACTTCACCCCTTTTCAGGTGTGGGGACGTAGGAGAGCCCTCGACCCTCTTCGAGTTCCAAGCCACATCACGATAGTAGTAGCCCTACTCCACCAGCATTGTAGTTGTACTCCTTTTTCCACTTCACCTCGGGGTATACCCCAGGATGTTGTACCTTTACTTCTGCACTTTTACTTCCTATTTGGTTTGTAAAGAGACAGGACATATGCAAATAAATGTAAATATATGTGAGATTTGTATATTTCATGGTATTTCTCTTGTGTTCTTGTGGACATTTGTAATGGTACCTTTGTAAGGTTTCGGCTAGTTTCGCGGGAGGTGTAGTCGGGTCAGACTCGTTAGTGAAATAACAAGTTTGAACGACGAGGATCGTCACAGTTGGTATCAGAGCAAGGTCCGTAAGAATATAAGAGAACTAGGAGATTTACATAGTTTCTATCTCATTATAAGCCCATTACTAGTAAAAGGCCTTTGGTTTCTGTAAGTGATTATGGTCGATGTGTATGTTGTATATTGTTTGTGGTAGGTAATTATGGCAGACAGAAGACCATTGGGGAGGCAGAGGAGATGAGCTAGGAGAGACTACTCAGCAGTTACTTGAGCGAATGTGGCAGAGCATTATAGGTATTCAGGCTAGATTGGATGAGCAATACCGGCTCGACCAGCAGTAGTAGAGCCACATTTAGAGAGAGAGGTTCCTATTGAGGCAGAGTTTGTACCACTTCCAACACCAGTAGTTCTAGTAGTTCCTCTAGTTCCAGTGGCACCAATAGTTCTTGTTATTGTATAAGATCCCACAGTGTTGGTAGAGAAATTTTTGAGGTTGCAGCCACCAACGTACTTTGAAGGACCAAATCTAGATATGGTAGAGCACTAAATACCTTATGACTATGAGGTATCCAACATGACTGATCTTAGAGCACTAAATACACGAGATTGAGAGGGTTTTTATGACTATGAGGTATCCAACAGTGACAGGGTGATCTTAGCAGTCTTTAGTGCAAAGTTAGCACATGAATGGTGGAGATTGAAGATGCACACAACATTTCTAGGGAGGACTGAAGATGAAATCACCTGGGCAGAATTTCTTCAAGTTTTCAATGACACTTTCTTTCCTATATAGGTGCAGTAGGTTAAGAGGGAACAGTTTAGAACTTTACAGCAAGGGAATTTGTCAATATTAGGGTACTAGATGAGTTCATGGCATTGAGTAGATATGCACCTTATATGGTTACTAATGATGCGATGATAGTGGAATACTTTATTAGGGGATTGAGGCCAGAGTTACAGGATGCAGTGATACCACTTATGTGTGGGACTATAGAGGTAGCAGCCTAAAGGGAATCCATTTTGGAGAGGACTATGTGGTCTAGGCAGTCAGTAGAGCCAAACCGTTTCTGACTTCCCGAGCGTTCCTCACAAATCAGTAAGAGTAAGGCACCTTTCGGAGCATCTAGCTCAAGTTCAGGTTTTGCGAAATGGGGATCAAACTTAAAGAAAATGTTTCAAGGAAGAGGAGGAGGAGGATGACAGTTTCAGTAGTAGGGAAGTGGCTTCAGACCTGAGTTCAGAACAGAACCCGGGGAGTCTCAACAGAGCATAGTCAGGCAGCCAGTGATTCCTCCAGGATATGTATGTTATAACTGTGGGTAGCTAGGGCACATGATTAAACATTGTCCGCATCTCAGGCAGTATGGTCAAGGACCAGTGCAGCAGCAGTAGCCTACTGAGGAGCAAGGTAGAAGTTTGCTATTTCAGTGGGGATGAGGGAGAGTGATGGCAATCACAAAAACCCAAGCGGAAGCATCAAATTTGATTGAAGGAAATTTAACTATTTTTAGCTTTTCTGGTAGAATCTAGTTGATTCTGGTGCTTTTCATTCTTTTATTTCCAAAGATTTTATGAATGGTTTAGCTTATGCTATGGAAGAGAAATGTTGTGAATCGATTGTGGAAGTTCAATCAGGAGATTTCATGTTTACTACCAGTTACATAGATGAAGTTCCAATGGAAATTCACAATCATCAGTGGCCGGCTAGGTTATATGCACTACAGTTGAAAGATTACAATGTTATTTTGGGAATAGACTAGTTAGAAGCCTACGGGACAATGGTTGATTGTAGAAAGAAGAGAGTCAGATTGTGTCATCCTAGTGGAGAGGTGTTTGAATTCCAAGGTATGCCATTTCATAGTTCAATGTTTATTATTTCTACTCATAAGGCTAGAAAATTGATTAATGATGGGTGTATAGTGTATTTGGCTTCTGTTAGCCTAGTAAATTATGATAAATCTGTGAATAGTGTCCCAGTAGTAAAAGAAGTTGTAGATGTCTTCCAAAAGAGTTTCCAGGTCTAGCCCCACATAGAGAGGTATATTTCAGTATAGAGTTGCAGCTAGGTACAATGCCGATTTTGAAGGCACTTGTAGAGCTGAAAAAAATTAAAGAAACAGTTGCAAGAGTTGTTATAGAAAGGTTTTATCATGCCAAGTCACTCACCGTGGGGAGTTCCAGTGCTATTTGTTAAAAATAAAGATGGGAGCTTCAGATTGTGTACTAATTATCGACAATTGAATAAATTCAGTATCAAGAATAAATATCCATTTCCGAGAATTGATGATTGTTTGATCAATTGTAATCCACCAAGGTATTTTCTAAGATTGATTTGAGATATGGGTATCATTAGTTGAGAATCAAGGAAGAAGATATTGACAATACAATATTCAAGACTCGATATGGTCATTATGAGTTTGTGGTTATGCCATTTGGGCTAACCAATGCACTAGCAGCATTTATGAATTTGATGAACATAATATTTCATTTGTATCTAGGTAAGTTTATTGTGGTGTTTATTGATGATATCTTGATACATTCATTAGAGGAGGAGGAGCATGCAGTGCACTCGAGGACCACTTTGCTGATTTTAAGAGAGCATCACCTATATGGTGAATATAGTAAATGTGTATTTTGGTTGCAAGAAATTCAGTTATTGGCACATGTGATTTCTGCAGAAAGAGTAGCAGTGATCATCTAAAGTGGATGTAGTGATGAAATGGGCAGAGCCAAAGACAATAACAGAGATTAGAAGTTTTCTAGGACTGGCTAGTTATTATAGAAGGTTTATTCGAAATTTTTAGAAAATTACAGCTCCAATGACTAAATTGACTAGAAAAGGTGTACCATTCGTGTGGACTCCCCAATATAGGCAAAGCTTTAGGGAATTGAAGAGGAAATTAACTTCAGCACCAATATTGGAATTACTGTCAGGTAGTGGAGGATTTGTTATATATACTGATGCATCCAGAAGAGGTCTCAGGGCAGTATTAATGCAGCATGGAAAAGTGGTAGCCAATGCATCCAGGCAGTTGAAGTGGCATGAATAAAATTATCCTAAACATGATTTAGAACTGGTAGCAATCGTGTTTGCTTTGAAGAGCTAGAGGCACTATTTGTATGGGGAAAGAATTGAGCTTTTCACAGATAACAAAAGTTGAAGTATAGTTTCTCCCAAAAACATTTGAATATGAGGTAGCACAGATGGTTAGAGTATTTAAATGATTAAGATTTCAATATGCCTTACCCTCCAGGTAGAGCAAATGTGGAAGCAGATGTATAGAGCAGAAAAGGAGTTTTGAAGCAAATGATGCTTAAGGAATGGAAATTGTATGAAGTAGCAACATAAATTTCCTTATTTATCCCTCACAGCCAACGACTAGCAGTGTTAGCCAGCAATGCACTAGAGCCTTCACTTTATTATCTGTAACAGCCCGTTCCAGCTTTGAACCCTTAATTGCTCCTTAACACTTATTTTAGTTAGATTTAACCCTTTTTGCCCTAGGATAACCATTATCCTATGATTTTAATGGGAATAAGGGAGCTATTATTCTCAAGTACTTTGCTATTTACCTTATCTAGGCCTTAGTTTGAGTTTCCTCATTGAGAATTTAAGTTTCTAGTCGAAATGGAACTTCATATATAACAAAGTGAAGCTTCGACGATCAATTTATATCGTTGTTGGTCGAAGTGCAGCTTCGTATATGACGAAGTGTAGCCTCGACTGATTGTATTTATTTCATTATCGGTCGAAGTTGAGCTTCGTATATGAGAAAGTGTAGCTTTGACCATTTCTATTTATATCATTGTCGGTCCAAGTAGAGCTTTGTATATGATGAAGTGGGACTTCGTATATGACGAAGTGAAGCTTCGACTGTTTCCGTTTATTACATTATCGATCGATGTGGAGCTTCGTATATGACAATGTATAGCTTCATATATGATGAAGCTAGCTTCGACTGATCCTGACCAAAACTAGTACGATGAAGTCACTGAAGAATGCAAATCTTTTAGTGGAGCAATGAAAAACATAATATTCATGAGATAATAGTGATATTAAGTATATTAAAAATTTTATGATAAGTCATGTTTTGTCATCATCAATATTAAAAGGTTAATACTTAGAATGGTTTTGCTGGAGCTCCCTGTCACCTCCAATCTATGTGGCCAAGGTCCTGTAATCGATGCTTTGGTCAACAACCGATGTTTCCTTTGTCCTCTTAGCGCTTGTGCTTTTATCAGACTGATGGAGACGATCATCATCATCTGACTCCTTTAGCTTGCCAACTTTCTGGCATGGATCCCTATGCACGTTAGAATTATCTCATACTTTCCCATTAATTATGTTGTTGGCCTGTGAAAGATCTTCCACTTTTAATCCCATCAATCAATTCCCACTAGAATTATATCTTCATAGGGCTTGTATGTTATCCAAGTGTTCGGATTCCTTTGTTAGTATCGCCTACTTTAAACTTTAACCCTTTTATATAGCCTTGGTGGCCATACTCCAAGTGGACTTTTCTATCTTCTACTGCTAGGAAACAAAAGGCTTGAGCTTAGAGCCGTAGCAGCTTCCTGGCGGATTTGGCCTTCCAGTTCTCTATGGACCTTCTATTGGTTTCCCCACACTAAGGTAGACATAACCAATCCCTCCTTTGACCCCTTTGGAAGTCTCTCATCATCTCTATATATGAACCTACATGTTCGATCCTTTGTCAACCTTCTGAGAGTCATCGTTCAACTCCTCAGTATTGTGCAGTTATGAGCCTGCATGCTTGATCCAGAAATTTGATTCGAACCCTTTTTTGGTAACCTTTGAAAATCCTAAGTTTGATTGTCTTGGAAAGGTACTTTGATCCTTCTCTCTGGGGTGGTTAGGACTCCTCATGGTTGGCGTCATGCATGAGCGGTCAACCATGACGATGGTTTCATCCCATAAGTTAAACGTGGGTGGTTAGGCTCACTAAGTTGGGCAAATTTGAGTATGTATGTATATGTAACATCATGTTTTGGCAAGTTGTTAGCTATATGTTTTGCATCCCCTGAGAGCTTTGCTGATGCCATTTGCAAGATTTTGAATCCCTGCCACGCAATCATGTCTTTGAAATTCATGCATATCTGTAAACATGCAATTAGTTAAGTCTCCCATGCTGTGCACTTTTGTGTAACGTATGTGCTTAGGCAATATCATAAATGTGCCATATTCCATGTTCTTATGTTTTATATCTTGCTAGTTTGCCTGCTGAGTTCCTTTAGAACTCATGCCTTCGTTGAACCCATTTCAGATTCTTCTTCATAATACAGTCCTCTCTTCAAGCCAACTCCTTAGCTATGAAATTTCTTCAGGCTGGGTGTTTATGTTTTGGCTGTGCCACTCCTCTTGTAATTTGAAACATGGCATGTAACTAATGAACATACTATGATTTTGTAGCATACACATATATGTGGCACTGATGTTTGGTGCAGGAAACCGCATTTAGTATTTTTACCATGTACAATTCTTGTGTTTGGGCTGCTATTATATCGCATGCAATGCAAGAAGGCCTTCCCATAACCATGTGTAAGATGCTTCGACTTTGTAAGTGTACGTGTCACCTCGTTACCAGCGGGAGGGGTGACAGGGCACTATAGATACTATTAGAGCCAAAGGTTATGGGACAAAACTGAACTGTCAATGAACATTCACTTAATAAAATGATAATAAGAAATAAACATGGGTGCTTTTGGGTGTTTATATCCTTCTATTCTTAGGATCTAAGGAGTAGAAATTTCATTTGGAAGTGCTAGTCTTTAACTAGGTGGCATTGATTCAGGAGAATGGACAAAAGAGCAAATTACTTGTATACTCCCAGGGAGGAGGTGCCCACTGATGTTGGAAGGCCTTCCCATAACCATGTGCAAAAGGCTTGTATACTCTCTAGGGAAGCACAAGGCAGCCCAATTTGTGATGCCCAAGGAGCTTCTGCCACCCCCAACTTTGCAGCATTTATGTAGTCGTTTCAGGGGTTCGTGCAGACTTTTATGAAGAACCCTAGTACTCCTTAACAGGATAAGGGAGCAGGGATATCATTGATGGGGAAATTCAAGAGAATGGGACCTCTGGCTTTTATTGGAACCATCCAACCAAAAAAGGTGGAAGGTTGGCTCAGGGAAATTGAAAATATCTTCAAGGCTATTAGATGTGTCGAGGCAGATAAGGTGACTCTGGCCATCTACATGCTTCAAGATAGGACTGATGATTGGTGGCAATGCATGATTAGAAATACCTTCATAGGCCGGACTAATGATATTCGTTGGGATGAATTTTTGCAACTATTCTATCAAAAGTATACCCCACAGTACATCAAGGACAAGAAAGAGCTAGAGTTTCTGCACTTGGAGCAAAAGGGTTTGAGTGTATCTAAACATGGAGATATGTTCACCCGTTTGGAGAAGTATGCACCCCACATATGCAGTGATGAAGTCACAAGAGTGAAGAAATCTGTTAGAGGTTTGAAGCCTGGGGTGCGCAATAGAGTGGCACCTATGGATCCTAAAACTATGACCACTGCTTTGATGACAGCCTTTATAGTCAAAGTGGAAGGGAGCATGTTAAGGATAAAGGTGCCAGACTTGAGAAGAAGAGAAGCTTGTCTAAGGAAGACAAAGAGGAGGGGAATAAGAAGCCCTTCATGTAGCACCCTGAAGGAGGAGGCAATAAGAGATGGCCAGTTTGTGCTTAGTGCGATAGAAGGCACCTAGGGACTGAGTGCTGGAAGATAGTTGGAAGATGCTTTGGTTGTGGCTAGTCAAGACACATGGTTAAGGACTACCCCCTGCCTCAACAACAGCAAGCCCTAAAACAACAACCGCGAGGTAGGCTAGAGTTTTTGCCTTAACCAAGGAAGAAGCAAGGGAATCACCTACTATGGCCGAAGGTATTCTTCTAACTGAGGGACTACATGCTAGAATTTTATTTTAGCCGGGGGCTACTCATTCTTTTATATCTCGTAAATTTTCCAACTTATTGAATAAGAAAGTAACTTTACATGATGAGGGAATGACTCTTGACTATCCCACGGGTCAGATAGCTACCCTCTCCTCAACCATTCCCAGTGTGAGTATGAGGATGGAGGACCGTGAGCTTCCTGCTTATGTGTATACCCTTGATATGCAAGATTATGATTTGATTCTGGGAATGGACTAGTTGGCTAATCATTTTGTAGTGCTAGATTGTTGAAATAGGAATCTGGCCTTTGAGAAACCTAGAGTAAAAAGGTTTAGCTACCAATGTCCTATGAGTTGCAGCCCCAAGAACCCAATATCAGCCCGCAAGGCCATGAAATGGTTAAAAAGTGGTTGTCGAGGGGTACCTGGCTTGTGTGCTTTCTATTCGCGCTAAGAATAAGCAAAAATCTGCCAGGGACATAAAAGTTATTAGATTTGGGTTACATCAACCTAGTGTGTCACCTTGGAAGTCAGAACTAGGAATAAAGGATGCTTATCCTCATTTATTTGGTAAGTAATCTTGAATTTTGAGGATGAAATTTATTTTGAGGGTGGTAGAATTGTATTAGCCCATTCAAGCTTTGAACCCTTAATTGCCCCTTAACACTTATTTCAGTTAGATTTAACCCTTTTTGCCTTGGATTAACCATTATCCTATGATTTTTGTGACGGTCCTCGTCGTTCAAATCCGTTAACCTAATAACGAGTCTGACCCGACTCCGTCTCCCGCAATCGAGTCGTAGCCTCGCAAGGGATATCAATCACACAAATCCGTGGAAATATAAAAGAAACAACTCAAATATATATAAGATTGCACATCTCACAAATATTTACATGAAATATACATAGCTAGTTCTCAACTACAGTCAAACACAGAGTACAGTAACCTGCGGCATACCCCGAGGAGAACAAAAAGTAAAGATTACACTGTTGGTGCTGAGGGCCCAACTCTGCTACGACGCGACTCCGAACTAGATGAAGGATGAGAAGCCTCCTACTCTGCCTCACTTGGAAGAAGTAATGGTGAGACTCACAAGTCACTGGCTCAGTAGGGAAACTCTCCAAAAGTCACGTAAAACCAAACTCACAAGTGTAGTAATAAGAAACTACACTAGGCAATTTATAGAAATAGCTACACATGGTATTAAAGCTGTAACTAAAAATTATCTCATGCTAACAACAGAAATCAACCTTTAATTAAGTAAATGGAAAACCTAGTCCAAGTGTACGTACTAAAGTAGAAAACGCCACACACGGGTCATGAAGACTGGTTCGCGACACCAGCTGTCATGCCCCTCCAATTTAGCAGTGGAATAAATCGGAGGATACATGAACCAAGTACATAGTAAAGTAAAATATACATTTCGTTGAGTAAATCAGAGTATCTAATGAACAATACTTGGAATAAAACTCTTTATTCCATTAAAAAATCCCTAAGACTATTACAACCACTAATTCAGAGCCAATACATAGGTCTCAATGACATCATTACATTGCCATCGTACTAGGGCAACTTCATCAACTGACTCCAGATCTCTCATCACACTAGTCTCGTCCCATTGGTGTGTGTGATGTCATTGTCCGACTTACCTGAGACACAATAAAAATTAACGAAGGGTGAGCGATAATGCCCAGTAGGACTTAAATCTCAATAGTCAAGCAGGCTTTAAGTAATTAACGCATTAAATGGCAGAGTAAGTAATGATAGAGTGAGTCATGTAAAGTCGAGAAAGTAATAGCACAAGTAGCATGGTTCAAATCAAGTATAGCACGATAATTAAAGTCAAGTCACGCAATAGCAAGTAACGTCATAGTCAAGAAATAGCAAGTGTCACGTATAGCAAAGAGAGAGAAAGTAGTTGATCACGTGAAGAGTAAATTGCACTTTGATTGATTCTCATCAATCGAAATAGTATAGCACTTCTGATTAACTTTCATCGATCATAATAGTAATGGCACTTTGGTTATCCGTAGATAGCCGAGTGAGAGTATAGCACTTGTTTGTCAAAAGACAACGAGAGAGTATAGCACTTTGAACACGATTATGTCATGATAGAACGCAACAACTCAAGATAGCAAGTATCAAGTAGAGAGTACGACAGTAGTCGTTCAATAACAGTTCAGTAACAGTCAGTGGCAGTACATTAACAGTGAAGTATGTTTGATTTAATAGACTAACAGTAACAGTGTAACAGTTAAATGTCTAGCTAATTTAGAACAGTTAGTCAGAACTGGTGCAATGCAGAACACCGTCTATAGCCCCTGTAGGTATTTTCAGGTGGCTCTCTGCCCCCAGGACTAGATTGGAGCCCCTCAGACACTCTCCGTGCCCTGAACGGTATGCATTCAAGTCAGTAAGTCACAAGACCCTTTTTAGCGCTAGACAGTCATGAACATTACAAAATAGTAGGAGCCACAACAGCTCAAGGGTACCAAGAGAGTACTAGAAGAATAGTCGAGATAGACGAGATAGTAGAGTGAACATGAATAGACGAGAGTGTAGAGATAGCAGATGAGATCTTAAGGTCAATGCACATGAAACGTCGAGTAACGAGCAATAGTAACAGTTGCTCAACACGTGCGTACGGTATTGGCAATCAGGTGAAATTCACTACCTTCCCGCTGGCCATGTTACGCACAGGTCCAGAGGTCCGGCGTGATTCAAGATAAGAGAGAACTACTAATAGCCATTTGGATCATGTTGATCCCTAAAGGGTATCATAGTTGTTAGGGTACAACCAGCTCGTCGACCATGTGGGAATCCATGGACAGAGGAGACTTACAGAGGCCTTGAACAAGGATTCACTAGTCCGACAGAAGGAGTATCCAACGGAGAGTTCATCCAAGTCAAGAGAGTATGTATATAGAAACAAGTGTCTGACGTTCTAGAGGAATTCTAGAACAGTGGAGCATCGATAACGGTATTCCCAAAACATCGCGAGTAATTATAGACAAGTTCATTAAAAATATGGCAATTAGTATATATAATTGAAATAAATTACTAGATGCACATGTGACAATTTTTCATCCCAAGTTAAGCCATATTGGATGGTTCACGTGAGTGCAAGTGTAAGAAAAAATCATGGCAAGATAGATCATGTGATTAACTTGAATTAATTAAAATATATTCAATAACTACAAATTCGTTTCTCTGGGTACATGACAGTTAATAAGACATGGAGTGACTGTATAATGGTAGATCTTGCAGAAAAGTGGGTTTTTATGCAAAAAAGTGGAGATCGCAATGCACCCTTGTAAGGGTCGCGACGGGTTTAGGTGTGAACGCGACGGGGGCTTGTAAGGATTGCGACGGGTCTTTCGGTCAAGCGGCCAGAACGCGACAGAGAACTCTGTCGCGATCAGATCACGACAGGAGGCTGTGTCACGATGGCCCTGAGAACGCGACCTATCAGGTCGTCTTGTTCTCAGGTACTTCACCTGAGTTCGAGCGGGAAAAGGACATATCCTCGGTTTGCGGGCCAACATAACATATTTTGACACTGGTTGCTTAAAAAATTCATAACTAATTGTATAGTTAATGAAAAATCATGAAACAAGTTGCATATTGATCTAAACATACGTGAGTACTTACAGTAAATAAGAATTTGACAATAGATAGGGTTTTGATATGCTTTAATCATGTCAAACATGAAGTACATGACAAAGTGAGAAGTTGAGATGAACGGTTTAATTTGCAAGTTAGGATGTTGGAAATTATGGCTTTCAGGGGCGAAAGATGCCTACCATGTATCAGTATCTTCAATAAAAATTTCAAGGCATGGGGTTTAGCATACATGGAGAACAAGAATTATGAAGAGGGTTCGGGGTCAAGGTAGTTGTAGAACTTCAAAATTCAATAAGAAAATATTGTCTTGATGGAAAATTATGAAACTTCAGGGTTTTGTTCCTGATGCATGGAACAATCTATATACAAAATATTAGGATTTTATCTTGTGAGAATGCCTACCTTTGATCATTTTCCTCTTCTAGGGCTAGAACCTTGAAGAACGGGGATGAGTGCTTGAAAGGTTCTTCTCCCCACGAGATCTCCTCCTCTTGGCCTCTCCTCCTGGTCTAGAAATCCCTTGGCATGAGCTAGGGCCAGCCATGAGGGTTTAAAGAGAGTATTTATGTCTCTCCCCTTTCTATTTCCCAATAGGACTCTAATTACTATTAATTTCAGGATTTCCTATTTCCTCTCCCCTTTCTAAGCATGATAACTCCTAATTGGGCTAGGATGGGAGCTAAATTCGTGGCCAACCCCTTAGGGTAGGTTTAGGAATCCCAATCCAACTCAAACTTCCTTTTTAATGCATTAAATGACCCTTTTCTATTTAAGTAATATTTTAGTTACGAATTTAGGGTATTTTCCTATTATTCTTCTTTTAAAAATCCATATTATGAACCAATAAATTTTATATGGTCCATTTATCAAAGCCCATTATTTATTAGATTTTATCTTTTGGGATTTCCCTTTTAATAAAGGAATAATAGAGTTACAGATTTTATTATATTTTTCTTACCTTATTTATTCATGGACTATGAGAGGCCCATTGGTCCAATTCTGATAATGGGTAATCATTTCATGATGTTGGAAGTCTCTTCGACATGATCGTTTAATTTATGGGCGTGTTGTGTTAACAGTTTCCCGACCTAGTTCTCAAATTTGGATAATTAGTCATGTTGTGATGTACACTTGGCCAATCGGATTTTTCGTTGCACGAATTTCTACGTGGAACACTTAGAGATAATAATTGGGGTGATTTATAATTTTTACGAAATTTTTAGATGTGTTCTTGCACATACGATAGTGGTACGTATGTTTCTATTATTTCGTTATAAAGAAATTATTATTTCGAATTTTAAGTATTAAATTTTCCGGGTTGCTACATCCTCCCCCACTTAAAAGAATTTGGTCCCTAAATTCATATGATACGATATGACTACTAATTTACTCAAAATATTTCATTCCATCATCTCCCCCACTTAGGGTTTTGCTATCGTGAAAGTAATATAAAATTAACTAAGGGTGTAATGATGGTACCTTGTCCACCTTCATTGGCATGATTCATATCCACAAGAGCTTGTAATCGTCCTTGGCGTGGAGTTTGGTTCTTCTTTGTTGCACAATCGATGACTCGATGTTGTTGACTTCCACATCGCAAGCATCTGCCCAATTTCTTCCAACAGTTATCAATTTGATGTCCTGGTTTCTTACAAAATTTACAGAATTCCTTACTCTCCACTTCCCTTTCATTCTCTTTCTTTCTACTATATTTCTGTCTTTATTATCATTGGAATGGGTAGCACGTTCTCTTTTCAACACCTTCTTCTTATGGATCTTTTCAAGAAGTTCAATGGTGTCCTCTATTAATTGAGCTCTCAATACCATGACTGAATATACTTCGATGTCTAGTGGAGCCAACTTTTCCCAGAGAACAGGTCTCAACCCTTCTAAAAATCTCTTGGCCTTCATCTTCTCCGTACTCACCAAATGTGGTGCATATTGTGCTAGTCTTTCAAATTACACTTCATATTCTGCTACCGACATCATTCGTTGTTTCAAATTGGCGAATTCATTTGCCTTCTTCTCACGAATCCTCTTGTAAAAGTATTTGGTGTTGAAGAGTTCTAAAAATTTATCCCACTCTATGTTGATGTTGGGTAGTTGTAGACTGGCAGCTTCCCACCAAACTCTAGCATCGCAGTCCAATTAGAAGGTTGCCAGAAGGACTTTCTCCTGCTCTGAGCATTGCAAGACTCTAAAGATCCATTCCATCACCTTTACCCAATTTTTAGCCTCATCGGGATCCTGAGTTCCATTAAACATAGGGGGGTTTATTCGTTGAAAGTTCCCATATAAGTCCCTGACCCCATTTCTTGCTCCTGCTTGAATCACGTTGTTAAGGTCTTGAGTTAACCCCTATAAGGTCTGTTGTAATTCGTGCATTTATGTAGGCTCGCCAGCCGTCTCTTCTAGTTCCTGCGAGTAATAATACTTATTAATTTCCTTCTTAAACTTAGGGTGCTTATGTAACGTTCCGACCGTTCGGATCGTCGTTGTGTGGTAATGGAGGCCAGTGTGTGGCCGATGACTTGTGCGTGATAGGTGTTCTTCTCAAGTTGTATGATTTTGCCCAAAAACATTCTCTGTTTCTCGATTTTTATCGCGACAGTGAGGGACGTCGCGTTATGATTATGACAGACCTTGGCACCGCGTTCATGTCACCGCCGGTTTAAGTGAGCGTGTGCATGTCTGCCGCGTGTCACCAGCTTGGAGCTCGGGTGACGTCAGCAGGTTTATTGCGACAGCTTAAAGAGTCAAGTTCAGGTCGCGGTTGTGAAGAGCGTCGCGTTCTTACCTGCGTTGTGTTTTTAAGTAACCCTGGCAGAATAGAACTCAGAGAAGCTCTGCTCGGCCAGGGGGTTTTGCTGTGGGAATTGTGGGCGATTTGGCTTGTTAGAGCTCAGTTTGACGAGTTCCCACCGCGAGGATGATACGTGGAGCGGAGGGAACCTCGTGCGGGCTTTGTTCCTTGCATTGTTCGTAAAGGTAGGGAGATTTCCTATCATTTGATCTGTGGAATGTTCATGTGGCGTGGATAATGCGTTTATTACTTTCTAAACAATAGATGGCATGTGTAGGAACACATTAAAGCATGAAAATGGACTGAAACTACAGGTTTTAATGAGTTTGGGTGATCCGGATGATGGATTCCGGAGCAGGGTTCGCACCTGCTAACGCGGTTGCTCTGAGAGCTGCGACCAGGTCGCGACACCTCGAGCTGTCGCGTTCTGAAGGCGGTCTATCGTGCCGTCGTAACAACAGCCGAATGTTGTCATTCAAGCATAAATGTAAGTGTGTGATTATCTGGTCAGCGTGGTTTATGTTATGTGATGATGGTAGGAGGTGCATTGGCACTCTCTCTACGCTCGGGGAGCGTGTGGTGTGTGGTTTACCTGATGTTAATGTGGTTTACGTAGAGGTTTCACGTGGCTTGTGCGTTGTGCACGTGGTGTGTAGTTTGACGCCTTCCGTGGATACCTCTTCAGGTGGGAGCCCCAGGTTTTGTGTGAGCCAGGCACGTGAGTGCTCGGGGCTTGTCCCAGTACTGGGTACCAATGAGGTCTTGTCGTCTTCCTGGACACCCTCACTCTTGTGTTGAGCAGTACGTCCGGCTGAGGGAAAGACGGAAGTGGGACAGCGACTAGAGAGAGTTTGTTGTGTTGTCTCTTGTAGCGCGCTCGTAGTTGGGGGAGACGGACACCAGTAGACGTACTGGACCCCAGCTAGTCCTGTTTTCCAGTGCCTCACTTTAGTGAGCTTGGGCCTGAGTCCCTAAAGGTGTTAGGCATGGGCCTGCGAGGTGTGTGTGGCCTGCAGGTTGTGGTTGTTTAGTTGGACTCCACAGTTCTTTGTACTTGTTTAGTGGAGCGGCAGCTGGACCTTTCGTTCGTGGCTGCGAGACTGAGAGGTGGTCCTGTGTGGTTTGCCCGGGTCAGTAACTGGTGTCGCAAACCAGTTGACGTGACTCGAGTGTGGCGTTTCTCTACAATGGCTCGTACACTTGTTTGGTGTTACCGTTTATTTATTTACGTTGATTCTTGTTAAGCGACATATGGTAAGTTGTACTTATAGTTTTATATCCTACTAGATAATTCTGTAAGTTGCTAGTATAGTATTTCCTGCTTTACTACTTTGTTGGTTTGCTCGGTTTCTAGGGAGTTTCCCTACTGAGCTAGTGACACGTGAGGCTCACCCCTACCTCCTACTAGGTGAGGGAGATCAGGAGATTTCGCACCCGTCGTCCAGTGGAGGGTCGGCACCACCAGCAGTGTAATTATACTTTCTTGTTGTTCACCTCGGGGTATGCCCCAGGTTTTGTTGTAGTTTGGTTACAGTTGTACTATGGCTATGTATATTTCATGTAAATATTTGTGAGATTGTCAGATCTTATGAATAATTAAGTTGGTTCCTTTATGTTTTCACAGACATATGGTTTGATATCCCTTGCGAGGCTTCGGCCCGTTCGCGGGAGGCGGACTCATGATAGACTCGTTGTTGAGTTAACGGGTCTGTTCAGTGAGGACCGTCACAGTTGGTATCAGAGCAAAGTCCGTAAGAATATAAAGGAATTGGAAAATTGCACAGCCATGTCTTTACTGTAGTCCACTGCTGGTAGTGACCCTGGTTTTGTATTGATTTCGTGTGTATAGTATTGTTGGAATGATGTTTGTGCAGGAATAGTAATGGCTGAAAGGAGAAATGTAGGAGGTGGTGGAGAAGGGGCAGGAGAGGATCCCACACAGAGGATGATAGAAAGAATTTGGGAGAGTTTGACAGAGATTCGGGTATGACTGGACCAGCAATCACCGGTACAGCCAGCGGCAGCAGTACCACCATTTCCAGAGGAGGCAGTACCAGTAGTTCCAGTTCCACCCTCACCCAGAGTATAGGTACCACCTGTAGTACCTGTACAACCGGTAGTTCCAGTGAGACCAGTTACTGGAGAGGAGACTACGGTACTTGTGGAGCGGTTTTTGAGATTGCAGCCCCCTACATATTCAGGAGGTCCCAATCCAGATACGGCGGAACATTGGATACATGAAATTGAAAGGGTATTTGCAATAATGAGGTGTCCTCAGGAAGATAGAGTTCTTCTTGCAGCATACCAGTTACGAGGGTTTGCACAAGAATGGTGGCGACTGAAGATGCAGACAGTTTTTACAGGCAGGATGGAGGACATTATTCCATGGTTAGAATTTTTGTCGGTATTTAATGATTCCTTCTTTCCAATACAAATTCAGCAGATGAAGAGAGAACAGTTTATGACACTTCAGCAAGGGAATCTCTCAGTGCTTGAATATCAGATGAGATTTATAGCCTTGAGCAGGTATGCCCCATATGTAGTGACGGATAACACTATGATGGTGGAATACTTTATTCGAGGTCTGAGGCCAGAACTGCAAGATGCAGTGATCCCATTGATGTGTAGAACAGTGGAAGAGGCAGCTCAGGGAGCAGCAATACTTGAAAGGACTGTTCGGGCTAGGCAAGGGCAGTCTCAGATAGGTGGATTGGGTTCAGGTAGTTTCCGGCATCCACAATCGTCAGGAGGAATCGGTAATGGGAAAGCACCATCCGGAGCTTCATCATCATCTGGAATAGGAAAATGGGGCAAGCAGATCAAGAAATTCTTTCAAGGAGGTCGTGGTAGAGGCAGGCAGCAGGGTTTTCAGCAGGGTCGTGGTTATAGGCCACCAGTACCAGAAGAATCCCAGCAGAGTACGGCAGGACAGCCGACGGTACCTCCAAGTTTTAGATGTTATAATTGTGGGCAGCCTAGACATTTAGCAAGGAATTGTTCGTATCCTCGAGAGCAGACTTATGGTAGAGGGACTCAGCAACAGCAGCAGCCCTTCCAGCGGTCAGTAGAGCAGGGTAGAAGTGCACCATACCAGAGAGGAGGACAGGGTCGAGTGATGGCTATTACCAGAGCTCAGGCGGAGGCATCCAATCTCATTGAAGGTATACTACCTTTCTTTGATTTTACTGCTAGAGTATTAATTGATCCGGGTGCTTCCCATTCCTTTATTTCCGAAGATTTTCTGGATAGCATGGTATTTCCTTTAGAAGAAAAGCCTTGTGAGCTGGTAGTGGAAATTCCTTCTGGAGGATATTTGTTGACCTCTTGCTTTTTAGAAGAAGTCCCGATAGTGATTCATGGGAATCAGATGCCAGCAAGATTGTATGCTTTAACATTAAAAGAATATGATGTGATTCTGGGGATGGATTGGTTAGAGGCCTATGGGGCATTAGTTGATTGTAGAAAGAAAATAGTCAGATTTTACAGGCCTAGTGGTGAGATGTTTGAATTTCAAGGTATGCCTTTTTACACTCCCAAGTTTATTATTTCTGCACTTAGAGCTAGAAAATTAATTAATGCGGGATGTGTAGCGTATCTTGCTTCTGTTAGTCTAGTTGAATCTAGTAAATCTATAGATTCAGTACCTGTGGTTAGAGAATTTGCAGATGTGTTCCCAGATGAGTTGCCAGGGCTAGTTCCACGCAGAGAGGTAGACTTCACAATTGAATTGCAACCAGGCAGTTTGCCGATTTCCAAAGCACCGTATAGAATGGCCCCAGCAGAATTGAAAGAGGTGAAAAAGCAATTGCAAGAATTATTAGAAAAGGTTTATTAGGCCTAGTCAGTCACCTTGGGGAGCGCCAGTGCTATTTGTCAGAAAGAAAGATAGTAGTCTACGGATGTGCATAGATTACCGGCAGTTGAGTAAAGTTACAATTAAGAATAAGTATCCACTTCCTCGGATTGATGATTTATTTGATCAACTGCAGTCAGCTAAAGTATTTTCCAAGATAGATTTGAGATCAGGATATCATCAGTTACGGATCAGAGAAGAAGATATTGAGAAGTCAGCTTTCCGGTCTAGATATGGACACTATGAGTTTGTTGTGATGTCTTTTGGGTTAACAAATGCACCTGCAACATTTATGAATTTAATGAATAGAATATTTCATCAATATTTGGATCAGTTTATTGTGGTCTTTATTGATGATATATTGGTATATTCAGCATCAGAAGAAGAGCATGTAAATCATTTGCGGATTACTTTGCAAATATTGAGAGATCATCAACTTTTTGCTAAATTTAGTAAATGTGAATTCTGGTTGAAGGAAATTCAGTTTCTAGGTCATGTGATATCAGGTGAAGGTATTGCAGTGGATCCAGCCAAAGTTGAGGTGGTAATGAAATGGGAAGAGCCAAGAACTGTGTTTGAGATTAGGAGTTTTCTGGGTTTGGCAGGTTATTACAGAAGATTTCTCCAAGATTTCTCCAAGATAGCAGCACCAATGACAAGGTTGACAAGAAAGGGTGTTCCTTTTGTGTGGTCTTCGGAATGCAGACGCAGTTTTGTAGAGCTGAAAAAGAGATTGACATCAGCACCAGTTTTAGAGATTCCATCAGGTAATGGTGGATTTGTTTTGTTTATAGATGCATCCAAGAGAGGTTTGGGTGCAGTTTTAATGCAGCATAGTAAGGTGGTATCTTATGCTTCCAGGCAATTAAAGAAGCATGAGGAGAATTACCCTACTCATGATTTAGAATTGGCAGCTGTAGTTTTTGCATTAAAGATATGGCGGCATTATTTGTATGGTGAAAGATTAGAGATTTTTTCCGATCATAAGAGTTTGAAATATATTTTCTCTCAGAAAGATTTGAATTTAAGGCAGCGCCGATGGATGGAATATTTAAAGGATTATGACTTTAATTTGGCATATCATCCAGGTAGAGCAAATGTGGTAGCAGATGCACTAAGCAGAAAAGCGGTTATGAATCAACTTATGATCAGAGAATGGAATCTTTATGAGAATGTGGTGGAGAATTCCTTTCATGTGCCAAGCAGTCAACGCCGAGCAATATTAGCAACTAGTGCAGTGGAGCCTTCTCTTTACTGGCAGATAGTAGAGGCACAGAAAGCAGATACCAATTTAGCTGATATTCTTAGAATGGATGAAATAAATTTGGGGCATGATTATGTGGTCAAATTAAAAGGACGATTGTATGTTCCAGAAGATATAGAAATCAGACAGAAGGTTCTAGAAGAAGCTCATCGATCAAGGTACACCATCCATCCAGGCAGCACAAAAATGTATCAAGATATGAAGAAGCATTTTTGGTGGCCAAATATGAAGAGAGAAATTGCAGAATTTATAACTAGATGTGCAGTATGTCAGCAGATAAAAGCAGAGCATCAGAAGCCAGGAGGATTGTTGCAGCCGTTAACCATTCCGCAATGGAAGTGGGATGACATAGCAATGGATTTCATAGTTGGTTTGCCCAGTTCATCAGGTCATAATGCAATATGGGTTTTTGTGGATAGATTGACCAAGGTTTGTAGATTATTACCAGTTAGCATGTCGTGGTCAGTTGATAGACTAGCTAAGCTGTATGTAGAAAGGATTGTACCTTTGCATGGGATACCAGTTACTATAGTTTCAGATCGAGACCCGCGATTTACTTCAGGTTTTGGAGAAGTTTGCAAAGAGCTGTTGGCACAGAACTCAGGTACAGTTTAGCATATCATCCACAAACAGATGGGCAAACAGAAAGAACAATTCAAACTATTGAAGATATGTTGAGAGCTTGCTGTCTTGTGTGGGGAGGCATTTGGGAGCGTCATTTGGGTCTAGTTGAGTTTGCATATAGCAATAGTTATCATTCAAGTATTGAAATGGCACCCTATGAATTGTATGGCAGACCATGTAGATCACCGTTAAATTGGCATGAAGTAGGAGAGAGGTAGGTTTTGGGCCCAGAATTAGTTCACCAATGTGCAGAAACAGTGAAATTCATTCAAGAAAAATTGAAAACAGCCCAGAGTCGCCAGAAAAGTTATGCAGATGTTAGACGAAGACCATTGCAGTTTGAAGTTGGTGAATATGTATTTTTAAAGGTATCTCCTACTAAAGGTGTATTAAGGTTCAGTAAGAAAGGCAAGTTGAGCCCGAGATATGTTGGGCCGTTTCAAATAAAAGAAAGGATGGGTGAAGCAGCTTATAAATTGGATTTGCCAGCAGATTTCACCAATGCTTATGATGTGTTTCATGTTTCAATGTTAAGAAAGTATATTAAAGATCCAACCCAAGTTGTGAGTTACCAAAGAGATGATTTGAAGCCCGACATGTCAATGCTGGAATATCCAGTACAAATTTTAGGCTATAGAACTCAAAAGCTCAGAAACAAAGAAATTGAGTTGGTAAAGGTTAGATGGGAGAACAGGCAAGGTGGTGAAGATACTTGGGAATTAGCGGAAGAAATGAGAAAAGCGTATCCATACTTGTTTGAGTAAGTTTTATTCTTTTTAGGTGATAGTACCATATGAATTGAATTGAAATTTTGATAGTTGGCTTTTATTTTAAATTTCGAGGATGAAATTTCTTTTTAGGTTATAGTAATGTAACATTCCGACCGTTCGGATCGTCGTTGTGTGGTAATGGAGGCCAGTGTGTGGCCGATGACTTGTGCGTGACAGGTGTTCTTCTCATGTTGTAAGATTTTGCCCAAAAACATTCTCTGTTTCTCAGTGTTTATCGCGACAGTGAGGGGCGTCGCGTTATGATCGCGACAGACGTTGGCACCGCGTTCATGTCACCGCCGGTTTAAGTGAGCGTGTGCATGTCTGTCGCGTGTCACCGGCTGGGAGCTCGGGTGACGTCAGCAGGTTTATCGCGACAGCTTAAAGAGTCGCGTTCAGGTCGCGGTTGTGAAGAGCGTCGCGTTCTTACCTGCGTTGTGTTTTTAAGTAACCCTGGCAGAACAGAACTCAGAGAAGCTCTGCTCGGCCAGGGGGTTTTGCTGTGGGAATTGTGGGCGATTTTTCTTGTTAGAGCTCGGTTTGACGAGTTCCCACCGCGATGACGATACGTGGAGCGGAGGGAACCTCGTGCGGGCTTTGTTCCTCGTGTTGTTCGCAAAGGTAGGGAGATTTCCTATCGTTTGATCCGTGGAATGTTTGTGTGGCGTGGATAATGCATTTATTGCTTTCTAAACAATAGATGGCATGTGTAGGAACACATTAAAGCATGAAAATGGACTGAAACTACAAGTTTTAATGAGTTTGGGTGATCCGGATGATGGATTTCGGAGCAGGGTTTGCACCTGCTAACGCGGTTGCTCTAAGAGCCGCGACCAGGTCGCGACACCTCGAGCTGTCGTGTTCTGAAGGCGGTCTATCGTGCCGTCGCGACAACAGTCGAATGTTGTCATTCAAGCATAAATGTAAGTGTGTGATTATCTGTTCAGCGTGGTTTATGTTATGTGATGATGGTAGGGGTGCATTGGCACTCTCTCTACACTCGGGGAGCGTGTGGTGTGTGGTTTACCTGATGTTAATGTGGTTTACGTAGAGGTTTCACGTGGCTTGTGCGTTGTGCATGTGGTTTCTGTGTACGTGGTGTGTACTTTGACGCCTTCCTTGGATACCTCTTCAGTTGGGAGCCCCAGGTTTTGTGTGAGCCAGGCACGTGAGTGCTCGGGGCTTGTCCCGGTACTGGGTACCGATGAGGTCTTGTCGTCTTCCTGGACACCCTCACTCTTGTGTTGAGCAGTACGTCCGACTGAGGGAAAGACGGCAGTGGGACAGCGACTAGAGAGAGTTTGTTGTGTTGTCACTTGTAGCACGCTCGTAGTTGGGGGAGACGGACACCAGTAGATGTACTGGACCCCAGCTAGTCCTTTTTCCAGTGCCTCACTTTAGGGAGCTTGGGCCTGAGTCCCTAAAGGTGTTAGGCATGGGCCTGCGAGGTGTGTGTGGCCTGCAGGTTGTGGTGGTTTAGTTGGACTCCACAGTTATTTGTACTTGTTTAGTGGAGCGGCAGCTGGACCTTTCGTCCGTGGCTGTGAGACTGAGAGGTGGTCCTGTGTGGTTTGTCCAGGTCAGTAACTGGTGTCGCAAACCAGTTGACGTGACTCGAGTGTGGCGTTTCTCTACAGTGGCTCGTACACTTGTTTGGTGTTACCGTTTATTTATTTACGTTGATTCCTGTTAAGCGGCATATGGTAAGTTGTACTTACAGTTTTATATCCTGCTAGATAATTCTGTAAGTTGCTAGTATAGTATTTCCTGCTTTACTACTTTGTTGGTTTGCTCGGTTTCTAGGGAGTTTCCCTATTGAGCCAGTGACACGTGAGGCTCACCCCTACCTCCTACCAGGTGAGGGAGATCGGGAGATTTCGCACCCGTCATCTAGTGGAGGGTCGGCACCACCAGCAGTGTAATTATACTTTCTTGTTGTTCACCTCGGGGTATGCCCCAGGTTCTGTTGTAGTTTGGTTATAGTTGTTCTATGGCTATGTATATTTCATGTAAATATTTGTGAGATTGTCAGATCTTATGAATAATTAAGTTGGTTCCTTTATGTTTTCACGGACATATGGTTTGATATCCCTTGCGAGGCTTCGGCCCGTTCGCGGGAGGCGGACTCATGATAGACTCGTTGTTGAGTTAACGGGTCTGTTCAGTGAGGACCGTCACAGCTTATACGTATAGTTAAGCTCCTAGCATAACCCCACGCTTTACCCAATCTCTCACATAGGTATGGTGGTTGACTGAGACTTGTGTCAGGGCCGTTCACCTAGAACATCCTAGACTTAAAATATCCTAATAAGGACATCCTAAGCTCTGATACCAACTGTCACGCCCCTCCAATTTAGCAGCGGAATAAAACGGAGGATACGTGAACCAAGTACATAGTCGAGTAAAATGTACATTTCGTTGAGTAAATCAGAGTATCTAATGAACAATACTTGGAATAAAACTCTTTATTCCATTATAAAATCACTAAGACTATTACAACCACTAATTCGGAGCCAATACATAGGGCTCAATGTCATCATTACATTGAAAAGAAATCTAAAGCAATAACTATTAGACTCCATAGTACTAGGGCAACATCATCAAATGACTCCAGGTCGCTCATCACACTGGTCCCGTCCCATTGGAGTGTGTGACGTCATTGTCTGACTTACCTGAGACACAATAACAATTAACGAAGGGTGAGCGATAACGCCTAGTAGGACTTAAATCTCAATAGTCAAGCAGGCTTTAAGTAATTAACACATTAAATGGCAGAGTAAGTAATGATAGAGCGAGTCATGTAAAGTCAAGAAAGTAATAGCACAAATAACATGGTTCAAATCAAGTATGGCACGATGATTAAAGTCAAGTCACACAATAGCAAGTAACGTCATAGTCAAGAAATAGCAAGTGTCACGTATAGCAAAGAGAGAGAAAGTAGTTGATCACGTGAAGAGTAAATTGCACTTTGATTGATTCTCATCAATCGAAATAGTATAGCACTTCTGATTAACTTTCATCGATCATAATAGTAATGGCACTTTGGTTATCCGTAGATAGCCGAGAGAGAGTATAGCACTTGTTTGTCAAAAGACAACGAGAGAGTATAGCACTTTGAACACGATTATGTCATGATAGAACGCAACAACTCAAGATAGCAAGTATCAAGTAGAGAGTACGACAGTAGTCGTTCAATAACAGTTCAGTAACAGTCAATGGCAATACATTAACAGTGCAGTATGTTTGATTTAATAGACTAACAGTAACAGTGTAACAGTCAGATGTCTAGCTAATTTAGAACAGTTAGTCAGAACCGGTGCAATACAGAACACCGTCTATAGCCCCTGCAAGTATTTTCGGGTGGCTCTCTGCCCCCAGGACTAGATTGGAGCCCCTCGGACACTCTCCGCGTCCTGAACAGTATGCATTCAAGTCAGTAAGTCACAAGACCCTTTTTAGCGCTAGACAGTCATGAACATTACAAAATAGTAGGAGCCACAACAGCTCAAGGGTACCAAGAGAGTACTAGAAGAATAGTCGAGATAGACGAGATAGTAGAGTGAACATGAATAGACGAGAGTGTAAAGATAGCAGATGAGATCTTAAGGTCAATGCACATGAAACGTCGAGTAACGAGCGATAGTAACAGTTGCTCAACACGTGCGTACGGTATTGGCAGTCAGGTGAAATTCACTACCTTCCCACTGGCCATGTTACGCACAGGTCCAGAGGTCCGGCGTGATTCAAGATAAGAGAGAACTACTAACAGCCATTTGGATCATGTTGATCCCTAAAGGGTATCATAGTTGTTAGGGTACAACCAGCTCGTCGACCATGTGGGAATCCATGGACAGAGGAGACTTACGGAGGCCTTGAACAAGGATTCACTAGTCCGGCAGAAGGAGTATCCACGGAGAGTTCATCCAAGTCAAGAGATTGTGTATATAGAAACAAGTGCCTGACGTTCTAGAGGAATTCTAGAACAGTGGAGCGTCGATAACGGTATTCCCAAAACATCGCGAGTAAATATAGACAAGTTCATTAAAAATATGGCAATTAGTATATATAATTGAAATAAATTACTAGATGCACATGTGACAAGTTTTCATCCCAATTTAAGCCATAATGGATGGTTCACGTGAGTGCAAATGTAAGAAAAAATCATGGCAAGATAGATCATGTGATTAACTTGAATTAATTAAAATATATTCAATAATTACAAATTTGTTTCTCTGGGTACATGACAGTTAATAAGACATGGAGTGACTGTATAATGGTAGATCTTGCAGAAAAGTTGGTTTTTATGCAAAAAAGTGGAGATCGCAACGCACCCTTGTAAGGGTCGCGACGGGTTTAGGTGTGAACGCGACAGGGGCTTGTAAGGATTGCGACGGGTCTTTCGGTCAGGCGGCCAAAACGCGACAGGGAACTCTGTCGCGATCAGATCACGACAGGCAACTGCGTCGCGACGGCCCTGATAACGCGACCTATCAGGCCGTCTTGTTCTCAGGTACTTCACCTGAGTTCGAGCGGGAAAAGGACAGATCCTCGGTTTGCGGGCCAACATAACATATTTTGACACTGGTTGCTTAAAAAATTCATAACTAATTGTATAGTCGATGAAAAACCATGAAACAAGTTGCATATTGATCTAAACATACGTGAGTACTTACAGTAAATAGGAATTTGACAATAGATAGAGTTTCGATAAGCTTTAATCACGTTAAATATGAAGTACATGACACAGTGACCAGTTGAGATGAACGATTTAATTTGCAAGATAGGATGGTTAGAAATTAGGGCTTTCAGGGGCGAAAGATGTCTAACATGTATCAGTATCTTCAATAAAAATTTCAAGGCATGGGGTTTAGTATACATGGAGAACAAGAATTATGAAGAGGGTTCGGGGTCAAGCTAGTTGCAGAACTTCGAAATCAATAAGAAAATATTGGCCTGATGGAAAATTATGAAACTTGATGGTTGTGTTCCTGATGCATGGAACAATCTACAGACGAAATATTATGATTTTAGCTTGTGAGAATGCCTACCTTTGATCGTTTTCCTCTTCTAGGGCTAGAACCTTGAAGAATGGGGATGAAAGCTTGAAAGGTTCGTCTCCCCATGAGATCTCCACCTCTTGGCCTCTCCTCCTAGTCTAGAAATCCCTTGGCAGGAGCTAGGGCGGCCATGAGGGTTTAAAGAGAGTATTTATGTCTCCCCTTTCTATTTCCTAATAGGACTCTAATTACTATTAATTTCGTGATTTCCTATTTCCTCTCCCCTTTCTAAGCATGAGAACTCCTAATTGGGCTAGGATGGGAGCTAAATTCGTGGCCAACCCCTTAGGGTAGTTTTAGGAATCCCAATCCAACTCAAACTTCCTTTTTAATGCATTAAATAACCCTTTTCTAATTAAGTATTATTTTAGTTACGAATTTAGGGTATTTTCCTATTATTCTTCTTTTAAAAACACCTATTATGGCCCAATAAATTTTATATGGTCCATTTATCAAAGCCCATTATTTATTAGATTTTATCTTTTGGGATTTCCCTTTTAATTTGGGAATAATAGAGTTAAAGATTTTATTATATTTTTCTTACCTGATTTATTCATCGACTATGAGAGGTCCATTGGTCCAATTCCGATAATGGGTAATCATTTCATGATGTTGGAAGTCTCTCCGACATGATCGTTTAATTTATGGGCGTGTTGTGTTAACGGTTTCCCGACCTAGTTCCCAAATTTAGATAATTAGTCATGTTGTGACGTACGCTTGGCCAATCGGATTTTTCGTTGCACGAATTTCTTCGTGGAACACTTAGGGATAATAAATGGGGTGATTTATAATTTTTACGAAATTTTTAGATGTGTTCCTGCACATACGATAGTGGTACATATGTTTCCATTATTTTATTTTAAAGAAATTATTATTTCGAATTTTTAAGTATTAAATTTTCCGGGTTGCTACACTAGCAACTAACACGGACAAACCATATAGGTCTACCTCTCTATCTTGCAGCCACGGATGAAACGTCCAGCTACCGCTCCACCACAACAAACCAAAGAACTGTGGAGACCAACCAAACCACTCCTACGGACCACACTGTCGTATGACCAAACCTGACACCTTTAGGGGCTCCGGCCCTAAAGTGAGGCACTGGAAAATAGGACTAGCTGGGGCCCAGTACGTCTACTGGTGTCCGTAACCCCCAACCAAGAGCGCGCTACAAGCGACCAAACATAGACTCTCACAAGTCGTTGTCCCTCTGTCGTCTTTCCCTTAGCCGGACGTACAACTCTACACAAGAGTTAGGGTGTGTAGGAAGACGACACAGACCTCGACGGTACACAAGTATCAGGACAAGCCCCGAGCACTAACGTGCCTGGCTCACAGAAAATCTGGGGCTCCCAACTGGAGAGGTAACCATGGTAGGCGTCGTACTACCTGCCACGCACACACAATCCACGTGAACACCACGTCAACTGCGTGAACAGCACGTTCCTCAAACTTTACAAGTGCCAATGCACCACTTACCAATGCCATGCACAACAAATAACGATAATCCGTTAATCACGTAGCCATGCTCAAGCTCATTGCCATCGGGAACCAGAACACGACGGAATCCACTATCACCTTCAGAACGCGACACCATGATACGACGCATTCTGAAGAAGAACGTGACGGGTCGGGCTGTTGCATTATGAACGCGACACCTTAGTCCGTCGCCTTCATAGACAAAACCCTAAAATCGGGATTCCATCTCCGGAATCCCCATGCAAACCACATAAACATGTATATAAAGCAATTATAACAGTTCTAAACATTGCACTTGCATGCTATCTATCATCTTCCATGCATTAACAAGCTAAACATGGTAAACCAAGCATCTACAATGTGAAACAAGGTGGAATCTCCCTACCCTCGTGAAGAATGCGAAGAACAGCGATACCCCGGTGTTTCCCCGCTCTGTACCATGTCCTCGCGGCGAGATCACACCAAAATAGCATCAGAACCCCGAATCTCCCAAATCCAACGCAAAAACCCTTTCCTAGTTGAGCAGAGCTTGCTGACCTCTGTTTGGCCGACCTAGGGTAATAACCCTTCAGCATTGAGAATGCGACGCACCCTGTCGTCGCGACCTGAACAGGACAATTTAGGTCGTTGCCTTCTCGTTGCTGATGCCAGCAGGCCGCCCAGCGCGCGCCACGCGGCTGGCATGCACACGAAGTTCAGGTAATAAATAAATAAATAAAAGAATAAAGAAAAAGGAATTAATTAAAACCCATTAAATAAAAAGAAGTAATGGGCTTTGCTAAATGGATCATATAAAAGTTATTGGGCTAAAATTGGGATCGTATCTTTAATGTTTCCTAAAAGAAAAGAGCTATTAAATCATTAATATAGCTAATATATGTTGGAATTGGACTCCTAACCCTACACAAATTGGCTAGGTAGGAATTTGCAACCCAACCTAACCCAATTAGGAGGTGGAAAGCTTGGAAGGTTGAAAGAAATAAGGAAACTCAGAATAAATAGGAATTTGAGTGGTAGTAGGAATTGGAAACACTAGAGGTTTAAATACACCCCAACCTCTCCATGGCCGACCCTAATGCGTTGCTGAGACTTACTGGACTTGGAGGAGAGGCCAAAGGATGGGAGGATTCGTGGGAAGATGGCTTGCTTAAGATCTAACCCTTGTTCTTCGAGTTCAAAGCCCTAGGAGACAAATCGACCCAAAGGTAGGCATTCTCACAAGTTAAACCTAATTAATCTCGTCTGTAGGATGTTCCAAACATCAGGAACAAAAGCCCTCTCGTTGCTCTAATTTTCATTGACCCTATCTTTAGATCTTTATTTTGGAAGTTCTGCTATCATCTTTTCCCCGAACCCTCATATTTAATTTAGATCTCCATGTACACTTGATCTCATGTCACGAAATTTTACTGGACATACTGCTCGTTGTCAGGAATCTTTTGCCACTGATTTCCCCAATTTTCATTCAGTATACTACTTGAATTAATTCTTCTTCCTTCACTATATCCTGCTCTGTGTTCTTTGTGCATGAACTTGTTAAAACCTATCAAGATCATGATTATTTTCAAATTCCTATTTAATGTGTATACTCTCGCATGTCTAGATTAGTTTGAAAGTGGTTTCGTGATTTTTGATCAACTGTACACCGAGATATCAAATTTTAACCTACCCTGTATCAAAACATGGAAAGCCTGGACCACAATCCAAGGCAAACCCTTTTCCAGCTCGGGCTCAGGCGTAGGACCTGAGAACACGACAGCCCGATAGGCTGCGTTCTCAGGGACTGATCATGACCAGAACCCTGTTGCGGTCTAAACGCGACAGGACCTGGCGTCACGTTCTGGCCGTCTGTCTTGACCGACCTGTTGCGACCTTTGAAAGGCTCTATCGCATTCTGGATGTACTCTGTCACCTTTACAAGGGTACGTCGCCTTCTAAACTTTTGCATATAAACCCTTGGATTTTAGTCCTCTTGTCTTGCTACAGTGATTATACCCCTTGTTGACAGTCTTAAACGTAGTGAATAAAGATGCCATAATGTGAACATGTATTAATTAATTTAAAAGTCACACACATAACCTTTTCATATCCATGATTCTCTTCATCACATGAACATACTTGTAACCATCCAATATGACTTGACTTGACATGAAAATACCTCATAATATATCTGGTAATTTACTTCAATAATGTATATTACACTGCCCTATTTTTAAATGGACTTGTCTTCGTTTCTTGCAAAGGTTTTGGGAATACCGTTACCGACGCTCCACTGTTCTAGAATTCCTTTGGAACGTCGAGCACTTGTTTCTATATACACTTTCTCTTGACTTGGACAAACTCTCCGTCGGATATTCCTTCTGTCGAACTAGTGAATCATTGTTCAAGGCCTCCGTAAGACTCCTCCATCCATGGATTCCCACATGGTCGATGAGCTGGTTGTACCCTAATACCTAAGATACCTCTAGGGATCAGTAAGATCCAAACGACCTTAGAATGCTCTCTCACTCTTATCTTGAATCACGCCGGACCTATGCATAACATGGCCAGTGGAAGGTTAGTGAATTCCACCTGACTCCCAACACCAATTGCGCGTGTTGTGCAACTGTTACTATCGCCCGTTTAATTGTCATTTCATGTGCAATGACCTATAGTTCTCATCTATACTCTACTCGCTCATCTATTCACTCTCTCTCTGCTATCTCGTCTATTCATCGAGTACTCTCATCTATTTCTTGGTACTCTCTATTGGCCCTTTGACTGATTATCTAAAGATAAACATTATGACTAATGCTTGGCAATATAAAGGGCCCGGTCTGGTCTTGGGAGGTGTGCCCAAAAGTGCTAGTGCCCGCAGGAGTTAATTGACCAGAGTGTTTGGCATTACACTCAAGTGCTATCTATATGACAATCAAAGTGCTATGCTATACTCGACTCGTTGTGCTATCATGAACTATATTGTGCTATTTGTACTATGGCCATCCAGCTCTTTGTGCTATGCTTGGCACTTGTGCTATATGAATCATGCTATCACTTGCTTGACAATACTTGACTCTCGCTCTCTATCATTAGTTACTCTACACTTTAATACATTAATCATTTTAAGCATGCCTGATCATGAGATTTAAGTCCTACTGGGAGTTATCGCTCACCCTGTGTTATTCTTGTGTGTTCTTAGGTGAGACTGAGGATGAGACTTACACTCAAGAGGACGGGAATGACCAGAAGTGAAGTCAAGAGTACCCTGGCGTCTTAGTATTATGTTAGAGTCTTAGTTTAGTCTTTTACCTTTATTCAATGTTATTGGGCCCTATAGATCGGCTCTGATGTTAGTGATTGTAATAGACATTTCAGGAATTATTAATGAGATGCTTTTGCTTTAGTATTTATTCTTTGTCGAAAGGTTTGATGTCTATTATACGCTCTGTACCCATTTACTTGCAACTGCCTCACGTTTCGATATTCCATGTCGGGGCGTGACACGAAGACTCTTAACGGCAGTAACCAGAACACGACGCCCTGGACCGCTGCGTTCATATGTGACTCCCAGCTCTGTTGCGTTAACAAACAGTGAACCAGCGAGTCCTTTGAGCCCAAACTCTCAGCCCAGGAAGCCTCGCAACCTGCCAAACTCCTCAAACACAGACTATGGGCCACACATTGGCCACCACAACTGCTAAACCCCGATCCGAACGGTCAATACGCTACAATTTTAATTGGAATAAGGGAGCTATTATTCTTAAGTACTTGTTATTTACCTTGTCTCGGCGTTAGTTTGAGTTTCCTCGTTGAGAATTTATATTTCTGGTCGAAGTGGAACTTCGTATATGACAAAGTGAGGCTTCGACCGGTCAATTTATATCGTTGTCGGTCAAAGTGCAGCTATGAATATAACAAAGTGTAGATTTGACTAATTTGTTTATTTCGTTATTGGTCGAGGTGGAGCTTCGTATATGATGATGTGTACCTTCGACCAATTATATTTATATCATTGTCGGTCGAAGTAGAGCTTCATATATGACGAAGTGGGACTTCGTATAAGATGAAGTGAAGCTTCGATTGTTTCCATTTATTTTGTTATCAATCGAAGTGGAGCTTCGTATATGATGAAGTGTAGCTTCATATATGACGAAGCTTGCTTCGACTGATCCTGACCAAAACTAGTAGGACGACGTCACTGAAGAATCCAAATCCTTTCGTGGAGCAATGAAAACTATAATATTCATGAGATAATAGTGATATTAAGTATATTAATGATTTTATGATAATTCGTGTTTTGTCATCACCAATATTAAAAGGTTAATACTTAGAATGGTTATGCTGGAACTGCCTATCACCTCCAATCTATGTGGCAATGGTTATGTAATCGATGCTTTGGTCAACAACTAATGTTTCCTCTATCCTCTTAGCGATTGTGCTTTTGTCAGACTGATGGAGATGGTCATCATAATCTGACTCATTCTCCCTGCCAACTTTTTGGCATGAATCCCTATGTATGTCAGAATTACCTCACACTTTTCCATAAATTATGTTGTTGGCCTATGAAAGATCTTCCACTTATACTCCCATCAGTCAATTCCCAATGGAATTATATCTTCCTAGGGCCTGCATGTTAGCCAAGTGTCTGGATCCCCTTGTTAGTATCACCTACTTTAAACTTTAACCCTTTTATGTAGCCTTGGTGGCCATACTTTGAACGAACTTTTTCTATCTTCTGCTACTGGGAAACTAAAGGCTTGAGCTTGGAGCCGTAGCAGTTTTCTGGCGGATTTGGCATCCCAGTTCTCTGTGGACCTTCTACTGGTTTCCTCACATTAAGGTAGGTATAACCAATCCCTCCATTGACCCCTTTGGAAGTCTCTCATCATCTCCGTATATAAACCTGCATGTTCTATCCTTTATGAACCTTCTGAGAGTCATCCTTCAACTCTTGAGTAATGTGTCATTTATGAACCTTCATGTTCGATTCATTGTGAACCTTTTGAGAGTCATCCTTCAACTCCTCAGTATTGTTTCGTTCATGAGATTGCATGTTTGATCCAGAAATTTGATTCGAACCCTTTTGGGGTAACCTTTGAAAATCCTATGTTTGATTGTGTTGGAAAGGTACTTTGATCCATCTCTCTAGGGTGGTTAGGACTCCTCATGGTTGGCGTCATGCATGAGGGGTCATCCATGGCGACGGTTTCATCCCGCAAGTTAAACATGGGTGGTTAGGCTCACTTGGTTGGGAAAATTTGAGTATGTATGTATATGTAACATCCTGTTTCGGTAGGTGTTTAGCTATATGTTATGCTTCCCCTGAGAGCTTTGTTGATGCCATTTGAGAGATTTTGAATCCTTTCCAAGCAATCATGTCTTTGAAATAGGATTCATGCATATCTGTCAACATGCAATCGGTTAAGTTTTCTATGCTATGTACTTTTGTGTAACTACTGTTCTTTGGCAACCTCATAAATGTGTCATATTCCATGTTCTTATGTTTTATATATTGCTAGTTTGCCTACTGAGTTCCTTTAGAAATCATGCCTTCATTGAACCCATTTCAAATTCTTCTTCAAGGTGCGGTGCTCTCTTCAAGCCAACTCCTTTGCTATGAAATTTCTTTAGGCTGGGCGACGTCAAGGGCCTTTCTATTTATGTTGTGGCTGTGCCACCCTCTTGTAATTTGAAAACATGGCATGCAACTAATAAACAAACTACGATTTTGTAGCATATACATATATGTGGCACTGATGTTTAGTGCAGAAAACCGCATTTAGTATTTTTTACCATGTACAATTATTGTGTTTGGTCTACTATTATATCGCATGCAACACAGGAAGGCCTTCTCATGACCATGTGTAAGATGCTTCCACTTTGTAAGCTTACGTGTCACCTCTTTATCAGTCGAGGGGGGGGGTCTAGGGCTCTACATTATTAGATACTTGTAGCGTAGATAGCAGATGAAAGATTGGTAGAAATTGTAAAAATAGATGGAATAACTATTAGTAATGATTATGTTATAAAGTTCAAGTACAGATTGTAGATTCCAAAAGAAATTGAATTGATGTAAAAGATATTAGAGGAGGCCCATAAATCAAGATATGCTATTCACTTGGGTAACATAAAGATATACCAAGACTTAAAGAAACATTTCTGGTGGCTAGGTATGAAGAAAAAAATAACAGAATTTGTGGCAAAATGTCGAACATGTCAGCAAGTAAAAGCAAAGCACCAACGATCAGAAGGATTGTTGCAACTGTTGTCGATTCTTCAGTGGAAATGGTATGATATTGATATGGATTTTGTCATGAGTTTTTCGAGGACTTCAGCAAGTCATGATGGAATATAGGTACTTTTTGATAGATTAACTAAAGTATGCAGGTTATTAGCTGTAAGCATGGTTGGTCAGTGGATCATTTAGCCAAATTATATGTGGATAGAATTGCCACTTCATGGAATCCCAGTGACAATAGTTTCTAACAGAGATCCACAGTTCACTTTAGGTTTCTGGGGAAGTTTTGAGCGTACCATTGGCACAAAATTGAGATATAGTTTTGCTTATCATCCCTAGATAGATGGTCAAACAGAAAGAACAATTCAAGCAATTGAAGACATGCTTTGAGCCTGTTGTTTAGTTTTGGGGAGGTAAATAGGAACAACATTTGGTTATGGTTGAATTTTCCTACAACAACAGTTATCATGCAAGCATTGGAATGACACCTTATGAAGCTTTATATGGTAGACCATGTAGAACCCCACTGAATTTGCATGAGGTAGGAGAAAGGCAAGTGTTGGGTCCTAAATTATTGCAGTAATGTACAAAAATTGTCAAATTTATAAAAGAAAGACTTCAAATAGCCCAGAGTCAGCAGAAGAGTTATGTAGATTCAGAGCACACGCCATTGCAATTTAAAGTTGGTGAGTATGTATTTTTGAAAGTTTCTCCTACAAAGGAATTTTGAGGTTTAGCAGAAAAGTCAAATTGAGTCCAAGACATGTTGGCCCATTCCAGATTTTAGAAAGAATTGGCACAATAGCTTACAGATTGGATCTTCTAGCAAATTTTGTAGATGTTCATAATGTGTTCCATGTGTCAATGTTAAGGAAATATATTCAACATCCTTCACATGTGGTCAGCTACTCCTGTGTTGATTTGAATCCCGATATGACAATGCTAGTATATCCAAATCAAATTATAGGCAAAAGAACTCAGACATTGTGGAATAAAGAAATTGAATTAATAAAAATTAGATGGGAGAACAGGCAGGAATGTGAAGACACCTGAGAATTAGAAGAAGAAATGAGAAAGATGTATCCATACTTGTTTGAGTAAGCGTTAAATTCTTTTGGGTGATAGTAAATATTAAACTGTAATTTTATTTAAATTCATGGACGAAATTTATTTTAGGTGATAGTAATGTAACGCTTGAGCCTCTTGGATTGTGGTTTATTGGGTTTCGGAGCCAATGTGAGGCTCATTTGTGGTGGTGTTGTGGTTTGGCAAGTTGTGATCCGGAAAATCCGAGCCCACATGTCTCGTTGTTTCTCTCTATGGGAAGGCGACGGGGTAGTATGTCATGTTCTGAACCAAACATACCCCTATGTCACATTCTCACTACTTCTTGTTCCAGTGCTTTGACGCCTAGCGCGACGTGTGGCTCACGCCAGGCTACCATGTGGTGCAGCCTTTGCAAAGGAGATGGCCTATCCTGTTGCATTCTGAAGGCAACATAGGACCCCGTCGTGTTCTCAGTTCCAAGTTCTTTAAGTGGGTTAGGCGGTCAAATAGGGTAGTTAGCACTGTTTGGCTAGATGGAGGAGTTTTAATTTAGATTTTGAGTGATTCAACTTGGTAGTGCATTATTCGGGGTGATTTTGGCGCGGGGACGTCGTTTGGAGTGCGGAGATAACTATCCAAGTGTTTCTTTCGTGTTCTTCATGAAGGTACAGAAGTTTCCCCATGTTTTTCTTCATTTTGATCTGTATAGAATATCCTTGAGCATGAAAATGGATTGTATGCTGAGCATGCATGGATTTAAAACTTTCTTCCTTCTGTTAAATAGTCAAATAACGTGTATATATGTATGGTAGGCTTGGGTAGGATTTTTGGTTGGAGGTTTTTAGGGTTTGGGCTCAAACTGTGAACGCGAGGGCCCTGGGGGTTGTGTTCGCATCCTTGATCGCAACATGTCGGAGCGTCGCATTTTGCATGCGACGGCACCCCTACCACCTTCTGCTTCGGAATCATGAAGGTGAGTTAGGGTGGTTTGGGCCTAATGGGCTACAAGGTGAGTGCTATCTATTAAACACAACATGCATGGATTCTATTGGTTAATAAACAAACATGATTTGTAGGAATAGAGATTGTGTTTATGTGATCGAGCTTCGTGGTGTGACACTTACCGTGGTTACCTCTTCATTCGGGTACTCCAGGTTCTTTGTGAGCCAAACATCTTTGTGCTCAGGGTTTTATCGTTGTGCTGTGTGTACTGTCGAGGTATGTGTCATCTTCCTGGACACCTTCACTCGTTTCTCGAGTTGTCATCTGGCTGAGGGAAAGACAGCAGTGGGGCAACGACTTGTGTTGTGGTTGGCTTAGTGCTCGGTCGTTTGTAGCATGCTCGTGGTTGCGAGAATGAACACCGATAGACATATTGGACCCCAACTAGTCCCATGTTCCATAGCCTCACTCTAGGGTTCTAGAATCCCCAGAGGTGTGTTAGGCATGGGTTGCAACTTGTCTATATGTGGTGTTAGTTGGTCTCCACAGTTCTTTGCACTTGTAGAGGTGGAGCCATAGTTGGACATACGTCCACGACTGTGAGGCTGAGAGGTACTTTATGTGGTTTGTCTGGGTTAGTGACTGGTGTCACGAACCAGGTTACATGACCTGAGTGTGGCGTTGTTCTCGATTAGCTTGTCAACGTTGGAAACTTTGTGTTTTATTGTTTCTTGTAGAAATCTCCTTATTAATCCATGCAATATTTACTTTCAGTACTAGCATTGAAATTTAGTTTACCTGCTACTTGCATGTTTTAGGGTTCGTTTGGTGTATATAAAATAGTTTAATAGGGAAACAATTTTCATGGAATAACTTTTACGTGAAAATGAAAACCGTAATTGTTCATTTGGTTATCAAGTAAATATTTTCATTTGTGTAAACAAGGGAAAAAAAGGTGGAATGTCAATATCATTAAATGCAAGGTTTTACTACAAAGTTGCATTGAGGGGCATGAGATCTTATGATCCACTCAGAGTCATGTACTCCTTGTGCACTATTTAACACTATTCATCCATTTTTTTAATTTATTTTATTTTTAATATTTTTAAAAAGTAAAAAAATAAGATAACTATTAAAAAATTAGTAACTTTGAAAAAAACAATGTAAAGTATGAGAAATAAAATAAAAACATAACTTGAATGAATATTGTTCTACTGATATTTTAATAAAAAATTAAAAATCAAAACAACTAATGAAAAATAATTAGATTTGACAAAGATGACTTAAATGAAGGGGAAAAAAATAAAAAAAACAATGTGAATGAATAGTGCTATGAAGGTTGGCTCTGTATGGATTAACGGAAGGAGAATATGTACATGTGGGAAAATGGCTTCTAAACTTTTGTCGCCGATGCCAAAATCTAGGATGTTTAGGATGAGTTTTACAGATTTTAGTTTTCAAAGATACCAAATGATAAAAAATTATAATTTTCCTTGAAAAGATTTTCTTGGGTGGGGTTTTATAGTCAAACAGACCCTTACTTTCCTACTTTTGTTCTTTTATTGTCACGTTTGGCATTTAGGGGCGTCTCTCTACTAAACCAGTGACTTATGAGGCTCACCCCCTACTCCATCGCTTTTCAGTTGAGGGGGAGCAGGAGAATGCTCGGCCCTCTTCGAGTTCTGAGGCACATCACGGTTGTAGCAGCCCTACTCCACCAGCAGTGTATAAAAAGTAGCAGAAGATAGCTATGAAGAAATCTAGAAGGGGGGGTTGAATAGATTTCTAACAGATTAAAATAGACACTTGACAAATTTAAAAGTGTATGGAAATTATAAAATTCTGAATTGTGCATAGATCCAAATTAAGATAAATTGAGTGTGTGAAATGAAAATTTAAAGGTTACTAGATGATAGCAAACTAATTAACAAACATGTCTATCAATCATCTAACGCTAAGAGAATTCAAACCACAGTAACACAAAGATTTAAGGTGGTTCGGATTACACAATTGTGTATCCTACATCCACCATCCACACACACACACACAAAATTGCTTATGCAGTAAGTTCAACACATGCACAATGGCACACACACACGATCTGAGATGATCAAAGTCTCAGATCAAAACACACGAGTGTGAATGAAGCACAAGGATTGCTCAATTCAACAACTCACACAATTGAGATGATGAAATTGAAGCACAGAGGGAGAATTCAGAAAATAGAAGGAATAGATGACGAAGTTGAATCTTCCAAGTTCTTCATCCAAATCTTCTAACTTCGAGTTGTAGAATTCTGGAGAAGATGTTTGAGCTCTAATGATGAATTTTGCTCCACTTTGATCTCCCGAGATGAGTCTTCTGGCTGTCGATCCTTGCAGCTTGAGCAAAGCATCGGGGAGCCTTCCTCTAGTTGCTTCTGAGTCTTGGAAAGAGTATAGAGGCTCCTTAATCCAAAAAAGAGCCAAAGGATTTCTTATATAGGTGTGTCCTTATCTCACACGTACATAGGGATTCATGTGTACAAGAAAATGACGCCCTAATTAAAAGCACATGTTGCTCACATGTTGGTGCTGAGACTGCAGTTGTTGACAGACTCACGGAGGTTGTCGACAGCTACTGCTGCAAGTCTTCTATCCAGAATTGAATCCTTGAGAATTTGGCTAGGTTGTCGACAGACGCCTCCTAGTTGTCGACAGCTACTGCTTGCCATGATTTTTTCAGAAGCATGTTAAGGCTTTCAGTGGTTGTCAACAAACGCATCCCGATTGTCGAAAACTACTGCTTGAATTTTTTTATCCATAGCTATTATCTAATGGTTGCTTCAAGTTGTCGACAGACAAGCCAGAGGTTGTCGACAACTACTGCAGGACTTCTTTGATCTCTTCTATTTCAGATTGAACTTGATATTTATACACTCCCTTGGATCATGTATTCTCCAACAAGAAAACACCATCAACTTAGATATCATCCTTAGATGTTCATGAATCAAGGTGGGATATTCTTCAATGGATAATGACCATGACTGAATATGACCATGACTGAATATCCACAATTGTTTATCGACATGTGTGTTACAAATGCCGACACATCAGTGCAGTCTAGTAAAAATCATCATCAAGACACATATGAATTATGTCATCATCAAAAACATCTCAACAAGGTATGCTCACACAAACATAACTTATCATTATGAATGTTCACATAATTGGAAACCATACATTCTCCCCTTTTTTGATGATGACAAAATCACATTCACATTTCTCCCCCTTTTTGACAACATCAAAAAGAATGGAAGGAAATATAAATGTCATCAAGGCACAGTGATCTTATACAACAACATAAAGGAAATATGAGTTCTTTTTCATTCAAAAGATTGCCAATATTACATTTGATTCACACAAGGCATACACATACATTTCAAAAGCTGACACATTGACCTTTGATTCTCCTACCCAACCATTGCCTTTCAAACCTAAAACCAAAAAAAATCTTCCTTGAAATATCTAAGAGTTGTCATCCCCTGGAGGAGTGGGATGACGGAGACCTTGAGCACCATAGGATGATACATTTGAAAAATTATCATCTTGAGGATTGGGAGGATTGTAAAAAGTTTGGAGATGTTGAAAGTCATCACGAAGCTTCATTACGCCATATTCCATGCCATCTAGATGTTTCTAAAGATGATCGTTACTCTCTTCAATTGCATCCATTCTAGTGTTTATGTGCTGCTTCAATTGATCAAATTGATTGTTGATATGTTGTGTAAGAGTTGTTTGATGTTGAGACTTCTGACCGCAAGAAAATACTTCAAATCTCCAGACGATAGGACTTGAGGAGCACTTTTGACTAGGGCTGTTCAAAATTTGGTTCAAACCGAAAAACCGAACCGAACCGACCGGTTCGGTTCGGTTTGGGTCCCTATGCAGTTCAATTTGGTTTCATTTTCTGAAATCGAGTAAACCGATTATATAAATAGTATGTGCATTAATTACTCATACAAAACATAACACAGTTGGCTAGCGCATGGGTGTGAAGGCTTTCGTGTTGTCGCAGGTTCGAAACTGGTTTCCCCCAAAAGAGTTTTTTTTTTTTCAAAACAGTGAATTTTTAGCAAAAAATTATGGCAAAGTTGGGATTTGAACCTTGAATCTGCCTTTGAAGAGTCAGCACTTCACCATCACGATAGGTGCGCAGTGTGGTAAAATATGCATTAAACTTCGGTTTAAACCGAATCGAACCGAATGGGTTGACCTTGGGATTCAGTTTAGTTTGGGTTGGCGAAAAAATGAACCAACCCAAACTGAACCGACCCGTGTTCAGCCCTACATTTGACATCTTGCTCACTTGGAATATCTGTAAGTTCCTCACTACTTTTAGTGATGTCCATTTGCTCATGTTGAGGTTCTTCTTCATCGTTGTCTTAATCTTTAGTGTCCTTTTATTCTTCAGCTTCTTGAACTTTCAAAGTTCTGGTGACTTTGCCTTGAACCATCTTATATCCCATCCTGTGTGCAGTGGTGATATCATAGGCACTTCTACTTCTAAGAATGACAATTTCACTTGAGGTAATGGGTATTCCAACAAAGGTTAGAATAGTGGTTGTGGAACAGGCATAAGGCATAGAGCGTTTAGGGTTGTTGAAGAACTGTTTGATAAGGTCAAACTTTAGAGAGGGAAGATTAATTTGTTGACCTTGTAGAAATAGTAAAAAAGGATTTTGTGAACCTCACTGACAAGTTCCCTACTGCCATCTTTTGGAATAATGAGAGTTGTGAACATGTAATGTATCATTCTATGAAGAGGTGGAAATGTATTGTCATTTAGTCTAATGATGGCTTTGATGGGATCATATGGTTGCTGGGTGATTAGAGTTAGAAATCAGAAGGATGTAAGTGGGTAAGGACATCTGCCCCAGTATTGGGTATTCGCAAAGCACGACTGAAAAGGTTGGGGGTCAGTTGGAATGTGATGCTTCTTACCGTAGTGTAAAAGTCATGATCCTCAAACATACCCAGATTATTTAAGAACTCTGTAACTGTTGTTGGTGAATATTTCTTCTGAGATTTCAAGAAGTGGATCCATCCTTCTTGATCATAAAGAGCTTGCAGACCTCCAAACATATCTTCCAGAGAGGGAAAATCAACATATCAAGGCTGCATAATCTTCTTGAAGACTCCTCTAACTCTACATAGATCAATGTTGTGTTGCACATTCAGCTCTGGAGTTCTTTCTACCCGATGTTTGATTCTCTGGTCCGTAGGTGCCCTAGAACTTTCTCCTTCTATTTGAGAGGACCTTCGTTGAGGAGAAGCAACCATCTTCCACCTTGGTGCCATGAGGAAGATGTAGCCAAAAGAAGTAGTGAAGAGAGATGAGGAGTGAGAGAGGTTGCAGAAGTAGGATGCACTGAAAGTGTCGCACTGGAGAGAAAGAGGGGTGAAGTTAAAAGAGAGGAAGGGTGGCTGTTGCTGGAAGAGGAAGAGGCGAGGAGGTGTGTGTCAACAACTAGGGTTATTTAAAACCCTTGGATGTGAACCAACACAAGTGGACCAGTTAGAATGTTAACCGGTACGAACTCAATTTAGAACTGGGTTCCGGTTGTCGACAACTATAGGGTTGTCTGTTGACAACCATTGAAAGAATGCATAGATCAAGCTTCTAATTTGAAAAGATAAAGATGTGTGTTTCAAACCAAATTTGAGGGAGAGAATAAAAGGATACACTCATTACAAGGTGTCATAAGCAATAATAGTAATTCATTTCATTTTTCACAGCGATTTGAAGATAATATTCTAAGAGCCTTGGGTAGTGTAGCAAGTAGATTACACCTTACAAACTAAATTTAATTTAAAATAACTCATTGAACAAAATCTTTGATGATGATTCACTTATGTTTTTATGATTTGAGGTTTAGATGAGCCCTGAAATGAATATTCTGATTAGCATTGACAAGAAACATTAAGAATTAGCTTGATTGAGAGAGGGGTGCTATACTATGTTTCATTTTTCAAAATAAATTATGTTTTTGGTGGGTTGGTGGTACTTTGGTGTTGTGTACACTTTTTGACGTGAAGGTAGACATTTGTGGTGCCAATACCCCCAGTTACTCAGTGTATTTAACCATTATAACATTTTAAGAGGTAATAGTTTTTACTTTTTGACGTGAAGACAGACATTTGTGATGCTAATGTGTCTAGTTACTCAGTATATCAACTATCATTTCACTACGTTTCCCTTTTTTTATTTAATTATGAGAGACAGGTAGCTTCTGTACCCATTTTTTTTAATCAATTCAAGTATTCAACAAATGTTCGAGGTCAATAGCTACTTCAAAATATTTATGTCAAGAGCCTTCTTACTTCTCAAAGCATTATAAGACATAAGAGTTTTCACAAAGGATACTCAATGAGGTTATTTAAAGAAATGAGGTTTGGTTAGTGATTTCTAGATGATACAACCCTTGACTCATCCTGCATATTTATCTTCTTAAAAAATATTGGAATTAATTCAATGCCATTTTTTATTATTTGGTTATGAAAAGTTGTAAAGAAATCTATGTCTTCAATTCTCCCCCTTAAAGATGTAGTGAACAATCTCATTCAAGATAGAATTCCAATGAAGTGTGTCTAAGAAATGTTGGATTATGAAGAAACAAGGACATGAATTTTCAAGGTTTTTGTCGACAAACAAAACACGTGTCAACAAGTACAGAGACATAAAAGCAATGGGTTTTGTGAAGGAATATCTATTGACAACAAGGTTTGAGCTGGTCGACAGCTAGTGTAGGGACAAAACTGATTCAGTTAGAAGAAGATTGTTTATCAACAAACCATGAGAGTTGTCGACAAAATAGATATGAAAATCTGTTTTTCAAGCACCTCACTCAAAGACCCTTTTTGATTTACTCCCCCTTAACATGTGCATGATACCAAGAAACTTTATGCTAACCACCATGTACAAAAAAATATGATTATGAACATGCAGACATAACCAGGCAAATAAAAATCACTTCATTTTGCAAATTCTAAGTTCCCTTCTTAAAGATGTGAATTGGTCTTCTGCTAGAGGTTTTGTGAAAATGTCAACCACTTGTTTTTCTGTTGGTATAAAATTTAGGTCAATGTTTTTGTTCGTAACTTAATCTCTCAAAAATTAATGTCTTATTTCAATGTGTTTAGTTCTTGAGTGTTGAATTGAGTTTTTAGAAAGATTGATAGAACTTGTGTTCTCACATAGGATAGGTGTGCATCCAATGTCAATATTATAATCAAACAATTGACTCTTGATCCACAACACTTGAGCTGCACAACTCCTTGCAGGTTATATTCTGCCTCCACAGTGGAAAGTGCAACTAATTGTTTCTTCTTAGATGCCCATGAAACCATGCACCCTCGTAAGAAATGACAAAAGCCACAAGTGCTCTTCCTATCTCTTTAGTAATTCCTTGGCATATTTCTCCTAATTGATGAAGAATCCATCTTCAAATTGTTTATCCTGCAAGCTAAGAAAAAATTGCAGCTCTCCCATAAGACTCATTTCAAACTCACTATGCATATGTTTGGAGAATTCTTCACACAGTGAAGGATTAGTGGAACCAAAGATTATATCATCCACATATACTTGAACTACAATGATCTGATTGTGGACATGCTTCATAAAAAGAGTTTGATCCACTTTACTTCTGGTGTAGTTTTTACTAACCAAGAAGTTGCTCAATCTGTCATACCATGTTCTTGGTGGTTGTTTTAGACCATAAAGAACTTTGTACAATTTATAGATATGGTTAGGGTTATAATGAATTTCAAAACCTGGTGGTTGTTCAACGAAAACCTCTTCCTTGATATAACCATTCAAAAAAGTAGTTTTTACATCCATTTGAAACAATTTAAATTTATTTGAACAAGCATATGCTAACATGATTCTCACAGCTTCTAACCTAGCTATTGTTGTAAAGGATTCTTCAAAATCTACCTCAAATTCTTGAATGTACCATTTTGCAACAAATCGAGCTTTATTCCAAAGCACTTTACCCTCTTCATTAAGTATGTTTCTAGAGATCCATCCAGTCCCAGTTATGGAGTTTTCAGTGGGCATGGAAATTAGACTCCAAACATTATTTTTTTGAAATTGATGAAATTCATTATGCATTGCCCCTATCTACGATTCATCAATTAAAGCTTCATCTAGGTTATTGGGTTCCACTTGAGAGATAAAAGCCATGTGATCTTGTTCAATTATATTCTTGAAATGTGATATTGTGTGAACCCCACCATGAACATTTCCTAGAACATTTTCAAGTGGATGATCCTTAGAATAATTGCAATTGATCCTTGTTCATGTACCAACACTATCTGTTGACGTAGTCTGGTTTGTTGTCAACCTGCTTGTGTTGTGTGTCGGCACATCTTCGTTTTCGGGTAATTCTTATGTTTCCAATGGCTGATTTGATTCCTTCATAAGGATGTCTGCATCATCTTCTTAATTTCTTCAAGAATTAGAGTGTGAGACCCCGAATTTTCTGTCATTTTATATTGTGCATGCGATATTCATCTGTCATAAATATAGTGCATGTATTAAAATTATGCATACTATAATTATTGAATTGTTCATATGCATATGCGTATATATATATTGTTTCTCGTGAACATAAGTAATTAGCAAATTACATATATGATGTACTTATTAAATACTATGCATGTTGTATTTATCTATTTCATGCATAATGTACATAACTATGTTGTATACGTGTGTTTATATATATTTATACATATGTCAATCTAAGTGTGCGTATGCAATAATTAAATTTTTGTTGTATAGATTCTTCTTAGTTAACTTATTGCATATTGCATCTTAATGATATCGTGCATGTATTATCTAAATATCGATGTGTATATTATGCTAATTATTCATGAATATTGTATGGAATTATACTTTGTACATATGTATATGTATATTCACCTTATGCATGTGATATCTATCTAAATAATTCTATATACATTAAGTTGTCCATAGTATATATGGTACTTAAATAATATTGAGCATATGATAGGTAAGTATTGTCATTTACCTTGTAAGTACATGTGAATTGTTTTTCGTACATGTATATCTTTAAGCGTGCATGCATAATCTTATTATCGATGTACGTGTTATATTATTTAGAACATACATGTTGGATGTAATTACGTTGGGTACATGAATGTATGCATATGTTTAACTTGGTACATATGATACTTATTCAATAACCATTAAATTATTTATGACTTGCATGATACCTAAATAATAGCGTATGTATTGCATTTATATGTTCGTGCATAATGCATGCAACTATGGTGTATATGCATAATATGTATGTTATTTCATGCATGTTATCTCTAATTGAGATTAGTACAAATTATATTTAAATAATGATATGTAATGCATGTAATTTATATAGTGAACGTAAATATATATTTATGCACACACTACGTTGTTGGAGCGTAATTGTACGTTACTTGGATGCATAATCGTGTTTTGGCCAAGTGAGACAGTTGGCGGCCGACACTGTGCCACTGACTGCTTGCCTCTGACTGGCGTCCAGATCGATGGAAGCCAATCATAGTGTTGGCGGCAGCCTATCAGGATGCCTACTCAAAGTTGACTACACCAGATGTTGACGTCAAGTTCCCTCCTATGTAACGATTTCAGATTTGGTAATGCTCGCATTTTGTCTGGTTCTAGTTTAGGAAACCCTTCTAAAGTCATAGGTAACCTACCCTAAAGCGTACCCAACCTACCCAGCTCTGTAAAAACACATCTTCTGGCCGCGCCAAGTCTTTTTGGTGTTTGTGAAACCCTAGCACTTCCTGTGAGAAAAGCTGAAGTTTCAAGGCTTCGATCCAGCGACTGGAGGAGTTTCTTGGAGAGCTACAATGATTGGAGGATAACTCAACCATCAAGGAGGCATCCCCAACTGCGAGGATCAACCCACAACAACTGAAGGACCAGATCTAAGAAGTTTTCGAGCACCTTCTTGGCAGGGCCGAGGAGGGTTTCATCGGCGAAGTTTGATCTTCTAGGAATTTATTAGAGCCAAGTAACCTATGTATATCATTCCTATACATGTCCCCTTAGGTCCCAGCATTTTTCCGAATTTTTCCTCGTGTCCTGGACCCTCCAATTTCCCCGTGCATGTGAGTGTTGTTTGCTGTGTGGAGGTTGGCGGCAACATCCTGTGCCGCCAAGCTCACGTGTTGGCGGCAAGAGATGGCGCAGTTGACTCAGTAGGCAGCCAGCACTGTGCAGTCAAGTTCCTCAGTGTTCTGAAAAAATATTGTTTGATCTTCTTAAGTTGTTTATGTGATTTCGGTATGAATGCATGCTGTAAATTTTATATGTTGTCAAGGGTGATCAGTAGGTCATGTCATGAGGTTTTACTGAATTTTCATGATTTATGTGAATTATTAAAATTCTGATAATCAGACTATGAGCATAAAATTACCATGTTTAATCTGTGTAAATAAGTCAATTGTGAGTAAGGGTTTCATGAATTTTCTGCAATCATGTGATGACTTTATTTACGCATTGGCACTGTTGGATTTGACTGTTATACTGAGATTCTTATTTTTGAGAAATTAGTGAGAAATACACCTATAATTTGATTTAATTGTTATAAATACATTTCCTATTCAGAAAAATCTGTAAAATTGTGTATGTATTATGTTTACTGTTCTTAACTTCTCATAAAAATTTCATGATGTTTTGATGACAGTAGATACTGTTATGGTTTTAAATGAGAAAATTGTCATGTTCAGCATGTTAGAGTTAATTATGTACAAATCAAGGATTAGTAGCATGTTAATATCTTATTTTAAGTTGTTTATCACTGTTAAATAGGAAGGTAAACTTCTGTAAATAGAAGTGTGAATATTATGCAAAGAGTATGTAAAATGGGATGAAAGCATGTATATGAACATGAGTAAAATGTGACAAGAATGATAATATGATTAATTTGTAAAATTGGGCCGAGATTGACACTCCTACCATAGGGGTCTGAGAGCTGTACTATAGAAAAGTCACTATGGAAGGCTCAACGTCGTGTATTAAATCCTAAGGGCATTAGGATGAAATCCTGGAGGTGGACAAGTACCACTGGTTAGAGTGGAGAGTGCTTCTCCCGGTCTGCGCAGTATCCAAGGTTTGTTACTAGCTTGCCCAGGTTTCAAATATGAGCAAGTGAAGTGCTAAGTGCTAGGTGATAAGCACTAAGTGATAAAGTGAGTGTTTTTCCTCTACTTGGTAGTTAGGACTATGTGTCACGGCAACATAAAAGATTAAATGTGAATATAGTGCAAAGTGATAAGTGAGTGTGGCAAGTGGTAAGTGAAATTGTTATGATATGTGATAAATGTGAATGCAAGAGATTGAAATGGAAGGAATGTAAATTGATGTGTAATGGAGAGTAATTGATAATGAGAGTACAAGTGCATGTGAAAACCAATGTAATAATGCATGTGTGTATATTTATGTCATTCATGTGTTACCATCATAATTGTATTATCATGTTTAATACCATGTTCAATATTATGTGATATAGTTTAAAATCTCCATATGATAGCGTGCATGAATTTGTGCATGCAAACATGTAAAGGAATGCAGTGTGGAAAAATATGCATGTAGATTTGTCAAATGAATAAGATGGCATGTGAACAAGTGTGAATCATTGTAATTAAGTTTAATTCATGTCAAAACAGCAAGCAAAATGAGATTGTGATTATGATAAACACATGAAATAATGTCTAAGTTCCATGATATAATTATTATTCATTTAGTAGATAGTTTCATGCTTAATTTGTAAATAATTGCCATCCGATTTGAATATGTTTTAGATCTTCAATCCCTGTTTAATAAAGGTGATATCATTGTGACTTATTCATATTAAAACAGCAAATGAAGTGTGTAGATAAGTGAGAAAAATGCATGTGAATTATGATTAGATATCATGTTAGGTTGCTATCTACTTTATGCTTAATTCCATGTTATAGTTGATAGAGTTGTTCAAGGATATGGATAATGTTTACATTAATAAATCATGTTACATGATAGGTGTTTAAGAGTGCATATGTTCATGTCATGTATGTACTAATATGATTATGCCTAATTATGATAGAATGTTTAGTATCATGTTATGTAGTTATTAAAAAGCATATGCAAGTGTCATGAGAGTACGATAATTTATACATTAAAACAGCAAGTTAAGTGTGTGAATAAATGATATAATTGTATGAGAAATTGGCTAGATACCATGCTAGGAGTGTTCATTATCTTGTACATAACCTTGTGTCTTAAATTGGTAAAAATTGTGCAATGATATGATAAAAATTTGAACCATGTATCATAGGACATTCCATGTGTAGAGAACTTGTGTAGGTGTATATTATCTTCCATGTTTTTAATATGAGCATGTGTTAACTAGAAATGTGTTTGGGTGAATTATGTGTAATTGAACATAAGAAACATGTGCCATGTAAATTGTTATGGTTGGAATGATAGCATGTGTTCATTAATGTTAGCAGCTTATTATGTATGTGATATGTATAAGGTTGATGTTTTAGATTACTTGCTGAGTCTTGTAAGACTCATACTTGCTTCGGCGTACAGGTGTGACAAGTTTTCCGTAGCTGAGGAGAGAATAGTGAAGGTCAACGCCGCATTTAAGGAGTAGTTACTTGTGGAGATTTTTTTTTGTAGTTACTTTATTTCATAGTTGAATAATGTTATTCATATGGACAATGTAATGGACAATGTAGTTCTTTTAAAGTTGTAATAACGTGGACTCTAGCATTTTTTTTTACTATATAGACTGTGGAATGCGTGATGATGATGGAATGAAGTTTATTATTTCTTTTATTTAAGTTGTACTCAATTAATATTCATGGACATATCAACCTTATCGTTTAGTGTTGGGTTACTATCCCACTGTGACGACGCTCTTTATACCGATGGGGATTGGTATAATTGTACCAGTATAAGGAGGGACGTTACAGAGATGGTATCAGAGCAACCAAGGTTGAGACTGTACATGAATAAACTATCATCTCACAATATTGTAAAGTCTTTATAGAAATTTGTCCATATGTGTAGAAAGTAATAATAATGAATGAAAGCTAGTTAAGAAAATATATAGTATTTAGTAACTTAGATCCTAACTAGATTGAATTGTTTTGTAGGCAATGGTAAGTCATGGTAAGCGTGGTGATCGGACTAGGGAGTATGCACAGAGTCGCAAGGTAGATAAGTTTATAATGAAGCTTAGACCATCACTGAGAGCCAGACTCTTGGAATCTGACCCTGACACTCTAGAAGAGGCTCTTAGAATGGTAAGTAAGCAAAAGGGTAGAGTGGTCGCACAAGGGAGAGGCACCCGAGTGCGAGCGATGCGACAAATGTCATGGCGGATACGTATGCTGGTTAAAAGAAGGAAGATGCCTAAAGTGTGGCAGCAAGGATCATTGGATTAAAGGGTGTCCGAATCTGAAGGAGATCGATCCACGAGATGCCCCAACAACTGCAACGACAGAGCTAGCAACACCAGCTAAGAAAAATGAGGATCATATCTTATTTCCGGAGATGGCATAGACGACGTCACCACAGGTACGCGATGCGATCTTCGAGGACGAAGATCTTTTTCTAGGGGGGGAGAGTGTGAGACCCCAAATTTTTTGTCATTTTATATTGTGCATGCGATATTCATCTGTCATAAATATTGTCCATGTATTAAAATTTTGCATGCTATAATTATTGAATTGTTCATATGCGTATATATATATTGTTTCTCGTGAACATAAGTAATTAGCAAATTTCGTATATGACGTACTTATTTAAATACTATGCATGTTGTATTTATCTATTTCATGCATAATGTACATAACTATGTTGTATACGTGTGTGTATATATATTTATACATATGTCAATCTAAGTGTGTGTATGCAAGAATTAAATTTTTGTTGTATAGATTCTTCTTAGTTAACTTATTGCATATTGCATCTTAATGATATTCTGCATGTATTATCTAAATATTGATGTGTATATTATGCTAATTATTCTATGAATATTGTATGGGATTATACTTTGTACATATGTAAATATGTATGTTCATCTTATGCATGTGATATCTATCTAAATAATTCTATATACAATAACTAGTCCATAGTATATATATGGTACTTAAATAATATTGAGCATATGATAGGTAAGTATTGTCATTTACCTTGTAAGTACATGTGAATTATTTTTCGTACATGTATATCTTTAAGCGTGCATGCATTATCTTACTATCAATGTACGTGTTATATTATTTAGAAACATGCATGTTGGATGTAATTACGTTGAGTACATGAATGTATGCATATGTTTAACTTTGTACATATGATACTTATTTCAATAACCATTAAATTATTTATGACATGCATGATACCTAAATAATAGCGTATGTATTGCATTTATATGTTCGTGCATAATGCATGCAACTATGGTGTATATGCATATATATGTATGTTATTTCATGCATGTTATCTCTAATTGAGATTAGTACAAATTATATTTAAATAAATTATATGTAATGCATGTAATTTATATAGTGAATGTGAATATATTTATTTATGCACACACTACGTTGTTGGAGCATAATTGTACGTTACTTGGATGCATAATCGTGTTTTGTCCAAGTGAGATAGTTGGCGGCCGACACTGTGCCACTGACTGCATGCCTCTGATTGGCATCCAGATCGATGGACGCCAATCACAGTGTTGGCGGCAGCCTATCTGGATGCCAACTCAAAGTTGACTACACCAGATGTCGACGTCAAGTTCCCTCCTGTGTAACGGTTTCAGATTTGGTAATGCTCGTGTTTTGTCCGGTTCCAGTTTAGGAAACCCTTCTAAAGTCATAGGGAACCTACCCTAAAGTGTACCCAACCTACCCAGCTCTTTAAAAACACATCTTCTGGTCGCGCCAAGTCTTTTTGGTGTTTGTGAAACCCTAGCACTTCCTGTGAGAAAAGCTGAAGTTCCAAGGCTTCGATCCGGCGACTGGAGGAGTTTCTTGGAGGGCTACAATGATTGGAGGATAACTCAACCATCAAGGAGGCATCCCCAACTGCGAGAATCAACCCACAACAACTGAAGGACCAGATCTAAGGAGTTTTCGAGCACCTTCTTGGCAGGGCTGAGGAGGGTTTCATCGGCGAAGTTTGATCTTCTAGGATTTTATTAGAGGCAAGTAATCTATGTATATCAATCCTATACATGTCCCCTTAGGTCCCAGCATTTTTCCGAATTTTTCCTCATGTCATGGACCCTCCAATTTCCCCATGCATGTGAGTGTTGTCTGCGTAGTCTGCTGTGTGGAGGTTGGCGGCAAAATCCTATGCCACCAAGCTCATGTGTTGGCGGCAAGATATGGCGTAGTTGACTCAGTAGGTGGCCAGCATTGTGCGGTCAAGTTCCTCAGTGTTCTGAAAAATTACTGTCTGATCTTCTTAAGCTGTTTCTGTGATTTACGGGTATGAATGCATGATGCAAATTTTATATGTTGTCAAGGGTGATCAGTAGGTCATGTCATGAGGTTTTACTGAATTTTCATGATTTGTGTGAATTATTAAAATTCTGATAATCGGACTATGAGCATAAAATTACCATGTTTAATCTGTGTAGATAAGTCAGTTGTGAGTAAGGGTTTCATGAATTTTCTACAATCATGTGATGACTTTATTTACGCATTGGCACTGTTGGATTTGACAGTTATATTGAGATTCTTATTTTTGAGAAATTAGTGAGAAATACACCAATAATTTGATTTAATTATTATAAATACATTTCCTATTCAGAAAAATCTGTAAAATTGAGTATGTATTATGTTTACTGTTCTTAACCTGTCATAAAAATTTCATGATGTTTTGATGACAGTAGATACTGTTATGGTTTTAAAAGAGAAAATGGTCTTGTTGAGCATGTTAGAGTTAATTATGTATAAATCAAGGATTAGTAGCATGTTAATATCGTATTTTAAGTTGTTTATCACTGTTAAATAGTAAGGTAAACTTCTGTAAATAGAAATGTGAATATTATGCAAAGAGTATGTAAAATGGGATGAAAGCATGTATATGAGCATGAGTAAAATGTGACAAGAATGATAATATGATTAATTTGTAAAATTGAGCCGAGATTGACACTGCTACCATAGGGGTCTGAGAGCTGTACCATAGAAAAGTCCCTATGGAAGGCTCAACATCGTGTATTAAATCCTAAGGGCATTAGGATGAAATCCTGGAGGTGGACAAGTACCACTGGTTAGGGTGGAGAGTGCTTCTCCCGGTCTGCGCAGTATCTAAAGTTTGTCACTAGCTTGTCTAGGTGACAAATATGAGCAAGTGAAGTGCTAAGTGCTAGGTGATAAGCACTAAGTACTAAAGTGAGTGTTTTTCCTCTACTTGGTAGTTAGGACTATGTGTCATGGCAACTTAAAAGATTAAATGTGAATATAGTGCAAAGTGATAAGTGAGTGCGGCAAGTGGTAAGTGAAATTGCTGTGATATGTGATAAATGTGAATGCAAGAGTAATTGAAATGGAAGGAATATAAATTGATATGTAAGGGAGAGTAATTGATAATGAGAGTACAAGTGCATGTTAAAACCAATGTAATAATGCATGTGTATATATTTATGTCATTCATGTGTTACCATCATAATTGTATTATCATGTTTAATACCATGTTCAATATTATGTGATATAGTTTAAAAATCTCCATATGATAGTGTGTATGAATATGTGCACGCAAACATGTAAAGGAATGCAGTGTGGAAAAATATGCATGTAGATTTGTCAAATGAATAAGATGGCATGTGAACAAGTGTGAATCTATGTAATTAAGTTTAATTCATGTCAAAACAGCAAGCAAAATGAGATTATGATTATGATAAATACATGAAATAATGTCTAAGTTCCATGGTAGAATTGTTATTCATTTAGTAGATTGTTTCATGCTTAACTTGTAAATAATTGCCATCCGATTTGAATATGTTTTAGATCTTCAATCCATGTTTAATAAAGGTGATATCATTGTGACTTATTCATATTAAAACTGAAAATGACGTGTGTAGATAAGTGAGAAAAATGCATGTGAATTATGATTAGATATCATGTTAGGTTGCTATCTACTTTATGCTTAATTCCATGTTCTAGTTGATAGAGTTGTTCAAGGATATGGATAATGTTTAGATTAATAAATCATATTACATGATAGGTGTTTATGAGTGCATATGTTCATGTCATATATGTACTAATATGATTATGCCTAATTATGATAGAATGTTTAGTATCATGTTATGTAGTTATTAAAAAGCATATGCAAGTGTCATGAGAGTATGTTAATTTATACAATAAAACAACAAGTTAAATGTGTGATGAAATGATATAATTGCATGAGAAATTGGTTATATACCATGCTAGGAGTGTTCATTATCTTGTACATAACCTTGTGTCTTAAATTGGTAAAAATTGTGCAATGATATGATAAAGATTTGAACCATGTATCATAGGACATTCCATGTGTAGAGAACTTGTGTAGGTGTATATTATCTTCCCTATTTTTAATATGAGCATGTGTTAATTAGAAATGTGTTTGGGTGAATTATGTGTAATTGAATATAAGAAACATCTGCCATGTAAATTGTTATGGTTAGAATGATAGCATGTGTTCATTAATGTTAGCGGCTTATTGTGTATGTGATATGTATAAGGTTGATGTTTTAGATTACTTGCTGAGTCTTGTAAGACTCATACTTGCTTCGGCGTACAGGTGTGACTGGTTTTCCGTAGCTGAGGAGAGAATAGTGAAGGTCGATGTCGCATTCAAGGAGTAGTTACTTGTGGAGATTTTCTTTTGTATTTACTTTATTTAATAGTTGAATAATGTTATTCATATGGACAATGTAATGGACAATGTAGTTCTTTTAAAGTTGTAATAATGTGGACTCTAGCATTTTCTTTTACGATATAGACTGTGGAATGCGTGATGATGATGGAATGAAGTTTATTATTTCTTTTATTTCTGTTGTACTCAATTAATATTCATGGACATATCAACCTTATCGTTTAGTGTTGGGTTACTATCCCACTGTGACGACGCTCTTTATACCGATGGGGATTGGTATAATCATATCGATATGAGGAGGGACGTTACATAGAGTCATCAATATTCTCATGATGTTCATCAAAGATGACATGTGGAGTTTCTTCCACAATTCTTGATTCATTATTGAAGACTCTGTATAACCTTGAATGTTCAGAATAGAACCTACATCACTTTTCTTTTCAAATTTATCTAAATCTTGTTTATCATTATTATGAATGTATACTTTACTTCCAAAAACTCTAAAGTAAGAATGCGAGGTTTCTTATTTTTGAGAAGCTCATGGGAAGTTTTCTTTAGGGCTGGTCTTACCATAACTTCGTTCATGATGTAGCATGAAGTGTTTATTGCTTCTACCCAAAAACTTTATGAAAGTTGGCTTTCAATTAGCAAATTGTGGGCCATTTCAACCAATGTCCTATTCTTCCATTCAACTACTCCATTCTGTTCAAGAGTTCTTGGTGAGGCAAATTTGTGTTCAATTCCTTTGCTCCTATAGAAATCAAAAAACAAGTAGTTGTCAAATTCTCTTCCATGGTTAGTGAGTATTGAGTAAATTTTATTTGTGTTTCCCTGTTCAATCTTATTAAAGAAGTTCTGAAAGTTCTTAAGGGTGTCATTTTTGTGAGACGATAAGAAAACCTAGGAAAATCTAGAATAGTCATCAACAATGACAAACCCAAAGCAATAGCCACTAAGACTGAGTGTCCTAGTAGGACCAAAAAGATCCATATGCAACAGTTCAAAAGACTTTGATGTTATTAAAGGTGCAAGGGATTTGAAAGAATTTTTAGTTACTTTTCCTTGACAACATGCGGAACAAATACTAGCATTTTTCTTTTTTCTTTATTTTTGGAAGGCCATTTATAAGATTAAGTCTAATCAAAAATTTTAAAACATTTTCACTTGCATGACCTAGCCTACGGTGCCACAGTTGAAAGAGATCATGTTGATTTGCATCCAAACATAAATTCTCATTCCTCTGTTCATTCACGTCAACTAGATAGTCATTGTTCATTCTCATACCAACAAATTTGAATTTTCCAGATTCCTTTTCAATGAGTTCACATGCATCAGAGTCAAATATTACCTTAAGACCCCTGTCACACAAGTGACTGATGCTAAGCAAATTATGATCAATCCCTTTGACAAGTATCAGATTTTCAATGGAATATAAGAGATTCTTACCAACATTTCCTGTGTCAAAGATTTGGCCTTTGTTTTTATCTCCAAAGATTACCTGACCTCCATCTCTTTCAACCAAAGAATAGAATTTTCCTTTGTCGCCTATTATATACCATGAACAGCCACTATCAACATACCATTTATCCTTCTTGTGAGCTGTATGGCTGTAACACCCCACTTAGACCCAGTCTAGTTATACCAACTCTCATCGAGTCCAACAGACGTGCTACATAGGGAACACACCCCAACATATATCAAATGTAGGTTAATTCATTCATAAATAAATACTAGTTCAGCGGAAATAAAGAACGTCTCATCAACTTTAATACCAACTCCATAGTCCATCAAAGAAGTCCATAATAGCTATATAGCTTAAATATAATGTTCATAACATAAGCAAATCCTCACATACAAATGTCACTCAATCGCACAAGCTACCCAAAAATGGATTACCAATCTAACTTATATATAATGGTTTCAAATCAAATTATTGCATATAGATTTCAGCAATCATACTACTTGCAAAATAATCATTTACTAAATACATCTTAAGTCAAAAGTGTGTACAAATGCTACTTGTATAAGGCATGAATTTAAGACATGGTGCTAACCTCATAAAGTTTATTTTTGTAAAGAGATTTCAGATCTGATCATGATGACATAAATTTAAGTATTAGCATGGTATATTTGTCATACATGGTTTCAAGAGTTTGCATAATTTAAGCATGCCTACTAAACATTCATCCGAATGGAATTAAGACTAGTATTACATAAAGTCATTATAAAGCTGAAAACAAATATTTTGCATAACATATACGTATGTACAAATTTTGACAAGACACAGCCCAAACCACTCATTAGAAGTCAGATAGACATATGAATATATACTCATCACCTAGGCAAATAGTGATAGAGTCTTGGTTATTGCACAATACTGGAGGGAAGCCCTCCCCACCTTAACCAGTGGTACTTGTCCACCTCCAGAATTTCTTCCCATGCCCTGGGGAACATATAACATATTGAACATTTCCATAGGGGCATTACTTTGGTCATGTTTCAGATTACTTCTATGGTGGCAGTGTCTTATTGGTCGGATACAAAATCATATACAAATTTCTCCATATTCAAATGCAACATAACATGCTGCCAAATTATATACACATATTCAGATGATGACAGAGACATATTTCTGATTTATTACATGTTGTATTTTCTGAGAATTTTCCCACAATCATTTTAATAGAACACATTTCTCATGATGATAACAGACTAAAAATAGTTATTGATATCACAAAATTTGGCCAGAATATGTCCCTATTGTCATGAATCAAACTAGTAACTTTTAATGATTTTCTGGCATATACTCTAATTTCCGCAGTAATCAAATAAGTGATATAAAAGAAGAAATATTCATCACAATGAAACCACCTATCAACCTAGTTCAATATTTTTGCTGAGTGTATATTATAATCACACAAACAACTATTTAAAATCTCACGAATTTTAGAATTCATAAAATATTTATTAAATTAAAATATTGCTACTAATTTTTATTTTTCAATCATGGAAATTATAGAAAACAATCAAATTTGGATTCCAGACATATCAAAGCATGAACATACCCCTGACATGTATCTCTACATAGAAATCACAATTTTTTATCATGAACATGCATCAAATATAAAATTTCCTAATAAATCTATGCTTAATTACAGAATTCAAAAAATTACCGTAAAATCATGTTGACTACAGAAATTAACCCAATTTGCAGTATGGAAAAAAGTTAACCAATTTAACCCTACACATTTCACAGAAAGTCCATTCGAAGTTTGAACACAAAAATATAAATCCAAATGTAAAAACAGGTGAAAATAATGGACAGAAGAACTTGACGGTAACACTATTGCCGTTAACTTTAATTAACGGCAAGAAAGTTGACGTTAAGTTCATCCTTGACGATAGTCAAGGTTGACGTTAACCTGACAGAAAACTAGAACCCTTCCAGAACTCATATAAAACTCGAATCCGACTGTTGTTTTAATTTTTAAAATCATGGAAAATTGTAAAAAGGTAGAATCTATGGTTGGAAACCCGATCCCTAGGTTACTTGCCTATGAAACACCAAATAAACCACAGATTTAGCCAATGAAACCCGCCTTGGCCCACCAAGGCAATCCTCTTTCCAAGGTAAAATCCTTGATCAGCAGATCTACAATGGCACGAGCACGTTGGAGACACCTTTAGCCTTCAAAAACACACCCTTCCAACTCGTTGATGCTTGATCTTTGCCTCCATGAAGATCAAATCGCCGGATGTCTTCAACCTTTGTTGAGACTTGGAGAAACTCCCCAAAAAATGGGTCTAAGATGACTAACCCACCCTTTTATAAAAGGAATGGCCTCCTATACTCGGTCCACGAGGGTGGGAGACGTAACCCCCAAGCGTTTCCTAAAATTTAGCCCTTACCATAACTTCCACAAGAGCTTGACTGCGAAAATTTCATTGTCTACACCGGAAGAAGTTGACGTCAAGGTTTCCTGCCGTTTACACGAAGTTGACGTCAATCGATATGGATGTTTACCTGAAGTTGATGGCAAGGGATGTTGCCGTTAACCTGCTGTTGACGGAAGTCGATGTTGCCGTCAGCAACACAGGTCGACACAGCCTACATCCAATCCGAGAACAGACCATTCCCCTCTACAGAATACTAAACTACACACATATCTATACAGAAATTCTTAAACACACAATAAAATAGACAACAATTGAAATTAAAATCTAGGAATAAAATTTCATGGCATCACACTCTCTCCCCCTCAAGATAATCTTTCTCCTCGAAGATTGACTCACCGAAAAAATGTGGATACTTCATCTTCATCTCTTCTTATAACTCTCAAGTTGCTTCTTCTTGTGCAGAATTCTTCCACAAGACCTTCACTAAGGGAATTCTCTTAGACCTCAAGTGTTGAACCTTACGGTCTAAAATCTTTATGGGATGCTCCACAAAGGATAAATGTTGCTGCAAATCCACCCTCTCATAAGTAAGAACATGAGATGGATCTCGTATATACCTTCTTAGCATAGAAATGTGAAAGACTAGATGGATGTTTGCCATAGATGGTAGTAATGCCAATTGGTAAGCCACATTTCCAACCTTCTTCAAGATCTCAAATGGTCTAATAAACCTTGGATTCAACTTTCCACACTAACCAAATCTAATCACCCCCTTAGTTGGAGAGACCTTAAGGAAAACATGCTCTCCCACCTCAAACTCCAAACCCTTCCTTCTATTATCCGCATAGCTTTTCTGCCAGTCTTGAGCTGCCTTTAACCTTTGCTGAATTTGTTGAATTTTACTAGATGTTTCTTGCACAATTTCCAATCCAACCAAGTGTTTATGACCAGCCTCTTCCCAACACAAAGGAGATCTACAAGGTCTGCCATACAAAGCCTCAAATGGAGCCATACCTATGCTTGCATGGAAACTATTATTATAGGCAAACTCCACAAGAGGTAAATGTCGTTTCCAATCACCCTTCCAATCTAGAGCACATGCCCTCAACATGTCTTCAAGAGTCTGGATTGTCGTTTTGGACTGTCCATCCGTTTGTGGGTGAAATGCTGAGCTAAGCTTCACTTGTGAACCAAGAGCATCCTGCAAACCTTGCCACAACCTTGAAGTAAACCTTGGATCACTATCCAAAATGATGGATTTTGCAACCCCATGCAATCTAACAATATTATCCACATAAAGTTTGGCTAAACTCTTAACAGACTGCTTCTTTTTCATAGGCAAGAAATGTGCGGTCTTGGAGAATCTATCCACAATCACCCAAATAGAGTCATTGTCCCTAAAAGATCTGGGCAAACCTAAGACAAAATCTATGGTAACTTCCTCCCATTTCCATAACGGAATGTTAATCTTCTGCATCAATCTTGATGGCCTCTGTCGTTCTGCCTTCACTTGTTGATATGTCAAGCATCTAGCCACAAAATCAGCCACATCTCTTTTCATACCTTGCCACCAAAAAGTTTGTTTCAGATCTTGATACATCTTACCACTACCTAGATGTATTGTGAATTTGGACCTGTGAGCCTCTTCCAAAATTTGCTTCCTAACATCAGCAACGTCTGGCACACATACTCTATGCTGAAATCAGATAACACCTTCCTCATCACGAGAAATGCCTACCTTTCGTATCATTTCTTGCAATCTAGGATCATCCTTCTGACCTTCCACCACATTGTCTAGTATAGAAGACCTGATAGACAACTGAGACACAAAAGCTTGGCACAATTGTGATTCAACCTCCACTAAGGCACAAGTTGCATCTTCCATCATCTTCCAATCCTTCTGCATCGCGGTCCTCTTTCTGCTGAGCGCGTCGGCTACCACATTAGCCTTTCCTGGGTCATAATGCAACTCAAAATCATAGTCCTTTAAGAACTCAATCCATCTCCTCTGCCTCAGATTTAGCTCCTTCTATGAGAACAAGTATTTGAGACTTTGATGATCAGTTAATACCTCAAACTTGACACCATAAAGATAGTGTCGCCAGATCTTGAAAGCATGAACTACTACTGCCAACTCCAAATCATGGGTTAGGTAGTTACGCTCATGCTCCTTTAATTGACAAGAAGCCATAGGTAACCACTTTCCCATCCTGCATAAGCACACAACTGAGACCAATGTGAGAAGCATCTATATAGATCGTAAAACCATCCACCCCACTAGGTAGAACTAACACAGGAGCAGAAGTCAATCTACTTCTCAACTCTTTGGAGCTCTGTTTGCATTCCTCGGCCCATACAAACTTAACTCCCTTCCTTGTTAGCTTGGTCAACGGTGCTGTAATGGATGCAAAGCTTTCTATAAAGCGGAGGTAATAACCAGCTAATCCCAAGAAACTCCGTACCTCAGATGGTGATCTTGGAGTCTCCCATTCTAACACTGCCTTCACCTTAGATGGATCCACAGTTATACCATCTCTCGAAATCACATGTCCAAGGAAATGTACTTCCTTCATCCAAAAGTCACACTTACTGAACTTGGCAAACAGTTTGTTTTCTCTTAAAACTTCTAGCATAGTCTTCAAATGCTCCCTGTGAGACACTTCATTAGGAGAATATATAAAAACATCATCTATGAAGACCACTACAAAACTATCCAGATACGACCTAAATACCCGATTCATCAAGTCCATGAATGCTGCTGGGGCATTCTTCAGACCAAAAGGTAGTACTAGAAACTCATAATGACCATACCACGTCCGAAAAGCCGTCTTAGACGTGTCATCGGCCTTTATTCGGAGTTGGTGGTAGCCTAAGCGAAGATCTATCTTAGAAAATACCGAAGCTCCCTACAATTGATCAAATAGGTCATCAATACGGGGTAAGGATACCTGTTCTTGATTGTTACTTGATTAAGCTTCCGATAATCAATGCAAAGCCTCATCGAACCATCCTTCATCTTAACAAACAGGACTGGAGCTCCCCATGGTGAAGAACTTGGATGAATGAAACCCTTGTCCAACAAGTCCTGCAATTGCTTTCTAAGCTCTACTAGCTCTACTGGTGCCATACGATAAGGTGCCTTAGAAACAGGAGTAGTACATGACATCATCTCAATAGCGAACTCAATCTCTCTTTCCGGTGGCAAACCAGAAAGATCCTCTGGAAAGACGTCTGCGTAATCACGAACAACCTCAATCTAATCAATACGTGGTGTTTCAGTGTCCTTAGACACAACCACACTAGCCAAGTATGCACTGCAACCTTTGCTCAACATTATGGCCACCTTCATTGCCGATATCACAAACTTTTATGGGATGTGAAAACTCATCCTCACCTGGAATGCGGAAAATAATCTTCTTCTTTTGAAAATCTAGCAAAGCATAATTCTCCTCCAGCCAATCTAAACCCAGAATGGCATCGTAGTCCTTCATCTTCAATAGATAAAAGCACCCTGCCAAATCCCGCTCTTCTATGCACACATATAATGAGGGAAAACACTTCTTAGTGATCATAGCTCTTGCTGGTGTATGCGCAGACAATGGAATCTCCAAATCTATAGCTTCTGCATCAGACTCTTTAAGCAACACCTTTGCAAACCTCTCAGACACAAAAGTGTGTGTAGCACCAGTGTCAAAAAGAACTCTAGCATGAATACCCATAATAGGAATTGTACCTTCAGTCACATGCTCTGCCTGCTCTGCGTCTTCTTTGGCCAATGTAGACACTCGGGCCTGGGCCTGGGGTCTTCCTGCCGATTTCTCTATTGCTGACGCCACTGCTGTTGCTGTCTTCTATGCCATCTTTGGGCAATATTTTATCTTGTGGCCCTTGTCTCCATAACGAAGACATCTTCCTGCACTCAAACAACATACCTCCCCTCCATGCCTTTTGTCGCAATGAGTACGCAAGGGCTTGCCTTCTTGTTCAAATCTTCCTTGCTATTGTGCTCTCTTCCCATAGTCAGGTACCTACTGAGGTACATAGACTTCCTTTTTCTTCTTGTCCTGCCTCAGAAATGGTGATGCCGACATCTTGGAAGTAGCCTTCTTCTCTTCAAAGTAATGCTCCATCTCACTTTCTTGCCTGCATGCCGTGCTAAACGCTTCCTCCATGGTACGATGATCAAAAGCCACAAGTCTGGTATGCAATGACGGTCTGAGCCCCATCACAAACTTCTTCACCTTCCTTCTTTCATCAGCCACAATATGAGGTGCATACTTTGATAGCTCTACAAATCTGGCTTCATACTCCAGCACACTCATAGATCCCTGGGTCAAAGATAGGAATTCCTACTCCATCTGATCCTGCACATGCTCAGGAATGAACTTAGCCTTGAATAGGTGAGTAAATTCATCCCAAGTCACTTCCTGCACTCCATCTCAAATCTGGTGCGCAGTGTGGATGTCCACCATACATTAGCCCTCTCCTGAAAAGAGTATATCTACATTAGGCATAACCAACCACACTATAATGCTTCATAAGTAAATATTGCCTTATAATTACCTGCAACATGTAAGTTCCCAAACTAACTTTATCCTCCTCAGCATAGCGAATGGCTCTAAAACTCTTATGTGATACCTTGAAATCTTATTCATAGTTTTTAATTTCAATTGGTATCTATTTTATTGTGTATTTAGAAATTTCTTTCTATATATGTGTGTAGTATAGTATGTTGTTGAGTAGTATGGTCTATTCTCGGGTTGGATGCAAAGTCGACCTATGTTTCTGATGGCAACATCGACTACTGTCAACAGCAGGTTAACGACAATATTCCTTACCGTCAACTACAGGTAAACGTCCATATCGATTGACGTATACTCTGTGTAAACGGCAGTAAACCTTGACATCTACTTCTTCCAGAACAGACATAAAAAATTTTGCAGTCCAGCTCTGGTGGAGTTATAGTAAGGGCTATAATTTAGGAAATGCTTGGGGGTTATGTCTCCTACCCTCATGGGCAGAGGATGGGAGGCCAATCCTTTATAAAAAGGGTGGGTTAACCTTCTTGAAACCGTTTTGGGGAGTTTCTCCAAGTATCAAAGAAGGTGGAAGGAATTTGGCATTTTGATCTTTGTGGAGACAAAGACCAAGCAGCAACAAGTTTAAAGGGTGTACCTTTGAAGGTGAAGGCGTCTCTAAGGTGCTTATACCATCGGAGACCTGCTGATCTAGGATTTTAACCCGGAGGGAGGACTATCTTGGTTGGCCAAGGCAGACTTCATCGGCTAAATCCGTTGATTTCTTGGTGTTTTAGAGGCAAGTAACCTAGGGATCAGGTTCCCAACCTTATATTTTACCTTTTTATGATTTTTTCATGATTTAAAAAATTTACAAAACAGTCGGATTTGGGGTTTATATGAGTCTCGGAAGAGTTCTGGTTTCCTATCAGGTCAACATCAACCTTGACTGCCATCAAGGATGAACTTAACGTCAACCTTTTTGCCATCAATTGAGGTTAACGACAACAGGGTTGCCGTCAAGTTCTTCTGTTCATTATTTTTACTTATTTTTACATGTTGATTTATATTTTGTGTTCAAACTTTGAATGGACTTTCTGTGAAATGGGTAGGGTTAAGTAGGTTAACTACTTATCATACTATAAATTGGGTTAATTTCTGTAGTCACCATGATTTTAGGGAAATTTTTTGAATTTTGAAATTAAGCATAAATGTAATAGAAGATTTTATATTTGATGCAGGCTAGTAATAAAATTGTGATTTCTATGTAGAAGTACATGTCAGGGATATATTCATATTGTGTTGGATCTGAAATTCGAATTTGAATATTTTTTGTAATTTCCATGACTGAAATACAAAAATAGTAGTACTATTTTAATTTGGTAAATAGTTTTTGAATTCCAAAAATCTTGATATTTTGAAAATTGATTTGTATGATTATGATTTACACTTAGTAAAAATATTGAACCAGGTTGATAGACTGTTTCATTGTAGTGAATAATTATCTAATAATATCACTGATTTGATTACTACGAAAATTAGAATATATCCCAGAAAATCATGAAAAATTCTTGATTTGATTCATGACCATAAAGACATGTTTTGAAAAAATCTTGTGAAATTGTGATGTCTGTAACTATTTTATTCTGATTATCATCATGAGAAATGTGTTCTAGTGAAAGGATTTGTGGGAAAATGTTTAGAAAATACAGCATGTGATAAATCAAAAATATGTCTCTATCAGCATCTGAACATATGTATATCATTTGGCCGCATGCTATGTTGCATTTGAATATGGAGAAATTTGTATATGAATTTGTATATGGCTAATAAGACACTGTCAACATAGAAGTAATCTGGAACAAGACCATAGTAACGCCCCTATGGAAATGTTCAATATGTTATATGTTCCTGAGGGCACGAGAAGAAATCCTAGAGGTGGACAAGTACCACTGATTAAGGTGGGGAGGGCTTCCCCTGGTATTGCGGAATAACCAAGACTCTATCACTATCTGCATAGGTGATGAGTATATGTTCATATGTCTATCTAACTTCTAATGGGTGGTTTGGGCTGTGTCTTGGCAAAATTTGTACATATGTATATGTTATGCAAAAAGTTTGTTTTCAGCTTTATAATGATTTCATGTAATACTTGTCTTATTTCCATTCGGGTGAATGTTTTGTAACCATGCTTAATATGTAAACTCTTGAAACTATGTATGACAATTGTACCATGTTAATACTTGAATTTATGTCATCATGATTAGAGCTGAAATCTTTTTGCGAAGTTAAACATTATGAAGTTGGGTTTATGTCTTAAACTCATGCTTTATTCAAGTAACAATTGCCCTCACTTTTGACTTAAGATGTGATAAATGATTATATTACAAGTAGCATGATTGCTGAAATCTATATGCGATAACATGTTTTGAAACCATTATATATATGTTAGCTTGGTAATCTATTTTTGGGTTGCTTGCTGAGTCTTCGTTGTTGTCACGCCACGATGCGGAATATCGGAACGTGAGGCAGTTGCAAGTAAGCGAGCATAGAGCGTATGATAGACATCAACCATTGGACAAAGAATAAATGCCAAAGCAAATTGTATTCCATTAATAATTCCTCAAATGTCTATTACAACCACTAATATCAGAGCCTTTCCATAAGGCCCAATTGACACCATTACATTGAATGAAAGTAAAGACTAACTAAGACTTCTAACATAATACTAAGACGCCAGGGTACTCTTGACTTTACTCCTGGTCGTTCCCATCCTCATGTGTGTAAGTATCTTCTTCGTTGTCACCGGAGAACACATAACAAATAACGTAGGGTGAGCGATAACGCCTAGTAGGATTTAAATCTCATGATTAGACATGCTTTAACTGATTAATGAGTTAAAGAGAAGAGTATCTAAAGATAGAGAGCGATAGTCAAGTATTGTCAAGCAAGTGATAGTACGATAGCATGATTCATATAGCACAAGCGTCAAGTATAGCACAAAGTGCAGGATGGCCAAAGCACAAATAGCATAATATAGTTCATGATAGCACAACGAGTCGAGTATAGCATAGCACTTTGATTGTCATATAGATATTAGAGATAGATAGCACTTGAGTGTAATGCCAAACACTCTAGTCAATTAACTCCCACGGGCACTAGCACTTTTGGGCGCACCTCCCAAGACCAGTCCGGGCCCTTTATATTGCCAAGCATTAGTCATATTGTTTATCTTTAGACAATCAGTCAAATGGCCATAGAGGGTAACAAGCATAGATGAGAGTATTGGATGAATAGATGAGTGTATAGAGAACGTGAATAGATGAGCGAGTACAGTGTAGATGAGAGCTAGTGGTCATTTCACATGGAACAACGTTAAATAGGCAATAGTAACGGTTGCACAACATGAATAATGGGTGCTGGCAGTCAGGTAGAATTCACTAACCAACCAATGGCCATGCTACGAGCATAGTCCAGAGGTCCGGTGTGATCTCATGATAAGAGAGAGAGCATTCTAAGGTCGTTTGGATCTTACTGATCCCTAAAGGGTATCATAGGTATTGAGGGTACAACCAGCTCGTCGACCATGTGGGAATCCATGGACAGAGGAGACTTACGGAGGCCTTGAACAAAGATTCACTAGTCTGACAGATGGAATATCCGACGGAGAGTTTGTCTAAGTCAAAAGAAAGTGTATATAGAAACAAGTGCTCGACGTTCCAGAGGAATTCTAGAACAGTGGAGCGTCGGTAACCGTATTCTAAAACATCGCAAGAAATGAAGACAAGTCCATAAAAAAATAGGGCAATTTAAATACATTATTGAAGTAATTTACCAGATATATTATGAGATATTTTCATGCCAAGTCAAGTCATATTGGATGGTTACAAGTATGTGCATATAATAAAGAGAATCATGGATATGAACAGATCATGTGTGTGTCCTTTAATTAATCAATACATGTTCATATTATAGCATCTTCATTCACTGTGTTTAAGACTATTAACAGGAGGTATAATCACTATAGAAAGACAAGAGCACCAAAAATCTAGGGTTTGTGTGCAAAAGTCCAAAAGGTGATGCACCGCTGTACAGAACACGACAGGGTACATCTAGAATGTGATAGTGTCTCTCAAAGAACACGATAGGTCAGTCAGAACAGACAACCAGAACGCGATGCCAGGGCCTGTCGCATTCAGAACGCGACAGGTTTCTGGTCGTGATCAGCCCCTGAGAACGCGGCCTATATTGTCGTCACGTTCTCAGCTCCTATGCCTGAACCTGAAAAGGGAATAGCCTGCCTTGGATTACGGTCCAAGTTTCTCAAGCTTTGATATAGGGTAGTTTAAAATGAGATCTCAGTGTACAGATGATTAAAAATTGTGAAACCAATTTTAAACGAATCTATACATGTGAGAGTATACACGATAAATAGGAATTTGAAAATAATCATGGTTTTCACAAGCTTTGATCAAGTTCTTTCACGAAGAACACAGAACATGATGCAGTGATGGAAAAAGAATTAATTCAAGTGATATACTCAATAGAAATTGGGGAAAACGGTGGCAAATGATTCCTGACAAAGAGCAATATGTACAGTAGAAATTTCATGGTATGAGATCAAGGGTACATAGAGATCTAGGATAAATATGAGGGTTCGGGGTCATGATGATAATAGAACTTTAAAAATAAATATCTCAAGATAGGGTCGATGAAAAAAGGCAAAATAGAGGGCTTTTGTTCTTGATGTCAAGAACATCCTACAGACGACATTAATTAGGTTTAGCTTGTGAGAATGCCAACCTTTGGGTCGATTTGACTCCTAGGACTTAGAACTCGAAGAACAGGTGGTAGATCTTGAGCAAGCCCTCTTCCCACGATTTCTCCCTTCCTTTGGTCTCTCCTCCACGTCCAACAAGTCTCAACAACGCAATAGGGTCTGCCATGAAGAGGTTGGGGTGTATTTAAGCATCTAGTGTTTCTAATTCCTACTACAAATCTAATTCCTATTAAATTCTGAGTTTCCCTATTTCTTCCAACCTTCCAAGCTTTCCACCTCCTAATTGGGTTAGGTAGGGTTCCAAATTCGTACCTAGCCAATTTAGGTAGGGTTAGGAGTCCAATTCCAATGTATATTAGCTCTATTAATGATTTTCTTATTCTTTTCAATTTAGGAAACAATTATATTCCGAATTTAGGTTATTTTCCTCTCAACCCATATTTAAAAATTCATATTTTGGCCCAATAACTTTTATGTGAACCATTTAGCAAAGCCCATTATTTCTTTTTGTTTAATGGTTTTTTATTAAATCATTTTCCTATAATTTTTCGATTTACTTATTTAGGAAAAATATCGAGTTGCTACATCCTCTCCCTTTTAAAAGAATTTGGTCCTCAAATTCATATGACCATAATGGAGAGAATGTCTTACCGAAAAGATTGGGGTAGTTTCGACTGATAATTTCTTCAGGTTCCCATATGGCTTCTACTCCATGGTTATTCCACAGAACATTAACCACATGAATTGGACGGTTCCTGAGTTGTTGTACCTTTTGTTCCTATATCTTGATTGACTTTTCCTCATAGGTCATTTCTTTGTTGAGCACCAACTTCTCATGGCGAATGATGTGAGTAGGATCGTACACATATTTTCTAAGCATAGAGACATGGAACACATTGTGTACAAACGCTAGGTTTGGTGGCAACGCCAGCCGGTAAGCAACCTCACCAACCCTTTCGAGCACTTCAAAAGGACCGATGAATCTAGGACTTCGCTTTCCTTTAACACCAAACCTTTGAATGCTACGGGTAGGAGATACCTTTAAGAGTACATGGTCTCCCACTTGAAATTCTAGATCTCTCCTCCTCTTGTAAGCATAACTCTTTTGTCTGGACTGAGCAATTTTGAGCTGATCTCGAATCACCTGTATATCTCTGGTTGTGTTTTGTACCATGTCCGAGCCTAGCCATTGCTGTTCCCTAACTTCATTCCAGCATGCAGGAGATCTATAGTTTCTACCATAGAGTGCTTCGAATGGTGCCATTTTAATACTCGCCTGTTAACTGTTGTTTTAGGCGAACTCAATCAAAGATAAGTGCTAATTCCAGTAGCCTTGGAAGTCTATAGTGCATGCTCTTAACATGTCTTCTACAATCTGATTGGTTCTCTCAGTCTGCCCATTAGTCTGCGGGTGAAATGCGGTACTAAAATTGAGTTTAATACCAAGTGCAGTCTGCAGTCCCTTCCAGAAATGCGATGTGAATCTAGGATCTCGATCTGAGACAATGACGGAACTCCATGTAATCTCACGATCTCTTTGATATATAGAGCGGCTGGTACCTCCACAGACTACTTACTTTTTATAGGTAGGATGTGTGCGGACTTGGTTAGTCGGTCGATGATGACCCATATGGCGTCAAGTCCACCACGAGTCTTGGGTAAACCCATGATGAAGTCCATGCTAATACTTTCCCATTTCCATTCCGGGATATCTAATGGTCTAAGCACGACAGTAGGGCGTCTATGTTTTGCCTTTACCTGTTGGCAAGTAAGGCAATGAGCAGCATGCTCGGCTACCTCTCTCTTCATGTTCGGCCACCAAAATGTTCTTTTCATGTCTTGATACATTTTGGTACCTCCAAGATGAATAGTATATTTAGTTTGATGAGCTTCATCCATCAACCTCCTCTTCAGTTGTTCATTATCCGGAACACATGTTCTTCCTTGAAATACTAGCCTTCTATCCTCAGTTATAGCAAAGTCAGGTTTCTTAGCTAAGGTTTCTTTGATACGAACCAAAAATGGATCGCTGTCCTATTGTGCTTTGATCTCTACCAGCATGCCAGATTGAATCTTGATATTGGCAACCAAGACTCAATCATCCCTATGTTCAATGTTCAGGTCTAACCTTGCGAATTGTTCTAGTAGTTGCATCTCACCAAGAATTAGACTAGATAAAGATGCCATCGGCTTTCTACTAAGAGCATCAGCACAACATTTACCTTGCCTAGATGGTATTAGATATTGAAGTCGAAATCCTTTAGGTATTCAAGCCATCTTCTTTGCCTCATGTTGAGCTCCTTTTCAGAGAATAAGTACTTCAAAATTTTATGATCTGAATAAATGGTGAATTGTTCACCATATAAGTAATACGTCTAGATTTTTAAGGCGAAGACCAAGCAGCCAACTCTAGGTCATGCATGGGGTAGCTGACTTCATGAGTTTTCAGTTGTCTTGAAGAATAGGCAATGACTTTCTCCTTTTGCATTAGTACACAGCCTACCCCAATTCCTGACGCATCGGTATACACTGAGAAACCTTCTCCCTCTATTGGAAGAGCGAGAACAAGGGCTAAGGTCAGACATTCTTTTAGAGTTTGAAAACTCTTCTCACACTCTTTGCACCACGAGTAGGGATTCTCCTTCCCGGTAAGATGAGTGAGAAGAATGGCAATCTTGGAGAAGTCCTTTATGAACCGCCGTTAATAGCCAGCCAGTTCTAAGAAGCTTCTGATTTTTGTGACATTAGTTGGTATCTCCCATTTGATTACAGCTTCAACTTTGGAGGGATCAATGGAGATGCCATCCTTGGAGATGACATGGCCCAAGAAGGACACTTCTTCGAGCCAGAATTCACACTTGCTCAACTTTGCATATAATTGGTTGTCTCGGAAGACATGCAGAGCTATCTTCAGATGTTTTTCATGTTCTTCTTTGGTTTTGGAGTATATGAGGATGTCATCAATAAAGACGTCCACTAACTTATTAAGATATGGTCGGTATATGTTGTTCATGAGTTGCATAAAGGCTATAGGAGCATTGGTCAAACCAAAAGGCTTAACAATGAATTCATATTGTCCATACCCGCTCCTAAAAGCCGTTTTGAAAATGTCATCATCCTTGATCCTCATTTGATGATATCCAGATCGGAGGTCAATTTTGGAGAAGTATTGAGCTCCAGATATCTGGTCGAAAAGTTCATTGACTCGAGGTAATGGGTACTTGTTTTTTATGGTCAGCTGATTGAGTTGTCGATAGTCGATACACAGCCTCATAGACCCATCTTTCGTTTTAACAACCAGGACTGGTGCTCCCCATGGGGAAGTACTTGGTCTAATGAACCCCTTTTCTAACAGCTTCATCAATTGTGCCTTCAGTTCTTTTAACTCGGCAGGTGACATCCGGCATGGTTGACGCGACACCGGGGCAGCTCCAGGGATTAACTCAATTGCAAAGTTGACATCACGTTCAAGGGAAATCCCTGGCAGATCTTCGCAAAACACATCTGGGTAGTCCTAGACAATGTGTATGTCCTCCATCTTAGACCCCTTCTTCTCAATTACCAAGACTGCAAGAAAAGTAATGCAACCCTTCCTTATCATGTTGTGGGCCTGTATGGCAGAGACTAGAGAGATCCATCTCCGATGTCTAATCCCAGTGAATGCTAACTTAGGGATCTCACTAAATGTAACCTTCCCTTGCTTGCAGTCGACACTTGCCCTTTAGGTGGACAACCAATCGGCTCCAAGAATCACGTCATAGCCTTCCATGGACATACATACCAAGTCGGCTTTTAAGTTGTGTTCTCCGATCATTACATCGACTAATGGGAAGTATTTGTTCAATTTTTCTCTCTCTCCCAATGGTGTTATGACAGAGAATTCAGATCCTATAGTGACAGGTTTAACATTCAAGGTATCGACAAAGTTTTGAGATATAAATGAATGAGTTGCGCCAGTACCAAATAAAACAAAGGCTGACTGAGAGAAGACTTTTAGTGTACCTTCCACCACGCCACCTTCCTTGATGGTTTCTTCATCTCGCAGACCTTACAGCCTACCTTGTTTCTTTGGCGCCATCGGGCGTCTCTCATGTTCTTTGAGTAGTGGGAATTCTAGGATACAATGCTCGTGACTGCCGCAGCGCAGACATGCACCGACCATCCTCCAGCACCTGTCGGCGGTGTGACCAGGCTTGTCACAGTGTTTGCAGTTTCCTTTAGCCGAAGTAGTGGGAACAAATACTTTGGCTTTCTTTTCTTGACTAGATCCTTCTGTGATGTTGAAAGGACGTTTCTTACCGACAATCGGCTTAGCACTTGAAGAGCCTGGTGTCAGTTCTTTCTTCACAAACTTTCCCTTGATACGATCGGTAAGGTCCGTAGCATCCTCCAGCAGTTGGGCTTTCTTAACCATCTCGGCATAAGTTTGGATGTCGAGAGGGGATAGTTGAGTGATATATTGCGGCTTAAGGCCGTTGAGGAAGCACTTAGCCTTCATCCATTCAATGTTCACCAGGTGTTCGGCATAGCGTGCCAGTCTGGAGAATTGAGCTTCGTAGTCAACTGTAGAGAGACCCCTCTATTTGAGAGCAGCAAACTCTGTAGCCTTCGTCTCTTGTACACATTCTGATAAGTATTTGGAGTCGAAGGCTTCCTTAAATTCCATCTAGGTGAATTGACCATTTGCCCTGGTCGCTTCCACTGACTCCCACCAAGAGTGGGCGTCCTTCTCTAGTTGGAAAGTAGCTAGCAGTAGCTTCTCCTCAGTTGCACATTGCATTACATGGAAAATCCTTTCCGTCTCCTTAAGCCAGTGCTCGGATATGTCTGGATGCGTGGAACCGCTGAACCGATGTGGGTTCAAGCTCCTGATGTTACGATGCAACTCGCCTGCACTGCCGCGATTTCCTCCACCTTGTGCAGCTTGCAGAAGTGCACGGGTGAGCTCCTGAATAGTTTGTTGCATGCCCATCATTTGAGCACATTCAGTAGTCATCTTAGTTGCTTAAGTTCCTACAAAAGTAACTTGTTGTTATGATATTGATGTTGAATTTAATTTGTGTGTGTGTGGGTTCATTTTAACTAGTTACCCATGGTTCTAACCACATCTCACGTAGATAGGATAACTGACTCTAGTCGAGGCTGGTCAACCTAGATCATCCTATTCTTAAGAACAACCTAGGCTCTGATACCACAAAACTGTCACGCCTCGACGCGGAATATCGAAACGTGAGGCAGTTGCAAGTAAGCGAGCATAGAGCGTATGATAGACATCAACCATTGGACAAAGAATAAATGCTAAAGCAAATTGTATTCCATTAATAATTCCTCAAATGTCTATTACAACCACTAATATCAGAGACTTTCTATAGGACCCAATTGACACCATTACATTGAATGAAAGTAAAGACTAACTAAGACATCTAACATAATACTAAGACGCCACGGTACTCTTGACTTTACTCCTGGTCGTTCCCATCCTCATGTGTGTAAGTATCTTCTTCGGTGTCACCTGAGAACACATAACAAATAGCATAGGGTGAGCGATAAAACCCAGTAGGACTTAAATCTCATGATCATGCATAATTTAACCGATTAATGTATTAAAGAGCAGCGTATCTAAAGATAGAGAGCGAGAGTCATTGTCAAGCAAGTGATAGTACAATAGCATGATTCATATAGCACAAGCGTCAAGTATAGCACAAAGAGCAGGATGGCCATAGCACAATATAGTTCATGATAGCACAACGAGTCGAGTATAGCATAGCACTTTGATTGTCATATAGATAGTCGAGATAGATAGCACTTGAGTGTAATGCCAAACACTCTGGTCAATTAACTCCCGCGGGCACTAGCACTTTTGGGCGCACCTCCCAAGACCAGACCGGGCCCTTTATATTGCCAAGTATTAGTCATAATATTTATCTTTAAACAATCAGTCAAAGGGCCAATAAAGAGTACCAAGAAATAGATGAGAGTACTCGATGAATAGACGAGATAGCAGAGAGAGTGTGAATAGATGAGCGAGTAGAGTGTAGATGAGAGCTAGTGGTCATTTCACATGGAACAACATTAAATAGGCGATAGTAACGGTTGCACAACATGCATAATGGGTGCTGGCAGTCAGGTAGAATTCACTAACCAACCAATGGCCATGCTACGAGCATAGTCCAAAGGTCCGGCATGATCTCATGATAAGAGAGAGAGCATTCTAAGGCTGTTTGGATCTTACTGATCCGTAAAGGGTATCATAGGTATTGAGGGTACAACCAACTCGTCGACCATGTGGGAATCGATGGACAGAGGAGACTTACGGAGGCCTTGAACAAGGATTCACTAGTCTGACAGATGGAATATCCGACGGAGAGTTTGTCCAAGTCAAGAGAAAGTGTATATAGAAACAAGCGCTCGACATTCTAGAGGAATTCTAGAACAGTGGAGTGTCGGTAACGGTTTTCTAAAATATCGCAAGAAATGAGGACAAGTCCATAAAAAAATAGGGCAATTTAAATACATTATTGAAGTAATTTACCAGATATATTATGAGATATTTTGATTCCAAGTTAAGTCATATTGGATGGTAACAAGTATGTGCATGTGATGAAGAGAATCATGGATATGAATAGATCATGTGTGTGTCTTTTAATTAATCAATACATGTTCATATTATAGCATCTTCATTCACTGCATTTAAGATTGTTAACAGGAGGTATAATCACTATAGAAAGACAATACCACCAAAAATCTAGGGTTTGTATGCAAAAGTCCAAAAGGTGACGTACCACTGTAAAGAACGTGACAGGGTACATCTAGAACGCGACAATGTCTTCCAATGAATGTGATGGGTTAGTCAGGACAGACAACCAGAACGCGACGCCAGGTCCTGTCACGTTCAGAACGCGACAGGTTTCTAGTCGCGATCAGCCCCTGAGAACGCAACCTATCGGGCTATCGCATTCTCAGGTCCTATGCCTAAACCCGAAAAGGAAATAGCTTGCCTTGGATTACGGTCCAAGTTTCTCAAGCTTTGATATAGGGTAGTTTAAAAATTGAGATCTTTGTGTACAGTTGATTAAAAATCATGAAACTAGTTTTAAACGAATCTATACATGCGAGAGTATACACAGCAAATAGGAATTTGAAAATAATCATGGTTTTCACAAGCTTTGATCAAGTTCTTTCATAAAGAACATAGAACATGATGCAGTGATGGAAAAAGAATTAATTTGAGTGATATACTCAATATAAATTGGGGAAAATGGTGGCAAATGATTCCTGCCAATGAGCAGTACGTACAGCAAAAATTTCATGCCATGAGATCAAGGGTACATAGAGATCTAGGATAAATATGAGGGTTCGGGGTCATGATGATAATAGAACTTTAAAAATAAATATCTCAAGATAGGGTCGATGAAAAAGAGGGGAAATAGAGGGCTTTTGTTCCTGATGTCAAGAACATCCTACAGACGAGATTAATTAGGTTTAGCTTGTGAGAATGCCTACCTTTGGGTCGATTTGACTCCTAGGGCTTAGAACTCGAAGAACAGGTGGTAGATCTTGAGCAAGCCTTCTTCCCACGATTTCTCCCTTCCTTTGGCCTCTCCTCCATGTCTAGCAAGTCTCAGCAATACAATAGGGTCGACCATGAAGAGGTTGGGGTGCATTTAAGCATCTAGTGTTTCTAATTCCTACTGCAACTCTAATTCCTATTAAATTCCGAGTTTCTCTATTTCTTCCAACCTTCCAAGCTTTCCACCTCATAATTAGGTTAGGTGGGGTTCGAAATTTGTACCTTGCCAATTTGGGTAGGGTTAGGAGTCCAATTCCAATGTATATTAACTTTATTATTGATTTTCTTATTCTTTTCAATTTAGGAACAATTATATTCCGAATTTAGGTTATTTTCCTCTCAACCCATATTTAAAAATTCTTATTTTTGGCCCAATAACTTTTATGTGAACCATTTAGCAAAGCCCATTATTTCTTTTTGTTTAATGGGTTTTTATTAAATCATTTTCTTGTAATTTTTTGATTTATTTATTTAGGAAAAATATCGGGTTGCTACAGTTGTAGACTCATACTTGCTTAACATTTCAGGTGAGACGGCGGATCCCGAGGCTTTAGTAGCAGGATTGGATTATGAGCGAGAGGATTGATTGTGTGATTGAGTGATATTTGTATGTGAGGATTTGATTATATTATGAACATTGTAATTGAACTATATAGCATTGTGGACTTATTTGATGGACTATGGTTTTGATTAATAAAGTTGATGAATTGTGCTTTTATTTCCGCTGCATTATTATTTATTTGTGAATGAATCAACCTACATTTGATATATGTTGATGTGTGTTCCCCATGTAGCATGTCCCTTGGACTCGATGAGAGTTGGTATAACTAGACCGGGTCTAAGTGGGGTGTTACATCTTCTCAGTCTCCCTAAGCCAACTCTCAGCCAACAGTAGTTGACTCTCCCCCTTAAAAGAGGGTGGAGCGATCCTGCTAAACTTCTCCTTCACAGAAGGGTCTCTTTGCTCCAAATGCACTGCGGGTGGAGCCTGAGCCTAAAATGACAAGAATCAGCATAGGATAGGTATACTAAAGAGAACCAAAGCCAACCATTAAGCTACACCTAACCTGAGCTTGCACTTGGGCCTGCAATGCTGCCTGTGTTTGGGCCTGAGTCTGCATAGTCTGAACCAACCCTTGCATGAAAGTTCCATATATCTATCAAAGCTGGAGGAGGTGCTACAGGTGGTCCCTGAGGCGCTAGGACCTGCTTCCCGGCATTAGCATTCTCCCTCTGCTCCTCCCCACGAGCAGGGACACATTAGCACGACGTCCACGACTAGCCATGGCCTAGCAAAACAATAAGCTAGTTAATTTATATAACTCTAATTATCTACTACTTTATATCAGACTTAGGAACATGGATCACTTAAGTTGATGTTTACTCATGAATATCTGTTGGATCTCTTATTTTGATGATACTCAAATATGATTCATTAATATACTGAAGTCATGCTTATTATGCTTAAATTTATATCTCACAATGTTTCTTTCATGTATAGTTCAAAGAAAAGTTCATATATGCTTAGTGGTGTCGACACAGTGCCTTGTGGTGTCGACACTAGTTCACTGTCCCAGAAGAAGAATTCTAAAGAAATGGCCAGTGGTGTCGACACAGTGCTCAGTGGTGTCAACACTAGTTAACTGTCACTGAACCAGGATTTCTGAAGAAATGCCCAGTGGTGTCGACACTAGTACACTATCCCAGGAAGCCAGTTTGAAGCTGATGCTTGGTGTGTTGACACATCTGTGTGTAGTGTCGACACACTTCGGACTTTTGATGATTCTAAATTGCTAAAGACACGTGGATAACTTTGGTGGGGCCTTTTTGGGCGGGAATTCCTATGCCCTCAGATCCCAAGATATTTTTGTGGACCCTTGGGACTATAAAAGCCCCTTATCCACTTGGCTCTTAGGCATCGTTTTGAGACGCTTCAGAAAAAATTTTAGAGGTTAAAATCTCTGACAAAATCATATGTATTCTCAAACGACTCAAACTATTCTCAGCTTCCGTGAACAACAGCTTTTGCCAGAAAAGAGAGAGATAGACTGAGGGTGCTCTCTCTCTCCGCTTTTCTATAAGCGGCCAGGAGACCGCTTCTAAAAAATTCCTGGACGAGCCAACTTCTTGTGTCTTACAGCAGACGCAACTTTTTTTCTTGGTTTTTTTTTACACTTTTCATGTCGACGGGGGCACCGAGGCAGGAAAGCTCTGCCCGTATGCGTGAGGTCTGCAAACTGACTTTTTGGGATTTTTACTTTTTTGAGAGCGTCTCCAAACGATGCCTTAGGAGATATCTCAACAACCATCTGCTCTTCCAGTTTTCTAGAGCTTTCCAGGCTACTCCAGAAGAAGACTTCATCCTGGTGGATTGCTTTCAGATTTGAAGAAATTGAAGATTCTATCACCTTGGATGATCCTTTTGAAGAAGAATTTCGAGCCATCAAAGTCTTCTTCCTAGAGCTGAAGCAGAAGAGCTGGTCCCCATTCTCGAAGCAGAATTAGGGACCTTCGAACCAGACCTTTCCAAATTGGGTTTCGGTTGTTCTATCTGGTTCTTCACTTCAAACTCACTTTATTGATGTGTGTGTTGTGAAATTGGTGCAATCCTTGTGCACATTTTCATGTGTGTGGTTGAATATGAGATTTCTGAATCCCAGAGTGTGTGTGTTGTTGTGTGACTTTTCTGATCGGGCAAGATAAGCCACATTTGTGTGTGTGTGGATGGTGGATGTAGGATACACTATTGTGTAATCTGAACCACCCTAAATTCTTGTGTCATTATGGTTTGATTATCACTTGCGTTAGATGTTTGATAGGTTCGCTAGAAATTCATCATCTAACTTGTCTAATTCATTTAGAATTGTCATTGATCTTAAGATTTCATACTGAATTCAACTTCTCTAAGATCCTAATCCAAGTGAATCTTAAAATTTGGGGAAATCTATTCAACCCCCCCTTCTAGATTTCCTATAGCAGTTTTTCCGCAACATTTCATTTGGTATTAGAGCAGGTTCTCTTTGCACTTTAAGTGTTTGATCTAACGATCAAGAGTTTATTGCTATGGAAAACACTAAGGGGTTTATTGCTGAGGGTCATTCAATTTCTAGGCCTCCTTTTTTCGATGGATCTGACTATGCTTATTGGATAAACAGGTTGCAAGTGTTCCTTAGAGCACAAAATTATGAGCTCTGGAAGATTGTCGACAAGGGACCTGATGAACTTCCTGAGGATGAAAGTCTATGGACCAAGGAACAGATCAACAAGTCCACACTCAGCTGGAGTGCCATGAACATGATGTAATGTGCCATCCATCCAAAGGAGTATTCCAGAGTATCCTCATGTAAGTTTGCTAAGGAGATGTGGGATAAGCTCCAGCTCATCTATGAGGGAACTTTTGAGGTAAGAGAGACCAAGGCAAGTATCTTAGTCTCAGAATATGAAATGTTCAGGAAGAAAAGTGATGAGACTATTTCTGAGATGTTTGCTAGATTCATGCTTTTGGTTAATGGTCTTAGAAGTCTGGGAAAAGACTATTCTAATAGTGATCTTGTTAGGAAAGTTCTTAGATCACTTCCATCAGCCTGGCACACAAAAGCAACTGTAATTGAGGATTCAAAAAATTTGTCAACCATGCAACTGGATGAACTAATAGGTTCATTCATGACATATGAGATAAATCTGAAAAGAAATGCATCTATGTCTACGTCTAAGAAACCTATTGCTTTAAAAGCTTCATCTAGTTCAAAAATTATTGCTGATCAATCTGATGAATACGATGAGTCTTCTGATGAAGAGAATGATGAAGAATTGGCCTTACTGACAAGGAAATTCAGAAAACTTCTGAGAAAGAAAGGGAAAGGTAAATTTAAACCTTTTGTCAAAAAAGATGTTTCAAAGAAAAATTATTTCAATAAAAATTGGAAACCAATAAATAGACTGACATTATTTGCTATGAATGCAAGAAACCAGGACACATGAGAGGAGAGTGTCCTGATCTGAAAAAGAAATTGAAAATCAAATGTTCAAAAAGACAAGGGCAATGCTAGCCACATGGAGTGATGAGGATGAAGAAGATCAGGAAGAAAATGAATTAGAAGAAGAAGAAGTGACTTGTCTCATGGCAAGACATGAAGAAAATAATGAGGTCAGTTCTTCATTTGAAAATTTCTCAACTGATGACTGGGAAGCTTATGTTGTTTTATTTGAAAAATTGTGTGAACTAAAGTCTGAAAATAAAACATTGAGAAGAAAAATTAACAGCATAGTGCAAAGTCCACAAGATTCTGAGCAAACAAAATTGCTGACTGATGAAATCAATAACCTGGAAAAGGAAAAAGAATGTGTGAATGAACAACTTGATGTAATCAAGGAGAGATGTCAGTCAATTGAAAAATAAAAACAGATCTTAATGAATGAAAATAAGAAACTCATAAATGAAAAAGAAGTGATGTAAGAGGAACTGAAAACTGTCCAAAAAGAACATGATGACAAGAAAGAGACCTTGTCAAGACTTGTCAAAGGCAAACAAAACCTAGATGCTATTTTAGGAGTTCGGATGAACCCTACCAAGCATGGTCTAGGTTATCAGTCTGAAAGTAATAAGAAAATTGGACAAACATTGATAACCTCATTTGTTCAAGTTAGCACTTCCTATGGTAATTCTGAAAAGAACTTCAGGGAAAAATTAGAAGCAAACTCAAAAATAAAAATTCAACAAAAATTTTAAAATGCAATTTAAACATGAAAAGCTCAAGGTAAAGATCAAGAGAATTTAAAATCCAGTTTGAGACCAACTTCAAATCCAAAGAACAACAAAAACTCTTCAGTTGATTCCAAATCATACATCAATAAGAATAAGGGTTTCACACCACAAAGAATCATGATGTGCACTACATGCAAGAAATCAGGTCACACTGATGAAAAATGCAGATCAATAATGAATTCAAGGAAAATAAGGCAAATCTAGATTCCAAAACATCTTGTTGCTGAGCTGAAACAACTGATGGGAGCCAAAGCAATTTGGGTACCAAAATTCTCTTTCTAAATTTGTTTTGCAGGAATGTCTTATAGCCCACAAGAAAGATAAATGGTACCTTAACAGTGGCTCTTCATGACATATGACTAGAGACAAGGAAAAATTTCAACATTGACTGAAAAAGATGGTGGACAAGTAATTTTTGGAGGTAAGAACAAAGGGCAAATCATTGGAACAGGAAGAATTGGTAAGAATCCTTCAAACTCAATTGGGAATGTTTTACTTGTTGAAGGTCTTGATCATAATCTCTTGAGCATAAGTCAACTGTGTGACAAAGGCCTTAAGGTAATTTTCAATTCTGAATCATGTGAAATTGTTGAAAAAGATTCTGGAAAAATAAAATTTCTTGGTCAAAGAATTAATAATGTTTACTTGGTTGATTTGAATGATCATCAACATGAAAATCTTTGTCTTGTTGCAAACCAGCATGATCTATTCCAACTGTGGTATAGAAGGTTAGGTCATGCTAGTGAAAATGTTCTAAATAAGTTGCTAAGATATTCTCTTGTAATTGGTTTACCAAAAATGAAGAAAAATAAAAATGTAATTGTATGTGCTTCATGTGCCCAAGGTAAACAAACCAGGAAATCATTCAAATCTGTTGCACCCTTAATCACTTCCAAACCCTTTGAATTGTTGCATATGGACTTATTCGGTGCAACTAGGACACTCAGTCTTACTGGACATAGATTTGGATTTGTGATTGTGGATGACTTTTCTAGATTCACATGGGTGTATTTTCTATCTCACAAGAGTGATACTTTAGAAAACTTCAAATAATTTGTTGATAAAATTGAAAATGCAAAAACAAATAAAATCCACTCCATTCTTACTGATCATGGAGGAGAATTTTACAATAATTTATTTTTTTATTTTTGCAGGAATAAAGGAATTGATCACAAGTTTGCTTCTCCAAGGACTCCTGAACAAAACAGAATTGTTGAAAGGAAAAATAGGACTTTAGTGGAGATGGCAAGAACATTGTTGATTGAAAGTCAGCTTCCAAGAAAATTTTGGGCAGAAGCTGTCAACACTTCATGTTATGTCCTCAGCAGAGTAATGGTAAGACCAGTCCTTAAGAAAACTTCCTATGAACTTCTGAAAGGTAAGAAACCTCACATTGCATATTTTAGAGTCTTTGGATGTAAAGTTTTCATTCATAATAATGACAAACATGATCTTGATAAATTTGAAAAGAAAAGTGATGTAGGCATCTTTCTAGGATATTCTGAAAGTTCAAGGTCATATAGAGTGTTTAACAATGAATCAAATAGTGTGGAGGAAACTCCTCATGTCATATTTGATGAGAATATTAAAAAATTTACTGACCTTGATTTGTGTAGGAATCAAGAAGAAGATGTTGACATTCTTATAAAAGAAAAAAAATCATTCTGTGGAGAATGAAGAGGTTGCTGAACCTGAAGTTGAGTCGACATCACAAGACATTGAGTCGACACCAGAGCAGGTAAGTGCAGCAACAAGAGGTAATTTCAAATACTTTAAAGACCATCCACCTCAGAATGTTGTTGGAAATGTTCATGACAGATTCCATACAAGATCTCATTTCAGAAATGTCATTGAACAAGATCATATGGCCTTTATATCTCAAATAGAACCCAAAAACATTGAAGATGCACTAAAAGATAATTCTTGGATACAAGCAATGCATGATGAATTGAATCAATTCAAAAGAAATAATGTTTGGAGTCTAGTTCCCAAAAATCTTAAAAAATGATTAATTAAAGTGTTTAGGAATAAATTGAATGAAGAAGGAAAAGTTGTCAGAAATAAAGCAAGACTGGTTGCTAAAGGATATAATCAAGAACTTGGAGTTGATTTTGAGGAATCCTTTGCACCAGTAGCTAGATTAGAAGAAGTGAGAATTCTATTGGCATATGCATGTGTTGAACCACTCTTTAGTACCTTCATATTTTGGTGCTAATAAAATTTATGATGTAACTTAAATTGAACATTTTGTTTCATCCGTGTCGCATCAATCTCATAGCAAAATGCTAAGTCTCACATTGATGCAATAAAGGCGCACTAAAATGCTAAATCGATGTTCATTCAATATACATCGATTTCTATTCAAAAGTGCCACATCGATTTCACTAACAACGATTTCATAAGTTACACAACGATTTGATCGTGTAACGATTCGTTAAGTGAAACATCGATTTTATCGTGCAACAATTTCTTAAGTGACCGCATCGACTTGCCTTCGCAACGATTTCTTTAGAAGCTATAACGATTCCTTAAGTCATCACAACGATTTCTTAAGACGTCGTAACGATTTGCTCGTCGCAACGATTTCTTTAGCACTCATAACGATTTCTTTAGCTCTCATAATGATTTCTTTAGCGCTCATAACGATTTCTTCAGTATTCATAACGATTCCTTTAATGAATATAACGATTTGCTTTCTATAACGACATGTTAAGTGCTCATAACGATTTCTTCAGTAAACACTTGATCATAACGATTTCATAAGTCATACTCACATCGATTTCTCTAATGATTTAAAGTGATTTTTGCACCTAAATGAAAAGTCAAATATCTTCTGACAAAAAGGCTTGCGTATCTCAGTTTTCTGTTAGAAAAAGATATATGACCTACTATTCCTGTCAAGTGAGCAGAAACATAGTAGTATGCACAATTTATTATAAACACTCTTTTTATGCTAACACTTTCTTCTATGTGTACAGACCTCCAAGACCATCAGTAAGACAAATGAAGAGGAGATGAGCAACGGCTACAACTCCAACGGATCTCTTCAACGGATCCATTCAAAAGCTGCTCATATAAAAGATGAAGCAAGGATGAAGATCAAAAAGAGAGCTTTCCTGAAAATCTTTGAAGGAGTGTACATCCAGTGAGGAACCTCAACGCCACATACACTCAAAGAAAGAGAGAAAGAGCCTGAGCCAAGAAGAAGCAAGCAAAAGCGTCTCAAGCATTCAAGCCTTCAAGCTTTCTTTTCTCTCTTCCTTCTCCCTGTGCTTATTGTAATTCTTGGGGAGAGTTTTTGCTGAGAGTTTTTGGGTAGAGGCCATTCTTGTAGAACTCTCAGCACTGTTCTTTCTTTTATAAGAAAGACATTCTGTCCAGTTGTAGGACTGTATACAGTAGTTAACCCAGCTAGGGGTTTGTGTCTAGCAGAACCGCACTGGGGTTTGTACCAGAAGGTTTGCTTCTGAGCCTGTAAAAGAAGTGGGCTGCCTTCTTGCCTGAGAAAGAGAAGAAGACCAGTTGGGGTGCTGGGTGTTTGTTGTAAGGTCCTTGAGGGGGACTGTACCCTTGGTTAGTGAAATCCCAAGAGGTTGCTTGGGGACTGGACGTAGGACTTCCATGTGGGAAGGACCGAACCAGGATAAATTTCTTGTGTCCTTTGTGTGATTGTTTATTTGCTTCCGCACTGCTGCTCCTTATCACACTAACTAACCTAAGTTTCAAGTGGTATTTTTTCTGTGTTTAAATCTCTATTTGCAGAAACCAGAAAAACCTATTCACACCCCCCCCCCCCCTCTAGGTGAACTTGCTGCCGTACCAAAAGGGCCAACAGCATGTTCCAAAAACTTCAAATTGTTTCAAATGGATGTGAAAACTGCCTTTTTAAATGGTTACATAAAAGAAGAGGTGTTTATTTCTCAACCTCCTGGATTTGAAGATCTTGATAAACCTAACCATGTGTATAAACTGCATAAGGCTCTTTATGGTTTGAAACAGGCTCCAAGAGCATGGTATGACAGATTGAGCAGTTTTCTGGTTGGTAAGAATTATTCCAGAGGTAAGGTGGATCAAACTCTTATCACAAAATCAGTCCACAATCATATCATTGTAGTTCAGGTGTATGTGGATGATATTATTTTTGGACCCACTAATCCTTCACTATGTGAAGAATTTCAAATCACATTCATAGTGAATTTGAAATGAGTCTTATGGGAGAATTTCAATTCTTTCTTGGTTTGCAGGTCAAACAACTTGAGGATGGGTTCTTTATAAATCAAGCCAAATATGTAAAAGAATTGCTCAAAAGATTTCACATTGAACAAGCCAAACCAGCATCAACTCCCATGAGTACAAGCATCAAATTGGACAAAGATGAAAAAGGTAAATTGGTTGATGCAAAGCAATACAGAGGTATGATTGGATCTATTTTATGTCTTACTGCAAGTAGGCCAGATATTCAATTTAGTGTATGTCTTTGTGCTAGATTTCAGTCTAGTTCGAAGGAAAGTCACTTGCTTGTAGTTAAGAGGATTTTTAGATATCTCTATGGAACTTGTAATTTGGGTTTATGGTATCCAGTTGGATGTCATGCTAATTTGATTTCATATTCTGATGCTGATTATGCTGGATGTAAGCTTGATAGAAAGAGTACTAGTGGTTATTGTCAATTTTTAGGAAATTGCATGATAACATGGGCTTCCAAAAAGCAACACTCAGTTGCACTATCTACTGCAGAAGTAGAATATGTTGCTGCAGGACGTTGTGCAACTCGCGTGTTGTGGATTAAAAGTCAATTGCTTGACTACAACATTGATATTGGATGCTCATCTATTATGTGTGACAATACTAGTGCAATCAATCTTTCCAAAAACCCAATTCAACACTCTAGAACAAAACACATTGAGATCAGGCATCATTTTCTAAGGGATGAAGTTGCAAACAGAAACATTGAATTAGAATTCATCCCCACTGAAAAACAAATTGCAGATGTTTTCACAAAACCATTGGCTGAAGACAGATTCACATCTCTAAGAAGAGAACTTGGAATATGCAGCATGGAATAAGAAATGAAATTTTTTTTTTGATTCTTTATGCTAAGATTATGAGGTATATCAAATAGTGATTAGTGGAAGGACAAGTTATGCTTGTTTGAAAGCCATCATTATGTGTTGAGGAAAATCCTCCGCCAAGTACCCATGATCTAAAATATGTAAGAATCATTCAGTTTTTGAAACTTTTGTTGTGATTGCTATTAATGTGTTTGAAACATGATTGGTTATGTATGCTGATTTGATGAATTGAGTGCTGAAATTGAGTATGCATTGTTTGAATGCTGAATTACTAATGCACTTATTGAGGGGGAGCACCTCTGCTTGAGAAACAAAGGTAAGGTCTGAGATTTCAGTTCAAAAGAATCAAGATTGTTCACAAACTCTTTTGAGAGCAAGCTGCTGAGGTTGATCAAGAAAATGTTTAGGTGATGTGAGCCTTCTGTGAAACTTCTATCAAATTCATGTTCATCCTTGAAGCCATCAATTCCTCAATTTCTAACTCATTAAATTCATTTGATCATCTTAATCATTCTTTTATTGAAGAAGGATTTCTTTACTTTTGATGAAAAATAGATGAGATCAATAACTCAGGGGGCGCTAAAGACTTCATTGCCATTTTCTCTCATCAAAACCAAAATTAATTCAGTGTGTTGATGAATATCTAATACATGAGATGTTCATTAATTCTTCTGAAGAAAATAAGGATTGATTTCTTAATTGCTATAACATGTTCTTTCAGTCAACACTCTCTTTTATTTTGAACTCCTCAAGTAACTTGATTTCTTTTATGGACTTCTGCTCCATTATGTATTGATCTTACACACTTGATTCAAGACTGATAAAAGGTAAAGTTTGTCAAAAGTTTCAATGTTTATTTACAAGAAGATTTTTCTGACAGAACAATGACATAACATTGAGAAACTACACACCTTCACAAGAAGTGAAGTGCCATGTATGTCATGAGGTGCTGTGTTATCTCTGTTCTAAGGGGTTAAATAAAAAAAAAATCAAAAGAACAAATGTTAACTGAGTAACTGGAAATTTTGGCATCTTATAAACGTATATGTCCATGTAAAAAGATTTTCATTCACCCCTTGAAGCAGGATAATTAGTAAATCTTTAGTAACCAGGGATTCTGGTGTGTGAAAAGCATGTATACTTGAGTGAAAAAGATTTACTATATTTGAATGCTCATTACTTAAGAGTTAACCAAAATTCAATCAAAGAAAATGAACAGCTTAAACCTGAATCAAATCTTCTAAGAGTGTTCAATTTCAATATAAATTGCCTTAATCCTAAAGAAATCACATTACTTTTGGTTAAGTAAAGTGTAAAAGATTGAGATTGATTGTGTAGAAGATTTTATATCACTTTAGAAATCATTTCAATCCTTCAGGATTTCTTAATGATAAATTTCATGCCAAATATCTTTCAACCCAGTGAATAAATGATGGGAATATGATGAAAAATTGGAAATGATCTCTTTGACATTTTAAAATCCCTAAATAATTGATTTCAGATATGACTCATCATATTAAAGATATCCCTTCTCATTCCTATCCCAAATCTGACGATTTCTATCAAGTGAGGTCGACACACTCTTCTTGTGTGTCGACACAAAAGCTTGTCAGGTCGACACACTCTCCTTGTGTGTCGACACACCTGGGCTTGACTGGCGGCTCATGTTTAATGTATTTGGATAGCGGGTACATTTTATCCCCCATCTTGAGGGATTAAATCTCTTTTTCTATGCCTTAGGTCCCATGTCGACCCGACCATTTGCTTTTTCCACCCCACTTGAACTCTTCCCTCCTTCCAACTTCCAAGGAACCGATTCCCTGCATTTTTGTTTCTTCTTCTCCAACCTTCCATCCTTCTCTTCTCATCCTTCCCTTCATCATGGCTCCCAGGCAGACTCCAAGGAGAGAGGCAAAGACCAGGGCAGCTGCAAAAGGCATTGTCATTGAAGAGCCTCAACCGGAGAGGAGAAGTAAATTTCGCCATGATCCATCAAAGAGAAAGTGTGAGGTCACTCCTTTAGGAACCCCGTCTAAGAGGGGAAGGGCATCTTCTCTAAGAAAAGGCAAGTCTCCCATGCCCTCTCATCACCCTAGAAGGAAGCTTCTACCGGATTCTAGTGATTCTTCTGAAGAAGACTCATCCTCGGAGTCTTCTGACTCATCTGAGGCACAAGTAGTCACTCCATCTCAAGTTGCAACTGAAGGTCGTTCTATTCTCAAGCCTAGGGCTGTGGCTTTAGATGATGAAGCTCTTGCAAATGCTTTTCTAGAGCTTATACCCTTCTTTCAGTTTAAAGGGTGGTTGAAGTTTATCTCATAATTACGAATTTTTTATCCACATTTAGTTCAAGAATTCTATTTGAACATGGTGGATGATCCAGAGGGTTTCAGGTCTGAAGTCAAGGGTGTATCTATTCTTTTCACTCATGATTTAGCTTCTAAACTTTTTCACTTTCCAAATGGTGGCGAAGATTGGAGTGATTTTGAATTCAATCTTCATGAAGCCTACACTTTGCTCACTGGTCTTCCTCATGATTCACTGGATTCTAGATAAACCCATGTCACAAGGTTCAACACCAACACCTTTCCTCTAGCTATTCGTCTAGTACATCACATTGTTACCACAATTATCACACCACAGGGTGGTGGTAGGAATAGATTGACAGATATTCAGAGATTGTGATGTATGGCATGAAGAAGAATGTGAAAATCAATTTGAATTTGATAATGACTCAAATTATGTCTGAAACCATAAGGAAAGATCTACACAGATCCTTACCCTATGCTGCACATCTCACAGCTGTGTTCAAGCACTTTGGAATTTCATTTGTCAATGAAAAGGTTCAGAAAATCCCTCAAAATAATATCTACTGTTTGCATCACTTGCAAAAGTTCATGCGATTCAGAGTTGAAGGAGACCAAGTGCTAAGAGGGCCAGTTGTAGAGCCTGAACCACATGTTGAACAAGTGCAAGAAGAAGTTGCTCCAGAAGATGCAGCACCCCAAATTGATCCAGTGGACCAGCCACATGTTGAGGTTGAAATTCCTTTTGAGCCACAAGCTGTGCCTTGCCTTCTCCTCATGCATCTCCACCTCCATCAAATATACCTGTCCATCCAACCTTTCTCACCCATCATCACAGTTCAGCCTCCACTTCAGATAGTGGACCTTCCATTCCACCTCAGCTATATACATTTCTGCAAACTCAGTTTGAAACTCTAAATTCCTCCATAACAGAAATGTCTAACAGATTTGAACTTCGGATTCAGAGATTGGAAAATTCTGTGAATAGTCAGTTTGTGAGACAACATGAAGCAGCTGAGCATGCAACTAGAAGATTCAACAGGCTAATTGGCACTTTTGGTGATGCTTGTACCCAACTTAAAGAACTTCAGTCAAGACTCAAGCAGTTCTAGAAGGAATTTTGCTTAACACTCAACAGGGACTGTGCAATAGTCAAGAAGTTGTAACTCAAGTGTCCAAAACTCGATTGTCCTTTGCTCATCTGGTTGAAGATATGGACAAAATGAGGACACTTATTGCGCATATTGATCAAGAAATGGCAGATCTTCGAAATAATTTTAATAACTTCCTGCAACATGGCTCAGTTCCCAGTTCATCTACTGCTTCTCAGCATGCAACTCACAGTCTCGGTGTCCTTCAAGAGAACATGTATGAAAATCATCAAAGAATGGAAGACCTTTTGCACTGTGATGGCCCTCATTATACCGGTACGGTTATACCAACCCACGTCGATATAACAAGTGCTGCCACAGTGGGACATTTACCCAATGATACATACAGCTGAGATACACGCGAATATACGACAGAGTAGCGGAAGTAAAAGAGAACTATCTCCATTCATTCATCATCCACATTAAACATACATGCAGTTTACAATTTGCAAAAAGGAACTAAAGTTCACATAAATTAAATTACTGAAATGGAAATACATAATGTCCACATAATACATTTTTCTCATGATAATTCTAATACAATGTTCCAAGTACATACTAGGAAGTACACAATCACAAGGAACTCCAAAAACTAGCTAGTCTCCACGCTCGGAGTCTGTCTCCACCGTCTCCTCAAGCGGTGTCGTGTCACCAACTATACCTGTACGCCGAAGCAAGGAGTGAGTCCAGGGACTCAGCAAGCAACACTATTCATGATATACACGTACAAGTCCTAGTGGTTTCTACATGCACATTACCATTAGCAACACATAGCATGCTAGTCAATTCGAGTTCTCAACCTATCATGAAAGTTCTACAATTTTATACATAACTCATGCTTTCAGATTTTTAAAATAAAATCCACCTATCACATGGTCTCTATTCAATTTACTCATGAACTTTAATCTTTTACAAAATCAAACATGAGAGCTATCAACATGGACAATTTACATGCATGAAAGGGAACACAATTTGCATGGATTCCACATATTCTTAAGTGCATACATAACTTTTTCACATGCTTTAGGTTGCTGATTTCACATGGTTCAATGACTATAAATCTACACATGAGAGCTACAACGTTGCTTAAAACCTCACATATGAACAATCCATCATGCCATTTTGCACACATATTCATTTGTTGTCCCTACCATGGATTCTAAACACTTTGTACACATAACATGAGAATAATAACATGCATTTTCTGAATTCACATGGTTTCAGATTTAGTCTCACATGGTTTCAATAACACATTTACACATCGGGAATTTCACATTTTCTTTTACACAAATTTCCTCTTTTCACATGGTTACACTTTACACATACTCATTCACATGTCACTTACACATTTACACATGGTCACATACACATTTCACATTACACTTTACACATTTTTAGGTGCCGTGACACATAGTCCAAACCACCAAAGAAGGACACAAACACATCACATCACATAGACGCCATCTAGGCAATACAATGGCGACTCTTGGACTACGCAGACCGGGAGAACAAGTCTCCACCCTAACCAGTGGTACTTGTCCACCTCCAGGATTTCCCCCTAATGCCCTTAAGGTCACTTAACACAATGAACTTTCTCAGGGGGACTTTTCCCTGATATGGCTCCACTGCCTTCTCGGAAGCAGTATCACATTGGCACAATTACACTTTTACACATTTACCGTTTTACACATAGTTTTTACACTTTACACTTTTCATCACATTCACACTTTCTTACTCACATGAACACCTCTGTTTTTCCTAACATGGTACTACAGAGTTTTCAAGGTTTAACACACAGTAAACACACTAATCATGCTGGGTTTAAACAAAATCTAATCACATTTCGATCATATGTACGAATTATTCACATTTCACATGAAAATACATAACTTTTTATTTACAGGTCCAAATGACCTGAAATTTTTACCACATGCTGTTTTCGGGTTCCTAATCATACTCCCAAATTTTCAGATTTTTATGAGCTACACAGAATTCACAGAAAATAAAACGCCTAATTAGCATGCTATTAACAACTTAAGTTAACATGGGTCTAACACATCTTGTAATTTAGCCACTTGCTGTTTTATACAGAGACTACTAATACATGTATGATTTTAGAATACCACATTACCCTAATTCATACATCTATCGATCAACTATCACAAACCATTTTCGCATGTTTTCATTTTACCGAACCGAGCTTATTTACAAATTTCACAAGCATGGATAATTTACTAAAACTTGCAAACACATATGCTGACCCACTATTCTTCATGATCAAACCGAAACTAAGGCATTCACACTAATCTAAATCATGAATCATGGATTTTGCAAAATTGCCTACAAGTCATGCTCACAAGTTTACAAAATATCATTATCCTACATTCACCATTCACATCCCACATTCATTCACACACCACAAGTAACCATATACATAGAGTATAAGCTTTACCATATATCCTCATCGCATAAAACATACCGAAATTACTGCATAAGTGGGACAGAACAGCTCACTGTTCTGTCCAGAAGAACTAGGCGGCGGTCTCTGGCCGCTGACTCAGGGTCAGCGGCATGGTCGATGGACGCCAAGCATAAACTGGACGTCCAGGGACCTTGCCATCTAACCAGGTCTGTGCAGAAAACACAGACCCGAGCTCTGAAACTTGGGTGAATTGGAGGGTCTAGGACTCGAGGAAAAATCCTTAAAAATCACAAAAACCACCTAGACTCATACGGGGACACCATAGATAGGTCACTTGCCTTTCAAAAATTCTTCTAAGGGATTTAAAGGCTTGGTGAAGACCTCCTTGGGCAGTCCCAAGAAGTTGCAGAACCTCCCTCTAGATCGCCTTCCTCCGGGCTCCTGGGTGATCTCCACGCCGAGGGGATGATGGGGATGCCTTCTCCTTTGCTCCAGCTTCCTCCTTGTCGCAGTAGATCTCCACACCAAGCTCCAAGGGGTCGGATTTGGGGGTTCCAAAATGGGGTTTTTCTCACAGCTCACCTAGGGTTTTTCTCTCCTCTATTTCTCCTCTTGCAAGGTGAAATGAGAAGTGGGAGAGGCCAAATCCGGGTTCAGACCTAATGAGAGCCCCTCACCCACTCACCATACCGATTAGACAGCCTTAGAGCCGTTGGGGGACATCCCCCCAATGGAGGCCATGCCTTGCTCCCGGATTTTCTGGCTCTGCAACGCATGCAGGTCAGAGAAGTTGGCGTCCAGATCGCTGGACGCCGGAGTTAGTGTTGGCGTCTATGTCTGGACGCTGACACCAGCTCAACGGCCTGGGCTTGACGCCAAGGTGGCCTTCGGCCAGAACCCTAATTATGCAGAAAACCATGCATATCAAGCGTATATACATGCAATATGTATATGGTATTATATCCGTACTATCATCACGCAATACATATATTATTTATGTTTAATATAAACACATGCACGCGTAATTATACTAATTAATGCGTACGTAAACATGTACATACATACATAAGCACAAATATTCACACATAGATACAAATAATACGACGGAAATTAGAGGGCCTTACATGCACACTAGACTCTCTACTATGCAAACTCAGCTGAGATCAAATTTGAGTTCTATGGAAACAAGGATGAAGACCATGGAGACCATCTTGCTCCCTATTCCTCCTCCTCCTTCGCCGCCTTCTGCATGATCTCTTTTGTTTTGATGATGTCAAAGGGGGAGAAGGATTTAAATTTTGGGATGTTAAACTTTAAACTTTTTGGGATACATCTTGATATGAATGCTAACATATTTTGGTTGATGGATGCATTGTTGGATGCTTGTATGTATGATTTTTCTTTAGAAATGACAAATGAATGACATGTTTCGCTTGCAAAGGGATGAAAAATTGTGGATGTCATTATTATGCTTATGATATGCTATGAAATTGTGGATGGATGACTTTTAAAATCACATTTGTGAGAAATTCAAGTTAACTTAATGAATCATAGTTGCCATCATCAAAAAGGGGGAGATTGTTGGATCTCTTATTTTGATGATACTCAAATATGATTCATCAATATACTGAAGTCATGCTTATTATGCTTAAATTTATATCTCACAATGTTTCTTTTATGTATAGTTCAAAGAAAAGGTCATATATGCTCAGTGGTGTCGACACAGTGCCTTGTGGTGTCGACACTAGTTCACTGTCCCACAAGAAGAATTCTGAAAAATGGCCAGTGTTGTCGACACAATGCTCAGTGGTGTCGACACTAGTTAACTGTCCCAGAACCAGGATTTCTGAAGAAATGCCCAGTGGTGTCGACACAGTGCTCAGTGGTGTCGACACTAGTACACTGTCCAAGGAAGCCAGTTTGAAGCTGATGCTTGGTGTGTCGACACATCTGTGTGTAGTGTCGACACACTTCGGACTTTTTGATGATTCTAAATTGCTGAAGACACGTGGATAACTTTGGTGGGGCCTTTTTGGGTGGGAATTCCTATGCCCTCAGATCCCAAGATATTTTTGTGGACCCTTAGGACTATAAAAGCCCCTTATCCACTTGGCTCTTAGGAGATATCGCAAAACCATCTGCTCTTCCAGTTTTCCAAAGCTTTCCAGGCTACTCCAGAAGAAGACTTCATCTCGGTGGATTGCTTTCAGATTTGAAGAAATTGAAGATTCTATCACCTTGGATGATCCTTTTGAAGAAGAATTTCGAGCCATCAGAGTCTTCTTCTTGGAGCTGAAGCAGAAGTGTTGGTCCCCATTCTCGAAGCAGAAACAGGGACCTTCGAACCAGACCTTTCCAAATTGGGTTTCAGTTGTTCTATCTGGTTCTTCACTTCAAACTCACTTTATTGATGTATGTGTTGTGAAATTGGTGCAATCCTTGTGCACAATTTCATGTGTGTGGTTGAATATGAGATTTCTGAATCCCAGAGTGGGTGTGTTGTTGTGTGACTTTTTTGAACGGGCAAGATAAGCCACATTTGTGTGTGTGTGTGTGTGGATGGTGGATGTAGGATACACTCGTGTAATCCGAACCACCCTAAATTCTTGTGTCATTATGGTTTGATTGTCTCTTACGTTAGATGTTTGGTAGGTTCGCTAGAAATTCATCATCTAACTTGTCTAATTCGTTTAGAATTGTCATTGATCTTCAGATTTCATACTGAATTCAACTTCTCTAAGATCCTAATCCAAGTGAATCTTAAAATTTGGGGAAATCAATTCAACCCCCCTTCTAGATTTCCTATAGCCGTTTTTCCGCAACATTTCAATATCGTCAACCTACTAATGCTCTGATACCATCTCTGTAACACCCCACTTAGACCTAGTCTAGTTATACCAACTCTCATCGAGCCCAAAAGACGTGCTACATGGGGAACACACCCCAACATATATCAAATGTAGGTTGATTCATTCACAAATACATACTAGTGCAGCGGAAATAAAGAACGTCTCATCAACTTTAATGCCAAGTCCATAGTGCATCAAAGAAGTCCATAATAGCTATATAGTTTAAATACAATGTTCATAACATAAGGAAAACCTCGGGATCCGCCATCTCACCTGAAATGTTAAGCATGTATGAGTTTACAACGAAGACTCAGCAAGCAACCCAAAAATGGATTACCAATCTAACTTATATATAATGGTTTCAAATCATGTTATTTCATATAGATTTCAGCAATCATACTAGTTGCAAAATAATCATTTACTAAATACATCTTAAGTCAAAAGTGTGTACAAATGCTACATATATAAGGCATGAATTTAAGACATGGTGCTAACCTCATAATGTTTATTTTTGTAAAGAGATTTCAGATCTGATCATGATGATATAAATTTAAGTATTAGCATGCTATATTTGTCATACATGGTTTCAAGAGGTTGCATAATTTAAGCATGCCTACTAAACATTCATCCGAACGGAATTAAAACTAGTATTACATAAAGTCATTATAAAGCTGAAAACAAATATTTTGCATAACATATACGTATGTACAAATTTTGACAAGACACAGCCTAAACCACCCATTAGAAGTCAGATAGACATATGAACATATACTCATCACCTAGGCAAATATTCATAGAGTCTTGGTTATTGTGCAATATCGGGGGAAGCCCTCCCCACCCTAACCAATGGTACTTGTCCACCTCCAGGATTTCTTCCAGTAACCTCAGTAACATATAACATATTGAACATTTCCATAGGGGCATTACTATGGTCTTGTTTCAGATTACTTCTATGGTGGCAGTGTCTTATTAGTCGGATACAAAATCATATACAAATTTATCCAGATTCAAATGCAACATAACATGCTGCCAAATCATATACATATATTCAAATGTTCACAAACACATATTTTTTATTTATCACATGCTATATTTTCTGAGAATTTTCCCACAATCATTTCAACAGAACATATTTCTCATGATGATAACAGACTAAAAATAGTTACTGACATCACAAATTCACAAAATTTGGATAGAATGTGTCCCTATTGTCATGAATTAGACCAATAATTTTTCATGATTTTTTGGCATATACTCTAATTTCCGCAGTAATCAAATAAGTGATATAAATAGAGAAATATTCATCACAATAAAACCATCTGTCAACCTAGTTCAATATTTTTACTGAGTGTATATCATAATCATACAAACCATTTTTTAAAATCTCACAAATTTTGGAATCCATAAACAATTTGTCATATTAAAATAGTGCTATTAATTTTTGTTGTTTAGTCATTGAAATTACAGAAAACAATCAAATTTGGATTTCAGACTTATCACAACATGAATATACCCCTGACATGTATCTCTACATAGAAATCATAATTTTTATCATGAACATGCATCAGATATAAACTTTCCTAATAAATCTATGACTAATTATAGAATTCAGAAAATTGCCCTAAAATCATGATGACTACAGAAATTAACCCAGTTTGCAGAATGGCAAAAAGTTAACCTATTTAACCCTACACATTTCATAGAAAGTTCATTCGAAGTTTGACCACAAAAATATAAATCCAGATGTAAAAATAGGTGAAAATAATGGACAGAAGAACTTGACCGCAACACTGTTGTCGTTAACTTTAATTGACGGCAAGAAGGTTGACATTAACTTCATCCTTGAGGGCAGTCAAGGTTGACGTTAACCTGACAGGAAACCAGAACCCTTCCGAAACTCATATGAACCCCAAATCTGGCTGTTGTTTTAATTTTTAAAATCATTGAAAATTTGTAAAAAGGTAGAATCTATGGTTGGGAACCCGATCCTTAGGTTACTTGCCTCTGAAACACAAAAAATTCATAGATTTAGCCGATGAAGCCCGCCTTGGCCCACCAAGACAGTCCTCTTTCCGGGGTAAAATCCTTGATCAGCAGATCTCCAATGGCACGAGCACGTTGGAGACAACTTCATCCTTCAAAAACACACCCTTGCAACTCGTAGATGCTTGATCTTTGCCTCCACGAAGATCAAATTGCCGGATCTCTTCAACCATCCTCGAGACTTGGAGAAACTCCCCAAAAATGGGTCTAAGAAGACTAACCCACCATTTTATAAAAGGATTGGCCTCCTATACTCGGTCCACAAGGGTAGGTGTAAGACCTGGCCCTCTTGGGCCCATGGCCCTGTCCTCAGGGTCGCGACAGGCACCCTAGTCACGACATGGTCACACCAGGATGGCCCACCGCGACAAGGTTTCTGTGGCGACGCACCTGGCCGTCGCGACATGGTCACGACGAGGGTGTGTGTTGCGTTCTTTTCGCGCCTTTTGAAAGCGTCACAACTGCTTTTCTGACAGACGTGACCACTATCCTTTCTGTCAGAACGATCGTGTCGGGTGTCAGGAGTGTTGTAACATTGACGCGTCCTAGTCAGCCGTCGCATTTGCTTTTCCCGATCATCGAGGTTTGACTGCTTTTGGGGCCGCGCCGAGGGTGGTTGCCGTGACATGGTCACGACACCTAGAGGGGTCACAACATGGTTGTTGTCGCACCAGATCACCCCATCGCGTCTTGGGGACCGTCGGTTTAAAACCAAGCACCGCACCCCATTCCCCCCCCCTCACCCCTTTCTCTCCTTCTGCTTCCCCTCTCCTTCCCTCCGAGCCCTCTTGCGGTTTCTTGCTGGTTCTTCGAGCTCGGGGTGTTCGTGCTAAGGTGGTGACGTCTGTTGCCCAGCTAGCAAGCCCAGAGGGGGGGTGAATAGGATTCTAAAATTTTTAGATTAAAACCTGTTAACAAAAATGCTCAATAGAAAACACTAAAGAGAATAGTTAGTGTTAGAAGAATGAAGACAAACAATCGCACAAAAGCAATCACACATGCAACAGGAGATTTTTATCTTGGTTCGGCCCTCCAATACCAAGGAGTCCTACGTCTAGTCCCCAAGCAACAACTTGGGCTTTCACTACCTAGGGTACTGTCCCCCTTAAGGACCCTTACACATCCAGCCACAGCTGACCTTCTCTTCTAACCCCGAAGAGGAATACAAACACCCTGATACACAGGTCTTCCTTCCTTATTGAAGGGAATAAACACCACCTTTTTCAACAGGTCTTCTCTTCACCGCCCGAAGAGGAACTTCACAATAAAGTGAATAAAGGCAAAATGCCCCTAGACCAAGCTTACAACAAATGCTCAATCTGAGGCAGTGACTGAGAGAGAGAAAGATTTACACTAAGAAAAATCTCTCAGATCACACAAGCTCTCCAAAGGCTAAAGATAATGAAAAACGAAGAGCAAGAGCTACAGTAAACTAGGGAGTGAAGCTCAGGGCTCTTCTTTCTGATGCTTGCAGGTTGTAAGATGAAAGCTCAAAAGTCCTTCTTTACAGAGTCATTAGTCTTCTATATATATCCTTCTCTTTGACATCATGGTTAGAATTCATGGTTCATCAAGTACGACAGGTGTGCTTGCAGTCATTTAATGCTTTACAACCCATGCACGCAAGGAGAAGATCCATCTTGATATCCTTCAGCTTCTATTTTGTCCAACGCTGTATGACATAGTACTGTCAGAGACCTGCACACATTGAATGCTAAAGCACAGATAGCTAGACTGTCTCCATGCTTGTAAGTCAATCGTTAGAAAGAATATACATCAAAATAGAAATGCCATTATGCTATTTGAAAAGTGTTTCTTATAGAAGCATAAGAATAGAAGGCAACGTGCAGATGATGTGAATAGTCATAATAAATGTAAGGATACTAGAGATGTGCGTGGGAAGACTTTGACTTTCACAATATTTGAAAATATATTTGAATATCATGAGAATAATATATATATTCATTAAATCTATGATAGAGAAATCGATGTGTCCATGAGACACTGTTCCACTAATGAAATCATTGCAAGAGCAAGCGAATCGTTCTAATAGTAGAAGAAAATTGTCGTACACATATAAGCAAATCGTTGTACAGATACAAACAAATCGTTGTTCAAACATAAACAAATCGTTGTGAGAGCGAATCGTTGTTTGATCATAAGAAAATCGTTGTTTGAGCAAATCGTTGTTCAAATATAAACAAATCGTTGTGAGATCGAATCGTTGTTTGATCATAAGCAAATCGTTGTTCAAACATAAACAAATCGTTGTGAGAGCGAATCGTTGTTTGATCATAAGCAAATCCTTGTTGTAACTTATCGAATCGTTACAGCGACCAAATCATTATGTAACTTATCGAATCGTTACAGGGACCAAATCGTTATTTTAAGTGAGAGTAAATCCTTATAGCTATCAAATCGTTGTTTCACTTATCAGGTCGTTGTGACGACCAAATCGTTGTTGTAACTTATCAAATCGTTACGGTGACCAAGTCGTTATGTAACTTATCGAATCGTTACGGCGACCAAGTCGTTGTGGAACCGAAATCGTTGTGAGACCAAATCATTGTTCTCACTTAACAAATCGTTGTGCTTATAAAGAAATCGATACTTATGAAATCGTTATGCTCTAAGGAAATCGTTATGCTATAAGGAAATCTTTATGTGATGCTTATGAAATCGTTATGCTATAAACCAAATCGATATGGACTTAGAAGAATTCTATGCTATGAATTTTTAAACAACAGTGTGTAAGGATTACTTACAGATTTTGCTTGAATTATTTCCTGTGGATGAACTTCATAAAAACTTGTTAGAAAATAATTGTTAGGGTTTTGTTAATCACCAAAATTGTATATAATTAAATAAAATTATATAGGGATAGACTGATCATCAATCTCCCCCTTTTTGATGATGACAAAACATAACAAGACATAACATGTAATTTGCTGAAATAAACTTCAGTAAATTTTCTAAAATAAGAAAGAAATGATGTTGATATGTATTTCAAGTTGTTTTATTTTCTCCCCCTTTTTGTCATTAAGCAAAAAGGCACAAGGAAAGAACATAAGAAAGATAAATGGAAGCCAAGAAGAGACAATTTTTCATTAAATTACTGAGAAGGTACAGGAAGGTAGAAAGCAGGGGACAAAAGAGAAGCATGGCGAGTAATGATTAGCCAAGCCTTGCGCTCCTGTTCTTCAAAATAACTTTGAAATGCACCATAAACTATTGCGCTCCTAAGCCATGCTTTGTAGATTTCCTTGTGCCAGTGACAGCTTTGACTCTGCCTTGGAGATGAGTACCTAACCCTTTTCCGGTCTGGTAGCCAATCCTGAACATGATATCCCAACCTTTTGCATTTGCCGACACATCCTTTCTGATGGCTGCCACTGATGGGGACCCAATCGGGCGGTTAGAAGAGAAGGTATATGCCCAGGGGTAGTTCACATCAAGTACTGAAATAATGGGCTTATTGGATGGCCAGACTGATGGCAATACCCTCTCAACAGCTTCCACTGTGTGGGTTGTTGCTACGCTCTTAACCTTGACTATTCGCCCTTGGTAGGGGAATTTCAAACATTGATGTGCAGTGGAAGGTACTGCACCTAGTGATTCGATCCATGGGAGCCCCAAGATGGTCTTGTAAGTGTGATCAATGTTCAATACATAAAATTCGACTGACATAACAAGCGGCCCCAACTCTGCTTGTAAAGTGACAACTCCGTGGCAGGCCCGTCGTGAGTTATCATAGGCAGCTATGGTGGTGGGAGTGGGCTGCAATTGACGTTCCGAAATATTGCAGGCTCTTAGAGTGCTTAGTGGACAGACATTGATGGAGGCTCCTATGTCCACTAATGCTGCGTCAATAGCCACTTTGTTTATTGTGAGCGTTACACACAAGGGCATCTTCCTGGCTTCAGGGGTAGCTAGCTCGCCATCAGAAAAGGTAATTGTGGGCCCCTTATTCAAAATAGAAAGCACAGAAGGTAGGTTATCGGGGTTCATGTCTTCACTGACCATGACCCTTTGCAGGAAGGCCCTTAAGGCGTCTTGATGAGACTGTGACCTTTTGATTAGCTCTAATATGGAAATTTTAGCAGGAGTTTGATCCAAATGTTTCAGAATATCATACTGGGTCCCCGGGACCAGCTCTATCTCTTCCGTGGCTGCTGTTGGGTGCTGGACTGCTGTACTGGTTGACCTGGCATAGCTACGGATGCATTAGGGTACATCCGATGGAACATCCGCCCTCTTCGCAAGGCGAGGTTATGGTGGAGTGGAGAAGGTGAAGTGTCAAGGACGGAGGGGTTGGCTAGCAATGGCGCCGGCGTAGGGGATAAAGGGATGTTGGTGGATGAGGGGATAATGGGTGACAAGATGGGGGAGTCATAAAGCAGTGAGGTAATGGCGGCGACAGTAGGTGTGAAGGAGGGAGGTTTGGTGGATGTAGGTGTGGGGGTAGTGGGTGTGTCGTGGGAAATGACTAGAAGCTGGCCTACTTTGTGCTCATCATCGAAGGCCCATTGAGCTTCTGGTGGTGGGTGGTGGAAGACTGGGTTAACATGCGCGGGTGGAGGAGGTGGCGGAGCCGGTTGGGGGTTTGAGCTACAGGATGTTGTGGCATGGGGTTGCGGATTATCCCAAGGTCATTTGCCGGCTGCTGCGGCTGCTGCTGTTGTTGCTGTTGCTGGAAGGGCTGGAACTGTTGTTGTTGATGTTGCTGCTGTTGTTGTTGTTGCTGCTGTTGTGGCTGCTGTCGCCTCTGCTGTTGCTGCTGTTGTCTCTGACCCTACTGGTCTCTCAATGTTTGGATTAACCTTTTCATTTCTGCCCAGTCGATCTGATTTTGCTCATGAAGATCATATATAATGTCCCTGAATTGAAAGCAGTCTGACATGTTGTGGCCTGGATGGTGATGGTACACACAATACTTCATCTGGTCCGCTGCCATATTCCAATTCGACTTCTCAGGAGGGAGTCTAAGGGCATTCAAGGACATAAGGGCTGCAAAGACATCAGCTAATGACTCGGGTAGAGGTGGATATTAGGCTCTCTTGCGTCCATTGGGCTTTCTGGGTGCATAGCCATTTTGAGGTGGACGAACCTGAGAGTATTGGCGCTGGTCTTGGGGAGGGTTCTGTCCTTGAGGAGGTTGTTGTTTGTTGTTGTTCCATGGCTGCTGAGGTTGCTGAGTGTATGGAGACCTACCTACCGGGCCTTGGGGGTTGCTGACTGCACCGACTTGCTCATTGGGTTGGATCCCCTCAGTAACTGGGCCTTGAGGCTTCTTGACATAACGGGCTTTTGGGGTCTCAAACATGGAGTGTATAGGTGAGTCCTTGAGCTGAGTCTGAATGAAACGGGCTCGGCTGTAAAGCTGGTGCAAGGTAGAAATGTCATTCATGGCAAATATGGCCCGGTAGGTTGGGGTGGCATTGGAGATCAACAATTTGACTTTCTCCTCTTCTGGCATAGGGCAACGGACCTTGGCAGCCAATGAACGCCACCGGTCGGCATAGATTGAGAACTTTTCCTCAGGCTTCATCTTTTCAGCTACTAGATCAACAACCCGATCTTGGAACTACTGTAAGAACCTCTCTTGAACGATCTGGAAATCCTTAGCTTCTTCAGGTGGTAGAGAATAAAACCATTCCAGAGCTGGACCATCTAAGGATTTTCTGAACAAGTACGCCATGAGGTGGCGGATCGTACTTGTGCGGTGCTGACTCATAAACAAAATCCTTCAAATGAACATATGGGTCTCCTACCCCAGAGTATCACCGGTAAATAGGAAGCTCTAACTGGGGTGGTACCCGGAGGTACTGGAATGATGGGAGGGCGATGTCGGCCACCTTCCGAGGGTCAATCTACCTTCTGAGGTCATGGAGCTCCTTCTTCATGACAGCCCACTCCGCAAGGAAGTCGGAGGGGGCTTGGGCATGATGTGTAGAGACAATGGAGTGGGGTTGCTCGAAAGCACGGGACCTCTCACGGGGGAGGGAAGCAGGTTCGGCTGTATAGTATGTTGAAGTTAGAGGGGATCGAGGCCGAACTTCTCGTGCTGGAAGGTAGTTTGGTTCTGAAAAAATGAATGGCGCGAGGACGGAGGGGTGTAGGATCTATCCCTGAGGAAGGAAAGTGAGGCGCTGAGGCAACATGGGCGGAGGAATCCACCGATTGAGCTGAATTATGAGTAGAAGGAGACAAGGGTTGCTTGCCCTTGGAAGCAGCGATGAATTCTCGGACTTGATCCGGAGTCAAATGAGGAAGTAGCTGTCTGAATTGCGAATGGGGGTCGTCTTCCCTTGTAGGAGAAGGAGGACGGGATTGACTCCCAATGATGAGAGGGGGCTGAACGGGCCCCGAAAGTATGGCCGTAGTGGTTTGGGCCACATCCTCAAGGAGCCTGATGGGCAAGGTATCATCGGCAAGGACACGGAATTGGTCCATGTCAAACAAAGGATTATGATAAAGTACAAGGATCGGAGGAGACTGACTCGATCTCCCTAAGCAATGACGCATGCACCCCCCCCCAATCAATTAGGGGGTGATATAGACAACACCTAGACCCTATCACAGCAAGAGGGGCTGAGATGAGGAGGGGTGAAACGAAACACTCAGGTTGTCATGATTAATGCGCAAATTTCTTAAGGTTTGAACTTGACCTTTTAGATGATATGATTAAGGGTGTGTCACTCGGTCAAATGGACCCTAACAGGTATGAACTCGAGTCCTTCGGTGACACTAAGGATGGTACACTCACAAGCAAGGGTGGCTCGGACTAAAGGGTGCAACGGGTACAACAGGCCCGGTGAACTACAACGTGCGTACGGTCACGAGGACTTACGGAGGTCCTCGGAAGGTGGGCCCGAGTTAGCCTACGAGTGCTCGTAGGTGAGAGGACTCACTCATCCAAGGGGGAACCTGACCAATAGGATGAAAAGCGTATGCAAGGGACCAGAATGCCCGAAATGTATGCAAGGGTGGCACGTAGAGGGCAAGCAAGGTGACAAAACAGCTCTCGGGCCAAGTCGCGGCGGCCGTGTATGCCGCGACCTTATCGCGACAGAGCGGACTGCCACGATAAGAATAGACGCCTGAGAACACAGTAAGTCACACACACACAGACTCAAACAAACTACCTGAACAAATGATAAGTGTATAAAATTGCCAAAAAAGTACAAAATCGATTATGGAGCACTCAGAAACCGATCTAGGAATGAAAACAGTAACACACAAAGCGTACCTGTAGACGCGACGCTTAACTCTGACGCGACCCTGTCGCGTCCCTGCGCACTGCCGCGACTAGATCCGAAAACTTACAATTGAAAGAAAACGAAAAATATGAACCCTAACAGGATTCTAAGAGACAGAAACACGGGCGAGCATGTCAGAGAGACATGATACAGACATGAATGAACTCACAGGATCAGGAGATATCAAATAAGCAAAGAGGAAACGCATACCTGTGATCGCGTCCGTTATAGGTGACGCGATATGATCGCGTCACCGCGATGCGCCGCGACACAAACCGCGCGACAAAATACGCATGAAACAGGGAATAACAGACTAACAGGGCACCAAAAGAGGAAGTAAAGGGGAAAACATGGCAAGCAAGCAAACTAGATCTACGAGGGTGGCACTGAAGGTCCCACCGTGATCGCCAACAGGTGTAATCACAGGGATTGTACTTCCCCTCGATACACAAACATGTACTAAAACTAGTAGTGTGGAAATATGGATTGTGATCGCAACCTAGAAAGTTGCCTAAACAAGAAAACGATGATGGCTAACTACTCTAGGAAAAGGAAAGAGAGAACTGAGGAGTACCTGATGTCGCGGCCGTCATGAACGCCGTGACGGCACTGCGGTCACGTCAGTCTCAACGGACCCGTTTCTTGTCGCATCACTCTCCTCTGTCGCGTTCTCTATCTTGCAGAAGATGGTGGATGGGACCTTCTTCCTCCTCTTCAGCCGGCCAAATAGAATGAGCTTCTCGTGGATCTCACTTGGATGCCTTCCAAAGAAAGAAGAAACAAGAAAAAAGCCCTATTAGAACATGTTAAACATAGTATCTATTCTAAAAATGAAAGAAAAATGGGGGATCATAGTGGGAACGCACCTGGGGTGTTTTTAAACCCCTGTGGGTGTGTAGAAAACGTGGGAAAGTAGTGTGTGTGCTCTATCTAAAAATAACATAAAAATGTATGTAGAAATGAAGGAGAAAGAGGGGGAAGAAGGTGAGCCCATTAGGGCGACTCCCTGGCGTGGATGTAGTCCCAGTTGGTGTGCAATAGCTTCAGGAGGATGCTGGAGTCTCCCTCTTCATGTTCCATGCTCCATTGATGATGAGATGAGGAAGCTTTGTGGAGTGGAATGTGAAGAAATATGGTAGAAATGGACGGCTGTGAGGCTAAGTGTTGGTCAGAGGAGATTTCGGCAGCCCTTCGGGGTCAAATGAGGCTCTCCCCGTCCTTGAAGAGGGGCCTTGCTTATATAGAGCTCATGAGTGAGAAAATATGAGATTATCTCCTAAAAATAGTCAAAAATCAAAAATGGGAGATAAAGGCCAATAAAAACTGCATGGAGAGTCCTTAGGATCCTTAAGGAGAGTCCCTAGGGCCGAAATCTCATCCTAAGGGGTTGATATAATCCCTAAGGATTAAGTTAAATCCATGGGAGGATAATTAGAAGGTAGTTATGGAGGCCAGAGGGCTCGGTTACTGTCATGGCGTATCGTAGGGCCGCGACTAGAAATGCGACGGGGCGGGGAGACGCGACAGAATTGCCCATGTGCATGGATAATGCATGGGCTGTGGCGGCAGCCTACACCATCGCGACTAGAGACGCGGCGCCACGATGCGTCGCGACTATAAAACCGAATAATTATGAATTATCAGTCAATCATATGAAAAGATAAGAGTTATTATGCTCCAAGGACTCTCTCAAAGTGATAATGGGCGAGATTTCAAGGCAATTTAATGGTTTAATGGGATCAAAACAAGGCTAATGATGGGCTCAAGGTGAGTGACCAATTAGGGGCCCACTAAGATAGCAAGAAATGTGGTTCAACCCATTAGCCAGAACTGGGTGTCTACAAGAGGGAACCGCCTTTCTGCACTGAAATTCTACCCATTGCCCTTGCAAATCATTCAAAAATCATAGTGCCTACGACAGATTCCATGACTAGGAAGTGGAGTGGAGACAGAAACACAACCTCTGGAATTTCCAAAGTGGCAAAATCTACCTAGATGGATGTGGTATGAGCATCATCCGAACCAAGAGCAGAAATAGCTTGCCGGAATTGGCAAAGCTAAACTTCAGGTAGATTATTGAGATAGCAGTAATCAGTGAACATCTGGAAGTAGCGGATGAGCTTGATTTCCTTTTGAATAAATGGACCCTAGGTATTTTTGTGATGAACCACAAACCACTCATAGAGAGTGAGTGGGTGATCCCTGGGTGGGAATCTGGCAAAGCGGGCAGATAGGAATTGCCTGTATAAGGACTGATACCCCCGAGCCCAATGATCTTCAGTTTTGGCTTCAGTCATAGAAAAGATTTTGGATTGTTCAGATTTTGAAAGAGAGGAGAGAGGGAGAACAATGTTTAAGTGGTCGGTGAGAGGTAGATGGGGAAGACCAAAAAGGGTGGCAAATGTGCATTTCTGGAGGAATTCACAATGAATGGACCTTTTCGATTTTCAATAGTGAGAGAAAACCAAAGAGGTGGAAAACGAGGATCTAAAGAGGTGGCAAGGGTGGAAGATGTTTTCTCCTTTTAGGAACATGGCTGGAAGAGCCTGTCCTATGAATGTGAGTGCCAACTAACAGGACTGAGCAAAGTATTGCTACTTCAAACTCATCTTTAATGTCCTGGATTTCATGACCTTCAAGTTGGGCACCCTCAGGAATTATGGTGACAAAAGAGGGAGGAGTAGGAGGATGAAGAAAAGAATGAGAGGTAGATGGAGGTGGTATGGATGGTCCAGAAGATGAGGACTAGAAGAGGAGGCTCCAGCTGAGAAGGAGGCTGGAGGTGCCTCACAAGACGGAGGAGAAGGAGGGATAGGTGTGGAGGAAGCAGGAGATGATGAGGAGGTAGCCGGAAGTAGGTAAGGAAATTTTTTTGGGAAGGGCTATTTGAAGGTGGCAGGTGTTGGAGGAGTAGTGGTGGATGAAGGTGGAGAAGGAAAGAGTAGAGTTTGAAGAGGGGAAGAAAGGGGCTCTGGGGCTACAGCCTGTTCTTCAGTTCTTGCAGGCTCAACTTCTGATTCCACCGACCCTGGTGGCCCAGACTCATCCACTACTGGCCTTGGTGACTTTGACTGCTTATCTGATGGCCCTGATGGCCCTGATGCCTCCATACAAACTGGCCCTGATGGCTCAATATCCTGTGCAGACTCAGACTGCATCACATTTTAGCAACCTTTGACCCTGCTGGCCCTGAATCCTCATCAACAACTGGCCCTGATGGCCGGATTTCCTCTGGAGCTGGGGGAGTGGGAGTAGGTGGAGCATGAGTAGATTGTGCTCTCACCAAATCTAAAACATTTGACATTAGTTCTTTCATGCTTCCCAGCTCACCTTTCATCCATTGCAGAGTTGTCTTTACCATTCCCAGGTCACCCTTCAAACCTTGGAGCTCAGCTGTCAGTGCTCCAACTTGCTTGGCTCCAGTACTTTGGCTCACAAATATGGATGATACTTCATTTTGAAGTGAGCACAGGATCTCTCCATGAGCATCTAATCTATCTATCACTGGCTTCATGTTGACCCTCAGCTTCTTCTTCTTGGAGCTAGGATGTGCCCTTCTAGTAAGCAAGGGAATCTTAGGGACTACATCCTTGCCTTTGTATGCTAACTTTTTAGTTGGCTCTACTGACAAATCATCATCAGATTCCGAGGAGCTAGCTGTAATGCCTTCTTGGAATGTATTATCAACAGGAATTTGGGGGCTAACTGCAGGCTCCCCCTGAATCTCTGCATCCTTCTCAATTGCATGCTCCCCCTGAACAGGAGCATCTTCCACTGGAACATCTCCACTGTGGCCTGGTACCACAACTTCAGCATTAGATTCCTCTTGCTCCCCCTGAGTGCTGGTGACAGTTTCCAGCACATTTCTAAGCACAGATGCTTTAATTGATGTGGGGGTGAAAACATCTGATAATTGCCCAACGGGCTCAATTTGCTCAGGAGGTATATCCTCTATTCTGCTCTCACTGACCACTGAATCATCAATTCTGACATCTGCTGCTGCTACTTCTTGCTCTTCTTGGACCACTGGCATCTTTGTCCTGACTTCCTCTTGTTGATCTTGGACATCTGAAATTATTACTGCTGCCACTACCTGAGCTGCTGGAACTACAGGAGTTTCTGCCGCAGGAGCCTCAATCCTTACTTGGACCTCTGCTTCTACCTCTGATTCTTGAACTTAAGGAACATCTGGACCCTCTCCAATGATAGCCTCACCTTCAGAAACTGAGGTCTTGGTCCACACACCAACAACAAGAGAAAAACCACTTTTCTTTAAATTTCTGGACCTAATAGCTTGGCCCATTTTCTCAGAAAGCTCACCATTCAAACTGATGTTGTAATGCTGAAAAATCTTTGTCAACAAGTGAGCATAAGGAAGGGACACGTTCAATCTATTCTTCCTGTCCCAAATCATAGCTGATGCAAACTTCATCCCTTCGATCATAACTTCTGCCATGTTAATATCTTGTTTCTGGATGGCCCAGAACATCATATCTAAATCTACCTTGGTACAAGAGGAGAAGATAGCACTTCTGGGCACAAGAATCTGACACACTATGAAGTGCAGAATTCGATTAAAGGCGCTCAACTGGTTGATATCTAATTTTCCATCCTACAACTTAGATTCTGATCTGATAATCCCCAAGCTCTTGGCCTGAATATCCACACTATCTACCCTGCTGTGACCGGTGGTAGAGACTCCAAAGAGGGATTCCAGAAGATCATAAGTGATATGAATCTGGGTTCCTTTGACTGTGGAGGTCAAGGACCTGTCAGCCTTTGATCTCAAATAAACATAAAATGCTTTCACGATGTCTGGATAACTTGCCTCAAAAAAGGTTGCCATTTGCGACCACTTCATCCTCTACATCACTGCTGCTATGCTATGCATGCCATTCTTCTGCAAGTCTGCTACATCCACTGCTTTGTTGCGGCACAGCTTCGTCTTCACTGCAGTGAACCACTCCTACTGCTTAGCCGTAAGGAAAGCAGTGTTGTAACCCCCAACGGTGCCAAAACCCTAGAAACTGCCATGGAATTGAATGAGGGGAGGTTCTAGTTGATCGAGAGGAAGGTTGGAGCAGAAGCCCTCAAGAAATTTTTGTAGGAAGAGAGGGATTCTTTGAAAACTTCACAGAGTCGATGCCGGAGACGATAGGGTTTATCGTTCCAGGCGAGTCGAACGAGATGAGAGAGGGAGGTGAATCGTTATGGCATAGATTACGGGATTAAAAGAGAAAGGTAAAGTTGTTTGTGAAGGGACGCTGCAGTAATTGCGGCAAAAGGATATGATTATGAAAGAGATAAAAGCTTTTTAAAATAGCGAACGGTTAAAGCAATTTATGACATATGCAATAAGGGGATTTTCTTAATTTTAGGGGAGATAACATGCATTATTCTGAAAGATTTATTATTTCAGTTATTTGTAGAAAAGTCTATTACAAATTACACATGCCCAATTCCCTTCTAAGAGATGTAAATCTCTCTTCAGGTAAGGCCTTTGTAAAGATATCTGCTAACTGATTTAATGTATATATAAATGAAATACCTATATTTCCAATAGCTACATAATCTCTAATAAAATGATATCTAACCTCTATATGCTTTGTCATGGAGTGCTGAACTAGATTTTTAGTGAGATTTATTGCGCTAGTGTTGTCGCACAGCAAAGGAATTGTCTTGATGTGCTGTCCATAATCCTCAAGTTGTTGTTTTATCCATAGTAGTTGACTGCAACAGCTTCTAGAAGCCACGTACTCAGCTTCAACTGTTGATAGTGCTGCTGAATTTTGTTTCTTTGAGGACCATGAAATCAAGCATCCTGCAAGAAATTGACAACTTCCACTGTTACTTTTTCTATCTACTTTGCATCCAGCATAGTCAGTATCAGAATATCCTAATAAATTAATTTCGCATGATTTTAGATACCATAAACCTAGATCATGAGTTCTTGCTAAATATCTAAAGATCATTTTAACAGATATTAAGTGACATTCCTTAGGATCAGCCTGATACCTTGCACACATGCATACACTAAATAATATATCAGGTCTACTAGCTGTCAAATAAAGTAATGAACCTATCATACCTCTGTAGAGCTTTTGATCTACTTTCTTACCATTTTTATCACTATGTAGTCTTGTGGATGTGCTCATTGGTGTTGACAGTGGCTTTGCTTTTTCAAATCCAAATTTCTTTAGTGACTCCTCGGTATACTTGGCTTGGCAGATGTGTGTACCTTCTTTGCCTTGTTTGATTTGAAGTCCAAGGAAATAATTTAGCACCCCCATCATGCTCATTTCAAATTCTCCCTGTATAAGCTTTTCAAAGTACTTGCACAGAGATTCATCAGTAGATCTGAATATTATGTCAACTACATAGATTTTCACAAGCAATATATTCTTGACTTTTGATTTAATAAATAAAATGCTATCTACCTGTTCTCAGATAAAACCATGGTTTAATAAAAATGCACTAAGCCTTTCATACCATGCTCTAGGTGCTTGCTTTAAACCATATAAAGGTTTATGCAATTTGAAAACATGATTTGGACAATCTACATCATCAAAACCTGGAGGTTGTTCTACATAAACTTCCTCCTTTATATAGCCATTTAAAAATGCAGATTTGACATCCATTTGAAAAAGCTTCAAATCCAATGTAGATGCATATGCAAGTAAAATCCGAATTGCCTCAAGTCTAGCCACTGGTGCATAGGTTTCATCGAAATCTATGCCTTCCTCTTGGGAATAGCCTTGAGCAACCAGTCTAGCCTTGTTTCTAGCGATAACACCAGCTTCATCCATTTGTTGGTGCCAATCACAGGATGATCTGATGGTCTCGGAACAAGGGACCAAACTTGGTTTCTCTTGAACTGATTGAGTTCATCTTGCACGGCTAAGATCCAAGATTCATCAGGCAATGCTTCATTGACAGTCTTCGGCTCAATTTGAGAAACAAATGCTAAATAGTCAAAAGGAATAACATTACCTCTTGTTCTTACCCCAACAGATGGATGTCCAATGATCTTGTCTCTTGGATGATCCTTCTTGTATCTCCATTCCTTTGGAAGATCACTGTGAGATATTTCTTTTTATTGTAGTTCTTCCAAGGGTGGATCTTCATTATCCTCAATAGATGTGTCCTTCAGTTTCTTGGATAATTTATCTGTATCATCATCATCACTATCTACTTCCTTTCTTAAGGAAGGGTTAGATTCATCAAAAATAACATGGACAGTTTGCTCAATTAATAGTCTTTGTTTATTAAAAACTATGTACCCTTTTGGTATAGAAGCATACCCCATGAATATACCTTCATCAGATTTGGAATCTAACTTACCAATATCTCTCTTACCATTATTGTGGATGAAGCATGGGCATCCGAACGTCCTAAAGTGACTGATCTTGGGCTTCTTTTTCTTGAAAAGTTCATAAGTTGTCTTCTTCAGAATTGGCCTGATCATCACTCTATTTATGATGTAGCATGCTGTGTTGATTGCTTCGGCCCAAAAATATCTTGGGAGATTGTATTCTGATAACATTGTTCTGGCCATGTCCAATAAGGTTCTATTCTTCCTCTCAGCTACTCCATTTTGTTGCGGTGTCCTTGGCACTGAGAAATTATGCTCTATTCCTTGATCATTAAAAAAATCTGCAAACCTATCATTCTAAAACTCTCCTCCATAATCTGATCGAATACTGATAATGCTGAATTTCTTATCCTTCTACACTAACTTACTAAATTTCACAAAGCTTTCAAAGGTTTCATCTTTATGCTCCAGAAACGATACCCAAGTGAATCTTGAATAATCATCTACAATTGCAAATCCAAAATTCTTTCCTCCTAAACTGGTTGTTCTTATTGGCCCAAATAGATCCATATGCAACAGTTCCAAAGGTTTAGAAGTGGTTACAACAGTTTTTGACTTGAATGATGACTTTGTATGCTTCCCTTTTGCACAAGGTTCACACACACCTTCTATCTTTGAGCTTATTTTGGGCAAACCTTCTACTAGATTCCTTTTGACCAATTTTCTGATTCCATCCAAACTGCAGTGACCTAGTCTTCTATGCCATAGTTCAGCTGATTGATCTTTGTTTGCTGCAAGGCATACATCCTGATCCTTTAATTCTTCTAGATGTAGTACATACAAGTTCTTTTCTCTACTGGCTTCAAATACAATCATTCCATCTTTCATGATGTTGTATTTAGACTCTTGAAATTTAATTTGATGCCCCTTGTCACATAGCTGGCTGATGCTAATCAGGTTGTGCTTTAGTCCTTTTACAGATAGGACATCTTCTATAAGAGTTCTGCCTTGACTGCCAACTGATCCGCAACCAATCACTGTTCCTTTTCCATTATCGTCATACGTCACTGTACCTTCTTCATCATTAAAGGAAGAGAATAATTTTCTATTCCCTGACATGCGCCTTGAGCACCCACTGTCCAAGTACCATTTCGATGCTCTAGGGCTTCCCTGCAATAGAGACATTAGGATTTAGGTACCCAAGTTCATTTAGGTCCTTGCTGGTTAGTTTCCTCATTTTTTCTTTTAAGTATCCATTTTAGGTGTTTAGTGGGACAAGTTATTTTAGTATGTCCTAATTTATTACAATGACTACAGCAAGATGTTCTATTTACCTTTTCAGTTGGGATGTACTTAAAATTAGATTTATATTCAGTGTCTTGTTCAGCTACAAATTTTGGAGTTAGATATACTTTAGGATGAACTATAGTCTCTTCGTTTTCAGGTGGAATGTATCCTAATCCATGTTTCTTCTTCCCTGATCTTCTAGCTCCTTTTAGTATTAAGGTTGATTTGCCAATGGTAAACTTTTCAATGGTATTTGTTAAATATTCATTTTCTTTAGTTAATGTGTCAACCTCCCTTTTAAGTTTTTTAGTTGTTTCCTAATTTTCTAGTTTTGTTATCTGTTCATTTTTAGTTTTCAAATCTTCACATAATAATTCGTTTCTCCTTTTTAGTTTTCAAATCTTCACATAATAATTCGTTTCTCCTTTTTAGTTCTGAATTTTGTTTTTCTAACTGCTCATTTTGAGATTTTAAATCTGAGTTAGTAATTTCCAAACATGCATGATTTTTCTTGGTGGTTTTTAGCGATTTACATACATCTTTATATTTACTATATAATTCATTGAAAGCATCTTCTAAACTATCAGAATTAGACTCATTACATGAAGTAAATGATGAGTCAGAAGTTACCTTGTCGTCGGTGTTTGCCATGAAGGCCAAGTTGGCCTTTTCTTCTTCATCACTAGAGCTTGACTCACTGTTTGAATCACTGTCGTTGTCCCATGATGCTGCCATGGCTTTCTTCTTATATTTTATGAAATTCTTTGCGTTGTCCTTCATTCTGAACTCTGTCTTCTTCAGCTTCGGACATTCTGCCTTGATATGTCTTGGCTTGTTGCATTCATAGCATGTAGGTTCGGATTTCTTGGTGTCCTTGGCTTCAGATTTCTTAAAATCCTTTCCTTTCTTAAAATATCTTCTCCCAGATTGATATTTCTTTTTAGCCAAAATCCGCTGTAGTCTTCTAGAAAGAAGAGCTTCTTGATCTTCACTAGCTTCACTACTATCTTCATCTCCTGCTTCTTCCTGCTTGAAGATTCTCCAAGCCTTTCCATATTTATTTCATGGGCCATAAGTGACTCGATAAGCTTCTCAAGTGACATTCTCTTATGATCATTGGCTTCTTCTATTGCTGTCACTTTTGGTGTCCAAGAGGCTGGTAGGGATCTCAATATTTTTCTTACCCTATCTCCCATATCATAGATCTTTCCAAGACCAGCCAAACCATTTGTAATATCTGTGAATCTACTGTACATTTGTGTAATCGATTCTCCTGGTTGCATTTGAAATCGTTCATACTAAGCTACCAAGATATCTATCCTTGTCTCCTTGACTTTGTTCATTCCCTCATAAGTAATTCTATGTTTCTGCCACATTTCCATTGCTGATTTGCACACTGAGATCCTATTGAATTCTTTCTTGCTCAACGCATAGCACAATATATTCTTTGCTATGCAGATTAATGATATCTTCTTCTTGTCATCGTCTGTCCAGTTCTGCCTGTTGTTAAGAACTACTAGATCTCCTTCTACTATGATGGACCAGATTTGATAATCGAGACCTTGTAGGAAGAACTCCATCCTGGTCTTCTAGTAGTTGTAATCTTCTCCATCGAATAGGGGAGGTCTGTTGACGGATTGGCCCTCTACATATCCTTGAGCTGCCATTTATCTTTTCTCTTGAGATTGTGAGATCTTCTCTCTTGAAGAGACTTGGCTTTGATATCACTTGTTGCCCAGCTAGCAAGCCCAGAGGGGGGGGGTGAATGGGATTCTAAAATTTTTAGATTAAAACCTGTTAACAAAAACGCTCAATAGAAAACACTAAAGAGAATAGTTAGTGTTAGATGAATGAAGACAAAAAACACACAAAAGCAATCACACATGCAACAATAGATTTTTATCCTGGTTCGACCCTCCTATACTAAGGAGTCCTACGTCCAGTCCCCAAGCAACAACTTGGGCTTTCACTACCAAGGGTACTGTCTCCCTTAAGGACCCTTACACATCCAGCCGCAGCTGCCCTTCTCTTCTAACCCCGAAGAGGAATACAAACACCCTGATACATAGGTCTTCCTTCCTTATTAAAGGGAATAAACACCACATGTTTCCAACAGGTCTTCTCTTCACCGCCCGAAGAGGAACTTCACAATAAAGTGAATGAAGGCAAAATGCCCCTAGACCAAGCTTACAACAAATGCTCGATCTGAGGCAGTGACTGAGAGACAGAAAGATTTACACTAAGAAAAATCTCTCAGATCACACAAGCTTTCCAAAGGCTAAAGACAATGAAAAACGGAGAGCAAGAGCTACAGTAAACTAGGGAGTGAAGCTCAGGGCTCTTCTTTCTGATGCTTGTAGGTTGTAAGATGAAAGCTCAAAAGTCCTTCTTTATGGAGTCATTAGTCTTCTATATATATCCTTCTCTTTGAAAAATGTATCCGTTGAAGTGTTCATTGTCTCTAGGTTGGATGCTCGTTAGACTGCATGGTTCATCAAGTAAGACAGGTGTGCTTGCAGTCATTTAATACTTTATAACCCATGCACGCTAGGAGAAGATCTATCTTGATATCCTTCAACTTCTATTTTTTCCAACGTTGTATGACATGGTACTGGCAGAGACCTGCACACATTGAATGCTAAAGCATAGATAGCTAGACTATCTCCATGCTTGTTAGTCAATCGTTAGAAAGAATATACATCAAAATAGAAATGCCATTCTGCTATTTGAAAAGCGTTTCTTATAGAAGCATAAGAATAGAAGGCAACTTGCAGATGATGTGAACAATCATAATAAATGCAAGGATACTAGAGATGTGCGCGGGGAGACTTTGACTTTCGTAATATTTGAAAATATATTTGAATATCATGAGAATAATAGATATATTCATTAAATCTATGATAGAGAAATCGAAGTGTCCATGAGACCCTGTTCCACTAATGAAATCGTTGCAAGAGCAAGCGAATCGTTTTTATAGTAGAAGCAAATTGTTGTGAATACAAATCATTGTACACATATAAGCAAATCGTTGTACAGATACAAACAAATTGTTGTTCAAACATAAATAAATCGTTGTGAGAGCGAATTGTTGTTTGATTATAAGAAAATTGTTGTTTAAGCAAATCGTTGTTCAAACATAAACAAATTGTTGTGAGAGTGAATCGTTGTTTGATCATAAGCAAATCGTTGTTCAAACATAAACAAATCATTGTGAGAGTGAATCGTTGTTTGATCATAAGTAAATCATTATTTGAGCAAATCATTGTTGTAACTTATCGAATCGTTACAGTGACGAAATCGTTATGTAACTTATCGAATTGTTACAACGACCAAATTGTTTTTTTAAGTGAGAGTAAATCGTTATAGCTATCAAATCGTTGTTTCGCTTATCAAGTCATTGTGACGACCAAATCGTTGTTGTAAGTTATCGAATCGTTATGGCGACCAAGTCGTTATGTAACTTATCGAATCGTTACGGCGACCAAGTCGTTGTGGAACCGAAATCTTTGTGAGACCAAATCATTGTTCTCACTTAACAAATCGTTGTGCTTATAAAGAAATCGATACTTATGAAATCGTTATGCTCTATGGATATCGTTATGCTATAAGGAAATCGTTATGTGATGCTTATGAAATCGTTATGCTATAAAGTAAATCGATATGGACTTACAAGAATTCTATGCTCTGAACTTTTAAAGAACAATGTGTAAGGATTACGTACAGATTTTGTTTGAATTATTTCCTATGGATGAACTTCATAAAAACTTGTTAGAAAATAATTGTTAGGGTTTTGTTAATCACAAAAATTGCATATAATTAAATAAAATTATATGGGGATAGACTGATCATCAACATCCTATTCGTGCAGGGGACGTGTTCATGTAGCTTGGAGCGAGGAGGAAGTGGTCATTCATACGTGAAGGCCCCAACGGGTCGGCTCTACACGTGGAGGTAGGGACCCTTGATCCTATCACCCTAAGCATGCTCCCCTCTCCCTAGAGACGATGTTTCTTCGTGGTTTGTTAATCCATGCTTTTGAGGGGTTTAAGGGTGGTTTGGAGGATTTGCAGCTTTCAATACATGTTGAGCATGCTCCTCTCCCCCTGTGGTTTGTGTGTACCTTGTTTTTGGGGAGGTCTTCGTGAGGGTTGCTCCGAAACCCCCCTCGGCTGAAGACGCTACCGCTATAGAGGTCGCGATCCTATCCCGACGGCCTGACACGTCGCGACTACAACAGAGACAGGTTATGGTCTTGCAAGGTTTCGTGTTTTGAGGAGTCTTCACCGTTTCCGCTTTTTACTATACCGTGGCGCCTGTGCTAGTTTCCTAGTACGGTCCTACACTAGTTCTCGCCTTGTACCCGGCACTTGAGGGCTTGTCCTGTAGAGAGGTTGTTACCATTGCCGGGGACCCCCGTCCTCAGGAGCCTGTTGAGGGAGTACTCCGGGGTATGAGTGTGCTCGAGTTGGCAGCCCTGTAAGCGGACTCTAGAGCTGAGGGGAAAACGGTGGTTAGGACAGCGGTGTTGAGTCTTTTGCAGAGCTCTCATGGTTGGACTGGGACGCCGAGGTCAGTTTTAAGAGTTCTTCCCGGCGTAGTCTAGCTAGTCCTTTTCTCACTACCTCACTCTTTGCGGCCCTGGAACCACTTAGAGAGGCCAGGCGTGGGACCGTAGTCCGGCCAAACTACGGTGGTTACTGTTGTGCACTTTGTGTCCTACCTCGCTTTGATGAGATGTGAGGGTTAGGACCTGGGTCGAGGATAGGACGTCGGTGGATGCGCCTGACCTTTGACTAGTGGTAGTGTCTTATATAGCTAGTGTTCCTTGTCCAGGCGGGGTATCCCCTTGTCTGTGTTTTACTAGCTGTGTGGTAGTCACGCAAGCAGTCGCACAGAGTTTCCGACCGTGTTGTACTTCCTTACCGCGCTAGTTGTAGCTTCGCTTCTGCACTTCTGTTCGTAGGTAGAAGATATAAACTAATGTGTTTATTTGATATATATATTCTCCTGCCTGTTAGAGCCAGTAGGAGATTGGTAGTCCCTACTGAGCTTCTATTGTGAAGCTCATCCCTCATTTTCCCAGGTGAGACTTCTCAACAGCGGCAGGGCATGCGTCGGGCGGAGGAGATTGGGAGGTAGCCGTAGTTCCCGTACCTAGAAGTGGTCTTCCCCTTTTCAGTGTACGTCACCCTCGGAGTATGCCCCTAAGGGACTTGTTATCCCCTACCTTTACTTGTACTAGTGTGTGTGTGTTGGGACTGTACTTAGAGTGGCACGTAGCGGTCTCGCTCTTCTTTCTGTTTCCGCGTGCGCGCTTCTAGCTTAGCAGTTGACGTTTACTTCCATTACATATCCTGTTAGATTCATATTATAGCCCTATCGGGTCTTCGGATCCGTGGGTGGCGACGGCAAAAATTGAGTCCTCGGCATGGGCCGAGGGTTGGGTTCTTGGGGTCGTTACAGTTGGTATCAGAGCGAGAGTCTGACAAGACTTGTAGTGGATTTAAACTGCGACAGAAAGTCCCAACAGTAGTTCAAGTACACTGCTAGCCGCCCGAGTGGTGTTGTTAACCTTGTTGGTTGTGTGCCGTGCAGTGATATGGCTCCGCACAGGCGCAGGCAGGACAGAGAGCTGATTGAGCAGCAGGATGAGTCCGATATGCCTGTGCAGGGGCAGGTCTAGGAGGAGGTGTCAGCATAGGAGTCAGTGGCTCAGTCTCAGGGTGCAGCGGCAGCAGCAGCAGCGGGCGGGCATCAGCAGTAGGAGTACTAGCCTCAGCCGCAGTAGTATGCAGACTGGTTTCCCTTGGCAGAACAGTTCTTCTGGAACATGTACTAGGGAGCGTGGCAGCCCAGGCAGGCAGCAGCAGGTGGTCAGCCTCCGATACCTCCCCCAGCGGTATCAGAGCAGTAGGCAGAGCCAGAGGTAGAGCAGCTAGAGCGTCAGTAGCCGTCGGGTACTGGGAGTACCCGGGCCGGTAGGAGGAGGACGACGGTTACGGAGGACAAGACTGCTCTCCTTGAGAGGTTCTTGCATCTCCGGCCACCGATGTTCTCCGGTGAGTATGATACAGACAAGGCAGAGAGCTGGACACACGAGTTGGAGTGCACGTTCGAGACCATGGAGTGCGCGAGGAGGATCAGGTTAAACTGGTAGTGTACCAGCTCAAGGGAGGAGCTCATGAGTGGTGGAGAGTTCAGAGGCAGACTCACTTCCAAGGGCAGCGATTGGATCAGATCACTTGGCAGCAGTTCTTGGAGATCTTTCACGGCGAGTACTTCCCCGACTATGCACGTGAGAGACGAGACATGTTCCACGAGTTGGTGCAGGGCAATCTCACTATTTCTCAGTACCATCAGAGGTTCACCTGGTTGTTGAGGCATGTGACTCATGTTGCAGGTAGTGAGCAGGCTTGTGCAGAGCAGTTCATCGCAAGACTGAGGTGGGGTGTGATGGCTCACATGTGTACCACCTTAGGAGAGGCTGTGGCTAAGGCCACTGCCTTGGAGAGAGACACTTGGTAGCCCCAGCAACAGCAGCAGCAGAGAGGAGCCTCTTCCAGGTCCTCGCCATACCAGCATCCCACCGGGAGCCGCGGTAGCACGACTTCCTCTTCCTCAAGCTCGGGCAGTTCCAGTAGCTCCGAAATTCGCTCGAAGTTCAGGCAGTTACCTACTCACAGGGGTGGTCGGAGCCGGTAGCAGAGGCGTCAGTCTAGGTTAACAGAACAGTTGGTCTAGCAGGGAGCTGAGTAGGGCAGTCAGGAGGCAGTTTGCTACACTTGTGGGTTACCAAGCCACTTCTGGAGGGATTGCCCAACAAGGCAAGTTCCGCAACAGCAGTAGCCAGTGCAGTACGCACAACAACTACCTCAGTACCAGTACCCTCCCTAGCAGTAGGTACCCCGTCAGCAACAGCAGGGGCAGTACTAGCAACAGGCCCAGCAGTTTCTGTAGCTTCAACGGCCGCAGCAGTACCAACCGTACCAACAGCAGCAACAACAGCCCCAATAGGCGCCGCAGCGTAGGCATGGTCACGGCTGTGTGATGGCACTCACCAGGGAGCAGGCCGAGGTGTCGAACCTGGTTATAGGTACCCTGCCTATCCTTGGTAGAGCTGCTCATGTTTTGGTCGACCCTGGTGCTTCTTTGTGTTTTACTTCTGAGGAGTTTTACGAGTCTCTGGTTCGTCACACACCTGAGAGGCAGTGTGACATGATGGTCGATCTCCCGTCCGGTGATTACATGCATTCCTTAGGTTACCTGGAGGGCGTCACTGTTGAGGTTGAGGGGCACCAGTTGCCGGCCAAGTTGTACACGTTGTAGCTTCGTGACTTTGACGTCATCCTAGGCATGGACTGGTTCGAGGCTCACTCACTATGGTTGACTGTCAGTCAAAGACCGTTCGGTTTAGGATACCTGGAGCGCCCATTCTCTACTTCAGAGGTATCCGGTCTTTCCGCCGACCCTTTATTTCCTTCTGTAGAGCACATCGTTTGATCCGTGATGGCTGTGTGGCGTACCTTGCTTCTGTTTGTTCTTTGGAGCCTAGCGGATCGTCAGTTTTTGACGTGCCTATTGTTTGTGAGTTCTCTGATGTCTTCCCAGAGGATCTACCTGAGTTGCCGCTTGAGCGGGAGGTAGAGTTCTCCATTGAGCTTTTGCCCGATACGATGCCTTTGTCCAAGGCACCTTACCGGATGGCTCCGGCAGAGTTGCGCTAGTTGAAGCGCCAGCTACAGGAGTTGCTTGAGCTAGGCTTCATTCGTCCGAGTCGTTCGTCGTGGGAAGCACCTATTTTGTTTGTGAGAAAGAAGGATGGTAGTCTGCGTTTATGCATCAATTATCGGCAGTTGAACCAGGTTACTGTGAAGAACAAGTATTCATTGCCGAGGATCGATGATTTGTTTGACTAGTTGTAGTCAGCCAGGGTGTTCTCGAAGATTGACTTGAGATCTGGTTACTATCAGATGAGGATCAGAGAGTCAGATGTTGGCTTGACAGCATTTCATTCTAGGTATGGCCACTTTGAGTTCGTCGTGATGCCATTTGGGCTGACGAACGCACCCGCAGCATTTATGGAGTTGATGCATAGGGTGTTCAGTGAGTACTTGGACCAGTTTGTGGTCATCTTTGTTGATGATATCTTGGTCTACTCGGCTTCCGAGGAGGAGCACTAGGAGCACCTGAGGATCGTGCTTGAGACGCTGCGGAGTCACCAACTTTATGCCAAGTTCGACAAGTGTGAATTTTGGCTAAGGGAGGTGCACTTCCTCGGGAACGTGATCTTGAGTTCTGGTGTGGCAGTGGACCCTGCCAAGGTGGAGGCAGTGCTGTCGTGTGACCAGCCCACATTAGTGTCAGAGGTTCGCAGTTGTTTGGGCTTGGAAGGTTGCTACCGAAGGTTCATTCAGGATTTTTCCAGGAGCTGGACGTCAGGTTTGTGTGGTCTGAGGACTATGAGCAGAGCTTTCAAGAGCTGAAGACGAGGTTGACTTCAATGCTAGTGTTGGTCTTACCGTCGGGTAGTGGAGGTTTTGTGGTCTACACCGATGCGTCGAGATCTGGTTTGGGTGCCATGCTGATGCAGCATAGTGGGGTCGTTGCTTATGCTTCTCGGCAGCTCAAGAAGCATGAGGAGAACTACCCCACCCATGACTTGGAGTTGGCAGCAGTGGTGTTCGCTCTCAAATTGTGGAGGCACTATTTGTATAGAGAAGCGTTTGAGATCTTCACTGACCATCAGAGTTTGTAGTATATCTTCACCCAGAAGGATTTGAACTCAAGGCAGCGCAGGTGGATGGAGTATTTGAAGGACTACGACCTTACCCTCTCCTATCACCCAGGAAGGGCTAACGTCGTAGCCGATGCTTTGAGCAGGCACGTTCACTTGAGTTCGTTGATGGTCAGGGAGTGGAGGCTGTCCCAGGGAGTGTTCTACCCGTCGAGGCGCAGAGACCATGCTGTGGCGACCAGTTTGTCAGTTCGGCCATCAGTGTTCAGGCACAGTAGGCAGACTCACAGTTGGTAGACGTTTTGTACATGCCAGATATGGAGCTTGACGAGGACAGTGAGGTCAGGTTCAGAGGCCGCTTGTATGTTCCCGAGGAGGCACGCCAGGCGCTTTTGTCAGAGGCTCACAGATCGAGGTATGTTGTTCATCCCGGTTCCACCAAGATGTACCATTGCTTGAGGAGGTTCTTTTGGTGGCCAGGGATGAAGAGGGGCGTGGCAGAGTTTGTCGCTTAGTGTCTTACCTGTCAGCAGGTGAAGGCCGAGCATTAGCGTCCAGGTGGTGAGCTACAGCCATTGCCCATTCCCGTGTGGAAGTGGGACGACATCACCATGGACTTTGTGGTTGGTTTGCCCCATACCCCGCAGAGGCACGATGGTATCTGGGTGATCGTGGATCGTTTGACCAAGACAGCTCATTTTCTTCCAGTCAGAATGTCATGGTCAGTGGACAGGTTAGCCTGGCTGTACGTGGACATAGTTGTTCTGTTGCATGGAACTCCAATTTCGATCGTCCCCGATAGAGATCCGAGGTTCACATCAAGATTCTTGCACAGTTTGTAGAGGGCTCTTGGCACAAAGTTGAGGTTGAGCATAGCATATCATCCACAGTCAGATGGGCAGTCAGAGAGGACGATCCAAACCTTGGAGGATATGCTGAGAGCGTGCTGTTTGGACAGGAGTGGCACCTGGGAGTTGCACCTTCTGATGGTAGAGTTTGCGTATAACAACAGTTATCACTCAAGCATCAGAATGGCACCATACGAGGCTTTGTATGGTCGCCCGTGTAGGACACCACTTCACTAGTTCGAGGTTGGAGAGAGGCACCTTTTGGGACCAGAGTTGGTGCAGCAGTGTGTAGACACGGTTAGTCTTGTCAGCCAGAGGCTTCGGGCAGCACAAAATAGACAGAAAAGCTACGTAGACGTCCGCAAGAGACCATTATAGTTCAGTGTTGGTGACCTTGTTTTCTTGCGGGTCTCTCCGACCAAGGGTGTTATGAGGTTTGGCGGGAAGGGAAAGCTCAGCCCGAGGTACGTTGGGCCTTTCACTATCACAGAGAGGGTCGGCGAGGTGGCTTACAAGTTGAGTCTTCCGGCAGAGCTGGCAGGTGTGCATAGTGTCTTCCACATTTCACAGCTCAGGAGGTACGTTGCAGATCCTTCGCACATGTTGTACTACTCGAGGCTAGAGGTAGCTCCAGATTTGTCCGTGCTAGAGTACCCGGTCAGAGTCATCGACCGCAGAGTGCAGCAGTTGCGCCGGAAGCAGATTCTGCTAGTGAAGGTCATCTGGGAGAACCGCGTCGATGGCCAGGCCACCTGGGAGCGCGAGGATGAGATGCGCGAGCAGTTCCCTTATTTGTTTTATTGATTGGTATATTATTTCTCCCTGTACTGCTTTCCGGTTTGAGATCGAGTTTATTTTAATTTCGAGGATGAAATGTCTTAAGGTGGGTGGGATGTAAGACTCGGCCCTCTTGGGCCCATGGCCTTGTCCTCAGGGTCGCGACAGGCACCCTAGTCGCAACATGGTCACGCCAGGATGGCCCGCCCCTATAAGGTTTCTGTGGCGACGCACCTGGCCGTCGCGACATGGTCGTGACAAGGGTGTGTGTCGTGTTCTTGTCGCGCCTTTTGAAAGCGTCGCGACTGCTTTTCTGACAGACGTGACCACTGTCCTTTCTGTCAGAATGGTCATGTCGAGTGTTAGGAGCGTACAACATGGACGCATCCTGGTTAGCCGTCACGTTTACTTTTCCCATTCTTCGAGATTTGACTATTTTTTGGGTCGCACTGGGGGTGGTTTCCGCGACATGGTCACGACGACTAGCGGGCTCGTAACATGGTTGTTGTCACATCGGATCACCCCGTCGCATCTTGGAGACCGTCGGTTTAAAACCGAGCTCCACGCCCCATTCTCCCCCTCACCCCTTTCTCTCCTTCTTCTTCCCCTCTCTTTCCCTCCGAGCCCTCTTGAGGTTTCTTGCTGGTTCTTTGAGCTCGGGGTGTTTGTGCTGAGGTGGTGAGTCCTATTCGTGCACAGGACGTGTTCGTGTTGCTTAGAGTGAGGAGGAGGTAGTCATTCCTACGTGAAGGCCCCAACGGGTCGGCTCTACACGTGGAGGTAGGGACCCTTGATCCTTTCGCCCTAAGCATGCTCCCCTCTCCCTAGAGACGGTTTTTCTTCATGGTTTGGGGTCGTGGGAGTGTGAGGATCATGCTCATGCTTGAGGAGGTTTTCCCTTTGAGCGTAGATCATTGTACATCCATGCTTTTAAGGGGTTTAAGGGTGGTTTGGAAGATTTACAGCTTTCAATACAAGTTGAGCATGCTCCCCTCCCCCTGTGGTTTGTGTATACCCCATTTTTGGGGAGGTCTCCATGAGGGTTTCTCCGGAACCCCCCTCGGTTGAATACGCGACCACCATAGAGGTCGCGATCTTGTCGCGACGGCCTGGCCGGTTGTGACATGATCGCGATGCTCTTGGGTGTCGCGACCTGGTCGCGACGGTGTTGGCTGCACAGTGTCGCGACAGGGTAGGGCGTCGCGACCAAAGACAGGTTATGGTCTTGTGAGGTTTTGTGTTTTAAGGAGTCTTCGCCGTTTTCACTTTTTACTGCACCGTGGCACTTGTGCTAGTTTCCTAGTATGGTCCTACACTAGTCGTCGCCTGGTGCCCGACACTTGAGGGCTTGTCCTGTAGAGAGGTTGTTACCAATGCCTGGGACCCCATCCTTGGTAGCCTATTGAGGGAGTACTCCAGGCTACGACTGTGCTCGAGTTGGCAGCCCTGTAGGTAGACTCTGGAGTTGAGGGGAAAACGGTGGTTAGGACAGCAACGTTGAGTCTTTTGCAGAGCTCTCGTTGTTGGACTGGGACACCGAGGTCAGTTTGGGGAGTTCTTCCAGGAGCAGTCTAGCTAGTCCTTTTATCACTGCCTCACTCTTTGAGGCCCCGGAACCGCTCAGAGAGGCCAGGCGTGGGACCGTAGTCCGGACAAACTATGGCGGTTATTGTTGTGTACTTTGCGTCCAACCTCGCTCTGACGAGACGTAAGGGTTAGGACCTGGGTCGAGGATAGGACGTCGGTGGATGCATCTAACCTTTGACTAGTGGTAGTGTCTTCCGTAGCTAGTGTTCCTTGTCCAGGCGGGGTATCCCCCTGTCTGTGTTTTACTAGCTGTGTGGTGGTCACGATGAGCAGTCACACGGAGTTTCCGACTGTGTTGTACTTCCGTACCGTGCTAGTTGTACCTTCGCTTCCGCACTTCCGTTCGTAGGTATAAGATATAAACTGCTGTGTTTATTTGATATATATATTCTTCTGCCTGTTAGAGCCAGTAGGAGATTGGTAGTCCCTACTAAGCTTCTGTTGTGAAGCTCATCCCTCCTTTTCCCAGATGAGACTTCTCAGCAGCGGCAGAGCGCGCGCCGGGTGGAGGAGACGGGGAGGTAGCTGTGGTCCCCGTAGCTAGCAGTGGTCTTCCCCTTCTCAGTGTACGTCACCCTTGGGGTATGCCCCTAAGGGACTTGTTATCCCCTACCTTTACTTGTACTAGTGTGTGTGTGTGTGTTGGGACTGTACTTAGAGTGGCACGCAGCGGTCTCGCTCTTCTTTCTGTTTCCGCGTGCGCTTCTAGCTTAGCAGTTGACGTTTACTTCTGTTACATATCCTGTTAGATTCATATTATAGCCCTTCCGGGTCTCCAGATCCGTGGGCGGCGACCGCGAAAATCAGGTCCTTGGCATGGACCGAAGGTCGGGTTCTTGGGGTCGTTACAGTAGGAGACGTAAACCCCAAGCGTTTCCTAAAATTTAGCCCTTACCATAACTTCCACCGGAGCTAGACTGCGAAAATTTCGTTGTCTGCACCGGAAGAAGTTGACGTCAAGGTTTATTGCCGTTTACACAGAGTTGACGTCAATCGATATGGACGTTTACCTGAAGTTAACGACAAGGGATGTTGTCGTTAACCTACTGTCGATGGCAGTTGATGTTGCCGTCAGCAGCACAGGTCGACACAGCCTACATCCAACCCGAGAACAGACCATTTCCCTCTAGAGAATACTAAACTACACATATATCTATACAGAAATTTTGAAACACACAATAAAATAGAAAACAATTAAAATGAAAATCTAAGAATAAAATTTTAGGCCATCACAATGGCATTCCTATAATAGAATTTAGAACGAAAAATTTGGTACCCAAATTAGTTTGGGTCCCATCAAATTTTTCATGTCATAAACAATGTGCTTTGGAATGCAGATCTATTTGATTCTGTATGAATTCATGTTATATCTGTAATTTGAATCAGAATGTCCAAGTTTTCCACAAATTTTGCATGAGATATGAATTTTTTATCAGTCTTTTGATGAAAAATAGGTCTAACAACATGCTTCATGTTCTGTTGATTATTGTACTGAACTCATTCATGCTGAATTTTTCTTTTGCTGTTTTTTATTTGATTTTTACTTTGATGCTTAGAGTTCATGAATTGTTTCACTTGTGCATTTATTCCAGATTAATGTTGAGGAAATGTTTCTTTAACAAAAGATGTTGTCAAGGATGGTCCAATTTTCTTCTTATTTTTATTTTGAAATCCTAATCCTTGCTTAGACGTGTTCATCTGAATTCCTAAGATGCCATCTAGGTTTTATTTAACTTCGACAAGTTTTGACAAAGTGTCTTTCTTATCATGCAATTCTTTTTTAGTGCTTTCAAATTCTGCTTGAAGTAGTTCTTTTTCTTTCTTGAGCTTTTCAATCATTTCAGTTCGAGTCTATTTTTCTTTCTCAACATTTTGATATTTCTCTTTAACATCATCATGTTGTTCATGGAGAAGTTCTTCTTCATTCTTCAAGTTAATTACTTCATTGTTCAGAATATCGATTTGTTTAGAATTTGAGGAATCATGCAAGATGCTATTGACCTTCCTTTTTAGAGATTTATTTTCTGATCTATACTCATAGAGTTTTTCAAACAAGGAAGCATAAGCTTCTTCCCATTCATCAATAGAAAATTCTTAAAATGAAGGACTCACCTCTCTGCTTTCCTCATTCCTTGCCATAAGGTAAGTAACCTCCGCATCATCAGATTCATCCTCTTCTAGTATGTCCTCATCTTCATCACTCCAAAGTGGCCAGCATGGCTCTGGTCTTTTTGAACATTTGATTTTTTAGTTTCCTTTTCAAGTCTGGGCACTCTTTTCTCATATGCCCTTGTTTCCTGCATTCATAGAAAATAATATCAGTCATTTTGTTCAGCTCAGTTTTCTTGTTAAACTCTGGTTTCTTTGAGAAATCTTTCTTTATAAAAGGTTTCGATTTATCTTTGCCTTTCTTTCTAAAAAATTTCTTGAATTGCCTTGTTAGTATGGCCATTTCACTATCATTCTCCTCACAGATGATTCATCACTATCATCATCACTTTCAATAACAATTTTAGAGCTAGATGTTGCTTTCAATGCTACTGGTTTCTTTGAAATCATTTCAGATGTATTACTTTTCAAACTGATTTCATAAGTCATCAGAGACCCTATTAGCTCATCTAACTGCATGGTGGAAAGATTTTTGGAATCTTCAATAACAGTGGCCTTTGTGTGCCATGCAGATGGAAGAGACCTTAATACCTTCCTCACAAGGTCACTGTTAGAGTATTCTTTTCCAAGACCTTTAAGACCATTTATAATTAACATGAATCTAGCTAACGTTTTAGATATCGTTTCATGATTTTTCATCCTAAACATCTCATATTCAGAAACCAACATACTTGCCTTTGTCTCTCTTACCTCAGAGGTTTCTGCATAAATGAGTTGTACTTTATCCCACATCTCCTTTGCAGACTTACATGAAGACACTCTGGAGTATTCCTGGGGATGAATAGCACACTGCATCATATTCATTGCACTCCAGTTGAGTGTAGCTTTATGAATGTGTTCTCTAGTCCATGTGTCTTCATCTTCTGGCAGCTCAGCAGGGTCTTTGTCTATAATTTTCCATAATTCATTGCCATGAGCTCTCAAGAATACTTGCTTCCTATTTTTCTAGTAAGAATAGTCAATTCCCTTAGCCACAAACCCCTTGTTAATGTTCATAGCTGATCACTCTTGATCGTGAAATCAAACACCTATCAGGCGCAATGAGAACCTACTCTGATACCAATTGAAAAGTAGTAGAAGATAGCTATGAAGAAATCTATGGGGGGGGGGGGGTTGAATAGATTTCTACCAGATTAAAAAAGACATTTGACAAATTTAAAAGTCTATGGAAATTATAGAATTCTAAATTGTGCACAGATCCAAATTAAGATAAATTGAGTGTGTGAAATGAAAAATTGAAGGTTACTAGATGATAGCAAACTGATTAACAAACGTGCCTATCAATCATCTAGTGTTAAGAGAATTCAAACCACAGTAACACAGGGATTTAAGGTGGTTTGGATTACAAAACTGTGTATCCTACATCCACCGTCCACACACACACACACAAAATTGCTTATGCGGCAAGTTCAACACACACACAATGGCACACACACATGAACTGAGATGTTCAAAGTCTCGGATAAAAACACACATGTGAATTGAGCACAAGGATTGCTCAATTCAACAGTTCACACAATTGAGATGATGAAATTTAAGTGTAGAGGGAGAATTCAAACTAGAAGGAATAGATGACGAAGTTGAATCCTCCAAGTTCTTCATCCAAAGCTTCTAACATCGAGTTGCAGAATTCTAGAGAATATGTTTGAGCTATGATGACGAATTTTGCTCCAATTTGATCTCCCGAGATGAGTCTTCTGGTTGTCGATCCTTGTAGCTTTAGAAAAGAATCGAGGAGCCTTCCTCTGGTTGCTTCTAAGTCTTGGAAAGAGTGTAGAGGCTCCTTAGTCCGTAAAAGAGCTAAAGGATTCCTTATATAGGTGTGTCCTTATCTCACACGTACATAGGGATTCATGTGTACAAGAAAAGGATGCCCTAATTAAGGGCACATGCTGCTCACATGTTGGTGCTGAGACTGCTGTTGTTGATAGACTCACAGAGGTTGTCAATAACTACTGCTGCAAGTCTTCTATCTAGAACTGAATCCTTGAGAATTTAGCTGGGTTGTTGCTAGACACCTCCTGGTTGTCGACAGCTACTGCTTGCCTTGATTTTTCCAGAAGCTTGTTGTTGAAGGCTTTCAGTGGCTATCGACAGATGCATCCTGATTGTCAAAAACTACTGCTTGAATTTATCCATCCAGAAGCTATTATCTGATGGTTGCTTCAAGCTGTCGACAGACAAGGACAACTACTGCAGGATTTCTTTGATCTCTTCTATTTCAGATTGAACTTGATATTTGTGCACTCCCTTGGATCATCTATTCTCCTAATGGCAAACATCATCAACTTAGATATCATCATTAAAAGTTCATGAATCAAGGTGGGATATTCTTTAATTGATAATGACCATGAATGAATATGACCATGTTTGAATATCCACAATTGTGTGTCAACATGTGTGTTACAAATGTTGACACATCAGTGCAGTCTAGTAAAATCATCATCAAGAAATATATGAATTATGTCATCATCAAAAACATCTCAACAAGGTATGTTCACACAAACATAACTCATCATTATGGATATTCACACAATTGGAAACCCAACAGTGTAGTTGTACTCCTTTTTCCACTTCACCTCGGGGTATGCCCTAGGATGATGTACCTTTACTTCTACACTTTTACTTCATCTTTGGTTTGTAAAGAGACATAACATTTGTAAATTAATGTAAATATATGTGAGAATGTGTATATTACATGGTATTTATCTTGTGTTCTTGTAGACATTAGTAATGGTATCCCTTATGAGCTTCGGATGGTTCGCGGGAGGCGTAGCCAAGTCAGATTCATTAGTGAAATAACGAGTTTGAATGACAAGGATCGTCACACACACACTCTCTCTCTCTTTCTTGCTCTCCATGTCCCTCTTTTCTTCAGATAGGATAAAAGGCTTTTTATAGCCTTCACACATTCCCTTACATCTAAGACAGGTGTGTGCAGAAACCTAGGGCACACATAAGATTGCCACATGTCCACAAGTACCCCTCTTAGGCACTTGGGTGAAGGGGTATTTTGGTAATAAAAACTTCTCGCATAATCTCCAAGGATAAGTCACACACTTTGTAATTCATCCCGTTTTTGTTTCTAAATTTTCACTCGAGGTGCGTCGACGTATGTTTGAATGTGTATTGATGCAACTAACTAAATATCAGTTCCAGCTTACGGAATGGACATGTGTGTCGACTTGATTGACAATTTGCATTGACCACCTATGTTTTTCTTCAGATATGGCTCACTAGATGGATAATGTGTGTCGACCTAACTTGCAATGTGTGTCGACGCAACTGTGACTTTGTCCTTCATAAGCTTACTGGACAGACTATGTGTGTCGACCTGATTCTCAATGTGTGTCGACGCAACATTAACATTGTTTTGTAGACCTGCAAATATATGAAGTATGAATCATCAAAACATGTCATCATCATTAAAATATGAAATATAAAGTATCAAAATATGTTATTGTGAGACCCTGAATTTTTTTTTATTTTATATTGTGCAAATGGTATTTACTTGTTATGTATATAGTGTATGTATTAAATTGTGCATATTATAGTTATTCAATTACTCATGTGCGTCGACATGTATAAATGTATGTACATGTATATATATATATATATTCTGAAAATATAAGTAATTAGCTAATTGTTTACATATTGTACTTATTTCAATCCTATGCATATTGTATTTAATAATGTTGTGTATATAGTATCTAATTATTGATGTGCATATTATATTTATTTATTCCATTGCATATTGTATGTAACTATGTTGTGTACATATGTATATATGTATGTGTTTATCTTGTGCATATGATAGCTATCTATCCCTGTGCATATTAAATTGTTTATAGTGTATATTGTACTTAAATAATATTGTGCAAGGTGTATGTATCTATATAGTGTATGCATGTGTAATTATTTCTGGGTTCTGGCCAAAATGCCAGTTAACGTCAACAAAAATTGACGTTGATTGCATGTTGACGGCAACATGAATGTCGTTGAATGCATGGCCAGGATGAGTCGACGTCCACATCGATGGACGCTGACTCCTTGTTGGCGGCAGCATATGTTGACGCCTATTTCCCAATTTTTCTGCGATTTTAGATCTAGAAACGGCTGTGTTTCCTCTGGTTCCAGTTTAGGAAACCTAGCCCTAATGGTAGGAGACCTACCCGAATGCGTACCCAACCCACCTAGCTCTATAAAATCACCTTGGTTCGGCCGAATTATGTCTTTTAGCCTTTGTGGAACCCTAGAACTTCTGTGGAGAAAAGCTGACCTTTGGCGAGCTGAATCCGGGGACTTGAAGGGTTGTCTGGAGATCTACACCAACTGGAGGATAGTCCAATCATCAAGGAAGCTTCTCCAACTCCGAGGATCGGCCTACATCGACAGGAAGGACCGGATCTGAAGCAGTTTGAGCATCCCCTTGGCCTGGCCGAGAAGGGCTTCACCAACAAAGTTTGATCTTCATGGATTTATTTTGAGGCAAGTAACCCATGGATATCAACCCTACCCATGTCAGCCAGGTTATAGGAATTTTACAGAATTTATCTCATGTCCTGAAACCCCCATTCACCATGATTTATGCATTCAGTCTGTGTTCCTACATACAGGAACTTAACGGAAACATCTTGTGCCATTAAGATCCAGGGTCAGCGACAACATCTTCTGCCGTTAACCCGGTTGGCGGCAACCCTTGCGCTGCCAAGTTCATCAGGTTTGACTGATTGATGTTTTGATCTTTCTGACACATTTACCGGACTTCTGAGTATAATTGCATGCTGTAAATTTTATACGTGGTCAAGTACAGAGAATAGGTCAAATCATGAGGCTAGGACAAATTACTGTGTACAATTTTATTTATTAAAATTTTTGTAAATGTATTGTGAATATGATTTGATCTTCAAAATTCTTGATTTATTAGATCCATGTCAAATTAGGGTTTCAGAAATTTCCTACGACTATATGATGAATGTGTACAGGTGTTAGCACTGCTAGGTATCACTGTATTGCTGTGAAACCTATTTAAGGGAATTTAATGATAATTATGCCTGATTCATGTTTTAATTGCCAAAGTTATTTTACAGATCTGAAAAATATTGAAAATTGAGCATGTGATATGTTTATTGTTTGGAACCTACTATAAAAATTTCATGTTGTTTTAATAATAGTAGGTACTGTTATGGGTTTAAATGAAAAAATGACCATGTTAAGCATGTTAAGTTAAATTGTATGTGATTCAGTTAATAACAGCATAATTATGATTGTATTAGGAGTTGATTATCATTATGAAACAATAATAGCATGCTCTGTAAACTGATCCATGTAAATAAGTTAAAAGTGCATGTGTGTGTGTGTTTAAGTACATGTGAATAATGTAAATAATGTGATAAAGTGTAAATGTGATAATGTGTTTAATTGGCCGATATTGACACTGTTACCATAGAGGTCTGAGAGTTGTACCATAGAAAAGTCCCTATGGGAGGCTCAACGTTATGTGATATCCTAAGGGCATTAGGATGAAATCTTGGAGGTGGACAAGTACCACTAGATAAGGTGGAGAGGGCTTTTCTCGGTCTGCGTAGTAACAAAGATCTATCACTAGTTTGTCTAGATGGTGGTTGTGTGTCAAAGGAAATGTTATGTGCTATGTGTTATGTGTTATGTGTTATGTGCTATGAGATATGGGTGCGTGCGTCCTCTAGATGGTAGTCAGGACTATGTGTCACGATAACTTAATGTATAAAATTATGAATAAAGAGTAAAGTGACATGTAAATGTGGCACGTGGTAAGTACAAGTGATGTGACATGTGATAAGTGAAAGCTATCTAAAAAATATGTGAGATGATGTGTAAATGAGAGTATAAATGCATGTGAAAACCGAAGTAAAAATGCATATATTCATATCAATCATGTGTTAATATGTTAAATGTAATATCATGTTTAGTATCATGTTATATAGGTTAATAACATCCATGTAGTAGTGTATGTGAATAAGTGTATGTAAACATGTGAATTTTACAATGTGAAAGATGAGCATGTGGAATTGTTAAATGAATAAGATAGCATGTGAATAAATGTAAATCCATGTAATTGTATTTAATTGATGTCAAAACAGCAAGCTAAATGTGTGAAAAAGTGATATAATTGCATATGAAAGTGGTTAGATATGATGCTAGAAGTGTTCATTATATATAACTTCATGTTCTAAATTTTTTAAATTTGTGCAATGATATGATTAGTGCGTGAATCATGAATCATGTGATATGTTATGCGTAGAAAATATGTGTAGGCGTATGTTTATTATCTATGATTTAAAGTGTGCAAGTGTTAGTTTAAAATATGTTTAGGTTGTTTATGCATGTAAGTTAAATGTATAAAGCATGTACTATGTAAATTGTTTATGGTTTAAAAGATAGCATGTGTTTCCCTATTGTTTAATAGTTTAGTATGTGTGTGATATGTGTAAGGTTGTGTCTTTAGATTGCTTGCTGGGTCTTTTAGACTCATACTTGCTTCGGCGTACAGGTAAGACAGGTGTTCCCATATCGGAGGAGGGCATAGCGAGGAGTGACATCAAGTGCAAGGAGTAGCCATCTTGTGGAGTGCTTAGTAGTTGTACTTTTCCTTTCATAGTATAAATAATGTTATTCTTATGGACAAAGTAGTAGACAATATATTTCTTTTGGAATTGTAATAATGTGGACTTTGGCATTTACTTTTGCTATATAGACCGTGGAATGGTTTGATGATGATGGAATGAAAATGAGTTATTTCTTTTATTCTTGCTGTACTCATTTGTTATTCATGTGCATATAAACCTATCGTTTAGTGTTGGGTTATTATCCCACTGTAATGACGCCCTTTGTACCGATGGGGATTGGTATAATTGTACCGGTATAAAGTGGGTCGTTACAGAGATGGTATTTGAGCCCAAGGTTGAGATTGTACATGAATAAACCATCATCTTCACAATATTGCAAAGTCTTTTTAGATAATTTGTCCATATATGTAGAAAATATTTAATAATGAAAAGAATATAGCTAAGAAAATAGTTAGGATTTAGTAACTTAGATTCTAACTAGATTAATTGTTTTACAGACTACGGTGAGTCATGGTAAGCATGGTGATGGGGCTAGAGAGCATGCACAGAAGCGCAAGGTAGAAAAGTTCGTGATGGGGCTCAAACCATCATTGAGAGCTAGACTTTTGGAGTCCGACCCCGCACTTTAGACGAAGCTCTCAGTGCAGCAAAGTCAGCATCCCAGTCAATAGCCTCTACAGCCAACGAGAAGCCTGAGTGTGTGCAATGCGGCAAGCGTCATGTCGGAGACATGTGTTGGGTAAAGGCAGTAGGATGTCTCAAATGTGGCAGCAAGGATCATTGGATTAAGGATTGTCCGAACCTGAAGACGAAGTTCGTTCCACGAGGTGTTACAGCAACAACAAAGAAGCCAGCAGCAAAACCACAAGCACCAACCAAGGAGAATGTATTAACTGGAGATGACATCGACGACGTCGCCAGAGGTACTCGATCCGATCTTCGAGGACGAAGATTTTTTTCAAGGGGGGGGAGAGTGTGAGACCCTGAATTTTTGTTCATTTTATATTGTGCAAATGCTATTTACTTGTTATGTATATAGTGTATGTATTAAATTGTGCATATTATAGTTATTTAATTACTCATGTTCGTAGGCATGTATAAATGTATTAAATGTATGTACATGTATATATATATATATATATATATTCTGCGAATATAAGTAATTAGATAATTTAGTACATATTGTACTTATTTAAATTCTATGCATATTGTATTTAAATAATGTTGTTTATATAGTATCTAATTATTGGTGTGCATATTATATTTATTTAATCCATTGCATATTGTATGTAACTATGTTGTGTACATATGTATATATGTATGTGTTTATCTTGTGCATATGATAGCTATCTATCCCTGTACATATTAAATTGTTTATGTTGTATATTGTACATAAATAATACTATGCATGGTGTATGTATCTATATAGTGTATGCATGTGTAATTATTTTTGGGTTCTAGCCGAAATGCCAGTTAACGTCAACAGAAATTGACGTTGATTGCATGTTGATGGCAACATGAATGACGTTGACTGCATGGCTAGGATGAGTCGACGTCCAGATCGATGGACGCTGAGTCCTTGTTGGCGGCAGCATATGTTGATGCCTATTTCCCAGTTTTTCTACAATTTCAGATCTTGAAACGGCTGCGTTTCCTCCGGTTCCAGTTTAGGAAACCTAGCCCTAATGGTAGGAGACCTACCCTAATGCATACCCAACCCACCTAGCTCTAAAAAATAACCTTGGTTCGACCGAATTATGTCTTTTAGCCTTTGTGCGTGAAACCCTAGAACTTCTGTGGAGAAAAGCTGACCTTTGGCGAGCTGAATCTGGTGACTGGAAGGGTTCTCTGTAGATCTACACCGACTGGAGGATAGTCCAAACATCAAGGAAGATTCTCCAACTCCGAGGATCGACCTACATCGACAGGAAGGACCGGATCTGAAGTAGTTTGTGCACCCTCTAAGCCTGGCCGAGGAGGGCTTCACCAACAAAGTTTGATCTTCTTGGATTTATTTTGAGGCAAGTAACCTATGGATATCAACCCTACCCATGTCAGCTAGGTTATAGGAATTTTACAGAAATTATCTCGTGTCCTAGAACCCCCATTCACCATGATTTATACGTTCAGCATGTGATCCTACAGACAGGAACTTAACGGCAACATCTTGTGCCGTTAAGATCCAGGGTCAGCGACAACATCTTGTGCCGTTAGCCCGGTTGGCGGCAACCCTTGTGCCGCCAAGTTCATCAGGTTTGACTGATTGATGTTTTGATCTTTGTGACACATTTACCGGACTTCTGAGTATAATTGCATGCTGTAAATTTTATATGTGGTCAAGTACAGAGAATAGGTCAAATCATGAGGCTAGGACAAATTATTGTGTACAATTTTATTTATTAAAATTTCTGTAAATGGATTGTGAATATGATTTGATCTTCAAAATTCTTGATTAATTAGATCCATGTTAAATTAGGGTTTCAGAAATTACCTACGTCTATATGATGACTGTGTACAGGTGTTAGCACTGTTGGGTATAACTGTATTACTGTGAAACCTATTTATAGGAATTTAATGATAATTATGCCTGATTCATGTTTTAATTGCCAAAATTATTTTACAAATATGAAAAATATGGAAAATTGAGCATGTGATATGTTTATTGTTTGGAATGTGCTATAAAAATTTCATGTTGTTTTAATAACAGTAGGTACTGTTATGGGTTTAAATGAGAAAGTGACCATGTTAAGCATGTTAAGTTAAATTGTATGTGATTCAGTTAATAACAGCATAATTAGGACTATATTAGTAGTTGATTATCATTATGAAACAGTAATAGCATGCTCTGTAAACTGATCCATGTATATAAGTTAAAAGTGTATGTGTGTGTGTGTTTAAGTACATGTGAATAATGTAAATAATGTGATAAAGTGTAAATGTGATAATGTGTTTAATTGACCGATATTGACACTGTTACCATAGAGGTCTGAGAGTTGTACCATAGAAAAGTCCCTATGAGAGGCTCAACGTTATGTGATATCCTAAGGGCATTAGGATGAAATCCTGGAGGTGGATATGTACCACTGGATAGGGTGGAGAGGGCTTCTCCCGGTCTGCGTAGTAACCAAGATCCGTCCCTAGTTCGCCTAGGTGGGAGTTGTGTGTCAAAGGAAATGTTATGTGCTATGTGTTATGTGCTATGTGATATGGATGTGTGCGTCCTCTAGATGGTAGTTAAGACTATGTGTCATGGCAACTTAAAGTATAAAAATGTGAATAAAGAGTAAAGTGACATGTAAATGTGGCACGTGGTAAGTGCAAGTGACGTGACATGTGATAAGTGAAAGCTATCTGAAAAATATGTGAGATGATGTGTAAATGAGAGTATAAATGCATGTGAAAATCAAAGTAAAAATGCATATATTCATATCAATGATGTGTTAATATGTTAAATGTAATATCATGTTTAGTATCATGTTATATAGGTTAATAACATCCATGTTGTAGTGTATGTGAATAAGTGTATGTAAACATGTGAATTTTGCAATGTGAAAGATGAGCATGTGGAATTGTTAAATGAATAAGATAGCATGTGAATAAATATAAATCAATGTAAAAATGTGTGAAAAAGTGATATAATTGCATATGAGAGTGGTTAGATATCATGCTAGGAGTGTTCATTATCTTGTATATAACTTCATGTTCTAAATTGGTAAAATTGTGCAATGATATGATTAGTGCGTGAATCATGAATCATGTGATATGTTATGTGTAGAAAACATGTGTAGGTGTATGTTTATTATTCATGATTTAAAGTGAGCAAGTGTTAGTTTAAAACATGTTTAGGTGGTTTATGCATGTAAGTTAAATGTATAAAGCATGTACCATGTAAATTGTTTATGGTTTAAAAGATAGCATGTGTTTCCCTATTGTTTAATAGTTTAGTATGTGTGTGTAAGGTTGTGTCTTTAGATTGCTTGCTGGGTCTTTTAGACTCATACTTGCTTCGGCGTACAGGTAAGACACGTGCTCCCATATTGGAGGAGGAAATAGCGAGGAGTGACATCGAGTGCGAGGAGTAGCCATCTTGTGGAGTGCTTAGTAGTTGTACTTTTCCGTTCATAGTATGAATATTGTTATTCTTATTGGAAATGTAATAGACAATGTATTTCTTTTGGAATTGTAATAATGTGGACTTTGGCATTTACTTTTGCTATATAGACCGTGGAATGATTTGATGATGATGGAATGAGAATGAGTTATTTCTTTTATTCCCGCTGTACTCATTTGTTATTCATGTGCATATCAACCTATCGTTTAGTGTTGGGTTATTATCCCACTATAATGACGCCCTTTGTACCGATGGAGATTGGTATAATTGTACTAGTATAAAGTGCGTCGTTACAGTTATTTTATTCAAAATATTAATTACATAATCACCATAACATTCTCCCCATTAAAGTATGAGTTTTTAGTCAGCATCAAAATCAAAATATGAGTATTTAATCATCATGAAAACATTAAATACACACTCGACACAACAAGAGAGAGAGATGGAGAGAGGAGGAGGAGGAGGGGAGAGAGGAAGGGAGAAGAGGGGGCACACCAAGTGGGAGATGAAGGAGGTGGTGGCAACTATGTTTAACTGTGGTAACCTAGATTTATTAAATAGATAAACTGTGGTAACCTGGATTTATTAAATAAATAACTAAAATAGATAAATTAGAAATCTTAAAATAATAAATAAAATCTAATAAGTAAAATATGAAAGCATGCTTAAATAATGATCCATAATGGAATTAATGAACCAAAAGAGAACATAAAATAAAAATATAAGACAAATATTAATTAATTCAAAATTCGCATTACCCATTAATTAAATCGAGCTAATTAAGCTTAAATATACTATCTCTATAGGCTATTATCTATGTTAGGAACATGATCCCCATGTTTTTCCCAATTTCTATCATCCATATGAAGTGTATTTTGCACCCAACGTTCATCTTTCCATGATAACCTAAGCCCTTGTTCTTTAACTTAAATTCTATTCAATTCATGTTCTTATGTCAAATTTCTTGTTTTTGAAAATTCATGAACAGGTTAGTAATGTTTAAAAACTAGTTTGATGAATTTTCATACTTTATATATCGAGATCCAAGCATTTTATTGAACTTGTGTCACCCCAAGTTCTCCTTGGTGAGAACACGGTGTACCACAGATTGCCACCTAAATGTGGTCTTACGATATTCCACGTTCAGGATGTGCCCAACAAGTCCCCTGCGTTCACTTATCCTATATGCAGTGGGGCATTAGACCACTAGTTTAACACAGGCCATGCCCTTACCGTGTTCAGCCAGCTAACGAGAAAACCCTAATTCACCTATTAACTAGTGCCTAAAAATCATCATTGCATATCGTTAAAGACTGTAAGAGGTTTTAAATGTGATAACGGGGAACATACATGTTAATTTATGAAGTTATCTTTTAAATTAATAATCTCTTAATAATGATCTATCATGAACCTATTAATTATCTCTCATGTTCTATACATTACGCACCATGCAAACCTAAACTCCTCTGGTTATCACCTTGTTAATAGCTATCTAATTTGGTAATTAAATTTATTAAACAAAAAATAAATGGATTTTAAATTATTATATATGACTTGTTCTCATTTTATACTGTTGTTCTAACACTGTTACCACCCTTCGTGTGCCTAGAACTCCTCTAGGACACCGAGCAACTATTTTAACACACCCTCTTGGCGTTGTGAGAACCCTCTGTCAGATATTCCTTCTACTAAACTGGAACTCCTTTGCCATGGCCTCCGTAAGTCTCTGTGAGCTTAGAATTCCTCTAGGATGCTGAGTAGGTTGTAACATAAACACCTATACACACCATGGATCGATGTCGGACCTATATATGACACATTCCAAGCAGCCTTCTGTCTCTCATTGTAAATGCACCCTATTTAGAACCCGCATTCTAAACATTGTTACACTGGGGCCTACATCTTCTTGAACAACGTGCCTGACCTCCTGACCGTGTTCTAGTCATGGTTAAGGGAAAGACCGCATTCACCCTTCCTTTTCCAACGGCCTGTGTGCATTGTGCAATAGCTGTTACACATGGAGTATTGTTTCACGTGCATGTCGCTTGTATGTTTCTGGATAATGCAGAAACTCTCATCTAATCTATCTTTCTCATCTTTTCTCTTTCTTTCTTGGTACTCTCATCTATTCTTCTACACTTCTCTCCTTGTTCTTAGAACACTATGGCAATTGACTAATTATCTAAGATACAAAAATATGACTAATGCCTGGAAATTATAGGGCCCGCTTTGGTCTGGGGAGGAATGCTCAAAAGCGTACATGCTCACAGGTGTTTATTGACAAGGGTATCTAGCATTACACTTGAATACTTGACTTTCTTGATTTATATATAGCAATCAACTCGTGAAGGTACTAGACATGATGTTACTTGACATAATATGACTTAACTTCTTTTTTTTTTTGGCAAAAAGGTCCTCAGGGCCTCAAACTTGGAGAGTGCACCCTCCCCCAGGAGGGTAGAGTGTTCTCACTCCACCAGTGAGGGCGGCCTGGGCCAAGAATATATATAAGAAGTTATTACAGCAACCATGGGGAAAACCCCATTAAACAAGCCTAACATGCATGAGTCCCGACTTATCAATAACCATGGGGCCTTTACAAGGATGTGGAATATTGTTCGCCCCCCTAAACACCCCATTACAATTAACTTGCAAAGCATAATTTGCAAGCGTATCAGCTAATTGATTTGTCTCCCTGTATACATGAGACAAAACCAAGTGTTCCCGGTTAATATAAGATATAATATCGCTCCACCATCTAAAAGTGCGCCATAAAAGCATGTTTCCCTTACAGATGGAGTTAACAAGGACCTGGGAATCTGAGTAAATGCGTGATAAACGATATCCAGAAAAAGACGCCATCCGAAGCCCATCACAGAGCGCCCTTACTTCAGCGATCATACTGGTTCCTGTACCATAGAAATGAGAGAAGGCCATATGGATATTTCCTTGAGGGTCCCGAATACATCCTCCACCTCCACACTCTCCAGGATTACCTTTGCAAGCACCATCCACATTGAGACTAAAATCACATATAGGAGGGATCCATCAAACAAGCTTTAGCATCTTAGCGGAGCACTAGGGAAAATAACCAAACCAGCAAAGGATATGCTGATCATTAGAGCTGTAATCAACTTTAAACTTCATGGTAGAAAGGGAATGGGCGATACTGGATTGAATGTTCTTGATAATGACCCCATCAGAGGAGAAGGTTGAATCAAACCTTCTTGAGCATCTTTCTTTCAAAGTGTGCCACAGAATAAGAATGACTGAGTAAAGAGAAACATAGCCATGAGGAGACCGAAGATTCGAGTTCTGCATAAAACTCCACAGCCTAACAGTGATGTGATTGTGTAAAGCCACCTTAGGTGAGATAAGAGGGTGAATCCAACGCCATAAGGTGATAGCAAGATCGCTATTAATGAAAAGATGGTCCATATCTTCATAGTAGGGGAACAGCAGCAAGAGCAACAAGACACTAACGGAATGCCAACATCAGTGATGCGGCTATCAACAGGAATAGCTCGATGCAGAATTTTCCACGAAAATAGGGAAGCTCTTCTGTAGAAAGAATTATGCCAAAGCTTACCCATAGTGGGCAGTAGACACCTCTAGGCCTAATCAGATTGTAGACAGATTTAGTGGTAAAAAGACCATTATTGGATGCCGACCATAAACATTTATCTTCATTAGTAGAGAGCTCCAAACCTACTATAAGCGACTGGGGAATACTCAATCTAAGAGGATGAGAGACATTTGAAACCACATTGCTCAAGGTGGCATTCCCGTCATCATTGGACACCTGGACAATATCAGCAAGGGGAGTGTCCCCAACCCAGATTGTAGACGCAAGATTTGGCCCATCTCTGTGTGGTTCATGGCCCAATAAGGCTTGTTTGACCGTTTGTTGACTTGCCTCAGATCCCATGTAAACGGCAACATCGATTGTCGCGGACACCTTGTTAACGGCACACTCCTTGGATGTCTACTCTGGTAGACGCACTTTTTTGGACCATCCTCGCAAGGCTCATTTCTTAGCCCATTAGGCCCATTATTTAGTAGGCGCAATGTTATCTCCATTAAGGTCTCAAGGGTAGCTCGTGCCCTTGTCGGCGGGCCCGATTGTCGTCGCTCCATTTATGATGACGAGAGCTTGATCGGACATGTATGAGCTGCAGAATTCACTATCGTCATGATCTTTTGGCGACACAATCATATATCGCCTACATTTTCTCTAGAGGTAGCCTCTTCCATCGTTAGCCCTTATTTAGCCCGCGGTGCATGTGTGCTTGCCATTTCCGCTACCTTCCAGCTGTCTCTTGTGTGTGTGCTCGGTGCCATGCTAAAATCCACTTAAATCTAACTTAAAATCCAAATAAATAAAACTCACATAATCTATAAAATTCACAATAAAATGAAATTCATCACCAGTTAAACCAACATTAACCAAGCCCATAAAAATGTAATTAATTAAAGAGTACAACCATCTAAATCCATTAAAAAAACAATAATTAAAATATAGATCACATAAAACCCATAAAACTTAATAAATAAACTAACCATACCCATCAATTAAAACCCCACTAAAATCTAAATAAAATAAACTAAATAATAAAACCCATATCTGAGTTCCATAAAATCTACATAAAACCATTATGATTAAAACTCAACTAAAAATAATTAAAATCAAATCCACGACAACCAACCCATTAAAAAAGGCCAGCGTGCCATCTCATTAACCAACCTAAATCATACCCACATAAAATAGATCAACCCAACCCCACTAAACAAATTAAATGATTCATGTAAAACATGTAAAATAAATAAATACATAATAAAAGGAAACAACAAAATCCAACCCCAATTAAAATCTAAACAATTTAAACCCAACTTAAAACCCCCAACGATTAAAAAAGAATCACATAACCCATAAAAAAAATCCACATAAAACAAAATCCAACACTAATAATAATATTATTATTATTATTAACAATACCCATGCTTCACCTCCATGCAACATAAGTAACCTACCCACCCATACCCACATAAATCCAACCTACTAAAAACGTACCCAGCCATACCCACTTAAACCCATTAAAATCCAAAAAACAATTCAAACTATTAAAATATCCAATTCTACCATCTAAGACCAACCTACCCCATCCAACACAACATAATAATAATATTAAAACATACCCATCCAAACAACTAAAGCCACGCAAATCCTAACCCATTTAATCCCCTTTAAAACCCACAAACAACCATGCATGCGTGGCCAGTCCCATGCACACGCATGCCCACACCTCCCCCATGCACACTCATGATATCTTCCTCTCACCCACACGAGCCCACAACTCCCCCATTCACACGCGTCCTCACCGCACCATGCACACCAATGCCTGCAACAAAATCCTTAAGACCGGGTCCACCTCGCATGCACTTATCCACACAAGAGGGACCCAGTCAAACACATTCTCTCACACACGCCCCTCACCACCATCTCCCAGCCACGTCTCACCCTCTCATCTCACTGTCGTACGCCCATATTTCCATTTGTTCGCTCATGAGATCCTCACGATCTGCCCCCGGAAAAGCAGGAGCCAAAATGCCCACTCCTTCGACGCCCTCGTCGCCGTAAGACCAGCGCTAACCTCTCCCACTTAAACCCCACATTCCCGACTCTTTAGGGAGCCATGCATGCGACGAGGTGATAAGGATCCCACCTCGGTTCGATCTGTAGGAGGGGGGTTTTTTATCGTGGCAGTCGCAGCGGGCAGCAGCCGACGGGGGACCTCACCTTGAGCACCACCCAGCCTCCCAGTCTTTGGCGGTCCTCACACACACCAACAACAGCTCTTACTCCATCACAACATCATCCGTCGGCACCTTAGCTTCCTCCTCCTCTGCACTCACCTCTCCCTCGGATAGGACGTCGGCCTCCTTTCAACGTTGCACAGTCACTAGAGGAGCCCAGCTTCAAGTTACACTTCGTCGTCGCCTCCCTTCAAAGGACGCCATCCAGCCGGTGGAACAATATGGCGATAAGCATGCCAACGTCAGAGTCAGCAGGTTGTCCTGGAGAAGATTTCTTCATCACTGCGTCTGCATAGACAGGGACCTCCTTCTCTTCCTCCTCTCTATGTTGTTTAGCTTGCCGTCTCACATATAATGCATCTTTACCACGTCCACGCACACACTCACGTAGTGCATCCTTTCCAATACCAGTTTAGAGAGGTTTTCTATAAACAAAGGAGGGAGGGAAGGCGGTCATAACGTTTGGCCGTCTTCCTTCTCAAGCCTCCAACGGTAAGACGCCCCCGATTGTGTGTTTTTTTTATATATGTGAGCGTATGCTACCATAATTTTTAGTCTAATGGGTCTTTTGTACTTGTTTCTTTTGTAGGAAAATTGAAGCTACACCGTGGAGCCCTCATCCTTTTGGCCGGCCGAAGAGGGAGGAGTGAAGAATCTATCATCTCCACATCGAGGCGTTACCCGATCACATCTCCTCCGGGCGGAGGTAAAAAGTCCCTAGCAATCACTCATCATTCCCGTTGCCATCTTTTCGCCAAGATGAATATGGATGTTCGTCACCGAAAAATAACGTCTACACAGATATCCTGAAGAATTTTAATACGCCTCTCATTGCCATGGACCCATCTAGAGTTTTCAGTGAGAATTTTCATAGCACTCCTGTAGACCGCTTTGGGTATGCCAGGAATATTCGTAATGCTATCCAAAGGGTATCTCCTTCTAGCATAAATTACCCACATAGAAGACCCATGTTTAAGATTCCAAAGCTACTTTACTGCCAAAGAAATCTGAACATACCACAAACTGCGAACACCCAACCCACCTTCCTGTAAGGGCCTCTGAATGGACCGCCATGCCACCCAGTGAAGACGGTGAGAGCCATTTGCACCATCCCAGAAAAACACAGCAGAAGTTTTCTCAATGTAAGCTAAGATGGATTTTGGGATATAAGAAGCAACAACAATGTAAATAGGTAAGGAGGAAATGACTGAGTTGATCAAAGTAATTCTGCCCGCCTGAGAGAGAAGCTTAGATTTCCAAGCATGAAATTTACCATTTACCTTATCTATAAGAGAGGAATAATCCGCAGAGGATAGCCTTCCAGGTTTCAGTGGGACGCCAAGATAAGTTATAGAATGTATTTGCTTAGAGTAGCCGGTAACCTCTCTAATTCTGGTTGCAACGTTAGCAGGAGCCTTTAGAGATATCATGAAGCAACTTTTGTGAGGATTAATATATTGACCAGATGACTTGGCATAAACATTCAGAAAATCCTTCAAGCGCCTCACATTTCTAATGTGACCATTGAGGAAAACCAAAGTGTCATCCGCATAAAGTAAATGAGAGGGTAGTACGCATCCCCTAGGGCCAGCGTAAGGTTTGAGGTACCCAGATTCCACCATGTTCTTGATTCCTCTGCTTAGAGCTTCTTCCATAATAATAAAAAGTGCCGGGGCTATAGGATCTCCTTGGCGTAAACCCCTGGAAGAATGAAAGAAACCAGCCGCAGAGCCATTAAAGAGAACATAAAACCAACAATTAGAGACCATCATACCAATATAGGAGATAAATCTGGAGGAAAAACCAAATCTCTTGAGGACAGCAAAAAGAAAATCCCATTCAACACTGTCCTAAGCCTTCCTAATGTCCAGTTTAAAAATGACATTATTTCCTCTAATTTTCCTGCCAATATCTTTGACCATTTGTTTAGCCATGGACACATTGTCCAGGATAGATCTATCCTTCACAAATGCTCCTTGCTCCTCAGAGATAATAATAGGAAGAATATCAGTAAGTCTATGACTCATAATCCTGGACACTATTTTATAAGAGAAATTGCGTAAGCTAACAGGTCTGTAATCATTGAAAGAGTCCGGATGAGATTTCTTAGGGATGAGCGCAATATGAGTCGAGGTAACACTTCTATGGAGTGGGAAGCCAGCAAAGAAAGCTTTGACTGCATTGACCACATCCTCCTCCACAATCTCCCAGCAAGAGGTGAAAAAGGTGCCAGTAAAACCATCAGGCCCAGGGGCACTGTCACCATTCATACTCCACACAGCCTTTTTGATTTCATTAACATCAGGAGGCATACATAAAGCATTGTTTTGATCAGCAGTAATAAGAGTTGGAATAATATTGAGAATCGATTCATCAACTGTGTGCTCCGTAGAATGAAGTAGCGATTCAAAGTAAATTCCAGCCTCCTTAGAGAGGACATCCTGATCCTCACACCAACTGCCATTAATTTGGAGTCTGTGGATAGTGTTCCTTCTTCTTTGACCTTAAACAATTGCATGGTAGAAGGCGGTGCTTTTGTCATCATCATCTAACCACTTTACACTACAAGAAAAAGCGGATATAGCGACCGCATTTGCGACCGATTAAATCGGTCACAAATTCCGTCTCTATAAGCGACCGACTAGCGACGGATACTGTCGGTCGCATTTCAGAGACCGATTTTGAGACAGAACTAATGTCAGTCGCAAAATCGGTCTCTGATGCCCTATTTTCCCCCACGACCAATCTTTCCCTCCCACCTTTCCCTCCCATCGACCCGACCCCAACCTTTCCCTCCCCTTTCCCTCCAGTCGCCGAGGAGCTCACCGCCGCTGCTGCCGCCGCCGCCGCCGCTGTCAACTCCGGCCGCCACCGTCGACGTCGTCGCCGCCGAGGAGATCCCCGCCGCCTGCAGCCGCTGTGGACGACATCGTCGCCGCTGCCCTGTGGAGCCCAGTCGCCGGCCTCCCCCTGCTCACCAAGTACGGCCCCGACGTCTTCGGCATCCTCGCCAAGCAATATGGACCTATCTACAGGTGGGTTTCTTCTGTGCGCACGGGAACCAGCTGTCGGCCTCTTCGTGGCAAACTCGGACGCCAAGTTCCCAGCAACTGGTTCCTTCTACGCTGATGTTGTGTTGCTCACCTGCCAGCGCACCCAGTGCTGTTTGTAGTAGAGCTCTAACTCTGAGGAGGTGAATGGGTGGATGTTGTAGGTTTCACATGGGGAGGCAGCCGCTGGTGATTGTGGCAGACCCGGAGCTATGCAGGGAGGTGGGGATAAAAAAGTTCAAGAGCGTGAGGAATAGAAGCCTCCCTTCCCCCATCTCGGGGTCGCCCCTCCACCAGAAGGGTCTCTTCTTCACCAGGTAAACAAACTCCTCTCTACCCTCTAGTAAGATCTTTTTTAGCATCTCCTCCATGTTGAAAAGGTTGGCTTCTTATATTTATTCTGATCATGATCAACTTTGGTATAATGTTGATCAATATACCTTCCCTCCTCACCTACGTACATGGAGAATTAATGTCTGTAGTTTGCATCCATGTTAAGATAGAAATATATACTTGCACCTGGATTAATTAAAATAGCTGCGGGAGTGATTGATCCATCTCAAACGATGGGGATCTAGATGGAACAAAGCAATTAGCATAGATCATATGGAAAGGTATATAATTAAATAATTATATCCTAATATTGTTGTCTCTTTTTTTTCTATTAAAGTGGGCCAATCATGTCAGAGTTTATAATTTCATTTTTTTTCTTCCAAAAACACTTATTGTACTTTCACATAGTACTCATTATTATTAAGTGGACACATAGGACTCACCTGTCACTTTCATAACTGTATTAAGTATTTCTCTTCCCCTCCATTACAGTACTGGATCAATTGTTGTGCTGTCTTCTCCAAAGTAACCTCTAAGCTAAGTTGACTGAGTTTTATTTCTATCTCAAATTATGGAACATCTTTCTAAGACCCATGTTCTGGTTAATTCAGTATTTGCAATTTTGCATGCATGGCATCTTTCTTAAAGAGGAAGGGGGTCAACATGATGGATTCCATGAATATATAACTTTGTCAAATGTGGAGTAATCTTCTCCTGCTCCCACATGGTTTGAGGGCTCTTCACCCTCCCTATGTTAGGATCCCTCCATATATACTTTTATCTTCCCAAGTTAATGATACAGTGAGCCCCTAGGGGGAGAGTGGACATAGCTCAAACTTCATTAATGTTTCTCTATTGGTAGAATGTACAAAATCATGTTAGAATCTCATTAATGAGGAAACGACAATAATGAAAGAGGCATAATTCTGACCTGTTATGGTCTTAGGTTTTATGTACATATTGACATATATATTAAAGCAGTTGTAAGTTGCTTCCTGTCAATAATAGTTTAATGTCTAGAAGTTTTATATGCATTTTGTAATAACATTTATATCTCTAATATATCAATTAAAAGATTGTTGACAATTTATGATAAATCTATTGTGTAATTGTTTTATTAATGTTCAAACATTTTTATTAGCATGTTTATGAATATGTTGGATGTTAAAATAAAATTCATGTTTTCATTGTGTACATGTATTGCCAATTTCACATGTTACTGCTATGTTTTTAGAATGTGTTATTATCTTGTCAATAATTAATTAGTTGGGTGTTGTATGTGAGCTGAGATGCGTGGGTGCAACCTAACATTGCACGCATCTTAGGAGAGCGTGTTAAGCCCGTGTCAATCAACCTACCCGTTCAAGACTTTGGGATTGATGTGCACGTTCTCATTTTGAATGATGAGAACGTGTATATCTAACTCAAAGTCTTGAATTGTCCCATTTGGACAGTCTGTGAATGTTTGATCGCACTTAGGTGGTTAATTACTATATGTGTTTGTGTTGTTTGTTAAAAAATTTGGTTGCGTCTTCTCACTCCTCTCTGATATACCTTTATTGATTTTGATTATTTTCTTAACCACTTATTAGTAAGTGTTTAATAAAATTTCTTAATCAATAAATATTTTGTGGTATATCGGAGAGGAGTGGGGAGATGCTGCCGAAAGTTTTAGCAAATAACACAACACATATAGTAATTAATCGTGCGATCAAACCTTCACAGATGGGTTAAAAAGTGAAAATCTAAATGATATTTCCTTCCTATTTAAAATGGCAGAGATGGACGATGTGAGGAAAGGTTGGACTTTTTATTTTGTTAGACATGTTAAAGTTTTGTGTGTTTACATTTCATTCGCACAGGGAAAATGTCGGAAGATCGTTCATGGATGTACCGTAGAGTAGTTGATCAGGTGGTGTCTACGGAATTTAAAAATGGAGTTGAGAGATTCATTCAGTTTGCTTTGAGAAATCCTATTGAAGCTGTAGATTGTGAGGGTCGTATCCGATGTCCTTGTGCAGTCTGTAAGAATTTGAAGTGGCTGACAACATGGGATGTACAACGTCATTTATACAGAAAGGGGTTTGTTAAAGATTATGCAAACTGGATATGTCATGGTGAAACATTGTGGTCCTTCCAGCCTGCCGAGCCTGCCAATGTTGGAAGTGGAAGTTCATATGTTGATATGGTCATAGATGCTGCTGGTCCAGGATTCAATGTTCATGAGGAGCATGTACACGATGAAGAACCGCCAAACAAGACAGCTGAAAGATTTTATCAGCTACTCAAAGATGCTGATGAGCCATTGTGGAATGGATGTCAAAATCACTCTCGACTGTCTGCGGTGTCACAATTATTGAACTTGAAATCTGAATTTCACATCAGTGAGATTTGTTTTGATCGTTTGTTACTGATTATCAAAAGTATGTTGCCACAAGATGAGAAGTTACCTGAAAATTTTTATCGTGCAAAGAAGATGGTCACTGACTTAGGGCTTGGATATGAGAAAATAGATGCATGTCCTAATCATTGCATGCTATATTATAATGAGGATAAAAGTAAGGTATCATGTTCCATATGTGGTCATGATAGATTCAAGCCTAAGAAAGGGGACAATTCAAAGCAAAAAGATATACCATATATGTCATTGCGGTATTTTCCTATTGCACCGAGATTGCAGAGAATGTATATGTCACCAAAGATAGCTCAACATATGAGATGGCATGCGGAAAGAGTACGTCGACAACATAATGTAATCAGTCATCCTGCAGATGCCGAAGCTTGGAGTCACTTTAACCATGCTCACCCTACTTTCTCAAAAGAGTCGCGTAATGTAAGACTGGGTTTATGTACTGATGGATTCAATCCATTTGGAGGTTCAGTGACTTCCTACTCTTGCTGGCCAGTTTTCGTGACACCATACAATCTTCCGCCAAATATGTGCATGAAATGAGAGCATTTATTTCTATCATTATTGATCCCTGGTCCAAAAAATCCTGGAAAAAAACTAGACATATATCTCAGGCCGTTGATTGATGAGTTGAAATTGTTATGGACCGATGGGGTTACTACTTATGATGCATCCAGAAAGCAAAATTTCACTATGAAGGCTGCATTGATGTGGACAATAAATGACTTTCCTGCATATGGAATGTTATCTGGCTGGAGCACCCATGGAAAACTAGCATGTCCTTACTGTATGGACAGTTCCAAATCATTTGTACTTAAGCATGGTAGCAAGTCATGCTGGTTTGATTGTCATCGACAATTTCTACCAAGGGACCATCCGTTTAGAAGGCAAAAAGATGCATTCTTAAAGAACAAAATTGAATTGGAAGAAGTTGATTTTGAACGGATGTCTGGTCCACATTGAGCAGCAAGGGTACAGAACTTACCAGATATAACACAATTGTCGAGCAGCACAAGACAGCTCCCTGGATTTGGGAAGGATCACAACTGGGTCAAAAAAGTATCTTCTGGGAATTGCCTTATTGGTCAACACTTCTTATACGACATAACCTCGACGTCATGCATGTTGAGAAGAATGTCTTTGATAATGTGTTCAACACCATTATGGACATAAAAGGCAAAACAAAGGACAATGTGAATGCTCGTTTAGACTTGAAAATACATTGTAAATGTCCAGAACTGGAACTTCTTGATAGAAATGGTACAACAGTTAAACGAAAAGCAATTTACGCCCTTGGAGCTGCACAGATTAAAGAAGTATGCTTTTGGCTAAAACAATTGAGATTTCCAGATGGTTATGTGTCCAACATTGCTCGTTGCGTGAATACAAATGAGGGGAAAATATATGGAATGAAAAGTCATGACTGTCATGTGTTCATGCAGAGGTTGTTACCTATTGTATTTCGTGATATGGTGCCGAAGCCGATATGGGGAGCAGTGACTGAGTTAAGTCAGTTTTTTAAAATTTTATGTACATCAGAGCTCAGGTATGAAGATGTGGAAACTATTGAACAGAATGTGATCACGACAGTTTGTAGATTGGAAAAGATATTCCACCCTCATTCTTTGATTCAATGGAGCACCTGCTTATACACTTACCATATGAGGCTAAAGTAGGAGGGCCAGTACAATTTAGATGGATGTATCCATTTGAGAGGTAATTTATATATATTTCTCCTCATAATTCAATTTCTTTTGATGTGTTTTTCATTATCCTATGAACATTCTGGTAGGTGCATGCATGAATTGAAAATGAAAGTTCGCAACAAGGCAAAAGTAGAGGGTTCCATTGCGGAGGCGTACATTATGGAAGAAATATCAAATTTCTGTTCAATGTACTTTGAACCTGAGATACAAACTCGTCGTACTCGGCCACCACGTAATGATGATGGAGGAGACTCCTTTCACTCTGATCGGCTCTCTATATTTAAGTATCCTGGACGTGCGTATGGACGTTCTTCGTGTCGGATGCTAAATGATAGAGAATTGCACTGTGCAGAAATTTACATCCTTTTAAATTGTATGGAGGTTGAATCTTATGTTGCGTAAGTTCTCTGCTCACATTACGTTTATGTCCATAACTTGTTAATTTTCATTCCATCTATAATGCTCCAATGTTCATAATACAGACAATTTGACTCAGAATTAATCCAAAGATGTCCATATCTCTCTGACATGGAGGTTGAAAAAGAACGAGAAAAATCATTGGCTTCTTGGCTGAAATATCGTGTAAGTATTATTACTAATCTTTCTCCTTGTTAGGCCAATTAATGACTAATTCTGACTAGTGTGCTCTCCATATGTAGGTTGAAAATGGTTTTATTACTGATCAAAGAATTCGAGAGATCAGTTATGGCCCATCGAAAGTTGCACGTACATATCCAGCATTTATTGTGAATGGGTATAGATTTCACACTAGACAATATGGGCAGAATAAGTCAACAATGAACAGCGGGGTATGTGTGAAAGGAAGTACATATAATGAAAATGAATGTGATTATTATGGTATTATTGAGGAGATCTTAGAATTGCAATATCTCGGAGATGACAACCATATATTTCTGTTCAAGTGTCATTGGTTTGATCCAAATTCTGTTCGAAATGACACAACATATGGGATTGTCGATATCAGACATAAGTCCAAATTGAATACTTATGATCCATTCATTTTGGCCGCACAAGCCCAGCAGGTCTATTATACAAAGTATCCATCGTCTAGAAATAAAGAAAGAAATGATTGGTGGGCAGTTTGCAAGGTTAAGACAAGGCTTTTCCCGGATTATGAGTTGGATTTGACTGAAACAGTAGAGTTGGATGTGAATGCCGAATTCTTTCAATCAGATTTGGGTGATGATGTAGAGTTTCTGCTTCTAGTGATGAATCTGTGGAGGCACTGTCTTTATCTAAAGAGAATGAAGTGGAAGAAGTCGAACCAGAACAACTTGAAATACAGTTGGGGGACTCCGATGAGGAGGAATATATTAGTGATCAAAATGAATCTGATAATGAAGATGTGAATGCTGAATTTGATATATCTCCAACATCTGAAGATGAAATGGAGAATGTTTGATTAATGGTATACAATTTTACCTAAAATGAAGGGTACTCTGTAATTTTAATACTCCCGTGTCTGCCCATTTTTCTTCCACTATTTGATGAATATGCATGTATTTTATTACCAGTTGAAGATATGGTTCGAGGACGGTGTGGGACTTCTTCAGGTGGGAGGGGAGAGGGTAGTGGGAGGGGAGAGGGTAGTAGGAGGAGATTTACTTCCTTTTCTACACCGCTACCACCGACCTCTGCACCGCTACCACCGGCAGCAGGTATGTATACTTTGATTTGTATGCATTGCGATATTTATTTAATATAATTCTTTATGTCATTGTGGTAACTTATTCTTATTTTCACAGGACCCACGACCTCTGTACCGGTACCACCGACCTCTGCACCGCTACCACCGGCAGTAGGTATGTATACTTTCATGTATAATGCATTGTAGTATTTGTTTAAAATAATTCTTTATGTTTTTGTGGTATCTTATTCTTATCCTTTCAGGATCCACGACCTCTGCACCGCTACTACCTGTAGCAGGTAAATATGTTTTTGTATAATGCACTGTATGTTTTGTTGTTCATAATTCTTTATGTTTTTGTGGTATCTTATTCTTATCTTTACAGGACCCACGACCTCTGCACTTTTACCACCAGCAGCAGGTAGATTGACAGCCTATGCATCTCCATCACACATGGAGAGTAGATCTACACCTCCATCTGAGCCAGGTAAGTTCATTTACATTACTATTTTTTTTATAGTTTGTTTTATTTATACTATTTAATTCGTATAGTACATGCTGATGAAGAGACGAGTCGTCACGAGGGGGAGGGCAGTTATAATGAGACGATGCGGGCAGTGTGGATAAATGAAGGGTATGTAATGCATTATTTTTGTTATCTATTCGTCATTGTGGTATTAATATTCTCAATTTCAGGAATAAAATAGAGCCAGCCCAAGCATCACAATTTATTACAAAGACAATTCAAGCACATATTCTAGGCCCCATCCATCGCTTTTCTGATTTTTCGATGGATGTTCAGGATTTATTGTTCTCTATGTTCTTGGTATGTATCTTATTTTATCATATTAAGTCATTTTCAATTCTTATTTGAACACACTTATTGTTATGTAACATATAATTTTTTTTGTTAATATGTAGAAGAATCATCGATTCACAGAGCATTCACATGAGTTACGTGCTAGATCTGCATGGACAAGTACTGCAAGAGCAAATTTCAAACATCTTATGTACAATGTCCGAAAAACTGCAGAAAGAGCATGTGCAAGTACAGATAAGAACGAATGGAAGGAGCATGGGCCTGTGTGGATGAGAAAGGAGTATTGGACGGAGCTGTGCGACATTTGGGGAGCGGAGAAATGGAGTGAAAATTCAAGCAAAGCAAAGCAAAACAGAGCAGCGCATCCTGAAGCGAATGTACACACGAGTGGCTCTGTCTCCTTTGCAACGCATAAAGCGAGATTGGTAAGTATACTTCTACATTTGTGAAATTTTTTTAATCTAATAATAAACTGTGATTTATTTGAATAACAGGAAGTACAGCTCAAGCGGCCACCTCAATTTCAAGAGCTTTTTGATGAAACTCATAAGAAGAAAGGGACAAATGATTACATTAGTGAGAAAGCTCGGGAGGTAGCGGTAAGTGTATACACTAATAGTTTTCATTTATTGTGGTTAAACTGTAGAATAATTTTGTTTTATTTGTTTTATTTTTTACAGGAGTCATATAGTAGAGGAATGGATGAGAGGTACGGGGATGACAATCAGCGTCCAGAGTTGGATCCTGACATTTGGGTTGCAGCATCTGGGGCACCCAAGAAAGGCCATGTCTATGGTTTTGGACATAGCTTGGGCACGACCAAGGTGATATCATCATGCTCGAGTTCGGTCTCACATGCGACCTCTCCATTTACCACACCAGCAGCCCCAGGTGTTTCTTCCAGTGCCGGCCCGACCATGACTCCGGATATGTTTAGGGCGATCGTCAACGAGACCGTCTCTCAGAATATCTCAACCATCGTCTCTCAGACCGTCTCTCAGAATATCTCAATCATCGTCTCTCAGACCGTCTCCCAGATGCTCGTAGAATTGGGAATTCCTAGTAATAGAGCACCTCTTGCACCTCCTGCACAGCAGCCTCCGGTAAGTATTTTATTTTATTGATTTTCTATCTGTTAACTCTAAATATCATCTTACAAAATATAAGAATTTAGATTGAGGAGGGAAAAATATCACTTTCTTAACTCTATGAACTTGGGTTTGAGGGTCCAAAATTGAAAAGAAAAGTCTAATCAATCCATCGATTGTTCCAACACGACATGGGAGGTGAAAGTAACCCGTAGAAACTGACAGAGTTCAAATTGGACTCCAAATTTGAACTTCATGCTCAAATTTACATTTCTTAAGAAGAACTAATTTAATCGGGTTTAATAGGGTCAAAAATAAAAAAATAGATCCGATTAATTTGTCAATGACTCCAACACCATCGGGAATGTGAGAGTGACTTGTAGAAACTGACGGAGTTCAAATTGGACTCCCGATATGGCTTGGGTAAACAATTTTGTATTTTCTTAACTAGTTTAGTTTCAAATCTATGAACTTGGGTTTGAGAGTCCGAAATTGAAAATAGAGATCAAATCAATTTATCGATTGTTCCAACACGACATGGGAGGTGAAAGTAACCCGTAGAAATTGACAGAGTTCAAATTGGACTCCAAATTTAAACTTCATGCTCAAATTTACATTTCTTAAGAAGAACTAATTTAATCGGGTTTAAGGGGGTCAAAAATATAAAAATAGGTCCGATTAATTTGTCAATGACTCCAACACGACCGGAAAGGTGAGAATGACTTGTAGAAACTGACGGAGTCCAAATTGGACTCCCGATATGGCATGGACAAACAATTTTGCATTTTCTTAACTACTTTAGTTTCAAATCTATGAACTTGGGTTTGAGAGTCCGAAATTGAAAAGAAATGTCCAATCAATCTATCGATTGTTTAAACACGACATGGGGGGTGAAAGTAACACGTAGAAACTGACGGAGTTCAAATTGGACTCCAAATTTGAGCTCCATGCTCAAACTTATATTTCCTAAAAAGAACCAACTTAATCGAGTTTAAGAGGGTCAAAAATAAAAAATATATATGTCCGATTAATTTGTGAAGGTGAGAATGACTTGTAGAAACTGACGGAGTCTAAATTGGACTACCGATTTGAGCAAAACGTTTAAAACTATCATTCGTCAATTTCAGTTAAATGAAAAATATCTTGCTTTTAATTTTCAAGAATAATTGATTTCTTTATTAAGTACTTAATTTTAATTTTTTTAAATAATATGCAGGATTATCCGTCGCGAGATGTTGGACGAGACGACGACCAGGATGAGGATGACACATATGCGGAGGATTTGTGATTTCATTTTAGTTATGTGCATGTTGTCATTTTATTATGGATGTATGATGTTTGTGTGTTTGTATTTTATGTGATGAATTTGAGGTTTGTTATGGATGTATGATTAGTTTGTGTCTTTGTATTTTATGTGATGAATTTGAACTTTGTGGAGATTGTGATTTGTGTAGTTGATTTATTGTTGTTTTATGGTATTGTTATTTATCAGGTGATTTAGGTGAAATTTCTTTTAAAAAAAATATTGTCAAATTAGCGACCGATAGAATTCCGATGCTGATCGGTCGTTAACATTGGTCGCTTCACCGATAGCGACGGAAAATATTTGGTCGCGACGTCGGTCTCTACATTAGCGACCGCCGTAGCGACCATAAAAACCAGTCACTGTTAGCGACCGTAACAGCGACCAACTATCGGTCGCTGTGGGCGACCAACCTGCGACCAAAAAGGGCGGTCTCTATTTACGACGAAACTTGCGACCGATATATTTCGGTCGCTATCAGAGACAGATTTTGCGACCGATAACAATCGGTCGCTGGATAGCGACCAATATATAACGACCGATTTGTTCGGTCGCACTCCGGTGGTTAGTCGGTCGCCGATGCCTACAGTGACTGAACAAAGACCGAATAGAGGCCGAACCTGTCAGTCGCTATTTCCGCTTTTTCTTGTAGTGTTACCCGAGCTTTCTGTGCCCAGAAAATCTCAGCACAGTGAATGGCCTTTCTAAGATTTGCATTTGCAGCTCCCAGGGAAGAACGGTTTGCTTCAGTTGGATTATTATCAAAGCTGTCCTGTTTATCCTTCACCTCCGCCTCACATTTAGTTATATTGACATTTAAATCTCCAAAATCTGATTTGTTCCAAACACGAAGAGCACTCCTTACTGCCTTGAGTTTTAGCTGCAGAGCTAGGTACTTGTTTGGCATATCACTACTCACCTCTTTCCACTCATTCTTCACAGTCCTCAGAAAAGTATCATGAGATGTCCACATAGGCTGAAATATGAATCTAGCAGGACCCCTAGGAGATATTAGACAAGAAGCCAGAAGGGGCGCATGGTCAGATGGGCCTCTGACAAGGTGCCTAATTTGAAAACCAATGAAGGAAGATTCCAAAGGCTCATTGATAAGAATTCTATCCAGTCTTGCCTTAACCGCTGCCCGGCCTGTTCTATTGTTCGACCAAGTGAAGTGAGAGCCATATTATCCTACATCAGTAAGGGAGGAGGCTGATATGTAGGCATTACGCTCCATCATAGTAGTAAGATTAGGAGGATGACCACCAAATTTCTCAGCCGGGGTAGTAACACAGTTAAAATCTCCACCCACAATCCACGGCAATGATATATTAGAGGACATGTTAACAATCTCATCATACAGGAGGCATCTTTTGCTAGAGTTGGGCTGCCAATGGATATCTGATTTCTGACTTTTCGATCCGTTTTCGACCTTTCCGTATCCGTTTTTCCGTTTTCGATTATTTTCTAATTTTTTGTTTCCGATAAAATATATTTTGTATTTTATTTACAAAATATATACTCTTAAAATCTTATTTCTTAATATTAAAAAACTTTAGACTAAATTTTTATCTTCTCTTTAATTTGTAAATAGAATATAATTAACTTATCTCTCTCGTAGCATTTATTATACATATTATTATCAAAGACATCTCTTTTATCATTGCTTCTAATACTATATGCATCTACCATTTGATCGTACCAAATGTTTCCGATTATTTTCCGTTTCCGACTCGTTTTCGATTTTCTTATAGGAAATGGATGCGGAAAGTGCCATTTCCGTTTCCGACTCCGACCCGTTGGCAGCCCTATGCTAGAGTTACAAGAGGCATAAACCACAGTCAACATGAAAGAAGTATTATTATCATCAAGAATAGATAGGGTAATTTGCTGTTTAGAGTGACTAACTATTTGGACAGTTTTGTTCCGCCAGAAAATCCAAATCTTGGATTCATCCCCATTGTTTCCAGCATAATTATCCATCTTTAGGAAAGCACACATATCAACAGCACGATGCAGCGGAACCATCGGTTCAGAGATAGCAATAAAATCAATATTGTATTGCAATAGCATTCGACGCAAAGATTTTTTGGAGGCACTATTTGAGATGCCTCGAATATTCAAAAAAATAATCGAGTTCATCATGAGGAAGAATATCCACTATGTGCCTCAACTATCTTTGTTTTGGAACGGGTTCTAACACCACCTTCCTTTTGGAACCTTCCCCCAGCAAGCAAAGCAGCATTTGGCATGTAAATATTTTCCTGCAAAGCAAGTTCTGATACCCTGACTGTAATGGAAGTTTGAAGCTGGCATGTACCTCCTTCTCCGGCGAGTGACCCCGTCGGAGTTACCATGGGAGCGCCGACGATAACCGCCACAGACGGCTGAGAACTTAAAGGCGCAGGAACATGCTGGCCCTTTAAGACAGTGGATCCATGCAGCCCATGCAACGTGGACGTGGGTTCTTGGATAGAGACTTCGGCAGCCCCAGTACTGATATGAGGAGAACACACAGGAACCAGGCTACTCATAACTATGTTTCTATCAGCAGTATATGTGGTTTTAGGTGGCAAAAGAGCCTGTGGATAGAGAGCCTGTGGATAGAGAACCTGTTGAACGGCAGGCAGACTAGAACCGGGTAGCTGTTTAGGTTGATCTAGGTTTATTTGATTAATTTTAGCATTTAATGTTTCAGGAGGCACTATATCCGTATCCTCAACTTCTAGGAGAGAGGAGAACTTGTTCCCATCAATAGTCTGGACTTGAGAATGTTCATGTGTGGCATTTGCAGGCTTTGGACGCCAAACGTTTTTATTGACAACACCAGTATCATTTGCTTCTGGATCCTTTATTATAGGTTCCTGCTCAATCTTCTTGTTTTTCCTAGAGCACTCAGTATCAACATGACCAAGCTTATGAAAGAATTTGCAAACAGCTGGAACCCTGTAGTATCGAATTTGTTGCCAGAATCCATCTGCTTCACAGCCAATCCACAGTCTTTCAGGTAGCGCCTTGCTAATATCTAGTTCTACACAGATAAAAGCTTCACTAGTCTGCATAAGGGCCAGAGTAGGTTCATAGATTCTCAAAATGTGACCAATGTTTCCAGCAATAGATCTTAGGAAGTCCTCATAATAAAAGTTTATAGGGAGCACGGGGAGGCCAATCCAAATCGGTATGACAGTGGGGTCTGCATCAAAATCAAACTGAGCATCCCATTTGAAAAAACGGTATAACAAACCTTTAATGTATAGATTTCTTCTCATAAACACTGCCAAGTGATCCTCTTCTGAGCAGAAACGAAGGAGCAAATGCCTATTATTGAGAACACTGATGATGAAATCATCTTTCAGGTTTAGCCTTTGAGATATGGCTGATTTGAACTCCGGAATAGAACATCGACCATAAGAGCACCTTACAATCAAAGCAAGTTTTAAAGTGGCGACAGATTTTCCTACCTCTTCCTTTGTGAAATAAACCACTGGCTCCCCAGCATCTGTGAAGGATGGTTGCTTAACTCCAATCGATACCACTGGGGGTGGTTTGGTGGCAGCAATAATCTGTGCATAAGATCTTCTTTCCTGGACGCTTCCCATACCATCGACTCTTTGTCCATTGTCACCTCTTGAAGACACCAGAATAGGAGCATCGCCTGCTGAAGTCGCCATAGCAAAGGGCCCACCGCCAGCCAGCAGGCCGGCGGCCAGTGAGCCTCGCAAGATCAGAAAATCCCCAGAGCTTCTCTCTCTAGAACTCTAGAGAGAGGATATCCGAAAATATGACTTAACTTGACTTATACATATTTCCATGTTGGGTATTTACTCGTGATATGGCCAATCCTCTCTCTTGTTGTACATGATACTTGTTATTGTTCTCTCTCATACATGATATCATCATGCTATTTCTCCTATCTTGACTTGCTATCCATCATATAGTTATTCTGCTTGATAAGATGTTAATTACTTAAAGCATGCCTAGCTAATAAGATTTAAAACATACTGAGCGATCACTCACCAAGTGTTAATATTTTTCAGATGAGTCAAATGACGATACACTCTACAATGGGGATGGTCAAGAGTGATGAGCATCTCGGATGAACAACGTGGCATAGAAGAGTTACCATAGCGTCATAGTAGAGTCTTAGTAAAGGTAGTTAGTCTATTCAATGAAAAGTGTCATATTGGGCCCTATGTAATGTCTCTGAATTAGTAGTTGTAATAGACTTAGTGAATTATTATTAATAAAATTAAGAGTTTAATACTATCTCACATGTTATCTTTTGTATTTAGTTTGCTCTAAATGTCATGACTGATTGATATACATATATCTACTCGAGTCCGAATATTCCCAAATCGAGGTGTGACACTAACCTAGAGCTTGGCCCATGTCAGGGCCAATAGGTTATATTTATAGACTTTGACATTTTTCACAAAAAAATTAGTAACTGTCTATAATTGTCAACCTACCTAATTTAACTAGAACTCTATTATGTGTGATTTTCTAGGTCCAAATATTACTTTGATTTTCAGCCCATTAAGTTAAGAACACCTTATTAAATTAAACATTGTCTTTTATCTCATAATGGATTTAATAGGCTTTTTTATCGCCAAAAGTACCAAACAACACTTCCTTTTCTGTAGATCTTTCAAATGACCTTTTGAACCCTGAACGATGATTTTTCGATCAACAGGGCTTATGGTCTCTGAGCTCTTGAGGTCAATCCCCTGGGTGGCAAGACCCTTCTTGACGTCAAGGGATGTTGACTACAAGAGGTTAGGTGGTCATCCCCTTGACATCAACTCCCAATTCGGGTTTTAGCTGTCGTTTTCTCCTTTAGACAGCAATATCGTCCTCCGTCTAGTTTGAGGTTGACATCCACCCATGTTGACATCAACGTATTTGTGTTTCTTTCCGAGTTTTGCTCCAAAATTGGTTGTTTCGTTTAGACAAGTTTGGCAAGTTAATGTTAGGGCAAGGATCCTATCCCAATTATGACCCAAGACTCTATATATATAGAGTGGCCTTGTTGGGGGAGAGAACTTTGCTCTCTTGGCAAGGGTTTTATGTGCTTTGAGAGGAGAGAGATGGTTACTCGATGGAAGATTGGAGGCTTTTGCTTGTTCGTGGTTGCTACTGTGAAGAGAAGACTTCTATAGACCTAGAGGAAGGCTTTGAACATGGAGATCGTGGTTGGATCGTGCTCAAGAAGATGGATTTGATCGTGCTTGGAGGGATACCTCTTTGGTTCCCAAAGAGGGCTTCATGGGCCTAATTCTCGTTTTGTGGGAGGCTTTAAAGGCAAATAACTTATGGTTTCTCTGCATGTTCTTGCTATCTAAGGTTTTTCAATGTTTCTAGATTTTTAGAAAGTCATTTTGATGCCTAATTTCCGTGTTTCCTTGTCTCGAAACTGCACTATGTATAGTCAGAAACTTGATGACAACATGTATGCCGTTAATTTCAGGTTGGCGACAATAGATGTTGACATTAAATTCATCGTGTCCATAAATTTACTGTTTGACCTTGTTTGTTAAGTCTGTGAATTTTGTGACCATTTTTGGGTTCCTTTGGCTCTTTCATAAGGTGTTAACCATCATGACATGATTGGGTGATGCTAGATTTATTTGGTTAATTATGATAATTGTTTAAAATTTCTATTTATATGAAAAGCTTGTGAACAATTAGTAGATTAATTTCCATATATTATGTATATTCTAGAAAATTTGCATGGTAATTAGTTAAACTTCTATAAGCATGATTTAGGGTGTTATAAACTCGTTTGATCACTCCTAATAAATTTTAAGCACTTTTGCATGAATAACCTAACTTTTATTTTAATTATGAAAAATAGTTTTATAACTCTAAAAATTCTAAAAAATTATAATTTTTCTCTTGAATAAACATCTGGTGGTTAAAATTTGAGCATGATCTCATTACTATACAATTAGTTATTAATTTATTAAACTTTTAGTAACATGTGAAGTATATATGTCGCAAATTTGATTAAAAATCAGATTGGCATCTTGATTAGGGCCTGTTTAATTGTTGTTTGATAGTAACCTGAGTTCTGAAAGATATTAATATATGTTTATGTTATGTGTGTGCATGTTCATAGAGAGAGAGAAAATATGTGACATATGTGCATGAAATAATATGATAACATGATTGTTGAGCAACTACCCCTAAGAAAATATAAAATATTGAAGATATAGTATATATCATGTTTTTGCTATAACAAAATCTTTAAATAGACTATCTACAAAATAAATGAATATCCAAATATATATGCAGACAACTGTGTGATAAACTTCATCGTCAAAAAATTTCTAAGTCCACAGACTCTCAGTACATCACACTGTATCCAACCTTAGTCTCCAACTGAACAACTTAAGAATCGAGGTCAAAAACATCCTAAAATTTTTCTAAGTCCATACAGCTATACATGATTCGACTGTTCACTTTGACTCATACAGTCGAATGCTTCATAAATCCTAACTTCATGATTCGACTGTTCACTTCGACTCATACAGTCAAATGCTTCATAAATCCTAACTTCATGATTCAACTTTTACAGTCGAATGTTTTAGAAATCAATCTCCATAGTATCCGACTTCTACAGTCGAATTGTAATCTTCTTCTACAGTCGAATTACTATGTTTGCAACTTCGACTCCTACATTCGAATGACTATCTTTCTATAAAATCAATCATTCTTCAACTTCTACAGTCGAATTGCAGGTTATTATGAATTCAACTTCTCTGTCAGTTCCGTGCTTAATACTTTTCTGATCTTTTAAAACTTAAACACTTAATGTAAGATTATCTCCTAATCTTTCTTACTACATTTCCAATTAACTTTTAATTTCTTATTAGTTCATCAAAAATATTATTATTTTATTATTTTCTCTGACAAGACAAGTCATATTAAACTTAAAATATTCATCTAAATCCTGTGCAAACTATTTCTGAAATATTTTTAATCTGAGCCTCATGGTCTTCACATCTTTGCTCCGGATCTTCATGGATTCATTAGACACTATGCATTTATGAATTCTCAGGCGCATGGCATCTGACAAGACTCACCTACCACTGATAGACCCATGTTTTACCTTTTTAGCCTTATTGTCTGTCTATTCCTTCTATCTGAAAGCCTGTGATACGAGGTTTCCCTACCTTCTTTTTGTACTTTTCTGACTCACCTACCTCAAAGGTATGGAGATACTCTTCTCTTTTGTCTTGTCTTTGTGCAGGCATTTATTGGAGCTTGTTTTTAGCATGTCTCTTTCACAGTTCACTCCGAAGAGAAAGAGCTTATCTTCTAGCTGTGAAAACTGCACTCCTTCTGAAGATCTTGGAAAGAAGCAAAACTGAAAGACTTCTGGATAACAAACACTTCAAGACCCAAAGGATCCTACAGATCTCTTCAAACGGACATATTGCAAACGGCCACAAGCTCCAACGGCTATTTTCTAAACCACTATTTTTCTGAAGTTTATAAAGGAGCTCAAGTTTGAAAATAATAGAACAAGCGCATACAAGCCTTTACTCTTCTTGAAAGCATCATTCGAATCCTTCAAGTCTTCTCAAGCTTTTCTGCAAGCCACAAGTCTGAGAGCTTTACTTCAGAAACTATTCTCTGAAGTTCTTCTGAAGTTCTGTGTTGGGTGGCAACTATAATTGCTTATTTTTCTTCAAGTCCACCCTTGCATTTCAGATAGGATTCAGTCTCATTTCTGATCTCTAAATCCATCTGAAGTATGTGAGTGTTTGTGCTCAGATCTGAGGCAAACACACAAGTGTTTCTTTATTATTCCTGTGTAATTTCTGCAGAAGTCTGGTTCTGCATTGCCCCTCCTATGAAGGTTCATTTTTTATTAAAAAATGAAGAATTGAATGAAAGGGCTCGTTTTGACCGTTAGGAGTAGGTAACCCGTTCCCTTTCTTTGTTTCTATTGCATTCTATCTCATCGTATCACATTCTGTTCTGCCATATTTGAGAATCACCGTCAATACCTGGCGTAGATCCGGGATAATCCCTTGTAAAAAGCCCCGGGGCTATTTACAATTAGCCAATTAAGCATTCTCAAATGATGTACTAGCAGTGCATCAAAGATGCAGTCATCAATTCTCCCGATCGGCCACAATTACCGCGAGCAAACAATAATGAGGAACGCATTTTTGCTATGCTACTAATACTTGTACTTGTTCTGCTATTCTGCCCAAGCCTGGCTGAGGAAGAGTTACGGGGAGTAAAACTTAAATATGCTGATTCGGGCCAGGCGTACTATATTTAATTATCTTAAAATTCACGATAAAGAAAAAGTAAGGCCATTCCATTTTGACAAAAAACCCATACCCAAGTTCCATAGCTTTGCGTCCGCTATCCCGATCATGATTTTCCTACCCCCATAGGTAAAGGAAAGGTCCTTCCCTTTTGGGCCGGTTGTGGGCGAGGAGGGATTCGAACCCCCGACACCGTGGTTCGTAGCCACGTGCTCTAATCCTCTGAGCTACAGGCCCCACCCCGTCTACACCGGATCTGTTCCCAGGAGTACCCTCAAAAAGGAACCTTTTCTCTCCTCAGCCATTTCATTTCGGGTTAAGAAGATGTGAAAGCGCTTTTCTCTCTATAAGAACAGTGCGTTCCGAGGTGTGAAGTGGGAGAGAAGAGATGTCATAATTGGGGTTTTGAATAAGACGACCTTTGCATTTTTCATTTTTTTTTTTTCATATTTTATAAAATAAGAGGTGTTAAGCTTTTTATTATTCTGGCGTCGAGCTATTTTTCCGCTCCCCTACAGTCTCGTCACCGCAGTAGAGTTTAACCACCAAGTTCGGGATGGATTGGTGTGGTTCCTCTACGCCTAGGACACCAGAATATCGAACCATGAATGAAGAAAAAAGACATGAGAGAAAAGCATTCGAGGAAGTCTCTCATCCCAGGCGATGCACTATTTGTTCATCGGTATAGAGGCGCAACTCTTTCGGCTTCATCTCCTTGCGAAGGTAATAACAAATGGTACCTCGTAGGTATGGATTCAAAGCACAACCTCTTCATAGCCCTGACTCTCTCGTTGTGGAGAGACCGAGAATGATTAAGTCTGCTTTAGTACCGGTACCCAGCACCGCCTATCCTAATTAAGGAAGACCTTGTGAAAGGTAATTGTTGTACCCCTGTTTAGGGAAGACTTTCTTGGGAGCAAGTGGGTTTCTAATTCCTCTCAAGGGTGAGAGAAGGGCAATTTATTGGCAGATAGTGGAAATCTCAAGTGGTTGGCTTGAGGACTAGATGTAGGACTTCCATGTAGGAAAGGCTGAACCAGGATAAATCCCTATGCATTCATTGTGTGATTGTTTCCACCTTGTCTACACATGAATCATACACACCACACTAATCTCTAACAATTTATTTAGTGTTGTGCAATTTCATAAGCAAATTTTTAAAAGGGAAGAAGTCCTATTCACTCCCCTCTAGGACATTCTTAGTGCCATTTCGATCCAACAAGTGGTATCAGAGTGAGGTCTTCTCAGAAGAATCCAAGAGATTTGAGAAGAAATGGCATCCAAAGCTCACAACTATGAAGGCCAACCTATCACAAGGCCACCATTTTTTGATGGTGAAGATTACCAATACTGGAAGATAAAAGAAATATGTCTTTAAATTACAAGGCAAAAAATTATCTTTGTTGTGTTTTGTCTAAAAGAGTATTTAACAGACTTTCAGCATGTAAAACAGCTAAGGAAATGTGGGATACACTTCAAGTAACCTATGAAGGTACAGATAGGGTTAAACAAACTAGGATAGATATACTTGTATCCCAATATGAATAGTTTAAAATGCTCCCTAATGAAAATATAACTCAAATGTATAACATATTTTCACACATAATTGTCGGACTAAGTTCTTTAGGAAAAGTCCTAACTAATGAAGAAACAGTTAGAAAAATCCTAAGATCTCTAACTAATGTATGGACCCCTAAGGTTACAGCCATAGAGGAAGCCCATGATTTAACACAATTGTCTATTAATAAATTAATAGGATCCCTCATGGCCCATGAAATTAATATGGAAAGGTTTTCTGAAAATTCCTCGAAAAAGAAAATTTCAAATGCTTTGAAGATTGCAGATTCCTCTTCATCTAAAGACTCAAAGGAAAAGTCAGATGACAGTGATGATGAGGCTATGCTCTCAAGAAAGTTGCAAAGAATTCTAGCAAAGAAAAAGAAATTTGGTTCCAAAAGATTTTTCAAGAAGGATAAGAAAAAGGAGCCAACTTGCTATGAATGTAATCAACCAGGATATTACAAAAGAAATCCGACAATGAAGAAGGATCAAGCAGAGAAATCCGACAGGAAGAAAGGCAAAGAGAAAAAGTTTAGAAAATTCAAGAAAAAGGCAATTGCAGCAACATGAGACAATGAAGAAGGAACCAGTTTAGAATCCTCTAGCTCAGAATCCGAAGAAGAAGAGAAGGCAAATCTAGCCCTCGTGGCAGGACTAGAGCAGGTAAACGCAGAAACCTCCTTTACTTTATGTTCTGAATCCGATTCTGATAGCCTTGAAGATGCCTTCAATGAACTTTATGAAAAATATAAGACAGTAGTAAAAAAAATTAAAATAGTTAAACTAAATCTACTGAACCAAGAAAAAGCTAACACCTTTCTTAAAAATGAAACAAAAAGGTTAAACAAAAGTTTAAGTGAAAAAAAAAAAGAATTAATGAATTGCTGTGCGAAGACTTAAAAAATAAAAACAGCAGAATCTTGGAAATTGAATCAAATCTTAAGGAACTTAAAGATGACGAAAAATTGTAAGAAGAAAATAATTATCTAAAAGCTACTATATAAAAAATTTCAAATTGTAAAACCTCTTTATTTGTTAATATAAAAGGCTTTAGAATAGGAAAGAAGAAATATGGATTAGGATACACACCTCCTCCAAATGAAGAAAATATTATTCATCCTAAAGTGTATCCAACCCCTAAATTTATAGTAGAAAATAAAATCAAAAATGCTAAAAAGATAAATCAGCATATGTACAAACAAAAATTGAAATCTAACAATTTCGCATATATGAAGAATGCTTTTGATTTATGTTGCAGTCACTGTAATCAATTAGGACACATCATTAGCACATGCACCACTAGACACTTTAGATGGATTCCTAAAACCAACCATCAAGGACCCAAGAAAATTTGGGTAACAAAAGTTACAACCTGATTTTGTTTACAGGGTCGGCTGAGGGCATCCAAATGGTATTTAGATAGTGGATGCTCAAGGCGTATGACATGGCATAGGAAGTTATTCACAAGTTTTAGAGAAGAAAGTGGTCAAGTCACATATGGTGATAATGGAAAAGGGAAAGTATTAGGGTGTGGAACAGTTGGTACTAAAGAAAAGAACCAAATTGAAGATTTCATGTATGTAGAAGGTCTGAAGCATAATCTGATAAGTATTAGTCAGTTATGTGACAAAGGGCACTCATTAAATTTTCAGAATGATAAGTGTATCATCCAGAATGATAACAAGATTGTATTCGAAGCTTAAAGAGTGAAGAATTTATACACATTGAAACTAGCAGAATTAAAGGAAGTGAACTTATGTCTTGCAACCACCAAAAGTGAAGAGTCTAATTTGTGGCATAGAAGACTTGGTCATGCAAGCACCTCAGTGATCAAGAAGTTAATAAAGCATGATCTGGTTGAAGGTCTTCCAAAGATGAAAGTTAAGAAATCTAGAATTTGTTCAGCTTGTGCAAAAGGAAAACAGACCAAGACCTCATTTCAGTCCAAAACAATTGTTACAACTTCCAAGCCTTTGGAATTAATTCACATGGATTTATTTGGACCTATGAGGACAGTCAGTCTTGAAGGAAAAATATATGGCTATGTATTAGTTGATGACTACTCAAGGTACACTTGGGTGTCTTTTCTAGAAGCCAAATCTGAAGCCTTTCAAGCATTTCTGAAGTTCAGCAAAATAGTTCAGAAAAATCAGAAATTTCATATTACAAGCATTAGATCTGATCATGGAGGTGAATTCAAGAATGAAGAATTCATGAAGTTCTGTGAAGAAAATGGGGTTGAGCATAACCTCTCAGCAGAACACCTCAACAAAATGGAGTAGCAGAGAGAAAGAACAGAACACTGCTAGATATGACCAGAACAATGCTGAATGAGTATAATTTACTAAAATATTTTTGGGCAAAGGCAGTCAATACAGCCTGCTACATCATCAATAGGTGCATGATTAGACCCATTCTAAAGAAGACTCTATATGAACTCTACAAGGGAAAGAAGCTCAACATCAGTCATCTTCGACCTTTTGGCTGTAAGTGCTTTATCTTAAATAATGGTAAGGATAATCTAGGAAAATTAGATGCTAAGAGTGATGAAGGTTTCCTGTTAGGATACATTTCAAAACCTAGAGGTTATAAGGTATTCAATAGAAGAACATTAACCATAGAACAATCTGTGGATATATTATTTGATGAAATTAACCCTTCTATCAAAAGGATAGAAGAAGAAGAAGAATGTGTTGTTGATCTTTGCAGGGATTTAGAAAATACTTCCCTACAGAAGGAAGAAGATGGAGAAATGGAAGATCCTCCATTAGAAGATCTTCAACAACAAGAAGAACCACAAGAAGATCTACCTAGGGAATTGAGGTACCACCGGGATCATTCTAGAGAAAATATCATAGGTAATCCTCAAGATAGGGTAAGAACAAGAGGTATGCAAATTTCTTGTGATTTTTCTGCCTTAGTTTCACAAATTAAGCCTAAAACAATCAATGATGCACTGGGTGATGAATCTTGGATCCTTGATATGAAAGAGGAACTTAATCAGTTCCAACGCAGTGAAGTTTGGACTCTTGTACCTACATCTACTGATCATCCAGTTATTGGAACCAGATGGGTTTTAAGAAACAAGATGGATGAATCAAGGGTAATCACTAGGAACAAAGCCAGACTTGTAGCTCAAGGATATTCCCAAGAGGAACGCATAGATTTTGATGAAACCTATGCTCTAGTAGCTAGATTAGAGGCAATCACAATTTTATTAGCATATGCATGTTCTCTCAATATTAACCTATTTCAAATGGATGTTAAAAGTGCATTTCTGAATGGTTTTATTAAAGAAGAAGTATATGTTGAGCAACCACCTGGTTTTGAAGATACTACTTATCCTAATCATGTTTTCCATTTAAAGAAAGCACTATATGGTCTGAAACAAGCTCCAAGAGCTTGGTATGAAAGATTAAGTGCTTATCTTATATCACATGATTTTATAAGAGGTAAAGTAGATAGCACATTATTTATAAAGAAATTTTCAGATGGAATCTTAATTGTGCAGATCTATGTTGATGACATTATCTTTGGTTCTACTAATGAATCACTTTGCAAGTTCTTTGAAAATTTGATGCAAAGTGAATTTGAAATGAGTATGATGGGTGAGCTAAATTATTTTCTTGGGTTGCAAATCAAGCAGACCAAGGAAGGGACTCACATTTGTCAAACCAAGTATATTTTAAACTTACTTTCTAAGTATGGTTTTGACAAGTGTAAGCCATTAGGAACACCCATGAGCTCAGACATTAAGTTAGATGGTGATCCTCTTGGTAAAAAGGTAGATCAAAAGATCTATAGAGGAATGATAGGATCACTGCTCTATCTTACTGCTAGTAGACCGGATATAATGTTCAGTGTTTGTCTATGTGCAAGATTCCAAGCTGATCCAAAAGAATCTCATGTTCATGCTGTTAAAAGAGTTTTTAGATATCTTATAAATACCGGTAAATTAGGACTTTGGTATCCCAGATGTTCTGAATTCAAGTTAATTGGATATAGTGATGCTGACTATGCTGGATGCAAAATAGATAGGAAAAGCACTAGTGGCACTTGTCAAATTTTGCAGGGTGCTTAATATCTTGGTCTTCCAGAAAGCAGAACTCAGTAGCTTTGTCAACCATAGAAGGTGAATACATTGCAGCTGGGAGTTGCTGTACTCAACTCTTGTGGATCAAACACCAATTGAAAGATTATGGTCATCATCTCCAAGAAATTCCTATGTTGTGTGACAATACAAGCGCAATAAATTTGACCAAGAATCCTATCCAGCACTCAAGAACCAAGCATATTGAGGTTAGACATCACTTCATCAGGGATCATGTAAGTAATGACAATATTTCACTTGAATTTGTTTCTACAGAAAATCAACTTGCTGATATTTTTACAAAACCTCTTCTTGAGGATAGATTTACATCTATTAGAAGAGAAATAGGTATGTGTAATCCTGATTAAATTACCAAAGTAAAATGATACTTGAATTGTATGCTTAGATAGTGTTGTATGAACTGTCTGTGAAAACCATCCTGAAAAAATTCTAAGTCCCAGACATTTGACTTATGCATTCGAATCATGTTAAAATCTTGCATTCAACTGATGCAGTCGAATACATAATTCGACTTATTATGAAATCGTGAAAAGGTGCTTGTAATTTAAAATTATATAACTGACACTCTCTTAAGACGCATCCCTTCATGTCTTAACGGTTAAATCATTTAATCCCGACCGTTCATCCTGAAATCTAGGGGCAGTTATCTTCTTGTTCCTTATAAAAGAAAACCCCATCTCCTTTAGAAGACACCCTTTTCGAAATCCATCTTCGACTTCCTTGTCTTCTTCTGCCCTTTCGCGCCCTCACTATTCTCCGGCGAAGGACTTCCGAAGAACCCTGAAATCTCCATCCTCCTCGAAGAAAGGTAGGGTCTTGGAACTCTCTTCAGTATTTCTATCACTCCTTTACTGATCCCCTGAGCCATCTCCATTCTCTTTCTTTAGATGGACTCATCTAGGGCTCCGGAATCCACCCAGATGACCCCTGATGAACTCGTGAAACTTGCTAAGATTCCCATCGGATTAGGGAAGGTTGTAGATTTCTCCCATCTTACTGAAAGTCTAGCGTGGGTAGAGGACACCCTCAATGCCATGGGTTGGACCAAGTTGTGCCAGATTTCAGAACCCACTATTGAGAATGCCGTTAGAACTTTTTATGTCACTATGGAAATCTCATCTGGAAATTCAGTGTTCAGTTATGTCAAAGGAACCAAGATCTCTATTTCTGAGGAACTGTTGGTTGAGATGTTGGAGTGTCCAAACTCCGGGCATAAGCTTAATGAAGTTATACCTTTGGAAAAGCAGAAATTGGGAATTATTGGGAGTTTGGCCTTTATTAGAAAGAAAGGTCTGTCTGTAAATGAGCTGTCAGCCGAAAAGAGACTGATTCATTCAGTGATTACAAACATTGTGACCCCTACAGTAGGAACCCACTCATCTATCACCTCTAGAGATGGGAACTTGTTGTTTTGGGCTATTCAAAGGCACAAAGTGAATTTGGCTGGAATCATTTTGGATAGAATGATAGCTACTAAGAATCTTCAAGAATCTTTTCCCTATGGACCTTTGCTCTCCCTTATCTTTAAGAGATACTCAGTAGATCTGTCAGGAGAAATATCTATTGGAATTAAAGAGAAGATTGGGATCACTACCTTGAGAAGAAGCCATTATTCCTTGGTCAACAAGAAGCAAAATCTTTGGCTAAAAGACTCAGTGCCTGAATGTGATCATGAAGTTTTTCCTGATGAACCTCTTGTTCCTTCTATTCCTCAAATGATTCAACAAGAGATAGAGCCTCAAGAACAAGTTAGATCTGAAGTCCCAGTTCAGAACCAAGAGCAAGTAGATCAAGTTCATGTTTCCTCCTCATTTCCTGAACCTGAGGCACTTGAGGAAACTATTAATGAAGTATTAAGAGATATTAGAGGCAAAGGTATTGCATCTGATGACATTCCTGCAGAAACAGATTTTGAAGAAAGAGAGCATCACTTCTCCCCTTCTCATATTGAGACCCGGCCAAGGTCTCAGGGGGAGAGTAGCAACAACCTTCATACCATTTTGGACTTATTGGGCAAGCAACAAGAAAACATGTCAGTCCTTCAAATGCAAATAGAGTTTATTGATGTCAAGTTCAATAGTCTGTCTGATGAGGTTAGGCAAATGAAAGATTTGCTGCTTCAGTTAGTGTGCCAGCAGGGCACTTCTTGGTCATCAGGGCCTGCTTTCCATCAGTAGCAAGAAGAACCTGTTCAAGTCCAAGAATCTCAAGCACCAGAACCTGACGTACCAGCTCAGGAATAGCAGTCAACACAAGACCAATCCCAGCAGGTTGAGCAGCAACCTGAGCAGCAGCAGGACCAGGAGCCAGAATCCCAAGTACAAGAACATGTTGAACCAGTTCTTGATCAGCACAAGGAGCCTGAGCCACAGGATAAGCAGCAGAGTGTGGAGGAACAGCCTCCTGAGCAGCAGAAAGATTTAGAGCATGAAGCTCAATTAGCTATGGTAGTGTTTCAACCTCAAGTGGAGCAACAACAACAGTCTGTGTTAGAAAAGCAGTCAGTGGCAGTGGCAACAGCAGAGGCTTTCCAGCCCAGGCAGGTTTCCCAGATGGAATCTATGGCTAAGAGACCCCTGGAGTCCACTTCTAATTTGCAAACCTTGAAGAGGAAAGTGAAGCGCAGACTGGTCAAAAATGATGACCCAGTATTCCCTCCTCCTCCTTCTAGACCAATTCATCCTACTCCAACTCCATCTGTTAAGCCTCCTCCAGAGCCTAAAAAGCCAACTCCAGCTGAGCCTCAACCCACTGCACCCTCTGCACCTACTCCTTTCACCACTGAAATTCCCTCACAATCCACTTTTTCTGATCCTCCTCCCCTTGCATCCATTCCAGGGGATCCATTCCACCAGGACATCAAATTCAAAATCTACCCAAGGAAATACCGGTTCAAACCTCCCAAACCTCTCAGTCTTTCCACTCAACCTCCTCAGTATTTTTCTTGTCTTCCCACTGCCTCAAGAACAGACTCCAGAAAAACACTTCTCCATCTAGCTGAAATACTTCCCAATATTCAGCTTTCCTCATCTAGTGGACCCAAACTTGGAGACAATCCTTCTAAATTCCTTCCACCCTTTTGGTATGCCTTCATCTACCACTCTGAACATCACATGAATATGATCAGAGAATATCTATCTATTCGTGCTTTCCTTGAAGTTCATGATCTGCCAGGGTTCACCTTCGAACATTGGCTTCCTATTCTTCTCAGAACTTCACATATTTCAGTTAAGGAACTTCAATTCATCTCTCAAAAAAGTCATAGCTTGACTCCTAAGGAGTTCCTTGATCTCTACCCAGAAGAAGCAGCTAAATATCAGCAAACCCAATCTAGAAACCAATTTTTAACTGTCCAACATCACCTATCCTTGAGGTTTCATGATATGTTTGGACATTTTATCCAGGACTCTCAGGCCAAGTACACCAGAATGAAAACTTTCAATTTCGACAGATTCAAATTGGGATTGCCTGATGTTTCTAAAGGCCAATGGGACAATCTGCTAAGAGGTCAAAGAGAAATCATTCCCTCCATGACTGTGGCCTTACCCTCTGGACTGCATCCATCCTTTATAGGAGTAGTTTCCTTTAGAAGGGATTTTGCTGAAGTAGTATTCAACAGATTCATCCGCATTGCCACTAGGTTCAAAATTAAATACAAGCTCAAATTGTCTTTCCAAATATTTGTGTTCCTCAAAATCTCCAAGAACCCCCATCATTTGTTGGATTTCCAGTTATGTTTTGCTGAATCTGAGGGACTCAATGAAGATCAGTGGGCAGCTGCCTATCCCTCTTACCACTCTGACTGTGAAAAGATGAAGCTCTCTCTTTATGAATTCTAGTCCAAGAGTCTTAAGGATCTGAGGAAGAACATTGGTCATAAATGGGCTCAAAGGTACTTAGTGTATTATCAAGCCAAAGATGCAGCTGTGGACCGAGGCCTGCACTGGAACATCTCTATCCATGAGTTTCTTCTTCTTGTATCCTCTACGAAGTTTGTTTCCCTTAAGTATCGTATGAGCAGGGACAAATTCCACTCCAAGATAGACTGGTTCCATAGGCGCCACATCAAATCTCATAGGAAACTGTCTACTACTAATCCCTCCTACAACATTGACCTCTCCTTGTTTGAAAATTTCTTTTGTGAAAATGAGACAAAGCTCTGGGACCTCCTCAAACCATATTTTGCTCAAATTCCCAGATCTTTGTACTTGCCTAGCTCCTTATCTAGGTCTTAAACACTATGCTCTGTATTTATTATTTTTTTCTGAATGCAGCTATGATCTTTCTTCCCCGCTTATTTTTTTTTTTTACCCTTTCTGTTAATGCCACAAAGGGGGAGAAAGAGGAAATCTTAAATTTTTTTTTCTCACTGTTCTTTACTGTCTATTTTAAAGTTATTGTCATTAACAAAAATGGGAAGAATTGTTGAGCAACTACCCCTAAAAAAATCTAAAATATTGAAGATATAGTATATATCATGTTTTTGCTACAACAAAATCTTTAAATAGACTATCTACAAAATAAATGAATATCAAAATATATATGCATACAACTGTGTGATAAACTTCATCGTCAAAAATTTTCTAAGTCCACATACTCTAAGTACATCACATTGTATCCGACTTCAGTCTCCAACTGAACAACTTAAGAATCGAAGTCAAAAACATCCTGAAATTTTTCTAAGTCCATACAGCTATACATGATTCGACTGTTCACTTCGACTCATATAGTCGAATGCTTCATAAATCCTAACTTCATGATTCGACTGTTCACTTCAACTCATACAGTCAAATGCTTCATAAATCCTAACTTCATGATTCGACTTTTATAATCGAATGTTTTAGAAATCAATCTCCATAGTAACCGACTTCTACAGTCAAATTGTAATCTTCTTCTATAGTCGAATTACTCTGTTTGCAACTTCAACTCCTACAATCGAATGACTATCTTTCTGTAAAATCAATCATTCTTCAACTTCTACAGTCGAATTACAGGTTATTATGAATTCAACTTCTCTGTCAATTCTGTGCTTAATACTTTTCTGATCTTTTAAAGCTTAAACACTTAATGTAAGATTATCTCCTAATCTTTCTTACAACATTTCCAATTAACTTTTAATTTCTTATTAGTTCATCAAAAATATTATTATTTTATTATTTTCTTTGACAAGACAAGTCATATTAAACTTAAAATATTCATCTAAATCCTGTGCAAGCTATTTCTGAAATATTTTTAATCTGAGCCTCATGGTCTTCACATCTTTGCTCCGGATCTTCATGGATTCATTAGACACTATGCATTTATGAATTCTCAAGCGCATGGCATCTGACAAGACTCACCTACCACTGATAGACCCATGCTTTACCTTTTTAGCCTAACTGTCTGTCTACTCCTTCTATCTGAAAGCATGTGATACGAGGTTTCCATACCTTCTTTCTGTACTTTTCTGACTCACCTGCCTCAAAGGTATGGAGATACTCTTCTCTATTGTCTTGTCTTTGTGCAGGCATTTATTGGAGCTCGTTTTTAGCATGTCTCTTTCACAGTTCACTCCGAAGAGAAAGAGCTTATCTTCTAGCTGTGAAAACTGCACTCCTTCTGAAGATCTTGGAAAGAAGCAAAACTGAAAGACTTCTGGATAACAAACACGTCAAGACCTAAAGGATCCTAGAGATCTCATCAAATGGACATATTGCAAACGACCACAAGCTCCAACGGCTATTTTCTAAACGGCTATTTTCTGAAGTTTATAAAAGGAGCTCAAGTTTGAAAATAACAGAACAAGCACATACAAGCCTTTACTCTTCTTGAAAGCATCATTCGAATCCTTCAAGTCTTCTCAAGCTTTTCTGCAAGCCACAAGTCTGAGAGCTTTACTTCAGAAAATATTCTCTGAAGTTCTTCTAAAGTTCTGTGTTGGGTGGCAACTATAATTGCCAATTTTTCTTCAAGTCCACCCTTGCGTTTCAGATAGGATTCAGTCTCATTTCTGATCTCTTAATCCTTCTGAAGTCTATGTGTGTTTGTGCTCAGATCTGAGGCAAACACACAAGTGTTTCTTTATTATTCCTGTGTAATTTCTGCAGAAGTCTGGTTCTGCATTGCCCCTCTTGTGAAGGGAAGACCTTGTGAAAGGTAGTTGTTGTACCCCTATTTAGGGAAGACTTACTTGGGAGCAAGTGGGTTTGTAATTCCTCTAAAGGGTGAGAGAAGGCCAATTTATTGGCAGATAGTGGAAATCTCAAGTGGTTGGCTTGAGGACTGGATGTAGGACTTCCATGTAGGAACGGCCGAACCAGAATAAATCCCTATGCATTCATTGTGTGATTGTTTCCGCCTTGTCTACACTTGAATCACACACACCACACTAAGCTCTAACAATTTATTTATTGTTGTGCAATTTCAGAAGCAAATTTTTAAAAGGGAAGAAGTCCTATTCACCCCCCTCTAGGACATTCTTAGTGCCATTTCGATCCAACAAGTGATATTAGAGCGAGGTCTTCTCAGAAGAATCCAAGAGATTTGAGAAGAAATGGCATCCAAAGCTCACAACTATGAAGGCCAACCTGTCACAAAGCCACCATTTTTTGATGGTGAAGATCACCAATACTGGAAGATGCGAATGGAAAGCTTCATCAGAGGTACTGACTTCGACTTATGGTAGGTAATAGAACAAGGTGACTATCAAATCCTTGGAGAATCTTCTTCCTCTGGTCTTTCCATTGCAGATAAAAGAAATATGTCTTTAAATTACAAGGCAAAAAATTATCTTTGCTGTGCTTTGTCTAAAAGAAAATTTAACAGACTTTCAGCATGTAAAACAGCTAAGGAAATGTGGGATAAACTTCAAGTAACCTATAAAGGTACAGATAGGGGTAAACAAACTAGGATAGATATACTTGTATCCCAATATGAATAGTTTAAAATGCTCCCTAATGAAAATATAACTCAAATGTATAACAGATTTTCAAACATAATTGTCGGACTAAGTTCTTTAGGAAAAGTCCTAACTAATGAAGAAACAGTTAGAAAAATCATAAGATCTCTAACTAATGTATGGACCCCTAAAGTTACAGCCATAGAGGAAGCCCATGATTTAACACAATTGTCTATTAATAAATTAATAGGATCCCTCATGGCCCATGAAATTAATATGGAAAGGTTTTCTAAAAATTCCTCGAAAAAAAAAATTTCAAATGCTTTGAAGATTGCAGATTCCTCTTCATCTGAAGACTCAAAAGAAAAGTCAGATGACAGTGATGATGAGGCTATGCTCTCAAGAAAGTTGCAGAGAATTCTAGCAAAGAAAAAGAAATTTGGTTCCAAAAGATTTTTCAAGTAGGATAAGAAAAAGGAGCCAACTTGCTATGAATGTAATCAACAAGGACATTACAAATCTGAATGTCCCAAGCTCAAGAAAAAGGATCAAGCAGAGAAATCCGACAGGAAGAAAGGCAAAGGGAAAAAGTTTAGAAAATTCAAGAAAAAGGCAATGGCAGCAACATGGGACAATGAAGAAGGAACCAGTTCAGAATCCTCCAGCTCAGAATCCGAAGAAGAAGAGAAGGCAAATCTAGCCCTCATGGTAGGACTAGAGCAGGTAAACTCAGAAACCTCCTTTACTTCATGTTCTGAATCTGATTCTAACAGCCTTGAAGATGCCTTCAATGAACTTTATGAAAAATATAAGATAGTAGTAAAACAAATGAAAATAGTTAAACTAAATCTACTGAACCAAGAAAAAGCTAACACCTTTCTTAAAAATGAAACAGAAAGGTTAAACAAAAGTTTAAGTGAAACAAAAAGAACTAATGAATTGCTGTGCGAAGACTTAAAAATAAAAACAGCAAAATCTTGGAAATTGAATCAAATCTTAAGGAACTTAAAGATGACGAAAAATTGCAAGAAGAAAATAATTATCTAAAAGCTACAATAGAAAAGATTTCAAATTGTAAAACCTCTTTATTTGTTAATATAAAAGGCTCTAGAATAGGAAAGAAGAAATATGGATTAGGATACACACCTCCTCCAAATGAAGAAAATATTATTCATCATAAAGTGTATCCAACCCCTAAATTTGTAGCAGAAAATAAAATCAAAAAAGCTAAAAAGATAAATCAGCATATGTACAAACAAAAACTGAAATCTAACAATTTTGCATATATGAAGAATGCTTTTGATTTATGCTGCAGTCACTGTAATCAATTAGGATACATCATTAGCGCATGCACCACTAGACTCTTGAGATGGATTCCTAAAACTAACCATCAAGGACCCAAGAAAATTTGGTTACCAAAGGATACAACCTAATTTTGTTTGCAAGGTCGGCTGAGGGCATCCAAATGGTATTTGGATAGTGGATGCTCAAGGCATATGACAGAGGATAGGAAGTTATTCACAAGTTTTAGAGAAGAAAGTGGTCAAGTCACATATGGTGATAATGGAAAAGGAAAAGTATTAGGGTGTGGAACAGTTGGTACTAAAGAAAAGAACCTAATTGAAGGTTTCATGTATGTAGAAGGTCTGAAGCATAATCTGATAAGTATTAGTCAGTTATGTGACAAAGGGCATTCAGTAAATTTTCAGAATGATAAGTGTATCATCCAGAAAGATAACAAGATTGTATTCGAAGCTCAAAGAGTGAAGAATTTATACACATTGCAACTAGCAGAATTAAAGGAAGTGAACTTATGTCTTGCAACCACCAAAAGTGAAGAGTCTAATTTGTGGCATAGAAGACTTGGCCATGAAAGCACCTCAGTGATCAAGAAGTTAATAAAGCATGATCTGGTTGAAGGTCTTCCAAAGATGCAACTTAAGAAATATGGAATACGTTCAGCTTGTGCAAAAGGAAAACAGACCAAGACCTCATTACAGTCCAAAACAATTATTACAACTTCCAAGCCTTTGGAATTAATTCACATGGATTTATTTGGACCTATGAGGATAGTCAATCTTGGAGGAAAAATCTAAGGCTATGTATTAGTTGATGACTACTCAAGGTACACTTGGGTGTCTTTTCTGGAAGCCAAATCTGAAGCCTTTCAAGCATTTCTGAAGTTCAGAAAAATCAAAAATTTTAGATTACAAGCATTAGATCTGATCATGGTGGTGAATTCAAGAATGAAGAATTCATGAAGTTATGTGAAGAAAATGGGGTTGAGCGTAACTTCTCAGCACCAAGAACACCTCAACAAAATGGTGTAGCAGAGAGAAAGAACAGAACACTGCTAGATATGACCAGAACAATGCTGAATGAATATAATTTATGAAAATATATCTGGGCAGAGGCAGTCAATACAGTCTGCTACATCATCAACAGGTGCATGATCAGACCCATTCTAAAGAAGACTCCATATGAACTCTACAAGGGAAAGAAGCCCTACATCAGTCATCTTCAACCTTTTGGCTGTAAGTGCTTTATCTTAAATAATGGTAAGGATAATCTAGGAAAATTAGATGCTAAGAGTGATGAAGGTTTCCTGTTAGGATACAATTCAAAACCTAGAGGTTATAAGGTATTCAATTGAAGAACATTAACCATAGAACAATCTGTGCATATATTATTTGATGAAACTAACCCTTCTATCAAAAGGATAGAAGAAGAAGAAGAATGTGTTGATGATCTTTGCAGGGATTTAGAAAATACTTCCCTTGAACAAAAGGAAGAAGATGGAGAAATGGAAGATCCTCCATTAGAAGATCTTCAACAATAAGAAGAACCACAAGAATATCTACCTAGGGAATTGGGGTACCACCGGGATCATTCTAGAGAAAATATCATAGGTAATCCTCAAGATAGGGTAAGAACAAGAGGTATGCAAATTCCTTGTGATTTTTCTGCCTTAGTTTCACAAATTGAGCCTAAAACAATCAATGATGCACTGGGTGATGAATCTTGGATCCTTGCTATGCAAGACAAACTTAATTAGTTCCAACGCAGTGAAGTTTGGACTCTTGTACCTAGACCTACTGATCACCCAGTTATTGGAACCAGATGAGTTTAAGAAACAAGATGGATGAATCAGGGGTAATCACTAGGAACAAAGCCAGACTTCTAGCTCAAGGATATTCCCAAGAGGAAGGCATAGATTTTGATGAAACCTATGCTCTAGTAGCTAGATTAGATCAATTTTATTAGCATATGCATGTTCTCTCAATATCAACCTATTTAGATGGATGTTAAAAGTGCATTTCTGAATGGTTTTATTAAAGAAGAAGTATATGTTGAGCAACCACCTGGTTTTGAAGATACTACTTATCCTAATCATGTTTTTCGTTTAAAGAAAGCATTGTATGGTCTTAAACAAGCTCCAAGAGCTTGGTATGAAAGATTAAGTGTTTATCTTATATCACATGATTTTATAAGAGGTAAAGTGGATAGCACATTATTTATAAAGAAATTTTTAGATAGAATCTTAATTGTGCAGATCTATGTTGATGACATTATCTTTGGTTCTACTAATGAATTACTTTGCAAGTTCTTTGAAAATTTGATGCAAAGTGAATTTGAAATGAGCATGATGGGTGAGCTAAATTATTTTCTTGGGTTGCAAATCAAGCAGACCAAGGAAGGGACTCACATTTGTCAAACCAAGTATATTTCAGACTTACTTTCTAAGTATGGTTTTGACAAGTGTAAGCCATTAGGAACACCCATGAGCTCAGGCATTAAGTTAGATGGTGATCCTCTAGGTAAAAAGGTGGATCAAAAGATCTATAGAGGAATGATAGGATCACTGCTCTATCTTACTACTAGTAGACCAGATATAATGTTCAGTGTTTGTCTATGTGCAAGATTCCAAGCTGATCCAAAAGAATCTCATGTTTATGCTGTTAAAAGAATTTTTAGATATCTTATAAATACCAGTAAATTAGGACTTTGGTATCCCAGATGTTCTGAAATCAAGTTAATTGGATATAGTGATGCTGACTATGCTGGAGGCAAAATAGATAGGAAAAGCACCAGTGGCACTTGACAAATTCTTGCAGGGTGCTTGATATCTTGGTCTTCCAGAAAGCAGAACTCAGTAGCTTTGTCAACCACAGAAGCTGAATACATTGCAGCTAGAAGTTGCTATTCTCAACTCTTGTGGATCAAACACCAATTGGAAGATTATGGTCATCAGCTCCAAGAAATTCCTATACTGTGTGACCATACAAGCACAATAAATTTGACCAAGAATCCTATCCAGCACTCAAGAACCAAGCATATTGAGGTTAGACATCACTTCATCAGGGATCATGTAAGTAATGACAATATTTCACTTGAATTTGTTTCTATAGAAAATCAACTTGTTGATATTTTTACAAAACCTCTTCCTGAGGATAGATTCACATCTATTAGAAGAGAAATAGGTATGTGTAATCCTGATTAAATTACCAAAGTAAAATGATACTTGAATTGTATGCTAAGATAGTGTTGCATGAACTGTCTGTGAAAACCATCCTGAAAAAATTCTACGTCCCAGACATTCGACTTATGCATTCGAATCATGTTAAAATCATGCATTCGACTGATGCAGTCGAATACATAATTCGACTTATTATGAAATCATGAAAAGGTGATTTTAATTTAAAATTATATAACTGACACTCTCTTAAGACGCATCCCTTCATGTCTTAACGGTCAAATCATTTAATCCCGACTGTTCATCCTGAAATCTAGGGGCAGTTATCTTCTCTTCCCTTATCAAAGAAAACCCCATCTCCTTTAGAAGACACCCTTTTCGAAATCCATCTTCGACTTCCTTGTCTTCTTCTGCCCTTTCACGCCCTCACTGTTCTCCGGCGAAGGACTTCCGAAGAACCCTGAAATCTCCATCCTCTTCGAAGAAAGGTAGGATCTTGGAACTCTCTTCAGCATTTCTATCACTCCTTTACTGATCCCCTGAGCCATCTCCATTCTCTTTCTTTAGATGGACTCATCTAGGGCTCCGGAATCCACCCAGATGACCCCTGATCAACTCGTGAAACTTGCTAAGATTACCAATTCCAATTTGGGTTAGGTTGGGATCCAAATTCGTGGCCAACCTATTAGGGTAAGTTTAGGAATCCAAATCCAACTCAAATTAGCTATTTAATGTATTAAATACCCCTTTTCTATTTAAGTAATAATTTAGGGTATTTTCCTATTATTTCCCTTTAAAAATCCTTATTTTGGCCCATAAATTTCTAATGGGTCTATTTAAGAAAGCCCATTAATTCTTTTCATTTAATGGGTTTTATTTAATTCTCTTTTATTTGATTTTCTAATTGCTTTTATTTCTATTATTATTAAACTTTTATTTTTCAAAAAATCTAGGTTGCTACATCCTCCCCCACTTAAAAAGAATTTAGTCCCCAAATTCATTTGATCATAGTGGAGGGAATGCTTTACCGAAAAGATCGGGGTAGTTCTGTCTGATGGTTCCTTCCGATTCCCATGTGGCTTCTTCCACTCCGTAGTTATTCCATAAGACTATAACCACGTGAATGGGACGGTTCCTGAGCTGTTGTACCTTCCATTCTAGTATCATGACTTGCTTCTCTTCATACGTCACATCATTGTTCAACACTAGCTTCTCGTGGCGAATGATGTGTGTAGGATCATATACATATTTCCTAAGCATGGAGACATGGAATACATTGTGTACACATGCCAGATCTGGTGGCAACGTCAGTCGGTATGCAACCTCACCAATCCTTTCGAGTACTTCAAAAGGACCGATAAATCTAGGACTGAGGTTTCTTTTCACACCAAATCTTTGGATGCCACGAGTAGGTGACACCTTTAAGAATACATGATCACCGACTTGGAATTCTAAGTCTCGCCTTCTTTTGTCGGCATAGCTCTTTTATCTAGACTGAGCAGTCTTAAGCCGGTCTCTAATCACCTGAATGTCGTTTGTTGTTCGTTGTACCATATCCGGGCCTAGCCATTGCTGTTCTCCCACCTCATTCCAGCATGTAGGAGATCTACAATTTCTTCCGTAGAGTGCTTCGAACGGTGCCATCTTAATACTCGCCTGATAACTGTTGTTATAGGCGAACTCAATGAGGGATAGGTGCTCGTTCCAATATCCTTGGAAGTCTATAGTGCAAGCTCTCAACATGTCTTCCACTATTTGGTTGGTTCTTTCAGTTTGCCCATCAGTTTGTGGATGAAAGGCGGTACTGAAATTGAGCTTAGGACCAAGTGCACCTTGCAGTCCCTTCCAGAAGTGAGATGTCAACCTCAGATCTCGATTTGAGACAATAGATGATGGAACTCCGTGTAGTCTTACAATCTCCTTGACATATAAGGTAGCTAGTACCTCCACCGACCACTTACTCTTTATGGCTAGGAAGTGGGCAGATTTGGTTAGTCGGTCGACAATGACTCATATGGCATCGAGTCCACCACGAGTCTTGGGTAAACCCATGATGAAGTCCATGCCAATGCTTTCCCATTTCCATTCAGGAATTTCTAGTGGTCTGAGTACACCAGCAGGGCACAGGTGTTCCGCTTTTACTTGTTGGCAAGTATGGCAGTGTGTGGCATGTTCAGCTACCTCTCTCTTCATGTTCGGCCACCAAAATGTTCTTTTCATGTCTTGATACATTTTGGTACCTCCAAGATGAATAGTGTACTTCATCTTGTGAGCTTCATCCATTAATCTACTCTTCAGTTCTTCATTATCAGGGACGCATGTCCTTCCTTGAAATACTAGCCTTCCATCTACGGTCATGGCAAAGTCTGGTCTTTCGGCTAAGGTTTCCTTGATGCAAACCAAGAATGGATCGCTATCTTATTGAGCTTTGATCTCTTCCAGCAAGTCGGATTGAATCTTGATATTGGCAACCAAAACTCGATCATCCCTATGTTCAATATTTAGGTCTAACCTTGCGAATTGTTCTAGTAGTTGCATCTCGCCAAGGACTAGACTTGAAATAGATGCCATCGGCTTTCTACTAAGAGCATCAGCCACGGCATTACCCTTGCCTGGATTGTATTGGATGTTGAAGTCGAAATCTTTTAGGTATTCTAGCCATCTTCTCTGTCTCATGTTGAGTTCCTTCTGGGAGAATAAGTACTTCAGGCTTTTATGGTCTGAGTAGATAGTGAACTTCTCACCATACAAGTAATGTCTCCAGATCTTCAAAGCGAAGACCACGGCAGCCAACTCGAGATCATGCACAGGGTAGTTGACTTCATGAGTCTTCAGTTGTCGGGAAGAGTAGGCGATGACTTTCTCCTTTTGCATCAGTACACACCCCAACCCAATTCCCGAGGCATCGGTGTAGACAGAGAAACCTTCTCCCTCTATTGGCAGAGCAAGAACAGGTGCTGAGGTAAGGCAATCTTTAAGAGTTTGGAAACTTTTCTCACACTCTTTCCTCCAGGAGTAGGGATTCTCCTTTCATGTCAGACGTGTGAGAGGAACGGCGATCTTTGAGAAGTCCTTGATGAACCACCTGTAGTAGCCAGCCAGTCCTAAGAAGCTTCTGATTTCGGTGACGTTGGTTGGTCTCTCCCAATTGAGTACAACTTCGACCTTGGAGGGACCAACGGAGATGCCTAGGTCCTACAATGGCTGTTGTTGTTGCTATTGTTGTTGAGGGGGCGGTTGGCGCTGCTGCCTTTACTGTTGCTATTGCCTCTGCCTTTCTTTGATATCTTCGATTACTGTTCGGAGAGCTGTCCAGTCAAGCCTGTTCTGCTCATGAAGATCATACACCAGGCCTTTGAATGTGAAGCACTGCTCAATTGTATGACCTGGCTGTCGATGGAACATGCAATACCTAGTTTGGTCCACACTTGGGTTCAACGGGCTTTCCGGAGGGAGCTTGATGGCATCTGTGGAGACCAAGGCCAAGAAGATGTCAGGGAGAGTCTCAAGTATTGCTAGGTATTGAGTTCTCCTCGGACCTAGGGGACGCCATTGTTGGGAGCCATCGGGAGGTGGTACTTGGTTATATTGGTGCCGGCCCTGTGGAAGTTTGGTGGGGTTCTGACCCTAGGCAGTGTTGGGTTGAGGTTATTGTTTTGGCTGGCAGGGTTGAAGGCACTCACCTTATCATTGACTTCGACACCCTTAGTCACTGGTCCCTGAGGTTCTCTTTGGAAGTGGGACTTTTGGGGTTCGAACATGGAGTGTATAGGGGAGTCCTTGAGCTGGGTTTGGATGAACCGGGCCCGTCTGTAGAGCTTATGCATGGTGGTGATATCATTCATTGCTAGGATGTTTTTATAGGCGGGGGTTGCATTGAAAATGATGATCTTGACTTTCTCTCCCTCCAGAAGGTACCCAGGGACTCGTGTGGCCATCTGCCTCCACCTGTCGGTGTATGTAGCGAAATCTTCATCCGACTTCATCCTTTCAGCCATGAGATCTGTAAGAGAGTATTCTAGCCCAACCCTATCTTGGAATTGTTCAAGGAATTTCCCCTTCACTCTAGCGAAGTCTTCAGCATCCTCAAGTAGTAATGAATAGAACCAATCTAGCGCAGGCACATCCAATGACCGACGGAATAGGTAAGCCATTAGGCGACGGTCATGCTGATAAGATGTAGACTCATAAATGAAGTCCTTGATGTGGATGTATGGGTTGCCTGAGCCATTGTACTTGCGGTACTTTGGAAGCTCGGATGGAGATGGGACCCACATGCCATTGAAATTGGGCATGTGAACATCATGGTGCTGCCTAGGGTCGACTTGCCTTCGTAGCTCTTGGAGTTCCTTTTTGATGGACGGCCACTCAGACATCATGTCGAGAGCGGAAAAAGGTTGAGCGTACAAGGAGGAGGCACGAGATGCCGGCCTGGCGCATGGCTCAAGCTGTGGTGGATGGCAAGGGAGATAAGGGGGAGATCGGGGCCTCGACTCATGTGGATGGTAGTGCTCAAATTCAAAGGGAGTGAATCGAATGGCCCGCGACCGTATGGGAGTGTTGTCGGCTGGTCCCGTGACAATGCGGGGGCCAGAGGTAGATGCCATGGGGTGAGAGGCGCCCGCTCTAGGTGAAGGTGATGAGGCGGCCTTTCCTTTGACGACAGTCATGAGATCCTGGATCTGGGATTGATCAAGCTAAGGGATTAGGCGCAAGAGTTGAGCAGCTTGATCATCTGCCTGAGGGGAACGAACATTTAGTGACGGGCCGCCATCGTCGGGATGATGACTATCACTGGCATGGACTGTGGCGACCCAGGGCCTAGCCGACTCCTCAAGGAGATCATGAGGAAGAGATTCCTCATAGTCATGGGAGGTGTAGAATGCAGCATCCTGATTCTCATCACCATAGATTGGGTTCAAGTAGGACTCCATATTTGGAAAGTTGGTGCACTAAAACAGGGAAAGCCTGTCCAGACTTAAGAGACGACCTAACCTAAATAGACACCTAGTTTCCTAAACAGACAATCCTATGCAAACAAAAGAAAGAGAAGAAGTCTCACCCAAAGCAAGCAAGTGGCAATGATGATGGTTTCTTTTATTTGGTTCAAGTTTGCCTTTTAATGGTTTGATCTTTTAGCAAGTTCCCTCAAAGAAAAGGATTCCTAAAGGGAGAAAGCTTCCAACTTCGGATTTGACTAGGATTTCTTATGGACTTACCAATGCATGGATCCTAAATCTAGGTGGCAACAGGTACAACCAGCCCGGCAGCCGTGTGGGAATCCACGGTCAACGAGGACTTATGGAGGCCCTCAAGTGAGTGCTCAAGTCGGACATAAGGAATATGTGGCCGAGAGAGAGGGCGTCTCCGAGGAGGAAAACCTAAGCTAAAATATGGAAATATGAATGCGCCCTATGTGCACCAGAGTGCATGCAAAATCTAACCTAAAACAAGCAAAACAAAAATCAGGCTGACCTGCTCTCAGAAGCAGAACGCGACAATCAACCTGTCGCAACCTAGATCATGACAGGAAGAGCGTCGTGTTTTTCTTCGCAGTGGACAGAGATCAGATATACCTGATTATGCACGAAAAATCAAACAACCCTATAGCATGGAGGACTAACAGACTTGTAAAAGCATGGATCAGGCATAAAGCAACTCAAAGCATGGATGGAGTACTTGAAATAAACCCAAAACCACAGAAATAGATGGAATCAGAAGCACTGACCTGATCGCAACGACCACACTGTCGCTTTCCAGATCGCGACGACTTCAACGTCACCTTCTCACTCAGTGTAGCAGAACTCAAAATAGCAGTGAAATAAATGGAAAAACGTGAAAACTACAGAACAACCACACACATGAAGGACTGAAATAAGCAGTGGAAGATAGTAACGAGCACAATAGGCACTAGACGTCCCACCGTGATCGCCAAAAGGAGTAATCACGGGATTTGCTCCCCAAATAATGATGATGAAAATTAAGGAAAACGACCGGGATCGCCCCAAAGTAGTTGCAAGAGATGAACAGATGAAGAACAACGCTAACTACCAGGAAGAAAGTCATGACAAGAAAGTCGTCGCCTTAGCATGAACGCGACGAGGGAGGTGCCGCCTTCTGATTATTAGAAAGCGACGCGCTGACCGTCGCCTTCAGGAAGATCGCGACCAGATGAACGTCGCCTTCTGCAACAGAAGATGAAGACTGTGGATTCTCTTCTTCCTACTCCTTAGTCGGCCAAGGGCAAGAGCCTTGCGCTGCTACTGTCTTCTATAACCCTGCAAGTCATAGATATAATCCTTAAAATGGAAGCATGCCTCTAGTGTGTGACCCGGTCCCCTGTGAAATGCACAATAGAAAGAGGTATCAAAATTGGATGGCCATTGCAGCCGTTCCCTTGGTAGAGTGAGTGTTTTGGCAGCCATGAGAGCATTGAATATGTCGGGGAGAGTTTTCGGCAGTGGAGGGTATTGTGCTCTTCTAGGGCCAGGGGGGCGTCTAGGCTGCTAGGAATAATAATTACTAGGTGAGGAACTTGGTTATATTGCTAGGGATGTTGAGGAGGTGGTGGTTGTTGTTAATATTGAGGTGGAGCTTGTGGGTATTGAGGAGGTGGAGCTTGCTGGTATTGTTGGTACTGTTGTGGAGGCTGTTGAGGCTGTGGAGCTGGGGTACGTAACATGGAAGGGTTGTTAGGCCTAAACTGGGGTTGTTTGTGGTTGTTGTTGTTGGTACTGTGGTTGTTGAGGCCTTGGGTTGGGGTTTAGGTGATATGGAGTGGAGTTGGGATTGCCCATAGCACTCACTTGTTCGTTGTTAATAACCCCCTCAATTGTGGGACCACCAACTAGGGGATTACCATTACTCTTCTTGAAAGTTCTAGTTTGTGGCTCGTACATAGACATTATAGGAGAGTCTTTCAATTGTATATGAATGTATCTTGCCCTCTCATACAATTCTTCCATTGTAGTCAGTTTGTTCATAGCCAAAATATGTCTGAATTGTGGTGTAGCATTTGCAGTTATCATCTTTACTTGCTCAGACTTGGACAATGGATCCCTCAACTTCTTAGCCATAGCTCTCCATCTATCAGCATAGTGTAGAAAGTCATCATCCACCTTCATCTTTTCAGCCATTAGATCATTGATAGACAAGGAAGGACCAATTCGGTCTCTATACTTTTGCACAAATTTCCTTTGAACCACTTCAAAATTTTCAGTGACTAACGGTTCTAAGGAGTAGAACCACTCTAGGGCAGGACCATCCAAAGATCTTCTAAATAGAAATGCCATAGCTCTATTGTCATTCTTCCAGAGAGAGAACTCATACATGAACTCTTTAATATGGATAAAAGGATTGTCGGTGTCGGTGTGGTTGTAGTGGTAGTAGACAGGCAACTCAGAGGGGGGAAGATGGAAGACTGGCATGGAAGGAAGGGCTAGTTCCAGAGAGTCTTTGGGTTCAGAGACCCTCTTGAGATCTTGCTCCAACCTACTCACCTTCGCCAAGAGTGCTTGGGTAAGTTGGTCATATGATTGTTTGTGAGGTACCCCGAAAGAATGAGGTTGGGGTGCACTCACTTGGATGGAGTGGTAACGAGGCGAGGCACCAGTGGGTGCAGAAGGATGGGCCGGAGCCCGAGGAGGGTAAGTGGGTCTTGCCGCGGAGGGGCTTGGCCGAATAGGTGAAGGCCTCCCAGCAGGACTTTGGGGGCAGGAATGAATAATAGAATTCGCCAGCGAGGGGGCAAGGGAGGCTCAGACTGTCGGGTCTTGAATAGTTTCAAGATGGACGTTACCCATGTTTGGTTGAAGAGCTTGAACAGGTTCGGGGATAGATTTCCCCTTCAAAGCATTTTGGACTTCTCTGAGTTGGCATGGTTGGAAGTTATTGAGGAGATCCACTAGTTAGGACAAATCAATGGAGTTAGAGGTGTTTCCAGTAACATGCCTCAGAGAGTGATGGGGAGACTCAATTCGGTTGACATCCACCACATGGACTTGCAGATTGGATTGATCAACATAAGGTTCATTGGAGAGTTGTGCAAATGGTTCATTGTAAGTTTCATCATACACCTCATCCTGGTAACCCATATCATCGAATTCAGCCATTCGAATAGATTTTCTTGAACGTAGCATCATGATATTAAGCACACAAAGTTTACTAACAACGAATTACTCAAACAAGTTTGAGAGAAGAAGTTAATAACTTTTACACAAACACTTAGGGGATGCTTATGTCGAATTCAATTATTTCAATTTGATTCAATGTAGCTTTTATTGAAATGTTTCACTCCAATATGGGTATAAACCTAGATGGGTATGAGGAAAACTTTGGGTTCACTAAGCACACTCCTTCACAATGATAGGTTCTTTCTACCACGGGTCTCCGGTGTGGTACAACCTGCTCTCCACGGGATACGGAGACTTATAGAGGTTCCGATGAGAATTTTCTAGTCCAATGAGACGGAATGCTCAATGGAGAGATCATCTTCACCGAGAAGGGTGTTTGGATCCTAGGATAAAGAGGGAAGGAGGTCCCTCAGCCGAATATGCCCTATAATGCAAGGAGATGCAAATATGATAGAAAAACCTGGCGTTCTGTAAACAGACAAAAACGCGAAAAATTCAGTCGTCGCGCATCAGTGTGAATCACGACTGTTCAGTCAGTCACGGATCTGATAGCTCACAAAAGTTGTAAGAGCCGCGACAACTCCCTCCAGTGCGGACTGTCACAGAATCATGACAGGTCAAACCGTCGCACAAAAGACAAAAGAGTTTATATAAAGCAGTAACTCAGACAAGCAGAGTATATAGCCAACCAATTGGAGAAATATGAGTCAAATAATGATGATTTCTTTAAGTAAAGGTAAGTAAAAGGGGAAGGGAGCAAGATGATGATTTGTTTTTAATTAACTTTATGGGAAAAAGCACAAACACAACTTGGTGATCGCAATGGTTCTAATGGAGTACCATGTCGGGTACGAGGGGAGGGGAAATTGTACCGCATAGGGTACGAGAAGAGTGACATATGTGGGTGTCGAAGGGAGGGGCACATGTGGGTGCCAAAGGAGTGGTAACCAATAATTAAAACAAAAAGAGTCCAACCGTGATCGCCAATTTGTGAACGCATTTAAGATGCCAAAAAGAAATAATTAAAAAAATTATAAAATAAGGGAAGAGAGGATGAAATAGAAAAGAAGAGAAAGAGTGTGTGTGTGCACTATGGACGAAGGTGTGATCGCCAGGTACACATGGGTATCGAAGGAGAGAGCGAAAGGCAGATTACTTACCTTCACTCGAAGATCGTGGGAGTTGAAGTGCAGGTTGACTCTTACTCCTCCAACTAGCTGGCCAGCGAAGAATACTTGTAATTGCTTTGGTTACCTTGCAAAAGAGATTAAACACAGAAACAAGTGAAAAGAATGATTAGGCCAAGTTGTGTAGAACCAAGATCAAAAGAAGCAAATTGTAATATTGCATGGGCTTGAACACACCTTGTGGAGGTGGTTTAAAACCCCTTAGAACTAGGTATGGAGTAAAAGATGTGTGCGTGAAAGATTGTGATGATGGTGTGATGATGTGATGAGTGCACTAAAGAGATGAACTAAAAGAACAAAAAGGGGAGAAGAAAAATCTTGTGAAGCCCAGGGGTGCAGTAGTAGATGATGAGGAAGAAGAAGATTCCTCCTTGCTTCGATGCACTTGAAGGGTTGAAGCAATTCCTCAAATTGAAGAACACTTTGGAGCTTGCTTGGGGGAAGTTCTTCTCTTAAAACTTCGGACACGATGGCTTGGGAACGCAATAGGGCTTCGCCTCAATACTTATACTCTCTTTTAAAAAATAATGGCCATGGGGATCCTTTTATAGGGGTAAAAATGTAAATCGCGACGGACACAGTGGTCGCCTATTAAAGTGAATCGTGACCGACTAAAGCGTCGCTTTTAAAAGCCTTCCATACTTCGACTGGCTCCTTCTAAACTTCGAATATAGCAGGTTTAGGAATCACGACGACATATACCGTCGTGCTTCTGACACTTCCAATATTGATCGAATTCTTGTCAAATTAATAAATGGAAAGTTTGAATCGCGACGACATAAACCGTCGATTTGTAAAGAATAGATCTTTTAAATAATGGAAGGTTAGAAATATGATGACCTGAGTGGATGCATTTATATTTACTAACAATTACTTTCTAAAAATCATTTTGGTAATTGCCAAAAATTGAAAAATGGAAAGCCATAAACGTGACGACCTATACAGACTCGATTCAAACAGGAATCATAATGGGAATCAGTGTTAAAATCATGTCGTCTAGACCCGTCGTGAATCAACCTGTACAGTAATCGATGTTTAAGCTTAATCGATTGTCTGCAGCAATATAATTGGTTATATGAAAAATGCGACGGGGTTACCCGACGCGAATATCCACAATTGGTATTAGCTTCAGCAATTGATGTTCAAGCTTAATCGATTGTCCTGAGAAATATAATGGATTATGTGTAAAACACGACGGTGTTACCTGACGTGAATATCCACAATCCGTAAAAGCTTCAACAATCGATGTTCAAGCTTAAAAAGTGACCACATAACATGTCGCAATTCAACTTACTCATAAAGGACCCCCAAAAGCCCTAGAAAAATTCTTATAAAATCTAGAAAATTAGGAAAATCACTCAAATGATTAATTGAAGAGAGCAACTTTGAGGCATTGTAGTATAACATGAATTTACCCAACATGTTGTCAAATTTGGCTTGTCTACATCCACGCATTAGATTAAGAGTTAATCTAATAGTTTTATTAGTTAAAGTGTTAAATTAATTTCTAGTAGATTATATATATGCATGTGATGTGTATGTTGTGTGCAGATGATCATGGACCTATGTGTGATGCTAATGTGTATGGATGGTGATTCATTGAGGTCTGCGAGCCCCCTTCTCTTTCTCATTAAAGTTGTTGTGTTTTTCTACCTCTCCCAATGGTGTAACTCCCCTTGATATAATGAAGGTTTCTTAATTAATTAAATGTACATTTTTGGGCATGCATGCCTATAGTCATTTATAATTATTGTAATTATTTGAAATCACTCTCGGAGGCACAGCAGAAGCGTGGAATTACCGACGAAGCTAATAATGAAGAGGGGGATGAACGCTGTGCATGGGATGCGTTGAGAACACACATATGGTTTGGTGATCAAGTCTTTTGGCTCAAGCTTGATCATGCTAGAATTTGGTCCATGATTATCCGGTGTGGCTATTTATATATATGATTTATATTCATTTCCACACCTACTAGGTACATATTTGCATGTGAGGTAAGTATATGCTAAATGCATGTGTGGGACGTGCATTATTTAGCTATGAGACCACTCAAATAAAAATAAAAAACTCCATCTGTTACTAATATATTAAGTCAGTAAGTGTGAGGCAATATGATTGATAGGGCAGACGTCTTTTCTTGATATAGAATGGGTTGGCAGAATCACTCCAGGCTCACCTATATTGGGATTTAATATCTGGCCTATGACATGGAGATGTCACCGGTGACTTGAGGATAGGGTATGCTTGGCCGAGTCCTTGGAGAGCATAGCACCGAATCAAACTCATCGAGTAATGATGGTGCTGACTTAACCAAACATCATGGTTGGTGGAGTCCCTCTGGGCCATGGTGATCTGGACGCCAAATTATGACAGGAATTACAAGAGTTGTGATTGAAAAGAGTTGTCTACCATTTTGGGCTTAGTATGATTGGTTGAGTCCCTCGAGGTCATGCCATGATGCCAATTGGATACTGATCCCCACTAGAAGTTTGTTGAAACCTTCCAATTCACATGCTAGAGGGTGTCATGTGTCTTGCAATAAAATAGTGGGATAAAATTAAGATAAAAGTCCATGTCTTAATTTTCTACAAACCCAAAAGTCTGCATGTTGTTTATTATTACTACATCTTTATTTTCAGAAAAATGCCACTTGCAACCCACTCCGTAGTATATTAGATGCCAATCGTCTCACTGGTCCTAACTATGTTGATTGGCTTCGGAACCTAAGAATTGTTCTTACGGCAGAGAAAATTGTGTATGTCCTCGATGAGATTGTGTCCAACCTAGTGGAAGGGGCTAGTGAGGAAGATGTTTCTCACTACAAGAAGTATAAGGAGGACTCGGTATTTGCTCAATGTTGTATGTTAGCCTCCATGACTCCCGAGCTGCAAAGACATCATGAAAAGTTGGATGCTCAATCTATCATGCTGCATCTCCGCACCTTATTTGAGGAGCAGGGACGGACTCAAAGATATGAGATATCAAAGAGTCTCTTCAGGACGAGAATGGCAGAACTAGCATCGATTTAGAACCATGTTCTGAAGATGATTAAGGGGATCGTGAAAGTCAAAGGTCTAGGACTTGTCCTAGAGTATGACCTATGCGTAGATCTCATACTTCAATCCCTTCCAGATTCTTCTCACTCACATCTGATTCTTAATATGTTGAGGGAAGCTAAGGATTCCATTAAGAAGGAGAAGCTAGTTCTCCAATTAATGAGATCAAGAGAAGAGAAATGCATGGAAAGCCCTTAGGAAGGGCAAAAGCAAAGGCAACAAATTGGGCAAGGCAAAGGTTGCCAAGAAAGAACCGGCCAAGGACAAAGGAAAGTGCTTCCACTGCGGCAATGATGGGCATTAGAAAGGGAACTGCAAGGAATACCTTGCAGAAAAGACAAAGCAGAAGCTTGGAGAAGCTTCAGGTATATTCGTGATTGATCTCCATTTGTCAGAAAATTATGATAATGCATGGGTATTAGATACCGCATGTGCATCTCATATTTGCAATTCGTTGCAGTTCTAACAAGTGTAGGAGACTGGCAATGGGTGAGGTTGACTTAAGAATGGGGAACAATGGAAAAGTTGTTGTTGTTGTTGTCGGAGAAGTCAAGCTACTACTACCTTGTGGAGCCGCACTTGTACTGGATACATGTTACTTTGTTCCTACTATCATCAAAAACATCATTTCCATTTTGTGTTTGACTAAAAATAGATATAAGTTTATTTTTTAGAACAAAGGTTGTTCACTGATTTTGGATGATGAGATCATTAGTAAAGGAACATTGATCAATAGTTCGTTCACATTAGATGTTGCTTCACATGTCATAAATGTTGGTATGTCTAAAAGAAAGAGAAATGGGGTGAACGAGGCTTACCTATGGCACTGTAGGCTAGGCCATATCCATGAAGTAAATTCAAAGGTTACTAATGGATGGATATTTAGACCCGTTTGATTATGAATTATATGCACCTATTAATCTTGCCTTCAAGGAAAATTGACCAACTCCTAATTTAGTGTAACTGGAGAGAGAGCTTCTGAGCTACGAGAACTCATACATACTGATGTATGTGGACCTATGTCCATACAAGCAAGAAGTAGATATTCTTACTTCATTACATTCACTGATGACTTATCAAGGCATGGACATGTATACTTAATGAAGTAAAAGTCTGAGGCTTTTGAAAAATTCAAAGAATAAAAGAATGATGTAAAAAATCAGACTGGAAAGAGTATCAAGATTCTTCATTCAGATCGAGGAGGAGAGTACTTGAGTATAGAGTTCACCCAATTTTTGAAGGACCATGGGATTCTATACCAATGGACTCCTCCTCATACACATCAGCTCAATGGTGTATCGAAAAGGAGGAATCGCACACTGTTGGATATGGTGCGATCCATGATGAGTTTTGCCAACCTACCCATGTCATTCTGGGGATATGCCCCAGAAACTGAAGCTTACCTTTTGAATAGAGTTCCAACTAAGACGGTAGTGTCTACTCCATATGAGATATGGAAAAGGAAGAAGCCAGATCTTAATGTTATTAAGATTTGGGGCTGCCCTCCCCATGTTAAGAGAGACAATCTCGAAAGTTCGAATCAAGATGAGAATGGTGCATATTCGTGGGATACCCCAAGGAAACATGTGGTATTACTTCTATCACCCTGAGCACCAAAAAGTCTTTGTTGCTAAGAGGGTAGTGTTTCTTAAGAAGGAACACATTCTTGGTGGAAATAGTGGGAGCGTGATAGAATTGAGCGAGGTTAGAGAGCCTATCTCAAGCACCATTCTGCAAGAAGAGTCTGTTCAGGTACCTATCACACAAAATCCAATTTTCCGTAGGTCAAGTGGACTTCCTATCCCTCTTGAAAGATATGTGGGACATACCAAGGGACAAGACTCCGAGGATATTGATCCTTCAACATACAAGGAGGCTATTACGAGCATAGAGTCAAGGAAATAGCAAGAGGCCATGAATTCTGAGATGGATTCCATGTACCCTAACCAGGTTTGGAACTTAGTTGATGGACCAGTGGGTATTGTACCTGGTCACACAGGTTCTCGGGAAAGGCTCTTACAAGTTGGCTACCCCTAGCGGCGAAGTCATATCCCGAACCAGGCATATATCCAATCTCAAGGCTTATTATCTATAAAAGCCTCTTATTCGGCATCCTACTTCTATTTTTCATGTTCTTTCGGTCCGTAAAAAAAAAAAGGATGTCCGGGCCATCCCTAGTCAAAGCTCCTTAGCTCGAAAAGACTAGTGTGATACCCAAATCCTATAATGGAGGTGTTCGGTACAAACCCCCGATCGGAACTTTTTCAGTTCCAATGACCTACGCGTACCTACGAACCTCTAAGCGACCAGCAAATTCCAATTCGAACAGAACATAGCAAGGGAAGAAGATAGAAAAGGAGACCCATTCATGTACGTAAAAAGATGATCTATTCAGTTCATCAAAGTACGAAAAGCCCACAGAGGCCAAGTTAAAAAAAAAAAAAGATACATAGTCAAGGAGCTTGTTCGGAGGGGCCTGCCTCGTCATCTCAAGGAGTCATCCGCCCCGCTCGGAAGTTCAACTCTCGAAGAGCGGCTTCGAAGGCTTCACGGGCATACTCGTCCGTGGCCAGCCCCCGTCCTCGGTCTTCACCGACCCGATGCCCCACCTTTTAACAGGTTGCGCCATATTGCTCCAAGTCTTCTCAGAACTCTGGCCCGGCCTTGTATTCGGCGACTCCTCGAGCTTCGGCCTTGGTGAGAACCCCCGAAAGGGCAGCCTTCTCCGCTCGGGTGACGGTCAAATCTAGCTTGGAGGCTCTGAGTGCAATATGGAGATTCCTATTCTCCTTTAGCAGCTCGGCCTCCCGATGATGGTGCTGCTCCTCGAGCTCCTCGAAAAATGCAATCTTGGCATCCCACATATACTAGTGATCTTGAGCCCATGACGCAAGCCACCTTAGTACCTCCAGTGAACGCTTGATGCCGTCGACCAGCTCCCCAACGTCAGCGTCACCACCGTCCTCCGAGTGGCAATCTCCCGGAGCCTCTTCCGACCGCTCGAGCGTTTCCTCCAAGCCCACTTCTTGGCACCTTGCCAGCACTTCGAGCTGAGAGGCGGTCAGACAGGGGGGCAGGTTCCTTGAAGAACCTCTCTGGAAGTGCTCCAGTGCAGCCTCCAAGTGCTCCTCTGAGGGCCGAACAGGGGACCTTACCATCACTTGAGACAGGGGTGCCTGGTCGTCCTCGTACCCCGCTCCATCCTCAGCAGTGATAGCGGTCTCCCCGGCAGAAGGGTTCGCCCCTTCGGCCGCTTGGTTGGCGGTCCCCTCAGACACCACCTCCTCGTCTTCATCGTTGCCGGCATGCGCCCTCTGAGGTGCTCGCTCCACGACGTCAACCACCTGCTCGGCGATGGATGCAGACACAGTTGTCGTCTACGATTGGCCCTCTGTAGCAACGTTCAACGGTGGAGGAAGCTCCGCCGTTCCCTCCACCACAACCCCTGAGGTTCATTCTCTCAAGGGTCACACTGGGAACGGGCCCCAGCGTGGAGGCGGCTCCACCCTCTACTACGACGCCCGACGCCTCCGCTGTGTCCGTCTCCTCCACACAGTCCCTTGTAAGACCTAAGGGCATCAGCGCCCTGACTTGCTCCTCCATGGAGCCCTCGTCTGAGTGGTTGCTGACAACGACTAGCTCCTCTCCTCCGAGACTGAGCTCTGAGATCATGCCCTCAACCGTCAGAGACCTTGTCTTGATTGCTGGTTACGGCTTTGCTCGGCCGCCTTCACCAGCTTCCTCTTCTTCTGAAGTTGGAGCTGGGATGTTGCGTCCTCCTCCTCGGCTTCCTCCTCAGCCTCCAGCATGGCCACCCCTTTCAGGGATGCAGACTCCTTCCAGAGACTGATCTTAAGGGGTCGTTTCTCGGTGTTCCACCCGCTAACGGACCCTACGTGCCGGACGAGGTTATGGGCACGCCCTCGCCCACACATGTCAAGTATAACTTGACAGGGATCTATTCGGCGTATGTAGCGACCCTCATTATACCGGTACGGTTATACCAACCCACGTCGGTATAGCGAGCGATGCCACAGTGGGACATTTACCCAACAATAACATTCAGCTGAGATACACGTGAATATAAGAACAGAGTAGCGGAAGTAAAGGACTACTGTCTTCATTTCATTCATCATCCACATTTAAACATACATGATTTGATAACAATTAAGAACTAAAAGTCCACATAATTAAATTGCTGAAAATTTAAAACATAAATGTCCACACTTATACATTCCCTTTACATAGTAATTCTAATACAATGTTGCAATTAAATACTATGAAAATCTCAAAATGTCACAAGCACTCCAACTGTCTAATCTCCACGCTCGGAGTCGGTCTCCAACGCCTCCTCTGCAAGCGTGTCGTCACCAACTACACCTGTACGCCGAAGCAAGTAATGAGTCTAAAAGACTCAGCAAGTATTCTACACATACCGCACATGCACATATCATGGTAGGTTTTGCATACACATTCATAAGACACAACATGTAGCATGCTTGACATTTAATTTCTCAACCTATCATGGTGAATCTACAATTAAACACATGGATTATGCTTTCAGATTTTCAGAAATAGAATCACCTATCACATGCTTTCTATTCATTCCTCACATATAAATTATACCTTTAACCAACTAAGACATGAAAGCCATTAACATAAATTTCCGAACATGCATGAAAGGAAACACACCTAACATGGAATCTACACATTACTACGCATATACATGACCATTTTACATGCTTTAAGCTTGCTGATTTTACATGCTCAAGTAACCATAATCTAATACATGAGAGCTACAACAACGATTAAATCACAACATGTGAACAATCAATTATGGAAGTTGTTTATACATGCTTAACAATTATCCCTAGCATGGATTCTAGTCATTTTGCATACATAACATGATCATAACATAGTAAAGCTACTGTTTAAGCATGGTTTCAGATTTGTCCTAACATGGATTACACACTCACATCCTCACATTTTGGTTTCACATTTTACACAATTTCTAATTCGCATATTTTACACTTTACACACACTTTTACACATTGTTCACATTCACATTTTTCACATGAACACATACACATTTACACATTCACATTTAGTGCCGTGACACATAGTCCAAACCACCAAAGAAGGACACAACACATCACATCACATAGACGCCATCTAGGCAATACAATGGCGACTCTTGGACTGCGCAGATCGGGAGAACAAGTCTCCACCCTAACCAGTGGTACTTGTCCACCTCCAAGATTTCCCCCTAATGCCCTTAGGGTCACTTACACATTGAACCTTCTCAGGGGGACTTTTCCCTGATACGGTTCCACTGCCCTCTGTGGAAGCAATGTCACACTTGGCACAATTTACACATTACACGTTTTTACCGTTTTTAACACATAGGTTTACACATGTCACTCTCAATTCATTCACTTTCTCACTCACATGCACACCTCTCTATTTTTCCTAACATGGCACTATAATTACAGAAGTTTAGCACTCAGGAAAATTTACTAGTCAGGTTGCTACATGCAAAATCGAATCATTTTACGAAGGCATGCATTAGTTTCACAATTTCACATGGGAAAATTCATATTGCATCATATACTGGTCCAAATGACCTGAAATTTTAACCACAAGCTATTTCGGGTTTAGGATCCCGCATGCAAAATTTTCGATTTTTCTAAGCTAAAACAAAATTTCAGAAAATCTAACATTAATTTCACATGCTATCCGCAATTCGATTTGTATGGAGATAAACACAAACACAGTTTTAACCGCTCGCGGTCTGAACCCTAACAGACATGGAGCTACAGAATTTATTCTGAAATTTTTGGGCAATACATGATTTACCGAAGATTTATCATGACCTACGCCAAATTTCTATTTCCCAAGCAATATTTCCACTAATTCACACAAGCATGGGAAAAAACTCAAAATTTCAGAACAGAGCCTAACCAATACATGAATGACCCATAAAATGTAGTATATTCAGATTCGTCCTAAATCATACAAACAAAGGATTGACAAGATTGATAACTCATCACACATGTAATTACATGAAAGAAACAAACTTTACCATTTACCACCTTGCAAAAGAATCCATCCACACACCACATTCACTAGTATACATAGTACATAAGAGATTACATTATATCCTCATCGTGAAACATATCGAAAATAGTCGTATAGAAGGGCAGAACAGCTTGCCGTTCTGCTCAGATGAACTTGGCGGCAAACTATGGCCGTTCATTTCATGTTAGCGGCATCATCGATGGACGCTAAGCATGATCTTAGCGGCAATGGGTATTGCCGTTAATGTCAGGTCTGTGCAGAACACAGACCCGAGCTCCAAAGATGGGGTGAATTTGGGGGTCTAGGACACGAGGGAAAATACATAAAATTTGTAAAACCAACCTAGACACATACAGGGACGTTATGGGTAGGGTACTTGCCTCTTGTAAAACTCCAAGGGATCTAATGGGTCGGAGAAGCTCTCCTTGGGCAGTCCCAAGAAGCCTCCAAAAGAGCTCTCCTCCGGGTTCTAGGTCGATGCAGGTGCTAAGCCAGTGGTGGGGAAGCCTTCTCCTTGGTTCCCTCTAGCCTCCAGTTGCAGAAGAACGCCAGATGAAGCCTTGGATCGCCGGATCAAAGCCTTCAAAACTCAGTCTTTGCACAGCTCCGAACTAGGGTTTTCTCTCCTCTTTGCAAAGAGTCCAGAGGGGTTTTCTGGTTGCAAAGGGGCTTTGTATGTAGAGGAGAGGAGCTCTCCTCTCACACAGGTCGGACAAGAGGGCCATCAGACCGTTGGAGACAGCTCCCCAATGGGTGAGCTAGCTTGCTCCCGGAATTTTGGGCTCTGCAACGCATGCAGGTGAGAGAAGTCGACGTCCACATCGCTGGACGCTGGACTTAGTGCTGGCGTCCATGGGGTTGACGCTGACACCACATCGACGTCATGATATTGACGCCAATATGGCCTTCGGCCAGAAGTCTAAAACATGCAGAAACCCATGCACATCATGTATATATACATGTAATATCTATATGGTATTGTGCACACACTACCATCAAGCAATACATACATTATTTATACTTAAATTGTACACATACTTACATAAGTATACTAATTAATACATACGTAGATACATACATACGTACATATACAACACGAATTATTTACATGCATTACAATAATGCAATAAAATTCGAGGGCCTTACACCCTCTCCCCCTTAAAAGAAACTTCGTCCTCGAAGTTAGAACGACGCTACTCAAACAAAAGGGGATACTTCCTCTTCATCGCATCCTCAAGCTCCCAAGTAGCCTCCTCTCGTGAAAAGTTCCGCCAGAGAACTTTCACCGACGCAATACTCTTGTTCCGGAGATGCTGAACCTTCCGGTCAAGAATAGCTACTGGTTGCTCGACATACGAAAGATCTGGCTGAATCTCCACTGGCTCATGACTAATCACATGAGATGGATCTCGGACATACTTCCTGAGCATAGACACATGGAATACAGGGTGAACGCTAGCCAAAGCTGGGGGTAATGCTAGCTCATATGCCACGCTGCCCAAACGTCTGAGAATCTCATATGGGCCAATGAACCTAGGGCTCAACTTACTATGCCTGCCAAATCTGACAACACCTCGAGTAGGCGATATCTTCAAGAAGACATGATCGCCAACCTCGAACTCAAGATCCTTCCTCTTGTTGTCAGCATAGCTCTTCTGCCTATCCTGTGCCGCAACAAGCCTCTTCCTGATAAGCTGGACCTTATCTGAAGTCTCCTGAACTAACTCTGGACCGATCAACTGCCTATCACCAGTCTCCTCCCAACATAAAGGAGATCTGCAGGGCCTACCATACAACGCCTCAAATGGAGCCATACCAATACTCGCATGAAAGCTGTTGTTGTATGCGAACTCCACTAGAGGTAAATGGCGCTCCCAATCATCCTTCCAATCCAGAACACACGCTCTCAACATATCCTCGAGCGTCTGGATAGTCCTTTCGGACTGTCCATCAGTCTGGGGATGAAACGCCGAACTGAGCTTCAGCTCCGAACCTAAAGCATCCTGAAGACCCTTCCACAACCTCGAAGTGAATCTCGGATCTCGATCCGAAATGATCGACTTCGGCACACCATGCAATCTAATGATACCACTAACATACAATCTAGCTAGACTCTCTACTGACTGCTTCTTCTTCATAGGCAAGAAATGAGCAGTCTTCGAGAATCTATCCACAACTACCCAAATCGAGTCATTGCCCCTTCTAGATCGAGGCAAACCCGAAACAAAGTCCATAGTGACAGCTTCCCACTTCCACACTGGGATGTCCATCCTTTGCATAAGGCCGGATGGTCGCTGTCGCTCGGCCTTCACTTGCTGACACACTAGACATCTAGACACATAATCCGCAACATCCTTCTTCATGCCGGACCACCAAAATGACCTCTTCAGATCTTGGTACATCTTAGTGTTACCCGGATGAATAGAGAATCGCGATCTGTGAGCCTCTGCTAACACATGCTCACGGACATCTACTAAATCGGGGACACAAACACGGTGCTGAAATCTAATCACACGTCCTCATCTCGAGCAATGCCTGCCTTGCCCACTAACTCTAAGAGTCTAGGGTCGGCTCCCTGTCGCTCGATCACCTCATCCAAAACCGAGGACCTAAGAGATAAATGAGCTACAAAAGCCTGACATAGTGATGGCTCTAACTCAGTCAACGCGCAAGCCGCATCTTCCAACATCTTCCAATCCTGCTGGAGAGATGGCCTCTTTCTACTCAGCACATCCGCCACAACATTCGCCTTCCCAGGGTGATACTGAAGGTCGAAGTCATAGTCCTTCAAGAACTCGATCCATCTTCTCTGCCTCAGGTTTAATTCCTTTTGGGAGAAAAGATACTTCAAGCTCTTGTGGTCGGTAAACACCTCAAATCTGACACCATAAAGATAGTGCCTCTAGATCTTTAGTGCATGAACCACTGCTGCGAGCTCCAAGTCATAAGTCGGATAGTTCTTCTCATGCTCCTTCAACTGACGAGAAGCATAAGCCACTACCCTTTCTTGCTGCATGAGCACACAGCCTAAACCAATCCGAGATGCATCCGTGTAGATAGCAAAGCCCTCTACACCACTCGGTAAAACTAACACCGGGGCTGACGTGAGCTTAGTCTTCAATAATTGAAAACTACTCTCACACTTCTCGGACCAAATAAACTTCACTTCCTTTCTGGTAAGCTGAGTCAAAGGGGCGGCGATGGATGAAAATCCCTTAATAAATCGCCGATAATAACCAGCTAAACCAATAAAACTACGAATCTCCGAAGGGGTCTTGGGAATCTCCCAATCCATAACAGCCTGGACCTTTGCTGGATCAACTGCAACACCAGCACCGGAGATAACATGCCCGAGGAAATGAACCTCGCGCAACCAAAAATCGCACTTGCTGAACTTGGCATACAGCTTGTGCTCACGAAGAACCTCTAACACTACCCTCAAATGCTGACGGTGCGTGGCCTCATCCGGAGAGTAGACCAACACATCATCAATAAACACTACGACAAAGCTATCTAAGTAAGGCCTAAACACCCTGTTCATGAGATCCATGAACGCTGCAGGGGCATTGGTCAATCCGAAAGGAAGGACCAAAAACTCATAATGTCCATAACGGGTTCTAAATGCCGTCTTGGACACATCCTCACTCCGAATCTCAACTGATGATAACCAGATCGCAAATCAATCTTAGAAAAGACTGATGCCTCTCGCAACTGGTCAAACAAATCATCAATACGAGGTAAGGGATACCTGTTCTTCACAGTCACTTGGTTCAACTTCCTATAGTCAATGCATAACCTAAGTGACCCGTCTTTCTTCTTGACGAACAATACAGGTGCGCCCCAAGGGGAAACACTAGGGCGAATAAATCCCTTATCAAGCAACTCTTGCAACTGCCTCCTCAACTCGGCTAACTCCGCAGGTGCCATCCGATATGGAGCCTTCGAGATAGGAGAGGTGCCCGGAAGCAACTCTATGGTAAACTCTATCTCTCTATCGGTGGCAATCCAGACAAGTCATCAGGAAAGACATCTGGAAAATCCTGCACTACCTCAATCTCCGCAAGAGTAGGTGACTCATCAGCCTCTGGTACTAACACCACGCTGGCAAGAAAAGCGTCACAACCCTTGTTCACCATGCGCATCGCCTTCATGGCAGAGATGACCATCTTTCCCGCCCCGTTCCTTGGCAAGGGGTGAGAGAACTCATCCTCACCAGGAATGCGGAAAACGATCCTCTTCCACCGACAATCCACTAACGCATAGTGCTCCTCTAGCCAATCCAGACCAAGAATAGCATCATAGTCCTTCATCTTTAGCAAGAAGAAACACCCATCTAGGACTCTATCCTCAATGCACACAGGTAACGACGGAATGCACTTCCTAGTCGATACCGTACCCAGGGGTGTGCACAGACAAAGGGACCTCTAACTCCTCAGACTCTATGCCTGACTCTAGGGCTAACTGCCTAGCGAACCGCTCGGAAATGAACGAGTGAGTAGCACCCGTATCAAACAAAACCCGAGCGTGCACACCTAAAAGCAAAACCGTACCTTCGGTGACATGCTCCGCCTGCTCGGCGTCCTCGCGAGCTAAAGCAAACACTCGAGCTGGGGCTCGAGGCCTTCCTGGTCTTCCTGTAGCTGGCGCGGCTGCCGCTACTGCTGGGGCTGGCGCTCCGCGCTGAACTCCTTGCTGAAGTCTTGGGCAATCTTTGATCTTGTGGTCGCTGCTCCCGCACTTCAAGCACTTGCCCGTAATCATCCAACACTCGGTACCACCATGTGTCTTCCCACAGTGGGGACACTCTTTCTTCACACCAGGGGAACGTACAGAAGGTACCTGAGAACTGCCGACTGTTACGGATCGTTGCGGTGTCTGGTACACCATTTTCTTCTTGTCTTGCCGCTGGAATGTCGCTACTGGCCTCTTCTGCGAAGCCTTCTTTTCCTCCAGATATTGCTCCATCTCTCCCTCCTGCCTACACGCAGCACTAAGGGCCTCGTTCAACGTGCGGTGGTCAAACGCCACGAGTCTCGTCCGCAGTGATGGCTTGAGTCCCATCACGAACTTCTTTGTCTTCCTGAGCTCGTCTGCCATGATATGAGGTGTATATTTAGAGAGTTCAGAAAATCTTGCCTCATATTCCAGCACAGTCATGGAGCCTTGAGCTAAAGATAGGAATTCCTGCTCCATCCGATCTTGCACATGCTCGGGGACGAACTTGGCCCGAAAGAGCCTCACGAACTCGTCCCAAGCAACGTCGATAGCTCCGTCCTCAAATCGGGTATGCAGCAATGAAGCCCACCATACATCAGCTCTTTCCTGCAATACACCTTTGTAAGCTCCGACTAACAGTCTAACTAAACAAAACATACAATCATACAAAATCAACACATACTTGTAGCATGTAGGTGGCCAATGTAACCTTGTCCTCCTCTGCACACCTGATGGCTCGGAAGATTTTTTCTATCTCCCTCATCCAGCTTTCAGCCAACAACGGATCGCTCTCCCCCTTAAAAGAGGGTGGCAGCATCCTCTTGAATCTCTCCATGGTAGAGGGTCCACCATGGTCCTGAGCTGGTCCTTGAGCCTGCTACATCACAACAAACAATATACAATCAACACAATATCACATAATTAAATAAACATACTATAAATCATTTTATTAGTCTAACCTGAGCCTCCAACTGTGCCTGGAGTGCTGCCTGGGTATGAGCCTGCGTCTGCATGGCTTGCACCAGACCTTGCATGAATACTCCATAATCCACAGGTGGCGGTGGGGGAAGTACAGGACCTGGCGGTGCCGGGGCCTGCTGCTCCGCCCGCTCGTCACGTCGCGGCTCGTCCTCACGGGCCGGCGCTCCGCCACGCCTACCTCTCGAAGCCATGGCTGTAATAAAATTTCAGCCACATTTAGAGCTAGGTCACTAAGTTTCCTAACCATTTTCTTATCTATTTTTCATTCATTATTAATCAATTTTACACGTGTGGACATACTTAGCATGCAATGAAGATGATGACTTAGGTACATTCATGTGCAATCTCAACCGGTCGCTCTGATACCAATCTCTGTAGCGACCCTCATTATACTGGTACGGTTATACCAACCCACGTCGGTATAGCGAGCGATGCCACAGTGGGACATTTACCCAACAATAACATTCAGCTGAGATACACGTGAATATAAGAACAGAGTAGCGGAAGTAAAGGACTACTGTCTTCATTTCATTCATCATCCACATTTAAACATACATGATTTGATAACATTAAGAACTAAAAGTCCACATAATTAAATTGCTGAAAATTTAAAACATAAATGTCCACACTTATACATTCCCTTTCCATAGTAATTCTAATACAATGTTGCAATTACATACTATAAAAATCTCAAAATGTCACAAGCACTCCAACTGTCTAATCTCCACGCTCGGAGTCGGTCTCCAACGCCTCCTCTGCAAGCGTGTCGTCACCAACTACACCTGTACGCCGAAGCAAGTAATGAGTCTAAAAGACTCAGCAAGTATTCTACACATACCGCACATGCACATATCATGGTAGGTTTTGCATACACATTCATAAGACACAACATGTAGCATGCTTGACATTTAATTTCTCAACCTATCATGGTGAATCTACAATTAAACACATGGATTATGCTTTCAGATTTGCAGAAATAGAATCACCTATCACATGCTTTCTATTCATTCCTCACATATAAATTCTACATTTAACCAACTAAGACATGAAAGCCATTAACATAAATTTCCGAACATGCATGAAAGGAAACACACCTAACATGGAATCTACACATTACTACGCATATACATGACCATTTTACATGCTTTAAGCTTGCTGATTTTACAAGCTCAAGTAACCATAATCTAATACATGAGAGCTACAACAACGATTAAATCACAACATGTGAACAATCGATTATGGAAGTTGTTTATACATGCTTAACAATTATCCCTAGCATGGATTCTAGTCATTTTGCATACATAACATGATCATAACATAGTAAAGCTACTGTTTAAGCATGGTTTCAATTTGTCCTAACATGGATTACACACTCACATCCTCACATTTTGGTTTCACATTTTACACAATTTCCAATTCGCATATTTTACACTTTACACACACTTTTACACATTGTTCACATTCACATTTTCACATGAACACATACACATTTACACATTCACATTTAGTGCCGTGACACATAGTCCAAACCACCAAAGAAGGACACAACACATCACATCACATAGACGCCATCTAGGCAATACAATGGCGACTCTTGGACTGCGCAGACCGGGAGAACAAGTCTCCACCCTAACCAGTGGTACTTGTCCACCTCCAGAATTTCCCCCTAATGCCCTTAGGGTCACTTACACATTGAACCTTCTCAGGGGGACTTTTCCCTGATATGGTTCCACTGCCCTCTGTGGAAGCAATGTCACACTTGGCACAATTTACACATTACACGTTTTTACCGTTTTTAACACATAGGTTTACACATGTCACTCTCAATTCATTCACTTTCTCACTCACATGCACACCTCTCTATTTTTCCTAACATGGCACTATAATTACAGAAGTTTAGCACTCAGGAAAATTTACTAGTCAGGTTGCTACATGCAAAATCGAATCATTTTACGAAGGCATGTATTAGTTTCACAATTTCACATGGGAAAATTCATATTGCATCATATATGGTCCAAATGACCTGAAATTTTAACCACAAGCTATTTTCGGGTTTAGGATCCCGCATGCAAAATTTTTCGATTTTTCTAAGCTAAAACAAAATTTCAGAAAATCTAACATTAATTTCACATGCTATCCGCAATTCGATTTGTAATAGAGATAAACACAAACACAGTTTTAACCGCTCGCGGTCTGAACCCTAACAGACATGGAGCTACAGAATTTATTCCTGAAATTTTTGGGCAATACATGATTTACCGAAGATTTATCATGACCTACGCCAAATTTCTATTTCCCAAGCAATATTTCCACTAATTCACACAAGCATGGGAAAAAACTCAAAATTTCAGAACAGAGCCTAACCAATACATGAATGACCCATAAAATGTAGTATATTCAGATTCGTCCTAAATCATACAAACAAAGGATTGACAAGATTGATAACTCATCACACATGTAATTACATGAAAGAAACAAACTTTACCATTTACCACCTTGCAAAAGAATCCATCCACACACCACATTCACTAGTATACATAGTACATAAGAGATTACATTATATCCTCATCGTGAAACATATCGAAAATAGTCGTATAGAAGGGCAGAACAGCTTGCTGTTCTGCTCAGATGAACTTGGCGGCAAACTATGGCCGTTCATTTAATGTTAGCGGCATCATCGATGGACGCTAAGCATGATCTTAGCGGCAATGGGTATTGCCGTTAATGTCAGGTCTGTGCAGAACACAGACCCGAGCTTCAAAGATGGGGTGAATTTGGGAGTCTAGGACACGAGGGAAAATACATAAAATTTGTAAAACCAACCTAGACACATACAGGGACGTTATGGGTAGGGTACTTGCCTCTTGTAAAACTCCAAGGGATCTAAATGGGTCGGAGAAGCTCTCCTTGGGCAGTCCCAAGAAGCCTCCAAAAGAGCTCTCCTCCGGGTTCTAGGTCGATGCAGGTGCTAAGCCAGTGGTGGGGAAGCCTTCTCCTTGGTTCCCTCTAGCCTCCAGTTGCAGAAGAACGCCGGATGAAGCCTTGGATCGCCGGATCAAAGCCTCCAAAACTCAGTCTTTGCACAGCTCCGAACTAGGGTTTTCTCTCCTCTTTGCAAAGAGTCCAGAGGGGTTTTCTGGTTGCAAAGGGGCTTTGTATGTAGAGAAGAGGAGCTCTCCTCTCACACAGGTCGGACAAGAGGGCCATCAGACCGTTGGAGACAGCTCCCCAATGGGTGAGCTAGCTTGCTCCCAGAATTTTGGGCTCTGCAACGCATGCAGGTCATAGAAGTCGGCGTCCACATCGCTGGACGCTGGACTTAGTGCTGGCGTCCATGGGGTTGACGCTGACACCACATCGACGTCATGATATTGACGCCAATATGGCCTTCGGCCAGAAGTCTAAAACATGCAGAAACTCATGCACATCATGTATATATACATGTAATATCTATATGGTATTGTGCACACACTACCATCAAGCAATACATACATTATTTATACTTAAATTGTACACATACTCACATAAGTATACTAATTAATACATGCGTAGATACATACATACGTACATATACAACACGAATTATTTACATGCATTACAATAATGCAATAAAATTCGAGGGCCTTACAACGTAGGTGGCCATATCTTTTTGGTCTCGACCGGAGGCCAGCTTGGCAGCATCTGAAAAAAGGAAGCAAGATCAAATCGTTGTCAAACAAGTATACGGGGCAGGAGCATTGATAACTTACCCCACGTGCGGCTAAGCTTGTACTTAACAAGTTTGTACTCGGTTAAGTACCCCTCGACGTGGTTCACCAGTACAGTGTTCAGAGATTGGGATGCCTTCGTCGCGTCCTGGATAAGGAAGGGGACCATGTTGGTCCTCTTCGGCGGCTCTACCACCCGAACAGAGAAGTCCCAGTCTAGAGCTCCGGCTCCTTTCTTCCGACCAACGAAGAAGAGGCACCATGTCCACCCCTTATTATTTGATAGGCGCGGGGAGAAATTGATCTGCATCTGATTAGCTCAGTGCCTCATGTAGACGATCCCGTAGCCAGACTGTGGCGAACAAGCCAAGCTGAAGTGGCTCTGGAAGACCTCCGTCGTCACCTGAACTCCCCTCTTCTTGCATATGACGCAGAAAATGAAGATGGTTCTCCAGGAGTTCGGCGTCAGTTGAATCGGCGCAACCTTCCAAGCTCTGAGAAGGTCCTACGCAATCTTCGGCATCGACAATCGGAACCCAGCTTCGAGCAGATCCAACGAGAGGATGAAGCATCCAGGCTTCGCCGTCTCATATGACTAATCCTCCCTCATTAGGATGATCTCGTACTCCACCCCAATCCGGAACCGCTCGCGCAAGCCTTCGAAGCTGCGGTATTTTACCACCTTCATCTTCACCGGCGGTGTCTCGCTGGCCTCAACCACAGCCTTTCCTGCGTGCTGGGCCATCGGTGTTGGAGGAGAGGGTGACAAGAAAAGCAAGAAAGTGGTGGAGAAACGAGAAGAAGATGACGGATGATAGCAAGTGGTGGATCGAAGTGTTGTGCCTACCAAGTTGCTAGCGATCAATCGATTCCTTTGCCGAACCCGCCTCACAGCCCACCCAGTGCAGGCCGCCCGAGCTGCCCGAATGCAAATTCGGAAAATCCAGCCCGGGATGAAGAATCCACATCCTCGGACGATTCAAAATCAAAATGCCTACCAAGGGCCTTTCTTCTACTTCTATCCAAGCAGCCTGTTACCCTAGAAACGGTGCCAACGTAGGGCAAACTGAAGCCTCTTAGAGCACGTGGCACATGATGACGAGGCAATCATTGCCAAACCTTATGATAATGACTATTAGAATATCACCCGCACTAAGGACCTTGTGCTAATTATGAGTGCCCTGCAAGCCAACTCATATTAGTGATGGCACTTTTAGTCTTTCTAATCACTTTTGGTAATGATATTAATGGTATTTTCTCACTCTATATTACATGTATAGGATGATATTTATATATTGTGATGTCCATGAATCTATGCAATGAGGATTAGGATCATGATGAGATCATAGTAATGAGATGTATCCTTTTTAAACACAGATCCTAAATGTTCCTGGCCATAGGTTACTCGAGAAAGACATCGAGATAATCAGACAGACCAATGTGTTATATACCCGTCTATATGACGAAGATAGTTGGTCTCATAGCTGCTTGTGTGAAGACACTAGGCGTTTAGTACAGGTGCTCATTAGAGAATGAGTTTATTGAATGATCCTCTCTCAGAATGTTGTATAGTTGATGATACCTAACTATCAAACAGTGATACTGTGGTCCCAATTATGTAATGATCCTTAGACTTGAGATGTAGTACCCCATAAATTTAAAAATAACATAAAATAGAAAAAATATATATAATAACATATATATATATTAGATCAAAAATATAAGTTAAAAAGTAATGGAATAACAAGAATACTATTGAATTAACAATACCCATTAATTTCTAAAAGGGAATCCCCATAAATTAAAACTCATTAGGCAAAAATAAGTGATGGGCTTTAATAAATGGTTCATATAAGAGTTATTGGGCCAAAAAGGAGTTTTAAAAGATACAATAAAAGAAATTTGTAAATCTATTATTCCCCAATTAAATAGGGGCAATCTCCATAAAATAAAATCCAATAAGGCAAAAAACAAGTGATGTGTGTTACTAATTAGTCCATATATGAGCTATTGGGCTAAAAACAAGAGTCCAATTGATGGATTAGAGATAAATAGGTCAAAATTCGTAACTAAATTATTGATAAACTAAAAAGGGTCAAGTAAATCTCTAATATGACTCATATATATCTAGAAAAGAGTCCTAACCCTACCCTAACTTGTTACCCACGAAATTGGAGTCCTATCTGACCCAAATAAGAGGATTTATGCTAGAAAAGGTTAGATAAATATGAAAAATTCATAGTTGGAGGAGAGTTAGAGTTGTATTAGGCAATATCAACACAAGAGCTTTAAATAAACCCTCAAACCCCTCATGGCCGACCCTAATGTCCATCTGAGATCTCTTGAATGTGGGAAGGAGGCCAAAGGAGGAGGAATTCGTGTAGGAGAAGGCTTCGAGGGAGAGCTTCAAGCATTCTTCACACCCTTAAGTCCTAGAGTTTACATCGTCCAAAGGTAGGCATTCTCACAAGCAAAACTCAATTAAATTCGTCTATAGATTGTTCATGATCTCAGGAACAAAAGTCCTCTAATTTCCCCAAATTTTATTGTGTCAATCTTGTCAATTTCATGTTTGAAATTATGTTAAAAATATGTACCCGACCCTTCATGTTCTCTTTAAATCCTTGTGTATACTTGATCCCATAGCATGGAACTTTTACCTTACATGTTACATGATGTCAGGAACCTGTTGTCCAATTTTTATCAAGTACTCTAGTCAAATTTAGTCCCTTTTTACCACTATGTCAAATTTATTGTTCATCGTGAAGTAACATGTTCATAGCATGTTGATACCATATTAATATTACAATTACTCTTTACTATTGATAACCCTGCAAGTCTAGTTTCGTTTAAAACTTATTTCATGATTTTTCATTAAGTATACAATTTGATATAAAATTTTAAAAGCCTCTATGTCAAGCCCTTGGAGGACTGGACCACAATCCAAGATGCTCCATTTCCTTTTTTTGGGCTCGAGCAGGATCCCTGAGAATGCGATGGCCTAATCGATCACGTTCTCAACCGGGTCGTGACACAGGATCACTTCGCATTATTAACACGATGGTCTTCTGTGTCGCGTCCTTCTATTCTATTCTGATTGCCCTTAACGCGACCGACTCTGACATCGCGACAATGTGGTCACCAATCGGTATTCCCTACCAATTGCCTTGATCACGTCGTCCCTGACCATCACGACTATGGACCGATTGCCATGGACGCGACCGATCACCCCATCACCTTTTAGTTCATCAATCGATTGCCTGTTTCAATTCCCTTGAACGTGACAAACCTAGCCGTCGTGATTTGAAAGCGACTGGTACAAACATCGCATTTCACTATGAATTGCCAGAACCATATTATATCAATTAAATCTTGCTAATCATGCTCTATAATCATGGTTAAACCCTTGTAATACTTTGTGACGAATGGTAACATCATGTTAACCAATTTTCATTAATATCCAGATGATTTTTCTTATTTAAATAACATGTTCATGACCCTCATATGCTATCTTTGATTCTCTCTCACATGCACACACCAAACATGAATTTTAGCCATGAGACCTTATAGAAACCACCTCAATAATATATCTGGTAATTAAGTGCAAATATTTCCTGTTAATTTCTCTATTATTTTAAATGGACTTGTCTTCGTTTTATTCACTCGATTTAGATACCATTATCGCGCCCCTCTACCTTCGAGCACTCAAGGCAAGACTCGCAAACATTTTCTATACACACTTTCTTGACTTGGATGGACTCTCCATTGGGAATACTCTTGACTGGACCAGGTAATCCTTGTCAAGGCCTCTGTAAGACTCCTTGGCTTTGGCGGACGTCAAATACCGACAAGTAGATTGTACTGTCAATACCCATGATACCCTTAGGGATCAGCATGATCCAATGGCCTTAGATTTCTCTCTTACCTTGAGATCACGCCAGACCTCTAGACTGTGTTCGTAGCATGGCCAGTGGGCGGTTAGTGAATTCTACCTACCAGCACCAATCATACGTGTTGTGCAACTGCTACTATCATCTGTTTAAAGGTTGTTTTATGTGTATTGACCTGTAGTTCTCATCTATTCCCTATTTTCTCATCTATTCACGTTCTCTCTACACTCTCGCCTATTCTTGAATTACTCTAATCTATTCTTGGTACTCTATTGATTGTCTAAGATAACAAACATAACCAATGCCAGACAATATTATATAGGGCCCGATCTGGTCTTTGGGGGTGCGCCCGAAAGTGCCATTGGCCCAAGAGAGTTCAATGATTAGGATGTTAGGCATGCATCCAAGTGCCATACTATTAAGATTAATCGAAGACAATCAAACAAAGTGCTATACTCTCTCAATTGATGAAATTCAATCTAAGTTCTATCTTGACTTGTGTGCTATCGTGATATCTCGTGATATGGCCAATTTCTCTCTCTTTGCTATACATGTTTCATGTTGTTGTGTGACATTGACATTTTATTTGATTGCTATTATTACCTCAACTTTATTTGATGCTCTATCATTAGCTACTCTGCTCTTTAATGCATTAATCATTTAAAGCATGCTTGGGTCATGAGATTTAAGTCCTACTGAGCGTTATCGCTCACCCTATGTTACTTGTTATTATGTCTCACATAAGTCGGATGATGACATTACACACATCAATAGGAAAGGACTAGAGTGATGAGTGATCTAGCGTCATATCGATGGAGTTACCCTAGTATAATAGAGTCTAGTAAGATATTTGTTTAAAATTTCCTTTCCAATGTAGGGATGTCATTGAGCCCTATGTATTGGCTCTAAATTAGTGGTTGCAATAGTCTTTATGAATTATCAATAAAATGAAGAGTTTATTTCAAGTATTGTTCATTAGATGCTCTAAATCACTCAACTATTTGTGCATTTTACACTACTATGTACTTTGCTCACATCTCCCCAATTTATTCTGCTGCTAAATTGGCGGGGCGTGACAGTTGGTATCAGAGCCTAGGATGTCTTCATTTGACCTCTTAGGTCTAAGATGTTCTAGGACGGACTGCCATGACACATGTCTAAGTCAAATACCATACCTAAGTGAGGATTGGGTAGAACCATGGTTAAGATCTAAATGTATATACATACACATTAACTCAGTGCTACTTTAGTATCCTAATGCCAACCTCATTTTTAAAGGGACTTTTAATGGACGTCGAGCGAACGCCACTGCAAGACGAAATGAGGTTAACTCAAAAACTAGTTGTGGCATGTCGGCAAGCTCCCAAACTGCTAGAAAAGTGACCAATAAGAATGGGAAAAGAAGACACCACCATGGAAAGAAGGAAAACCCGCAAAAGAAACATAGCAAGGAGTTTTTCAGGATCAACTGTCTTCATTGTCATAAGCCGGGTCATGTGGCCAACGAGTGTTGACGAAAAATTGGTGCATGTCTACGTTGTGGCAATTTTGGAAATCAGCTGCAAGACTGCCCTCTCTTAGAGAAATCACCCATTAGCATAATGGATCTCAACTCTATGATAAAATAGAAGCAGCAGTGGTAAGAGTAAAATAAAGAGTAAGAAGAATGATAGGTGATTGTAGGTGATTAGCCCTTGGTCACGAAGATCGATGCAAGCACTGCAATAAGACAAGCCATATGTCGGAGGATTGTTGGAAGAATTAGGGAAAATGCTTTCGATGTGGCAACCCAAACCACAAGATTGAAAAATGCCCACATATGTAGGACAAATGGCACGAAGAATCAAGATACACTTGAAGCTTTGGCACAACCTATTCCAAATGATGAAATAGGAACTGTGGAAGGTAACTCTAAACTCACCTTGATTAATACCTTTTAGCATAAAATGATGATTCATATGTAACCGAAGGAGTCATGGAATTTGGGGACCAAATTCTTTTTAAGAGCGGGAGGATGTAGTACCCCAGAAATTTAAAAATAAAATAAATGAGAAAAAATATATAATAATAAATATATATATATTAGATCAAAAATAGAAGTTAAAAAGAAATGGAATAACAAAAATATTATTGAATTAACAATACCCATTAATTTCTAAAAGGGAATCCCCATGAATGAAAACCCATTAAGCAAAAATAAGTGATGGGCTTTAATAAATGGTTCGTATAAGAGTTATTGGGCCAAAATAGGAGTTTTAAAAGATACAATAAAAGAAATTTGTAACTCTATTCTTCCCTAATTAAATAGGGGCAATCTCCATAAAATAAAACCCAATAAGCCAAAAAAACAAGCTATGCGTGTTACTAATTGGTCCATACATGAGCTAATGGGCTAAAAATAAGAGTCCAATTGATGTATTAGAGATAAATAGGTCAAAATTTGTGACAGTCCTCGCCATTCAAACCCGTTAACCCAATAACAAGCTTGACCCGACTCCGTCTCCCATGAACCGGCCGAAGCCTCGTAAGAGATATCAATACACTTATGTCCGTGGAAATATAAAAGAACACGTTGAACATATATAAGTTTCCATATCTTACACATATTCACATGAAATGTACATGTCCAGTTCTGAACCAAAGTCAAAGTACAGAGTAAAACTGCCTGGGACAAAACCCCAAGGCACAACAAGTAGAAAATTACTCTGCTGGTGGCGTAGGCCCGACTCCGCTACGGTGCGGTCCCGAACTAGAAGAGGGATGGGAACCCTCCTGCTCTCCTTCACTTGGAAGAAGAAGGGGTGAGCCTCACAGGTCACTGGCTCAGTAGGGCAACTCCCCAAAAGCTGAGAGAATGATAAACAAGCATATAATATAAACAAGGCTTATATTCAATTAAAAGATAACAATATCTATACATGATACTACAACTGTAATTAAATAAACGGTAAACCACGTACACATGTACAAGCTAAAGAAGGGTACGCTGCACACGAGTCACAAGAACTTGCTCGCGACACCAGCCACAGACCCGGACAAACCACACAAGACTACCTCTCAGCCTCGCAGCCACAGACGAAAGGTCCAGCTGCCGCTCCACCTCGACAAGGAGACCAACCAACACCTCTCCTGCAGACCACACAGCTGTAGGCCCAAGCCTGACACCTTTAAGGACTCCGGCCCGAGCTCCCTAAAGTGAGGCACTGGAAAACTGGATTAGCTGAGGACTAGTACGTCTACCGGTGTCTTTTCCCCAATCACGAGCGCGCTACAAGCGACCGCACACCCACAAACACAAGTCGTTGCCCACTTTCATCTTTCCCTCAGCCGAACGTACAACTCAAACTCAGGAGTGAGGGTGTCTAGGAAGACGACACAAACCCTGACGGTACACACCATACCAGGACAAACCCTAAGCACCCGGTGCTTGGCTCACAAAGAACCTGGGGTATCCGACTTGAGAGGTAACCACGGAAGGTGTCAACAACTCAACTCGCTATGCACACATAACCAAGCAAAACCCATCGTTTTCAATCACGGTATCAGCCAACATACCCCTTACAAACCCTACATTGCTTAACCAACACTACCCAAGTAGTGTATTACAGAAAATAGCCAAACTGGCCATAGAACCCCAGAGCTCGGGTGGCCACATTATAAATCGAGACCAACACAGTGGACGCCTATCGATGCTTGAATCGCGACGGACCAACCCATCACCTTTAAAGTCTGAATTACGATCGGACAAGTCGTCGTGTTCACAAAATGCGACGTCTGGTTCCGTCGCCCTTCAGACAGAAGAAACCTATCCTATTATTTCATTCTAGAAAATACACCAAACGGCTATACAAGCTGATTAAACATGAAATAACTATTCACATGATATCCTAGGCATGCTTTCTATCAAGTATATGTGATTTCCAAAACAAAATCCTCAAACCCTAATCTGCACAGTCCACACAAATGAAAACAGGAGAAAGTTCCCCCACCAATAGAAGAAACACAAAACCAACGCTGCCCAGGTGTTCCCCTCACTTCGAAGCACCTCCTCACGCCGGAATCATGCCGAACAGATAGCAACACACCCAAAATCGCCAACAAAACCCTCAGCAAGCCTCCCCTTCAGCTGAACAGTGCAACTGCACTGTTCGGCCAAGGGCAGAAGCCCAAAACACACAGAGGCAAAATCGTGACGTATCGGGCCGTCGCGTTTTAAAATGCGACGTACCTGGGCATTGCAATTTAACCCCGGCAACCCTGCATGCGCCACGCACCGTGCATGTAGTCGCGCCCACGTAAAAGCGGTGCTAAATTGCGACGCAGAAGGTGGTCGCGTTCATTAAGAATCGCGATAACTGTGTTGGTCGCGTTCTTAACGAACCCGCCAGAGGTTTGTTTGGGCTGTGATCTCCAACCCTCCAACCTCACACCCTGCTACACAAACTTGTAAGCACATAAGTAAACACATACTCAACCAACGGGCCACACACTGGCCCCCAAACCTAGTAAACTACGATCCAGACATTCAGGGTATTACAAAATTCGTAACTAAATTATTGATAAATTAAAAAGGGTCAAGTAAATCTCTAATATGACTCATATATATCTAGAAAAGAGTCCTAACCCTACCCTAACTTGTTAGCCACAAAATTAGAGTCCTATCTGACCCAAATAGGAGGATTTATATTAGGAAAGATTAGATAAATATGAAAAAATCGGAGTTAGAGGAGAGTTAGAGTTGTATTAGGCAATATCAACACAAAACCCTAAACCCTGAAACCCCTCATGGCCGACCCTAATGTCCATCTGAGATCTCTTGGATGTGAGAAGGAGGCCAAAGGAGGAGGAATTCATGGAGGAGAAGACTTGGAGGGAGAGCTTCAAGCATTCTTCACACCCTTAAGCCCTAGAGTTTACATCATCCAAAGGTAGGCATTCTCACAAGCAAAACTCAATTAAATCCGTCTGTAGATTGTTCATGATCTCAAGAACAAAAGCCATCTAATTTTCCCAAATTCTATTGTGTCAATCTTGTCAATTTCATGTTTGAAGTTCTGTAAAGAACATGTACCCAACCCCTCATGTTCTCTTTAAATCTTTGTGTATACTTGATCCCGTTGCATGGAACTTTTACTGTACATGTTACATGATGTCATAAACCTGTTGATCTGTTTTCCCCAATTTTTATCAAGTACTCTTGTTGAATTTAATCCCTTTTTACCACTGTGTCAGATTTTTGGTTCATTGTAAAGTAACATGTTCATAGCATGTTGATACCATGTTAATAATCCAATTACTATTTACTGTTGATACTCCTACAAGTCTAACTTCGTTTAAAACTGATTTCATGATTTTTCATTAAGTGTACAATTTGATATAAATTGTTAAACGTCTCTGTGTCAAGCCCCTGGAGGACTGGACCACAATTCAAGGTGCTCAATTTCCCTTTATGGGCTCGGGCAAGATCCCTGAGAATGCGATGGCCGGATCAGTTGCATTCTCAACCGGATCGCATCGCATTATTAACGTGACGGTCCACTGCGTTGCGTCCTCCTGTTCTGTTTCGATTGCCCTTAACGCGACCGATCCTGACGTCGCCACTGTGGTCACCAATCGATACTCCCTACCGATTGCCTTGATCGCGTCGGCCCTGACCGTCGCGAATATGGACCGATTGTTGTGGACACGACTAGTCACCCCATTGCCATTCAGTTCATCAATCAATTGCCTGTTTCGATTCCCTTGAACGCGATAGTCCTAGCCGTCGCGATTTGAAAGTGACCGGTACAGACGTTGTGTTTCATTGTGAATTGCCAAAACCTATATATAGCAACCCGAAAAAAAAAATTCAATATTTAAAAAAATTGAAATAATAACTTGATATAAAAATGGAATAATAGAAACATATATACTATTATCGTATGTGCAAGAACTCATCAAAAAATTTTCGTAAAAATTATAAATCAATCCCAAATATTATCCCTAAGTGTTCTACGAAGAAATTCGTGCAACGAAAAATCCGATTGGCCAAACGTACGTCACAACATTACTAATTATCCAAATTAGGAAACTGAGTCAGAAAACCGTTAACACGGAAAAATAACGCATCCATAAATTACACGAACATGTTAACATCATTTGATGATTTTCCCATTATTGGAATTGGACCAATGGACCCCCCATAGCACATGAATAATTCAAGTAAGAAAAAAAATATAATAATAATAACAATCTTGAATAAATTGGAAAATGCAAAGGAAAGGGAAATAATTAGAACCCATTAAACGAAAAATGATAATGGACTTTGTTAAATGGACCCATTAGAATTTAGTGGGCCAAAATAAGGATTTTTAAAGAAGAATAATAGGAAAATACCCTAAATTTGTAACTAAATTATTACCTAAATAGAAAAGGGGTATTTAATGCATTAAATAGGAAGTTTGAGTTAGAATTGGATTCCTAAACCTACCCTAATAGGTTGGCCACGAATTTAGCTCCCATCCTAACCCAAATAGGAAGTGGAAACCTTGGGAGGAGGTTAGGAAAGGAGGAAATTTGGAATTTAATAGAAGTTAGAGTACTATTAGGAATTAGAAACATAACTAGCATAAATACTCTCCTAAAACCCTTATGGCCGGCCCTAGCTCGTGCCAAGGGATTGCTGGACCAGGAGGAGAGGCCAAGGAGTAGGAGATTTCGTGGGGAGAAGAACCTTTCAAGCTCTCAACCCCGTTCTTCTAGTTTTAGCCCTAGAAGAGGAAATCGAGTCAAGGTAGGCATTCTCACGAGCAAAATTAAATTAAACTCGTCTGTAGGTAGTTCCAATCACCAGGAACAAAAGCCCTCTTGATTCCCTCTTTTTCATCGAGCCAATCTTTTGTTCTTGATTTTAGAAGATCTGCAAACATGATAACCCCGAGACATCATGTTTAATTCAAATCTCTATGAATACTTGATCCCATGCTACGAAATTCTTGTTGTAGATACTTCATGTTGTTAGGGATCTTTTGCCCCTAAAAGCCCTAAATTTCATCGAGCATGCTGATCAAATTTAATCAATCTTTCTCTCTGTGCCATGTTCTGAATAACTCGTTCTTGCTCATGTTCAAACCCTATATGAACCATGCTCTCTCTCTAATTCCGATTTACTGGAAGTACCCTTACATGTCTTCTTTAATTTTCAACTTGTTTCGTGATTTTTCATCGACTATGTAATTAGTTATGATTTTTCAAACTACCCTGTGTCCAAACAAGTCAAGTTGGCACGCAATCCGATGTAGAACATTATTCCCGCTCGAACTCAGGTGAAGTACCTGTGAATGCGACGGCTCGACACGACGCTTTCTCAGAGCAGTCGCGACCATCATCTTGTCGCATTCTGAACGCGACAGGAGACCTCGTCGCGTTCTGGTCTCCTGAGCAGACAACCCTGTCGCGACCCGTACAGGACCCTGTCGCGTTCCATCATGACCCTGTCGCGACCCTTACATGGGTATGTCGCGTTCATAGGATTTTTGATGAAAACCCATAAAATTTATTGCTCTCACTTTCTACAAAATTCTTATGCCTTTTTAACAGTCATACACGCAGTAAAAACACCTGTTTTAAAACGGAGCTTTATTGAATGCTTTAAAATACATATTCACGACTTCTTTTCTATCTATGATTTCTCTTACACATGCACACACATGAACCATCCATATATGGCTGAAATCTGGCATAAAATATCTCATAATGTATCCGATAATTTATGCAATAAAGTATATTGCCCTATTTTAAAGGCCTTGTATTCGTTTCCTGCGTTGTTTATGTACCGATATCGACGCCCCACTGTTCTAGAATTCCTCTAGAACATCGAGCACCTATTTTTATATACACACTATACTTCGCTTGTGGTGAACTCTCCGTCGGATATTCCTTTCGCCGGACTAGTGAACCCTTGCACAAGGCCTCCGTAAGTCTCCTCTGATCATGGATTCCCACATGGTCGACGAGCCGATTGTACCCTAAAACCTATGATACCCTTTAGGGATCTATATGATCCAAACGGCTATTAGAAATTCACCCTCGTCTTGAATCACGCCAGACCTCTGGACCTGTGCATAACAAGGTCAGTGGTAGGGTCGTGAATTTCCACCTGACTGCCAACACCAAGTGCGTGTGTTGTGCAACTGTTACTACTGCCTGGTTACTCGACGTATTACGTGCAATGTCCACTAGCTCTCATCTATACTCTACTCGCTCATCTATTCACGTTCACTCTACTATCTCATCTATTCATCTAGTGCTCTTATCTATTTCTTGGTACTCTCAAATTGGCCATTAATTGATTGTCTAAAGATAAACAATATAACCAATGCCAGTGCAATAGGGCCCAATGAGGTCCTGGGGGGAGCGCCCGAAAGTGCCATTTGCCCGCGGGAGTTAAATGATCAGGATGTCGGCATTACATCCAAGTGCCATACTATCAAGATTAATCTAAGACAATCAACACAAAGTGCTATATTCTCTCATTGTCTATTGACAACAAAAGTGCTATGTTCTCTCTCTCGGCTATCTACGGATAACCAAAGTGCCATTACTATTTCGATTGACGGAAGTTAATCAAAAGTGCTATACTATTTCGATTGATAAGAAAATCAATCAAAGTGCAATTTACTCTCGATATGGCCAACTACTTTCTCTCTCCTTGCTATACATGTTGCTTGATATTACTGGATGTTGACGCTATGTGCCATCGTGTTATTTTTCTATCGCGACTCAACTTTAACCATTGTGCTATACCTGATTCGTCTGCTATCTGCACCATGTTACTTGTGCTATTACGTTCACAACTTTACATGACTCTCTCTATCATTAGTTACTCTGTCATTTAATGCATTAATTATTTAAAGCCTACTTGACTATTGAGATTTAAGTCCTACTGGGCGTTATCGCTCACCCTTCGTTATTTGTCTTGTGTGCCTCAGGTAAGTCGGACTCTGACGTCACACACACCAATAGGACAGGACCAGAGTGATGAGCGACCTGGAGTCAACTCATGAAGTTACCTTAGTACCATGGAGTCTAGTAGTTATTGCTTTAGATTTCTTTTCAATGTAATGATGTCATTGAGCCCTATGTATTAGCTCTGAATTAGCAGTTATAATGGTCTTACTGATTTTATAATGAAATCAATAGTTATTTCAATTTTTGTTCATTATATGCTCTGATGTTTGCGAAAGTATGCGCAATTGTTGTTACCATACTCGTTGTTCACGTCTCCCTCGGATTTATTCCGCTGCTAAATTGGAGGGGCGTGACACTATATCAATTAAATCTTGTTAATCATGCTCCATAATCATGGTTAAACCCTTGTAATGCTTTGTGATAAACAGTAACGTCATGTTAACCAATTTTCATTAATATCCACATGATTTTTCTTATTTAAAAGACATGTTCACGACTCTCATATGCTATCTTTGATTCTCTCTCACATGCACACACCAAACATAAATTTTTGCCATGAGACATTATAAAAACCACCTCAATAATATATCTAGTAATTAAGTGCAAATATTTCATGTTAATTTCTCTATTATTTTAAATGGACTTGTCTTCATTTTATTCATTTTATTTGGATACCATTATCTCACCCCTCTGCCATCGAGCACTCATGGCAAGATGGGTAAACATTTTCTATACACACTTTCTTGACTTGGATGGACTCTCCGTTGGGAATACTCCTAACTGGACCAGGTAATCCTTGTCAAGGCCTCCGTAAGACTCCTTGGCTTTGGCAGACATCCATTTTCGACGAGCAGATTGTACCGTCAATACCCATGATACCCTTAGGGATCAGCATGATCTAATGGCCTTAGATTTCTCTCTTACCTTGAGATCACGCCAGACCTCTAGATTGTGTTCGTAGCATGGCCAGTGGGCGATTAGTGAATTCTACCAGACTGCCAGCACCAATCATGTGTGTTGTGCAACTATTTCTATCGTCTGTTTAAACATTGTTTTAAATGTAATGATGTAAGGCCCTCGAATTTCCGTCGCATTATTTGTATTTGTGTGTGTATGATTATGCTTGTGTATGTATGTACATATTTACGTACGTATTAGTTAATACAAGTACATGTGCATGTGTTTAGATTAAATATAAATAATGTATGTATTTCATGGTGATAGTATGGGTATAATACCATATACATATTGCATGTATATATATGCACGGTATGCATGGTTTTCTGCATATTTCAGAGTTCTGGCCGAAGGCCAACTTGGCGTCAACCCCAGGCCGTTTAGCTGGTGTCAGCGTCCAGACATGGACGCCAACACTCATCCTGGCGTCCAGCGATATTGACGCTAATATCTCTGGCCAGCATGCGCAGCAGAGCTGCAAGCTTCTGAAACAAGAAAGCCCAGCCATTGGGGATTCTCCCCAACGGCTCTGAGGGCTGTCATATCACCCAAGGTGTGGGTGAGGGGTCTCTCCTTAGGTCTAAAACTGGAGCTCCCTTCCCCCAGCCTCTTTTCACCCTTGCAAGAGGAGAAAAAGAGGAAGAAAAACCCTAGGAGAAAACTGTGAGAAAAACCCACTTTGCCACCCAAAAATCTGACCCCCTGGAGCTTGATCCGGCGTTCCATTGCTTCAAGGAGGTTGCTGGACCGACGAGGAAGGCTTCCCCGACCTCGGCTTGCTGTGGATCTCGCTCAAGAACCCGGAGGAGAGATCTTTTGGAGGGAGTTCTGCACTTCTTGGGACAGCCCAAGGAGAGCTTCACCGAGCCCTAGATCCTTTGGAGGAATTTTTAAAAGGCAAGTGACCTATCCATGATGTTCCCGTATGAGTCTAGGTTGGTTTTGCAATTTTTGTACATTTTCCCTCGAGTCCTAGACCCTCCCATTCACCAAATCTTGAGAGGTCGGGTCTGTGTTTCTGCACAGATCTGCATCGACGGCAAGGTCCCTGGACGCCGATATCATGCTTGGCGTCCATCGGCCATGCCGCTGACCCTGAGTCAGCGGCCAGAGACCGCCGCCAAGTTCCTCTGGACAGAACAGTGAACTGTTCTGCCCTTCCTATACACTAATTTCGGTATGGTTTCCGTGATGAGGATATATGGTAACCTTATACTCTATGTATATTGTCAATTGTGGTGTGTGGACGAATGTGGTGTGTGATGGTGAATGTAGGAAATATTGTATCCCATGAATTGTAAGCATGACTTGTTAATGATCTTGCCAAATTTATGTTTCATGAGTAGGATTAGTCTGAATGCCTTGGTTTTGTCTGCTCATGAAGATTTGTAGATCAGTAGATGTATGCCCAATTTTTGGTAAATTGTTCATGCTTGTATAGCTTGCAAATAAATTCGGTTCGGTAAATAGAAAGACATGCAAGAATGGTTTGTGGTGATCGATTTGTGATTGTATGATTTAGGATAGTTATGTATTCTCAAATCATGCACATAATGGAAATCCTGTTCAAACAGTAAATGGCAAATTGCATGATGTGTTAAGTTCCATGTAACTTAAATTGTGAATGGCATGTAAAATAAGTGTTTGATTTTCTGTAAATTATATTTAGCTCAGAAAAATCTGAAAGATTGAGTGTATGATCTTGAACCCGAAAATAGCATGTGGTTAAAATTTCAGGTCATTTGGACCAGTACATAAGAAGTTATGTATTTTCATGTGAAATGTGATAATCTACGTATATTATCGTAATGTGGTTAGTTATTGCCTAAACCCAACTTGATTAGTGAAAATTCATGTGTGTTAAACTCCTGAAATTCTGTAGTACCATGTTAGGAAAAACAGAGATATTCATGTGAGTGAGAAAGTAAATGAGATGAAAGGTGTGAAGTGTGCAACCATGTGTAAAACGTAAATGTGTAAATGTGTAACTGTGCCAATGTGACACTGCTTCCGTAGAGGGCAGTGGAGCTGTATCAGGGAAAAGTCCCCCTGAGAAAGTTCAATGTGTAAGTGATCCTAAGGGCATTAGGGGGAAATCCTGGAGGTGGACAAGTACCACTGGTTAGGGTGGAGACTTGTTCTCCCGGTCTGCGCAGTCCAAGAGTCGCCATTGGAATGCCTAGATGGCGTCTATGTGTAATGTGATGTGTATATGTCCTTCTTTGGTGGTTTGGACTATGTGTCACGGCACCTAAAATGTGTAATGTGAAATGTGTAATGTGTAATGTGTAATGTGTATGTGTCCATGTGTAAATGTGTAAGTGACAACGTGAATGTGTATGTGTAAAGTGAACCATGTGAAAGAGGAAACTTGTGTAAAGAAAATGTGAAACTAAAGATGTGAAAATATGTTATTGAAAACCATGTGAGATAAATCTGAAATCATGTGAAATCAGTGAATTTATGTTATTATCATCATGTTATTATGTGCAAAGATGTCTAGAATCCATGTTAGGGATAATTGGTGAAAACGGGTACAAGATAGCATGATTGTTTGATCACACGATATGTTTTATGCAATATTGTATCTTTCATGTATAGGTTTACAGCCGTTAAACCATGTGAAATCAGCAACCTAAAGCATGTGAAAAGGGTTATGTATGTGCTTAAGGACATGTGAAATCCATGCTAGTTGTGTTCCCCTTTCATGCATGCACAATGTTCATGTTGGTAGCTCTCATGTTTAGGTTCTTTAAAGACAAAATTTCATGAGTAAATGGAATAGAGAGCATGTGATAGGTAAATTTTATCCTTAGAAATCTGAAAGCATGATCCATGTATAAAGTTGTAAAACTTTCATGATAGGTTGAAACTTAAATTGACTAGCATGCCATGTGTTGCAAATTGTAAATGTGCATGTAGAAACCACTAGGACTTGTACGTGTATATCATGAGTAGTGTTGCTTGCTGAGTCCTTGGACTCACTCCTTGCTTCGGCGTACAGGTATAGTTGGTGACACGGCACCGTTGGAGGAGACGGTGGAGACGGACTCCGAGCGCGGAGACTAGCTTGGGAGTTTCTTGAGATTTGTGTATTTCATAAGTATGTAATTTGAACATTGTATTAGAGTATTATGAAAAGGATGTATAAATGTGGACAATTTGTGGTTCTATTTCAGCAATTTAAATTATGTGGACCTTTAGTTCTTTTATGTTAATTGCGAATTGCATGTATGTTTAATGTGGATGATGAATGAATGGAGACAGTTGTCTTTTACTTCCGCTACTCTGTTGTATATTCGCGTGTATCTCAGCTGTATGTATCGTTTGGGTAAATGTCCCACTGTGAGGACTCTTGCTATACCGACGTGGGTTGGTATAACCGTACCGGTATAATGAGGGCCGTCACAGAGATTGGTATCAGAGCGACCGGTTGAGATTGCACATGAATATACCTAAGTCATCATCCCCATTGCATGCTAAGTATGTCCACATGTGTAGAAAACACTAATAAGAAGTGAAAGATAGATAAGAAAATGGTTAGAGAACCTAGTAACCTAGCTCTAATAGTGGCTGAATTTCTATTACAGCCATGGCTTCCCGTGGACGACGTGGAGGTGTGCCAGCTCGCGACGACGAGCAGAGGCGTGAGGAGCGGGCGGAGTAGCAGGCCCCGGCCCCACAGGGTCCTGTGCTTCCCCCACCACAGCCAGTGGACTTGGAGTATTCATGCAAGGTCTGGTGCAAGCCATGCAGACGCAGGCCCACACCCAGGCAGCACTCCAGGCCCAGTTGGAGGCCCAGGTAGAATAATGAAACAACCAAGTAGTTTGCTATTTAAATTGTATGATATTGTGTTTATTGTATATTGTTATTGTTTAATGTAGCAGGCTCAGGCCCCAGCCCAGGACCATGGTGGACCTTCCATCATGGAGCGATTCAAGAGGATGACCCCACCCTCTTTTAAGGGGGAGAGTGATCCGCTAATGGCAGAAAGCTGGATGAGGGAGACAGAGAAAATCTTTCGAGCTATCAGGTGTCCTGATGAGGATAAGGTGACATTAGCCACCTACATGCTACAGGTATGCTTTTGTTTATGCTTGTATGTTGGTTGTCAAGTTAGAATTTGTTAGTTGGTGCTTATGAAGGTGTATTGCAGGAGAGAGCTGATGTATGGTGGTCCTCCCTACTACGTACACACTTTGAGGACGGAGCAGTAGACGTGGCGTGGGATGCGTTCGTGAGGCTCTTCCGAGCCAAGTTCGTCCCAGAGCATATCCAGGACAAGATGGAGCAAGAATTCCTTTCCCTGACGCAAGGATCAATGACTGTCCTGGAATACGAGGCAAGGTTTTCTGAACTTTCTAAATATGCACCACATATCGTAGAGGATGAGCGCAGGAAGACCAAGAAGTTCGTGATGGGACTCAAGCCATCACTGCGGACGAGACTCGTGGCGTTTGACCACCGCACGCTAGACGAGGCCCTCAGCACTGCCTGCAGGCAGGAGGGAGAAATGGAGCAATATCTGAAGGAGAAGAAGGCTTCGCAGAAGAGGCCGGCAGCAACATTCCAGCGGCAGGATAAGAAGAAAACGGTGTACCAGACACCGCAGAAACCAGTGGCAGTCAGCAACTCTCAGGTACCTTCTGTACGTTCCCCTGGTGTGAAGAAGGAGTGTCCCCATTGCGGGAAGACCCATGGAGGTTCTGAGTGTTGGTTGGTAGCGGGTAGATGCTTGAAGTGTGGGAGCAGCGACCACAAGATCAAAGAGTGCCCAAGACTCCAGCAGGGAGCTCAGCGTGGAGCGCCAGCACCAGCAGTAGCGGCAGCCGCGCCAGCTACAGGAAGACCAGGAAGGCCTCGAGCCCCAGCTCGAGTGTTTGCTTTAGCTCGCGAGGACGCCGAGCACGCGGAGCATGTCACCGAAGGTACGGTTTTGCTTTTCGGTGTGCACGCTCGGGTTTTGTTTGATACGGGTGCTACTCACTCGTTCATTTCCGAGCAGTTCGCTAGGCAGTTAGCCCTAGAGTCAGGCATAGAGTCTGAGGAGTTAGAGGTTCCTTTGTCTGTGCACACCCCTGCGGGTACGGTATCGACTAGGAAGTGCATTCCGTCGTTACCTGTGTGCATTGAGGATAGATTCCTAGATGGGTGTTTCTTCTTGCTAAAGATGAAGGACTATGATTGCATTCTTGGTCTGGATTGGCTAGAGGAGCACTATGCGTTAGTGGATTGTCGTAGGAAGAAGATTGTTTTCCGCATTCCTGGTGAGGACGAGTTCTCTCATCCCTTGCCAAAGAACTTAGCGGGAAAGTTAGTTATCTCTGCCATGAAGGCGATGCGCATGGTGAACAAGGGTTGTGACGCATTTCTTGCCAGCGTTATGCTAGTACCCGATGCTAGTTCGTCACTGACTCTTGCAGAGATCGATGTGGTGCAGGATTTTCCAGATGTCTTTCCCGATGACTTGTCTGGATTGCCACCGGATAGGGAGATAGAGTTCACTATAGAGTTGCTTCCAGGCACCTCTCCTATCTCGAAGGCCCCATATCGGATGGCCCCTGCAGAATTAGCCGAGTTGAGGAAGCAATTGCAAGAATTGCTTGATAAGGGATTCATTCGCCCTAGTGTTTCCCCTTGGGGCGCACCTGTATTATTCGTCAAGAAGAAAGACGGGTCACTTCGGTTGTGTATTGATTATAGGAAGTTGAACCAAGTGACTGTGAAGAACAGGTATCCCTTACCTCGGATTGATGATCTGTTTGACCAGTTGCAGGACGCATCAGTCTTTTCCAAGATTGACTTGCGATCTGGTTATCATCAGCTGCGGATTAGGAGTGAGGATGTGTCCAAGACGGCATTTAGATCCCGTTATGGACATTATGAGTTCTTGGTCCTTCCCTTCGGATTGACCAACGCCCCTGCAGCGTTCATGGATCTCATGAACCGGGTGTTTAGTCCGTATTTAGATAGCTTTGTTGTTGTGTTTATTGATGACGTGTTGGTCTATTCTCCGGATGAGGCCACACATCGTCAGCATTTGAGGTTAGTCTTAGAGGTTCTCCGTGAGCACAAGCTGTATGCGAAGTTCAGCAAGTGCGAGTTCTGGTTGCGCGAGGTTCACTTTCTCGGGCATGTTATCTCCGGCGCTGGTGTTGCAGTTGATCCAGCAAAAGTCCAGGCAGTTATGGATTGGGAGATTCCCAGGACCCCTTCGGAGATTCGTAGTTTCCTTGGGTTAGCTGGTTACTATCGGCGATTCATTGAGGGTTTCTCATCCATCGCCGCCCCTTTGACAAAGCTGACCAGAAAGGGTGAGAAGTTCGTATGGTCTGAGGCATGTGAGCGCAGCTTTCAGCTATTGAAGGCTAAGCTTACTTCTGCTCCGGTATTGGTATTGCCTAGTGGTCTAGAGGGCTTTGCCATTTATACGGATGCATCTCAGATTGGTTTAGGCTGTGTACTCATGCAGCGAGAGAGGGTAGTGGCTTATGCTTCTCGTCAGTTGAAGGAGCATGAGAGGAACTATCCGACTCATGACTTGGAGCTCGCAGCTGTGGTTCATGCACTAAAGATCTGGAGGCACTATCTTTATGGTGTCAGATTTGAGGTGTTTACCGACCACAAGAGCTTGAAGTATCTTTTCTCCCAAAGGAATTAAACCTGAGGCAGAGAAGATGGATTGAGTTCTTGAAGGACTATGACTTCGACCTTCAGTATCATCCTGGAAAGGCGAACGTCGTAGCGGATGCTCTTAGTAGAAAGAGGTCTTCGCTCCAGCAGGATTGGAAGATGTTGGAGGATGCAGCGTGCTCTATGACCGAGTTAGAGCCATCGTTGTGTCAGGCTTTTGTAGCTCAGCTATCCCTTAGATCCTGGTCTTGGATGAGGTGATTGAGCAGCAGAAAGCCGATCCTAGATTGTTAGATTAGTGGGTAAGGCGGGCATTGCTCGTGATGAGGACGGTGTGATTAGATTTCAGCACCGTGTTTGTGTCCCCGATGGGTAGATGTCCGTGAGCATGTGTTAGCGGAGGCTCATAGATCGCGATTCTCTATTCATCCGGGTAACACTAAGATGTATCAAGACCTGAAGAGATCATTTTGGTGGTCCGGCATGAAGAAGGATGTTGCGGATTATGTGTCTAGATGTCTAGTATGTCAGCAAGTGAAAGCCGAGCGGCAGCGACCATCCGGCCTTATGCAGAGGATGGATATCCCCGTATGGAAGTGGGAAGCTGTCACTATGGACTTCGTTTCGGGTTTGCCTCGATCTAGAAGGGGCAATGACTCGATTTGGGTAGTTGTAGATAGATTCTCGAAGACTGCTCATTTCTTGCCTATGAAGAAGAAGCAGTCAGTAGAGAGTTTAGCTAGACTGTATGTTAGCGGTATCATTAGATTGCATGGTGTGCCGAAGTCGATCATTTCGGATCGAGATCCGAGATTTACTTCGAGATTGTGGAAAGGTCTTCAGGATGCGTTAGGTTCGGAGCTTAAGCTCAGTTCGGCGTTTCATCCCCAGACCGATGGACAGTCCGAGAGGACTATCCAGACGCTCGAGGATATGTTGAGAGCGTGTGTTCTGGATTGGAAGGATGATTGGGAGCGTCATTTACCTCTTGTGGAGTTCGCATACAACAACAGCTTTCATGCTAGTATTGGTATGGCTCCATTCGAGGCGTTGTATGGTAGGCCCTGCAGATCTCCTTTGTTTCTCTATACACACTTTTTCTTGACTTGGACAAACTCTCGATCGGATACTCTTTCTGCCAGACTAGTGAATCCTTATTCAAGGCCTCCGTAAGTCTCCTCTGTCCATGGATTCCCACATGGTCGATGAGCTGGTTGTACCCTAACACCTATGATACCCTTTAGGGATCAACATGATCCAAACGGCTATTAGAAGTTCGCTCTTATCTTAAATCACGCTGGACCACTGGACCTGTGCGCAGCATGGCCAGCGGAAGGGTAGTGAATTCCACCTGACTGCCAACACCAATCGCACGTGTTGCGCAACTGTTACTACCACCCGTTTACTCGACGTTTCATGTGCAATGTCCCTTAGTTCTCATCTATACTCTACTCGCTCGTCTATTCTCGTTCATTCTACTATCTCATCTATTCATCTAGTGCTCTTGTCTATTTCTTGGTACTCTATATTGGCCATTGACTGATTGTCTAAAGATAAATAATATAACCAATGCCTGGAAATATATAAAGGGCCCAGTCTGGTCCTGGGATGTGCACCCGAAAGTGCTATTTGCCCATGGGAGTTAAATGACTAGAGTGTTTGGCATTACACTCGAGTGCTATCTATCTCGACTATCTAAATGACAATCAAAGTGCTATATCTCTCGTTGTCTACATGAGAATCAAAAGTGCTATACTATACTCGTTGTGCTATTGATATACTTATGCTATTTGTGCTATGGCCATTTTGCTATCATGTTGTACTCGACGCTTGTGCTATTTCAATTTCGTGCTATTCATGCTATCTCTTACATTACTTGACTCTCTCGCTCTATCATTAGTTACTCTGCCATTTTAATACATTAATCATTTAAAGCCTGCTTGATCCTGAGATTTAAGTCCTACTAGGCGTTATCTCTCACCCTATATTATTTGTCGTTGTGTTCTCAGGTGAGACCGAGGATGAACCTGACACTCAAGAGGACGGGAATGACCAAGAGTGAAGTCAAGAGTACCCTAGCGTCTTAGTATTATGATAGAGTCTTAGTTTAGTCTTTTGCTTTATTTCAATGTAATTGGGCCCTATAGAATGGATCTAATATTTAGTGGTTGTAACTAGACATTTGGAAGTTATTAATGAGAAGAATTTGCTTTAATGTTTATTTCTTGTTCAATGGTATGATGTCTAGTACTCGCTCTGTACCTGTTTATTTGCAACTGCCTCGTGTTCTGATATTCTGCGTCGGGGCGTGACAGGTGCTCTCCACAAGACCTTCTTGAAACTTATCGGCAGGGGCATTAACAGTTGGCTCCCCCTAAGTGTCTGCTTCCTTTTCAATCACATGCTCCCCCTGAGTTGGAGCATCCTCCATATGCACATCTTCACTATGGCTTGGTGCCACTACCTCTGAACTGGCCACTGCTATATTGGCTTCTTCAGCAAGACTCTTTTTTGTGTGGCCTGGTGTCACATCTTAGGAAATAGCTACTCCCTGGCCAACTTCTACACTAGCAACTTCAGCAGGAAAAATTTGAGGGATTTCTTCATGAATTTCTTCCTGCTCCCCCTGGATGATAGCAACAGTCTCTAAGACTTCTTCAAGTACAAATGTAATAACTGTTGAGGGGGTCTCAACCTCAGATGGTTGTCCAATGAGCCCAATGTGCTCAGGTTAATTTCTTCAATTCTTCTTCCACTGGCCACTGGTTCTTCTATTCTAAGTGTTTCTTCCTCTTCTTGTACCACTAGGATTCTTGATCTGATTGCCTCTTCTTGGATTGCTAGAACTTTAGGAGCTTCTGCAATAATGGCCTCTCCTTCTGCTATAGAGGTCTTGGTCCAAACACTTCCTATTACGGAAAAACCACTTTTCTTTAGATTTCTGGACCTGATAGGCTGGCCCATCTTCTCCATCACTTCACCATTCAAATCAATATTGTAATGCCTGAACATCCTAGTCAGCAGATGAGCATACAGAAGTGATACATTCAGCTTGTTCTTCTTATCCCATATCATAGTTGTAGCAAACTTCATCCTTTCAATAATTACTTGAGCTATATTTATATCTTGATTTTGGATTGCCCAAAACATCATATCAGAATCAGCCTTAGGGTAAGTCGAGAAAGTGGCGCTCCTAGGTACAAGAATCTGGCACACAATAAAATGTAGAACCCTGTTGAATGCATTTAGCTGGTTGATATCTATCTTCCCATCCTTCATCTTGTACTCCGTACTGATGATGCCTAACCCCTTGGCATGGATATCCACACTATCTACTCCACTTCGACCAACGGTAGATACTCCAAACAGACTTTCCAAAAAATCAAATGTGATGTGGATAGGTGTATCTTTAACTGAGGAGGTAAGGGACCCATCTTCTTCGGACTTCGGGCAAGTGAAGAATGCCTTGACCAAGTCCGGATAGCTAGCTTCAGAAACTGTGACCATTTTCATCCATTTCATCCTCTGAATCACTGCCACAACACTATGCTTCCCATTTTTTCTCTAAATCTGCAATATCTACGGCCTTGTTACCACAAATCTTGATCCTCACTGCTGCTCCGCTGTGAGGAAGGCGATGTTGTATCCACCAACTGTGCCGGAGCTCCAAGAAGCGGCCATGGATTTTGATGGGAAAGATTTCTGGAGGATCATGTGAAGGAATGGAACAGAAGCCCTCAAGAAATTTTGGCAGAAACAGACAGATCCTTTTGAAATCACACAAAGAGGAGTCTGGAATCGTTAGGGTTTATCGCTCCAGGCAAGTCGAAAGAGGAGAGAGAGATGAAATTGATATGGCATGGATTTCGCGCCTTAGCGGCAGGACATAAAGATGATTTTTGAAAAGTCACATCAATAAATGCGGAAAACGACAAAAAAGGAGACGATTACGCAGGCAATAAGAACTTTTAAATAATGAACCGTCAAAGCAATTTATGACGCAAGCAATAAAAGATTTTCTTGATTTCAGGAGAGAGAGAAAGCATTATTCTGAAATTTTATTATTTCAGTTATGTGCAGAAAAATTTATTACAAATTACACATGTCTAATTCCCTTGTAAGAGATGTAAATCTCTCTTCAGGTAAGGCTTTTGTAAAGATGTCTGCCAACTGATTTAAAGTATCTATACAAGAAATATTTATATTTCCATTGGCTACATGATCTCTAATGAAATGATATCTAACCTCAATATGTTTCGTCCTGGAGTGCTGGACTAGATTTTTCATGAGATTTATAGCACTTGTGTTGTCGCACAGCAATGGGATGGTCTTGATGTGCAATCCATAATCCTCAAGTTGTTGTTTTATCCATAGGAGTTGAGTGCAACAGCTTCCAGCAGCTATGTACTCAGCTTCAGCTATTGACAGTGCTACAGAATTCTGCTTCTTTAAGGACCATGAAATCAAGCATCCTGCAAGAAATTGACAACTACCACTGGTGCTTTTTCTATCTACCTTGCATCCAGCATAGTCAGTGTAACGTCGCGTGCTTTTCGGATCCATGCGGATAATGTGTGTTGTAGTTGTGGCGGCCGTTGTGAGGCCAGTGTGAGTTGGTTGTGTGGAATGTATGATGTAGATGTGTGGCTTGAGTAGGTGAAGTGCAGGTTTGGTCCTGAAATGAAATAGGACCTGCTGCTGTTGGTTGCAAGTTGGCGACCAGGGGTGGCCGTTGACTTGTTGGCGTCCAGGTAAGTGGCCGTTGACTTCATGATCTTGGCGGCATTGGATGTGGACGTTTAGGGTGGCGGTTGTTCCTGGCGGCAGAGGGGTTGACGCCAACCTGAGAATTCTGCAGGTTATAGGGTCACCCGAGGGCAGGTTTCCCACCCTGTTCTCATTCTCCCTTGCCCCAGCTTGTGCCCCCGTGTCCCTAAAGCTTCCAGCAGGTACTGAAGGGTGGTTGGGTGATCGTAGAACGCGTGGCGTTGCTGAATTGCGCGAGGAAATGCCATGGCGTGGTGCAATTCCCGTGGGAGCTTGCGGAGGGTTCGGTGTGAACCGGGAGATTGCGGGTGGTTTTAGCATGTTCTGAGGTAGGGGACGAACCCGGTTAACTCCGTAGAAACATTAAAACACGACGTAACCACCTGAATCAGCATGATAATGCATTTTGGATTAAGTTGCACCATGCGGGGATAATGGGTGGTTTGAGTAATTTAGCGAACGAAGCATGCTGTAATGGGTTGTTTAGGATTCATGCATGTTAAAAGAACTTTTTCTGTATGTTTTTTACCGTGGTTTAAACGGTTGGGAAACCTGTAGAATCGGATTAGGGTTTCTGCAGGGTTAGAGGCCGAAGAACTTGGCGTCAACATCGTTTGTCGCCAAGCTCATCAGCCTGGATAGACGGCCAGATTCCTTGCCGTCGACTTCCTGTAAGCGGCAGTCGATGTTGCCGCCTACTGGTTATAGACAGGAATAACTAATTATGGTATTTATCGATAATGCATGTGCGTTGGCACCTGAGGTGCACTGAGTGCACATGGTTCTCGTGTTTAGCATACGAGATATGCAGTTAGTCACTTACTTTCGTGGCTGCGCGTTATTACGCGAGTCCAGTTGGGTTCACGTGTAGTGGACCATTGTTACTTGTGGTTTACGGGAGATTTCACGTGGTTTGTGTGTGACGTGTACGTGGTTTATGTACGTGGCGAGTAGTACGACGCCTACCATGGTTACCTCTCCAGTTGGGTGCCCCAGGTTCTTTGTGAGCCAGGCTGTTAGCTCGGGGCTTTGTCCCGGTACTTGTGTTGTACCGTTGAGGTCTGTGTCGTCTGACCTGGACACCCTCACTCCTGTGTTTGAGTTGTACGTCCGGCTGAGGGAAAGACGACAGTGGGACAGTGACACTTGTGTTTGTCTTTAGTCACTTGTAGCGCGCTCGTAGTTGGGGGTACGGACACCAGTAGTCGACACTGGTCCCCAGCTAGTCCTTTTCCAGTGCCTCACTCTAGAGAGCCGGGCCAGGGTCTCCTGAGGTGTCAGGCATGGGCTGTGACCATGTGGTCCGCAGGTGGTGGTGTTTAGTTGGTCTCCACAGTTGCTTGACCTTTCACGTGGAGCGAAAGCTGGACCTTTCGTACGTGGCTGCGAGACTGAGAGGTAGACCTGTGTTACTTGTCCGAGTCAGTTTCTGGTGTCGCGAACCAGTTCACGTGGCTCGTGTTTGGCTGTCTCTACTTTAGCTTGTACACCTGTACTGGTTTGACGTTTAATTATTACAGTTGTTTCTCGTAGTCGGCAGACGGTGAGTACTTTTACAGCTTTTCATATCCTGCTTAGCTGTTCTATAAATTGTTGGTACTGTTTGTTGCTTTTGTACCTGTGGTTTTGGTTTGCTCGGTGTTGGGGGAGTTCCCTACTGAGCCAGTGACTAGCGAGGCTCACCCCTACCCCCACAGGTGAGAGCGAGGAGGACGTTTCACGACCGTCGTCCAGTTCAGAGCTGCGCCGTAGCGGTGCAGGGTCGGTACCTCCAGCTGTGTAGTGGCAGCTCCAGCAGTGTAGTGTAGATAGTTGTTTATTTTCTTCAGTTGTACCTCGGGGTATGCCCCAGGCTCTTGTACTTCTTTTCAGTTTTGAGGAAATATGACTATGTAAATTTTGAAATATATATAAAATGTGGTGTGTTCCTTTGTGTTTACACGGACTGTGGTTTGGTATCCCTTGCGAGGCTTCGGCCCGTTCGCGGGAGGCGGACTCGGATCAAGTACGTTATTGGTTTAACGGGCTTGGCCGAAGTGGTTCCGTCACAGTTGGTATCAGAGCAAGGTCCGTGTTAATATAAGGGAACTAGAAAGATACATAGCCTTATTTCGGTCTTTGTACACTGCTGGTAGGGACCCTGGTTTTTGATAATTTGTTGTTTGATTTTTGTTTGGTGTTTTGTTTATGTAGAAATCTCTGGTATGGCTGATAGAAGAGATTGGGGTGGTGGAGGAGATGATCCGGAGGAAAGTACCCAGCGTATGATAGAAAGAATCTGGGAAAGCCTCACGGATATTCGGGCGAGAATGGATCAGCAGGCGCCGGTACCACCGGTTGCAGTGCCACCTGGAGATGGAGAGACTGTACCTATAGCTCCAGTCCTGCCAAGAGTAGAGGTGCCTTTAGCAGCACCTGTGCCACCACCACCACCAGTGTTATTAGCAGAAGAACCAGTGATGTAGGTGGAGAAGTTTCTGAGATTGCAACCGCCTACTTATTCAGGAGGGCCTAATCCAGATACAGCAGAGCATTGGGTTCATGAAATTGAAAGAGTTTTTGCAACTATGAGGTGTCCGGCAGCAGATAGAGTTCTGTTAGCTGCTTATCAGTTGAGGGACTTTGCCTTGGAATGGTGGCGACTGAAGATGCAGACCACCTTTGCAGGCAGGACAGAGGAGGCTATACTTGGTCGGAATTTCTCGATGTATTTAACGATACATTCTTTCCGATTCAAGTACAGCAAGTAAAAAGAGAGCAGTTTCGGACTCTCCAGCAAGGTAACTCTTCAGTTTTAGAGTACCAGATGAGATTTATGACACTTAGCCGTTATGCGCCATATGTGGTTTCAGATAATAATATGATGGTTGAGTATTTTATCAGAGGCTTGAGAGTGGAATTGCAGGATGCGATAGTACCTCTCATGTGCAAGACAGTGGAAGAAGCAGCCCAGAGAGCAGCTACTTTAGAGAGGTCTATTCGGACTCGTCAGGTGGGTGAGTCAGGTTCAGGTAGTTTCCGGCTACCGCAGCAGTCAGTAGGTGCAAGCAAGGGTAAGGCACCAGCAGGACCTTCTTCATCAGGCTTTGGTAAATGGGGTCAGAAATTAAAGCAAGCATTTAAAGGCAAAGGAAGAGGATGGGGAGGTCGTATGCAGTTCCAGCAGGGCCGAGGTAGACCTGAGGTGGAGGAGTCGCAGCAGAGTACTGCCAGGCAGCCTATTACTCCACCAGGATATCGGTGTTATAATTGTAATCAGCCGGGACACTTGATTCGCAATTGTCCCTATCCGAGAGAATATGGGTATGGAAGAGGTGTGCAGCAGCAGCAGCCTCAGCAGTTTCAGCAGCCACAGGCAGGTCGTGGCAGAGGAGTACCGCAGCAGCGGGGAAGAGGCCTGGTTATGGCTATCACCCGAGCCCAGGCGGAGGAGGCATCAAATATGATAGAAGGTACTTTGCCTCTTTATGAATATTCAGCAAGAGTTTTATTTGATTCGGTTGCCTCTCATTCTTTCATTTCCGAAGAATTTCTGGATTGTATAGCTCATCCTTTAGAAGAGAAGTCTTGTGAGTTAGTAGTGGAGGTTCCTTCGGGTGAGTTCTTACTCACTTCGAGTTATATAGATGAAGCTCCTGTTATGATTGAAGGGAACCAATGCCGGGTCGTTGTATGCCCTGCAGTTGTCAGATTATGATATTATTCTGGGTATGGATTGGCTTGAGATGTATGGAGCAATGTTAGATTGCAGAAAGAAAAGGATCAGGTTTTGTCATCCTAATGGTGCAGTATTTGAATATCAAGGTATGCCTTTTTATACCTCTAAGTTTCTAATTTCTGCAATTAAAGCTAGAAAGTTGATAATGATGGGTGTGTGGCTTATTTAGCCTCGGTAAGTCTGGTAGAAGCTAGTCAGCCAGTGGAAGCAGTTCCCGTGGTTAGGGAATTTGCTGATGTTTTTCCTGAGGATTTCCTGGTTTAGCTCCACATAGAGAGGTGGACTTTACTATTGAGTTGCTGCCAGGTACCATGCCGATCTCTAAAGCTCCATATCGGATGGCACCAGCAGAACTTAAAGAATTGAAAAGGCAGTTAGAAGAATTGTTGCAGAAAGTTTTATTAGACCGAGTCATTCCCCGTGGGGAGCGCCGGTTTTATTTGTGAAAAAGAAAGATGGAAGTTTTCGGATGTGTATTGATTATAGAAAGTTGAATGATGTGACCATTAAGAATAAGTACCCGTTGCCGAGGATAGATGATCTGTTTGATCAGTTGCAATCAGCAAAGGTATTTTCTAAAATTGATTTGAGGTCCGGTACCATCAGTTGAGAATTAAAGAGGAAGATATAGATAAGACAGCTTTCAGAACTAGATATGGTCACTTTGAGTTTGTGGTTATGCCATTTGGGTTGACTAATGCTCCTGCAGGTTTTATGGATCTGATGAATAGAATTTTTCATCCATATTTAGACCAATTCATTGTGGTCTTTATCGATGATATTCTAATTTATTCAGCATCTGAAGAGAGCATGCAGCTCATTTGAGGTTTACCCTGCAGTTGTTAAGGGATAACCAGTTGTTTGCCAAATTCAGTAAGTGTGAATTTTGGTTGAAAGAAATTCAGTTTCTGGGTCATGTTATCTCAGCTAAAGGAGTAGCAGTGGACCCAAGTAAAGTGGAAGCAGTGATGAGATGGGAAGTGCCTAAGACAATAACCGAGATTAGAAGTTTTCTGGGATTGGCAGGTTATTATAGGCGCTTCATTCAAGATTTTTCTAAGATTGCAGCACCTATGACTAAATTGACCAGGAAAGGGGTGCCATTTGTGTGGTCCGGTGAATGTCAGAAAAGTTTTATGGAATTGAAGAAAAGACTTACATCAGCACCTATATTGACATTACCGGCAGGGAGTGGTGGTTTTGTATTGTATACTGATGCTTCAAGGAGAGGACTTGGCGCAGTGCTTATGCAGCATGGTAAAGTAATAGCTTATGCGTCCAGGCAATTGAAGCCAGCAGAGGAGAATTACCCCACTCATGATTTGGAATTGGCAGCAGTTGTATTTGCTTGAAAATGTGGAGGCATTATTTGTATGGCGAGAGATTTGAGATCTTTACAGATCATAAAAGTTTGAAGTATATCTTCTCGCAGAAAGATTTGAACCTTCGCCAGTGCAGATGGATTGAGTATTTGAAGGATTATGATTTCAGTTTGGCTTACCATCCGGGTAAGGCCAATGTTGTAGCAGATGCCTTAAGCAGAAAGGCATATGTAAGTTTGATGATGATTAAAGAGTGGAAGTTGTATGAAGAAGTAGCAGAGAACTCCTTGTATGTGCCCAGTAGTCAGCGACGGGCAATTCTAGCTGCTAGCGCTGTAGAGCCGTCTTTGTATTGGCAGATCATTGAGGCTCAGAGAGCAGATGCAAGTTTAGCTGAAATTGTGAAAATGGAAGGAGTTTCTATTGATGATAATTGTGTGGTCAGGCTCAGGGGCAGGTTGTTTATTCCTGCAGAAAGAGAGGTAAAGCAGCGGGTTTGGAAGAGGCTCATAAATCTAGGTACACTATTCATCCGGGTAGTACTAAAATGTACCATGATTTGAGGAAGCATTTTTGGTGGCCTCATATGAAGAAAGAAATAGCAGAATTTGTTGCAAGATGTGCTATCTGTCAGCAGATTAAAGCAGAGCATCAGAAGCCTGGAGGCCTATTGCAACCGTTACCCATTCCACAGTGGAAGTGGGATGATATTGCTATGGACTTTGTGGCAGGTTTACCAAAGTCGAGTTCAGGGCATAATGGAATATGGGTGTTTGTTGACAGATTAACCAAAGTGTGCAGATTAGTGGCAGTAAGTATGTCTTGGACAGTGGACAGATTAGCAAATATATATGTTGAAAGAATTGTTCCACTGCATGGTATTCCGAAGACTATTGTATCTGATAGAGATCCAAGATTTACTTCTGGTTTTTGGAGAAGTTTGCAAAGTAATTGGTTCTGAGCTGAGGTATAGCTCCGCTTATCATCCCCAGACAGATGGTCAACAGAGAGGACTATTCAGACGATTGAAGATATGTTGCGGGCTTGTTGTTTAGTTTGGGGAGGTAGCTGGGAGCATCATTTGGGAATGGTTGAGTTTGCCTACAATAATAGTTATCATACCAGTCTTGGGATGGCACCGTATGAAGCTTTATATGGAAGGCCATGTAGAACCCCATTGAACTGGCATGAAGTGGGAGAAAGGCAGTTAGTGGGTTCTGAATTGATTCAGCAAACCACAGAGGTAGTGAAGCTTATTAAAGAAAAATTGCAGGCAGCTCAAAGTAGGCAGAAAAGTTATGCAGATATCCGGAGGAGACCACTTCAGTTTGAAGTGGGAGATTTTGTTTTCTTGAGAGTTTCCCCAAGTAAAGGTTGAGGTTTGGAAAGACTGGAAAGTTGAGTCCAAGGTATGTGGGACCTTTCCAGGTGATTGAAAGAATTGGGGAAACAGCTTATAGGCTGGATTTGCCAGCTGATTTTGCAGATGTGCATGATATTTTCCATGTCTCCATGTTGAGAAAGTGTATTGAAGATCCAGCTCAAATAATCAGATATCAAGGTGGTGACCTGAAGCCGGATATGACTATGCCTGAATACCCGGTTCAGATCACAGATCGAAGGATAAAGAAGCTGAGGAATAAAGAAATTGAGTTGGTTAAAGTGAGATGGGAAAATAGGTTGGGTGGTGAGGATACCTGGGAATTAGCCGAGGAAATGGCTAAAGGGTATCCCTATCTGTTTGAATAAGCTCTTGTATTTCTTTTTAGATGATAGTGCTTGTAAAGGTGTGTATGTTTAACTTGTTTAACTTTGAATTGTGTTATGAATTTCGAGGTCGAAATTTTCTTTTTAGATGATAGTAATGTAACGTCGCGTGCTTTTCGGATCCATGCGGATCATGTGTGTTGTAGTTGTGGCGGCCGTTGTAAGGCCAGTGTGAGTTGGTTGTGTGGAATGTATGGTGTGGATGTGTGGCTTGAGCAGGTGAAGTGCAGGTTTGGTCCTGAAATGAAATAGGACCTGCTGCTGTTGGTTGCAGGTTGGCGGCCAGGGGTGGCCGTTGACTTGTTGGCGTCCAGGTAAGTGGCCGTTGACTTCATGATCTTGGCGGCATTGGATGTGGACGTTTAGGGTGGCGGTTGTTCCTGGCGGCAGAGGGGTTGACGCCAACCTGAGAATTCTGCAGGTTATAGGGTCATCTGAGGGCAGGTTTCCCACCCTGTTCTCATTCTCCCTTGCCCCAGCTTGTTGCCCCCGTGTCCCTAAAGCTTCCAGCAGGTACTGAAGGGTGGTTGGGTGATCGTAGAACGCGTGGCGTTGCTGAATTGCGCGAGGAAACGCCGTGGCGTGGTGCAATTCCCGTGGGAGCTTGCGGAGGGTTCGGTGTGAACCGGGAGATTGCGGGTGGTTTTAGCGTGTTCTAAGGTAGGGGACGAACCCGGTTAACTCCGTAGAAACATTAAAACATGACGTAACCACCTGAATCAGCATGATAATGCATTTTCGGATTAAGTTGCACCATGCGGGGATAATGGGTGGTTTGAGTAATTTAGCGAACGAAGCATGCTGTAATGGGTTGTTTAGGATTCATGCATGTTAAAAGAACTGTTTCTGTATGTTTTTTTTACCGTGGTTTAAACGGTTGGGAAACCTGTAGAATCGGATTAGGGTTTCTGCAGGGTTAGAGGCCGAAGAACTTGGCGTCAACATCGTTTGTCGCCAAGCTCATCAGCCTAGATATAGACGGCCAGATTCCTTACCATCGACTTCCTGTAAGCGGCAGTCGATGTTGCCGCCTACTGGTTATAGACAGAATAACTAATTATGGTATTTATCGATAATGCATGTGCGTTGGCACCTGAGGTGCACTGAGTGCACATGGTTCTCGTGTTTAGCATACGAGATATGCAGTTAGTCACTTACTTTCGTGGTTGCGCGTTATTTACGCGAGTCCAATTGGGTTCACGTGTAGTGGACCGTTGTTACTTGTGGTTTACGGGAGATTTCACGTGGTTTGTGTGTGACGTGTACGTGGTTCTGTGTACGTGGCAAGTAGTACGACGCCTACCGTGGTTACCTCTCCAGTTGGGTGCCCCAGGTTCTTTGTGAGCCAGGCTGTTAGCTCGGGGCTTTGTCCCGGTACTTGTGTTGTACCGTTGAGGTCTGTGTCGTCTGACCTGGACACCCTCACTCCTGTGTTTAAGTTGTACGTTCGGCTGAGGGAAAGACGACAGTGGGACAGTGACACTTGTGTTTGTCTTTAGTCACTTGTAGCGCGCTCGTAGTTGGGGGTACGGACACCAGTAGTCGACACTGGTCCCCAGCTAGTCCTTTTCCAGTGCCTCACTCTAGAGAGCCCGGGCCAGGGTCTCCTGAGGTGTCAGACATGGGCCTGCGACCGTGTGGTCCGCAGGTGGTGGTGTTTAGTTGGTCTCCACAGTTGCTTGACCTTTACACGTGGAGCGGCAGCTGGACCTTACGTCCGTGGCTGCGAGACTAAGAGGTAGACCTGTGTTAGCTTGTCCGAGTCAATTTCTGGTGTCGCGAACCAGTTCACGTGGCTCGTGTTTGGCTGTCTCCACTTTAGCTTGTACACCTGTACTGATTTGCCGTTTAATTATTACAGTTGTTTCTCATGGTCGGCAGACGGTGAGTACTTTTACAGCTTTCATATCCTGCTTAGCTGTTCTATAAATTGTTGGTACTGTTTGTTGCTTTTGTACCTGTGGTTTTGGTTTGCTCGGTGTTGGGGGAGTTCCCTACTGAGCCAGTGACTAGCAAGGCTCACCCCTACCCCCACAGGTGAGAGCGAGGAGGACGTTTCACGACCATCATCTAGTTCAGAGTCGCGCGTAGCGGTGAAGGGTCAGTACCTCCAGCTGTGTAGTGGCAGCTCCAGTAGTGTAGTGTAGATAGTTGTTTATTTTCTTCAGTTGTACCTCGGGGTATGCCCCAGGCTCTTGTACTTCTTTTCAGTTTTGAGGAAATATGGCTATGTAAATTGTGAAATATATATAAAATGTGGTGTGTTCCTTTGTGTTTACACGGACTGTGGTTTGGTATCCCTTGCGAGGCTTCGGCCCGTTCGCGGGAGGCGGACTCGGATCAAGTACGTTATTGGTTTAACGGGCTTGGCCGAAGTGGTTCCGTCACAGTCAGCATCAGAATATCCAACTAAGCTAGTTGCACATGATTTTGGATACCATAAACCTAGATCATGAGTTTTGCCTAAATATCTAAAAATTCTTTTAACAGATATTAAATGGGATTCCTTATGATCAGCCTGATACCTAGCACACATGCATACACTAAATAAAATATCTAGTCTACTAGCAGTCAAGTATAACAATGATCCTATCATACCTCTATAAAGTTTCTGATCAACCTTTTTACCTTATTTATCACTGTCTAACTTGGTGGATGTGCTCATTGGAGTGGACAGTGGTTTTGCATTATCAAACCCGAATTTCTTCAATAATTCTTTGGTATATTTTTTTTGACAAAGGTGTGTACCTTCTTTGCCTTGCTTGATTTGTAGTCCAAGAAAATAGTTGAGCTCACCCATCATGCTCATTTCGAATTCTCTCTGCATGAGCTTTTCAAAATACTTGCACAAGGATTCATCAGTAGATCCGAATATTATATCATCTACATAAATTTGCACAAGCAGTATACTTTTGACTTTTGATTTAATAAACAAAGTACTATCTACCTGTCCTCTGATAAAACCATGGTTTAACAAAAATGCACTGAGTCTTTCGTACCATGCTCTAGGTGCTTGTTTTAAACCATATAAAGCTTTATGCAATTTAAAAACATGATTTAGAAAATCAATATCATCAAAACCAGGAGGTTGTTCTACATAGACTTCCTCCTTTATATATCCATTCAAAAATGCAGATTTCACATCCATTTAAAAAAGTTTTAAATCCAATGCAAATGCATAAGCAAGTAAAATTCGAATAGCCTCTAGTCTAGCCACTAGAGCATAGGTTTCATTGAAATCTATACCTTCCTCTTGGGAATAGCCTTGAGCTACCAGTCTAGCCTTATTTCTAGTGATAACACCAGCTTCATCCAATTTGTTCCTGAACACCCATTTGGTGCCAATCACAGAATGGTCTGATGGTCTAGGAACAAGGGACCAAACTTGGTTTCTCTTGAAATGATTAAGTTCATCTTGCATGGCTAAAATCCAAGATTCATCAGACAGTGCTTCATTGACTGTCTTCGGCTTAATTTGTGAAACAAATGCCAAGTAATCTCAAGGAATAACATCACCTCTTGTTCTTACCCCAACTGATGGATCTCCAATGATGTTGTCTCTTGGATGATCCTTCTTGTATCTCCATTCCTTTGGAAGATCATTGTGAGCAATTTCTTTCTGTTGTAATTCTTCCAAGGGTGGATTTTCATGATCTTTGATAGATATTTCCTTCAGCTTCTTGGATAGATTCTCTGCATTTTTATCATCACTATCAACTTCCTTTCTTAAGGAAGGGTTAGACTCATCAAAGATAATATGAATAGTTTGTTCAATTAATAAACTTTGTTTATTAAAAGCTCTATAACATTTGGGTTTAGAAGCATACCCCATAAATATTCCTTCATCAGATTTGGAATCTAACTTACCTATGTCTCTCTTACCATTATTGTGAATGAAGCATGGACATCCAAACGTTCAGAAGTGACTGATCTTGGGCTTCCTTTACTTGTATAGTTCATATGTTGTCTTCTTCAGAATTAGCCTGATCATCACTCTATTTATGATATAACAGGCTGTATTGATAGCTTCTGCCGAGAATATCTTAGAAGATTGTATTCTGATAACATTGTTTCTGGCCATATCCAACAATGTTCTATTCTTCCTCTCAACTACTCCATTTTGCTGTGGTGTCCTTGGTGCTGAGAAATTATGCTCTATTCCTTGATCATCACAAACTTCTGCAAACTTATCATTATGAATTCTCCCCCATGATCTGAGCGAATACTTATTATGCTAAACTTCTTATCCTTTTGAACTATCTTACTGAACTTTACAAAGCTGTCAAAAGTGTCATATTTATGCTCCAAAAATGATACCCATGTAAATCTTGAATAATCTTCAACTATTACAAATCCAAAATTCTTTCCTCCCAGGCTGGTGGTTCTCATCGGCCCAAACAGATCCATGTGTAGCAATTCTAGTGGTTTAGAGGTAGTTACCATAGTTTTTTATTTGAAGGAGGACTTTGCATGCTTTCCTTTTGCACACGGTTCACAAATATGTTTTGTTCTTGAATTTATCTTAGGCATACCTTCCACTAAGTCATGTTTAATCAGCTTCCTTATTCCATCTAGGCAGCAGTAACCCAACCTTCTGTGCCATAGCTCAGTGTTCTGATCTTTATTTGTTGCTAGACAGACATCTTGCTCCTTCAGTTCCTCTAGATGAAGCACATACAAATTCTTTTCTCTACTGGCTTCGAACATAGTCACACAATCTTTCATGATAAGGCACTTAGACTCCTGAAAATTAATTTGGTGACCCTTGTCACACAGCTGGCTGATGCTTATGAGATTGTGCTTGAGTCCTTTGACGCATAATACATCTTCTATAAGAGTTTTGCCTTGACTTCCAATAGATCCACAACCTATCACTGATCTTTTTCCATTGTCGTTATAGGTTACTATGCCTTCTTCACCTTTAATGTGCAAGAACAAACTTCTATTTCCAGTCATGTGCCTTGAGAACCCGCTATCCAAGTACCACTTTGATGCTCTAAGGCTTCCCTGTAATTAAAACACTAAGATTTAGATACCCAAGTTCTTTTGGGTCATTGCTGGTTAGTTTTTTCACCTTTTCTTTTAGGGATCTATTTAAGTGTTTAGTTGTATAGGTTATTTTAGTATGTTCTAATTTATTGCAATGACTGCAGCAATATATTTTATTTACTATTTCAACTGGCCTGTATTTGAAGTTAGATTTATATTCAGTATTTTGTTCAGCGATAAATTTTGGAGTTGGGTATATTTTAGGATGAATGATTGTTTCTTCATTGTCAGGTGGAATATATCCTAAACTATGCTTTTTCTTACCCGATCTTCTAGCTCCTTTTAGCATTAGAGATGATTTACCATTTGTGAAATTTTCAGTTGTATTAGATAGATATTCATTGTCTTTTGTTAGTGTGTCAACTTCCTTTTTAAGTTTGATTATCGTTTCCTGGTTTTCCAGGTTAGTTATCTGTTCATTTTTAACTTTTAGATCTTCACATAATAATTCATTTCTTCTTTTAAGTTCAGAGATTTATTTTTCTAGTTGTTCAGTTTCAGATTTTAGATCTGAGTTGGTGTTTTCCAAGCATGCATGATTTTTCTTGGTAATTTTTAATAGCTTACATACATCTTTATATTTACTGTATAATTCGTTGAATGCGTCTTCTAGACTGCCAGAATTAGATTCATTGCATGAAGTAAACGATGAATCAGATGTTACCTTATCTTCGACGTTTGCTATGAAAGCCAGATTGGCTTTTTCTTCTTCTCCATCACTGGAGCTTGACTCACTGTCTGAGTCACTTTCGTTGCTCTATGCAGCTGCCATGACTTTCTTTTTGTATCTTTTGAATTTTTTCGTGTTATCCTTCTTCTTAAATTCTGTCTTCTTTAGTTTCAGACACTCAGCCATAATGTGTTCGGGCTTCTTGCATTCAAAGCATATAGGTTCTGACTTCTTAACATCATTGGCCTTAGGTTTCTTGAAATCTTTTCCTTTCTTGAAGCACCTTCTTCCTGATTGGTACTTCTTCTTAGCAAGTATTCTTTGCAGTCTTCTAGAAAGAAAGGCCTCTTCATCTTCGCTACTTCCATTGCTTTTATCACTGTCTAATTCATCACCAGATGTATCTTCTTTAGCTTTGAGAGCGTTGCTATGCTTCTTCTTACTAGAGGTTTCTTCAAGCCTTTCCATGTTTATCTCATGGGCCATTAGTGACCCAATGAGCTTCTCCAGAGACATTCTTCTTAGGTCATTAGCATCTTCTATGGCTGTCACCTTCAGAGTCCAAGAGGCTGGTAGGGATCTCAATATCTTTCTTACCATATCTCCCATATCATAAGTCTTTCCGAGTCCAGCCAAACCATTGGTGATATCTGTGAATCTACTGTACATTTGTATGATGGATTCTCTTGAATGCATTTGGAATCTTTCATACTGAGCTACCAAGATATCTATTCTTGTTTCTCTTACTTTGTCAGTTCCTTCATAAGTAATCATGAGTTTTTCCCACATTTCCATTGCTGATTTGCACGATGAGATCCTATTGAACTCTTTCTTGCTCAGCGCACAGCACAGTATACTCTTTGCTTTGCTGTTTAGATATATCTTCTTTTTGTCTTCTTCTGTCCAATTCTCTCTGATGTTGAGTACAACTAGGTCTCCTTCTTCCATGATAGACCAAAGTTGGAAATCGAGATCTTGGAGAAAGAACTCCATTCTAGTCTTCCAATAGTTATAGTTTTCACCATCAAATAGAGGGGGTCGGTTGATGGACTGACCTGCTGCATATTCTTGAGCTGCTATTTATCTTTGCTCTTCAGATCGTGAGATCTTCTTTTTTGAAGAGACTTGGCTCTAATACCACTTGTTGCCCAGCTAGCAAGTCCAGAGGGGGGGTGAATGGATTGCTAAAAATCTTTTTGGATTAAAACCTACTAATAAAAATGCTTAACAAACAATCACTAAAAACGATGGTTGGAATTAGAGAGGATGAAGACAAATAAGCAAACACACAAACACATGAGATTTTTATCTTGGTTCGGATCTCCTATCCCAAGGAGTCCTACGTCCAATCCCCAAGCAACAACTTGGGATTTCACTAACTAAGGTACTGTCCCCCTTAAGGACTCTTACACATCCAGCCGTAGTTGGACTTCTCTTCAAAACCTGAAGAGGTACAAACTACCACCTGATACACAGGTCTTCCTTCCTCAATGAAGGGAATAACAACCACCTGATTCCAACAGGTCTTCTCTTCACACACGAAGAGGAATACACACAAAGAATGTGAGTAAAGGTGAATGGCCACTAGACCAAGCTTACAACGGATTGCTTGATCTGAGGCAGAGTCTGAGAGGCAAAGATCTGCAACAAGAAAACTCTCAGAACTACAAAAGCTCTCCAAAGGCTAAGCAAATGAAAGCAGAGAGCAAAGAGCTAAAGGAATGGTGGAATGATGCAAATGAGCTCTTCTTCTTGCTCGCAAGATGTTGATGAGTTCTGTGTAAGCTCTATCTTGCAAAAAGTGTTCTTCATGAAGTCCTCAGTCTTCTATGTATATCTTCTCTTTTGAAAATAGTCGTTGAAGTGTCCATTGTCTCTTTGTTTGAAGCACGTTAGATTGTGTGGACCAATGTATGGAACAGACAAGCTTGCAGTCATTAATGCTCAGAGAGACACTCATGCAAAGAGAAGATTTATCCTGATATCTCTCACTTCAAGTTGTGTAACGTTGTAGGGTTTTGGTACTACCAAATACCTGCGAGCAATAAATACCAAGACACAGACAACTATACTGCTTCTATGCTGTCAGTCAATCGTTAGAAACAATGCTATAAGAATGTACACCAGAATAGAAATGCCATTCTGTCACCCTAAAAAGTGTTTGCTAAAGATACACTGGTGTAGAAGGCTCTCAGATATGCAACGTGCAGAGAGGTGTATGATCACAATAAATGCAAGATACAGTGATATACGCAGGAAGACTTTGAACTCCACAGTGCTTCAAGAATATGTTTGAATATAATAGAGAATAGATATTTTCAAATTTGTTTGGAAAGATAATAAAGTGTATGACAATTCATTCAAGCCATAGTCGTTGTGAAGAGAGTTGTGGTGTGCGTGAAATCGATGTCATAATCATAATTCATGCATAGATGAAATCTATGTAGATGTGAACCATGAAATCGTTGTTTTTACTTATGAAATCGTTGTTCAACAAAATTGTTGTTCAGATGAAAGCAAATCATTGTACAAGCAAATCGTTGTACAAGTGAAATCAAATCGTTGTTTGAACAAATCGTTATTTAAGTGAAAGTAAATCGTTGTACAAGTGAAAGCAAATCATTCTACAAGTAAATCGTTGTATAAGCAAATCGTTGTTTAAGTGAAAGTAAATCGTTGTACAAGCAAATCGTTGTACAAGCAAATTGTTGTATAAGTAAATCGTTGTTTGACTTATCGAATCATTACAACAATCAAATCGTTGTGTAACTTATCGAATCGTTACAGCAATCAAATCGTTATTTCACTTATCGAATCGTTACAATAATCAAATCATTGTGTAACTTATCGAATTGTTACAACAATCAAATCGTTGTGTAACTTATCGAATCGTTATAACAATCAAATCGTTGTTTCACTTATCGAATCGTTACAGCAATCGAATTGTTGCTTTACTTATGAAATCGTTATGCTATAAAAGAAATCGATACAACGATAGAATCGTTCTTTTACTTATGAAATCGTTATGCTATAAAGTAAATCGATATAGTGATAGAATCATTCTTTTACTTATGAAATCATTATGCTATAAAGAAAATCGATATAGCGATAGAATCGTTCTTTTACTTATAAAATCGTTATGCTATAAAGGAAATTGATACAGCGATAGAATCGTTCTTTTACTTATGAAATCGTTATGCTATAAAGGAAATCGATATAGCGATAGAATCATTCTTTTACTTATGAAATCGTTATACTATAAAGAAAATCGATATAGCGATAAAATCATGCTTTTACTTATGAAATCGTTATGCTATAAAGAAAATCGATATAGCGATAGAATCGTTCTTTTACTTATGAAATCGTTATGTTATAAAGGAAATCGATGTGTACATAGAAGAAATGCATGCTTTGAACTTTGAATAATCAGTGTGTGAAGATAACTTACAGATTTTGCGTGGATTATTTCTTGTGGATGAACTTCAGAAAAGATTGTTGGAAAATATTTGTTGAGATTTTGTTAGTCATCAAAATTGTATATAATTAAATAAAATTATATGGGGATGGACTGATCATCACTCCCCTAGCAAGATAGACATTGCCATGTGGCTCCTTCTCTAACTCTCTTGATAGGCAACCATCTCTTCTAGGAAGTCATTTTCAATGACCTCATTTGTCCTCCTATATAAGAAGCTATAAATTGAAAATTTTGATTTGAAGTTAAAAAAATGTTGTTAAAATTATATAAAACATAGCTTCCAAGGAGGACCACCTCTTCCTAAAATAACTAAATTACAGTTTTTAAATATTCAAGAATATTTGCATATTAAGAGGCACTCCCTGCTACGAATTAATGTTTTAAGTTTAAGAATTAATTTAATTTAATTCAAGGATATTAAATTTATGCAAACTTTAATTTAATTATACAAAGAATTTAGCCTGATTAACTGAAAACCTCAAGATAAGATATCTAATGATCTGAATTTGAGTCTTTCTAAATATATGATCAAGAATTGGGAATCACATATCAAATAAAGTTTCATCAAATTATATGAGAAGGTGTGGAACCGCTCAGCAACAAGGTTATATCAGTTTAGGTGGCGTTTGATAACACTTATGTGTTTGATAACACTTATGTAAAAAAAAATCTGAAGTTTATTTTTTTATCTATTATTTAAATTTATAATTTAATAAGTATTAATATATATTAATTTTTTATTAAAAATTTATTTGATAAGTAACTTAAATGGCATTTAAAATTTTGAATTTATATAGGGAAAATTAATTGGGGGTCCCTATCAGAGTCTGGTACTTTTTTCCTCGTCCTTGTCAGAATACCGGTAGATGTAAAGTCCCTACTTTTCTCCAGGTTTAATTTCTGGTCCCTACTTTTCACATGTCACCATTTATGACCCTCCACCCACGATTTCCATCTCCTTCGCCTCCATCTCTTTTTCCCATTCCCGTCTTACCCTTCCGTCCTTTTTTCCATCGCCTTTTCCCCAAACGACGCTGACGCTTCGATGGCCCGTGAACTTTGACCGATGGGAAGTTACTCTTACATAACGTGCAGATAAGTGTTACAACAACCAATAACATCACTTACACATAGCGTGCGGAGAACCGTTCTTCACACTATAAAAGGAACCTAGGGTCATACCTATCCTTCATCACAAGCTTCTAACGCTCTTCTTCTTCCTATCTTTCTTGCTCGTCTTCTTCTTCTTTATTCGCAGATGTCTTCATCTAACCGTGCTCCCCAGAGGGATGGCAAGGCACCTGCCTCACCGGTGCCACCATCGCCCCCGGCTCCCCGGCTCTACCTTTCCCATCGACGTACAGCCCTGATTACTGGAACAGTTTTTACGTTGGGTGGACGATGGCTTTACAGAAAGCCTCTCGGCTGTACCACCACAAGGGCCTCACCAACATCCTCCCTGACATCGGCCCTAGGGCAAAACACATATGTTCCTCACCTTCCTCTCGTCCCTCCCCGGCCCGCTTCTCTTCCTCCCCTCCCGCGTCCACCGAGTAATCAGGTTAGGGAGTTTAGAATGTAACTGGTTCCTGTTCCACCCCTCCCCTCCCTTCTTTGCTGTCCTTATTCCTCCCCTCCCCTACCTTCTCTGCTGTCCTTATTCCTCCCCTCCCCCCCCCCCCCCTCTTATCTCTGTTGTCCTTATTTGTCCCCTCCCCTCCGTTTCATTCCAGTGTCCAAGCTATCGGGTTACGGAGTTTAGATTGTAACAGTGCTTGTTTATGGAATATACCTATTTTCCTTTTATGCAGTCTTCTGTGGGCTTGTTTGTGCTCTCTATGATGCGTGTACTGTAATACTAACAGGTTCCTCCGAAGCGGTCAAGCTGTACTGCTGGAACTGTAACTCCATAGCATGGACATTGTAATGAAGGAGGGCACATACTGTAACACGGGAAACTATTAATGTAATAATGAAGTTGTAGGTTTAGTTCTCGAACTGTAACCTCCTATCATGCATACTATAAAACATAAAGGTTACGACTGTAACAGCATTCCCAATATAACGTAACAGAAGACTGGTCCTGTAGCGCTGAAGCTGTAAGTCTGTACTGCTCCAACAGTAACCTTTAGCGCTCAAATTGTAAGTCTTTAGTGCTTGTTTAAGGAATATATCTATTTTCCTTTTATGCTTTCTTCTGTGGTCTTGTATGTGCTCTCTATGATGCAAGCGCAAACGTATGTGCTTTATCTGAAGCGGTCAAGCTGTAAGACTCTCATGTATAACTGTAAAACCATAGTTAAAGACTGTAACAACATTCTGCGTATAATGTAACAGAGTAGGTGGTCCATCTGTAACCAAATAGCATGTAACCGGATTCTACATATACTGTACTAAGGTAGGCGTAGGTGTACCACTAATGCTGTAAGAATGTACTGCTCCTACTGTAACACCCAGTCATGCTTACTGTAACATCAATATGTAAAGAATGTAAGTATTAAGGGTGTCATCAACTCAATGTACAACTATCATTACAATCGCTAGGAAATAGTATGTGCGGGCCTCCTCCTTCGTTTGTATACACTATGAACAATCTTGTGCATTGAAGTACGCATTGATGCAGTGGAGGGCCAACTTTGCTCGCACGTTAGGCATGTCATCCTGACTGAAGGGCAAATCTTGAATGTCCCTACGTGCTAGACATTCCATGTATTTGCATGTGAAAATGCCGCAGTCATCTCCCGATCCTTGTTGTGGGCATGGGTCGGGGTAGCGGAGAGGCCATTTTTCTACATCCATGTGCTTGCCCTTCAGGTATCTTTTATGTTCCTCCACCTGCATGAAAGAGATAGCAAAAGAGTTCTTTAAGTAATGATGTACATTTACTGTTACTTATGTAACATAAGTGCTTCTACTCTGTAACGAATGTAGCAGTGTCTGTAACACTTGTCACTTACATATTGTGGAATGTCCCAACGGTCTTTGTTTCGAAAGGAGTCGTACACGCGGAACTCTTTTTCTTTAATGTGGATGACCAAAAGCGCCCAATGGTTCGTTCCGACGTGCATGGGGGAGAAGAGGAGGTCGAATTCATTTGGGGTGCGGTCCAATTTCTCGAAAGCTCGTTGGAAATATTGGTCCTTGCTCTTATCGTCTCTGCACGTTTCGACCCACCCCTTTAAAGCGGCTCCCAGATATCCAAAATTCAACATAAGGTCCGGGTTCTCATTACGGGGGAGAAACAAGTAAGTGTTCACGTAGCAGTCAATTACAACTGATTTGGTCTCCCTCGTGAACAATAGCTCTCGGACGTCATTAAACGACATCTAATTGTCGTATCCATCCAGAGTGTCGTTGAACATTAAATCTCTATATGTAACAAAATATCTTTGGTAAGAATGAAGATCTCACAACTGTAACAGACGAAGAAACAAAATCTAACAGGAATGTCCATCTTGTAAGCACGGTACACACTTACTGTAACACGTACCCATTAATCAAGCACTCCTTCAGAAATCGATCAATCAATGTCTTCTCCGCCACTCCTAAGACTCCCCGGGCATCGTAATCTCGTCTATCCTCTTTCCTGCCCTTCAGAAGTGTGTCTATACTCTCTTGAGAGTCAACATACACGGGTTCGGAAGACGACACATTCTCTTTCGTGCCTTTCTGGTACCAAAATCCTCTGGCTACGATAGAGTAAGTAATAAAAGAACCTTCTGTAAGAGTACTGTAATAAGTTTGTAGTAGAGTGTGAATACTACTGTTATTTAATATTAAGGGTTCTGTAAGAACAATTTCTTATATGTATCGTTTGTAAGGGGAAACCATACCGTATATAACTCGGGTTGTCGTCGTATCCTCGTCCCAGCTGAAACTCGTCGGGACAATGATGATGGGGATATCTGACGCCGCTTCCTCTTCTTTTCTTCTTCCTCCTGCTCCTGCTTCTTCCTGTCCGCCTCCTCCTCCTCCTTCTTCCTCTTCTTCTCCTCCTCGTCCTTCTTCTTCTCCTCCGCCGCCACCTGCTCTTTCTTCCTCCTCTCATCCTGCTCCTCTTCCTCCTGCTCCTGCTTCTTCCTGTTCGCCTCCTCCTCCTCCTTCTTCCTCTTCTTCTCCTCCTCGTCCTTCTTCTTCTCCTCCGCCGCCGCCTGCTCTTTCTTCCTCCTCTCATCCTGCTCCTCTTCCTCCTGCTCCTGCTTCTTCCTGTCCGCCTCCTCCTCCTTCTTCCTCTTCTTCTCCTCCTCGTCCTTCTTCTTCTCCTCTGCCGCTGCCTGCTCTTTATTCCTCCTCTCATCCTACTCCTCTTCCTCCTGCTTCCTCCTCCTCCTTCTTCTTCCTCTCAGTGTCCTCCGCCTCCTTCTTTTTCCTCTCATCCTCTCTCTTCCTCGCCTCCTCCTGCTCCTCTTTCTTCTTCCTCTCTGCCTCCGCCTGCTCTTTCTTCCTCCTCCTCCTCCGCCTTCTTCTTCCTCTCCGCCTGCTCCTGCTCCTTCTTCTTCCTCTCATCCTCCCTCTTCCTCGCCTCCTCCTGCTCCTCCTCCTTCTTCCTGTCCGCCTCCGCCTGCTCTTTCTTACTCCTCTCATCCTCCTCCTCCTCCGCCTGCTTCTTCCTCTCTGTCTGCTCCTCCTCCTTCTGCTTCCTCCTCGCCTCCTCCTCCTTCCTCTTCCTCGGGTCCTCATCCACCTTCCTCCTCTTCCCCTCCTCCTTTCTCTTCTGCTCCCCCTCCCCCTTTCGCCCCCTCTTCCTCTCATCCTTCAATTCCGAGAACTGCCACTCCGACATTGATCGCCGCGACCTTGTCATGACGGTTCTCCTTGCTGTAACTGTAAATATGTATGATACATGTTGTAAATGTCTAAAACTTTCCTGTTGCTAGGAAGCATTCATGCTGTAAACGTAGAAAACATAGATACTGAATTCGTCTGTAATCAGACAACACATTTGCTGTAACAAAGAATACGATTGTCTGTAACTGTCTACGAAGCATGTGATCGTACAATCCCAATACCTCGACGTCGGGAACTCGTCTTTGCTACGGCATGTGATCCTATCGAAGGTGGGGGGCGCTCCGGTGGCGGTAGGACTAACACTGTAGATGGTTGCTCCGTGGGTAGATGTTCCCACTGAGGCTGACGCTCTAAATGTTCCTCCAGTCTTTGTATCCTTTGGTCCATTGATTGGAGGATATTGTTCTGCCGTTGTAACTGGTCATTCTGCAACTCCATGATCATCCTCTGTTCCTTCGACACTCTTAAAAGCTCCTTAAGCATGCCATGCATATCTGAAGAATGGGTTCGGGAAGTCCTTGACGGGGATGCCGTCAAACGTCGCGAAGATGTAGGTTGTTCATCCCTCTCATTAACCTCCAAGTATACATGAATTAACACAGGTCTAGGTATAAGTCATATACGAATCCCTCACAGTTCCAGGTGTAAGTCACACTTACATCAGAGCGTCGCAACCCCCGTAGTAGGGCGGATAACTCCGGTCCCTTACACCGGCAATCCCAACAGAAAAATGGGGGATTCCTTTCCGGATGATCTGGTTTCCATTTTAATTGGTGCGTCAAAAACCATGCCTACATTTCGCACAAATAGATAATGCGTATCAGAAGTGTATCGTATGTGAAAGGAAATTTTAGGTACTGTAACAGTATAATATATAGTCTGTAATAGACACCTTTGAATACTGTAAGAGATACATATGTCTTCTGTAGTAGGCTATTATGCGTATTGTAACAAATACTTATGTCGTCTGTAATAGCCTCCATTCACCACTGTAACTGATGCCTCTTCTTTCTGTAATGGGTAATTATGGGTACTATAACAAACGACATATGTAAACGCATCGGGAGAAGAGACAAGTATACGTACTGTAACAGATATATATTTCTTATGTAAATCACGTCTTAGAGTACTATAAGAGGTACAATAGTAGTATGTCAAAGCCTACTTACACCGAGAGCGGGAACATAACCAACGAGGAAGTTGGTTTTGGTGGCCGATGCTCCCGCAACGAATGCCTTAACCCCCGACATCAAGTACTCATGGATGGCAGCAGCCCAATTGGCGCTCTTCATCTCATGAAGGTCGTCCAGGTATGGGAGAATCGACAGCAAACCCGACCTCCCACTTGTGGGGAAGAAGAAACAGGAACATAGAAGCGTAAACCAAAGCTTTACAGAAGTTTCAACTGCTAGCTCTCCCTCCTGTGGAACGTACTCCGTAAGCTTCCGAAGGACATTGTGCTGGTCCATCATTTGTTTTATTCCAAGGATGCGGTGCAAACCAGCTTTTGTGCCATCTGCCTTCAGATTGATAGGTGAACCAGTATTCGGTATACCCATAACTGTTGCCAGGTCTGTAGGGCGAAAAGGCAAGCTGCAGGGGTCAATCTTAAAACGATCTTCTCCTTCGAAACGCGTCATAAGATCGACTATCAGTGAAATCGGGTAGGTCACCAGTTCGCATTTGACAAACGCGTGAAAGGGTGAATTTCTCATTAACTTCATATGCGCGCTCCTAAATTTCAAATCTTCCATAACGGAACAGTACCATTTAAGCGAGCATCGCGTATTAAATTCATTCTTTTCTGCAAAGATAAGATCGGATCTTAAAAAAAAAACATGCATACTGGCGACTGGAGATCAGACTGAGGGTTAGCAGAAATATTACTATTTTCGGGCGATTTGGAGGTTGCTTTCATCAACTTCCATGGCTATCAAGGCTTGTTGCTCCGCATCCGCAGCAATGCTGGCAATCTCAACGCTCGTAGGAGATCGACGACTTGCCATCTGATGGAAGGGAGGGAGGGAGATTGCTTCGGCTGGAGTTGTAACTAAAGAATGGCAAACTGTAAGGGAGAAGAGGGCTAGTGCAGGAATGGCAGTGTAGGTGTATGGGGAACCGACAAGACATGATATATGATGGACTCGGTGGATGCACGGGATGGCGGTGCACTGCAATGATGAACATCGGGCGGTTGAAAATAATCGGTACTCCCGACGATGGGACGTGAAACCTATCACGGCCGTTCGACTACTACTTTCCCGCCATTTTTGCTAGCATGATAGCGCACTCCCGCCAATTTGACCCACAGGCCATGCAACTGAAACATGCTATTTACGGACATTACGCGCCACATTTCCTTCGTCTTCTTCCGTGACCCAATGGAGCAGCTACCTGCAAGATGTTCATTTGGAGATCAAAGTTTCGTTCTTTTCATACGAAGGGACATGCAATTGGCATCCATTCATAGCAGGGTTTCGGAAAGGTTGGGTGTAGACATGCAAGAAAACATGTTGAAGTATGTTCTTCCCATGGATAGCCACGTTGAACAGATGCTGGTTGACGATGGGGATGTCTAAGCTATGTTTGATCTTCACAAGTGTGAAGGAACATCATTCATAACACTGCACATTCATGCAGTGGATGCTCGTTGCCTCAGTACGCACGCTAGTCGGGCGTTAGGTGGTCCGCAACCACTTGACAGGTACGTAGTCCATGCATCCTTCTCCACACTTCATGTTAGCCCATGCAAACTTCAAAAGCCATTATCTTCTCCCATGCATCATGCATCATGTAGGTTTGTACGCACATTCTTTACAGCCAGGTTCCAACTCCCATGTATGTACGTTATGACGTTATGTACAGAAGTCAATCAAACAAGGACAACGCTTCTTTGGATACCACAGAACCGTCCCACTTCCCAGGAAGTAGTTTGGAGATGTACGAGCGAGGAAAAGGAGTGGAAGGTGAAGTACCAGTGTTCACGCAATATTCTGCAGGTAGAATACATTCTGTAGGACAAGTCTTCATAAACAAAGAGCAATTGCAGATGGAACTGACAAATTACGCGATCACACGAGGATTTAATTGGAAATATTTGAAGAATGACTCTGTACGAGTAACTGTACGATGCTTCAATACTATTTGCCCATGGCACCTTCATGCGTCCGTTGTTCGTGAAGGTCCATAATTTGTAATCAAGAGTCTGAACAACCTACACAGCTGTGGATGTGACACTATGAGCGACGGTCATCCACGGACATCTAAGAAGTGGGTTGCAAATGCTGTGAAGGGGAAACTAGTTGATAAACCCACCTACAGAGCAAGCGAAATGATGAGGGACATCCGTCGAGATTACGGTATCTCCATTCCTTATCATCAGGTATTGTAGCAACTATAATCATTTTAATCTACTATAAACATAGACGCAGTTGTCTGTAAGGTTGAAGGACATGTACTGTATCAACTCTAATGATATACTGTAAGGGTCTGCATTGTAACATCTGTAATGATATTAAGGTATACTGTAAACAAATATGTAGCGGTCTGTATTGTAGCAACTATAATCATTTTAATGTACTGTAAACATAGACGCAGTTGTCTGTAAGGTAGAAGGACAAGTACTGTAACAGCCTAACATACAACTGTATTCAACTCTAAGTATAAGACTGTAAAGGTCTATATTGGAACTGTAACGATATATGTAGCCCACTGTAATGAATAAGGTCTTTACTGTAATACTCTAACATACGATGTATCATCATATCAATAGGCATGGTGGGGCAAAGAGGTTGCTGTCAGCTCTCTGTACGGTGATTTCAGAACAAGCTATCATATGTTGAAGTGGTACAGCGAACGTGCATTACAGTCAAACCCGGGATCGGTTTTGTCTCTAGAAGTGGACCCGGAGACACAATGTTTCAAACGCTTTTTCATATGCTTCCAAGCATCTGCATATGGGTTCGAAGTTGGTTGCCGACCTATGCTCTTTTTGGACGGAACTCATATCAAACAGCATAGAGTATAAGGGGTTATACTTGCAGCAAGTGCCTTAAACGGCAACAATGAGCTATTCACTGTAGCGTACTCCATCGCAGATTTAGAAACATATGACAACTGGGTCTGGTTCCTACAAAATTTGAAAAATGCATTGCTATCAGATAGAAGGATCGCGTTCCTATCAGACAGGGGCAAAGGTCTGAAGGAAGCGATTCCTAATGTATTTCCAAATGATCATCACGGCTACTGCTTCTAGCACATCATGCAGAACTTCAACGACCAATGTGCGGGGAAATATACCGCCCCTTTCAAGAAATTACTTAGAAAAATTCTACAGCGCATTGCATATGCTGTTACTTAACAAGAGTACCAAGACGTAATGATGGCAATGGAGCTTAACTCTACTGATGCGAAAGAATGGGTGCTCCGAAATGATGTCGACCACTAGTCCCATGCTCATTTCCAAGGACAAAGGTTCGGTATTACAAATACACAAGCGATATGTTCCATTACATTCCGCCATTTAGGTTCTTACAGTTAGGCATTCCATGTCTTATAGTAGCAGACATAGATTGTTACAATAACTGCCATCTTACAGTTACAAATATACACTATTACAGAGAGTGTTATATATGGTTACAGTATGTAGTGGAAATTTGTTACAGATGTTTGATGATAACCAGATCGATCTTTACAATTCATAACAGGTTTGGCGAGTTATACTCTAATTTGGCGGAGTCATTCAACAATTGGATACATGATGTGCGAAGTGTACCAATACTCTATATGGTTGACAAAATTAGAGTGTAAATGATGGAAATGGCTGCAAAGAGGAAAATCGATGCAGCCTTGTGGGATACACCATACTGTCCTAAAGTAAAAAAAAAATCGAAAAAAACCTTCAAGAAAGGAGAAGCTTAGGAATCTGTCATTCTGACGAAATCAAATTTGAGGTTATTGAAAGTATGAAGACGTACGCCATAGACATCCATGAACAAACATGCTCCTGTGGACACTGGCAACTTGTCAAGATTCCTTGCAAGCATGTGTTCGCAGCAATTGGCAGTAACATGGAGGCCGTTACTCAATATGTTTCAGCATTTTATAGCATAGAAGTGTACAGGGCTGCATACGAAAGAAACATTCAACCTATCCCAACATTTGACATGTCGGATATGCCTCAACCATCAGATGTTCTCATCAAGCCACCGACAACTAAAAGGTTGCCAGGAAGACCGAGAAAGAGGAGAATACATTCAAGAGGAGAAGTAGATCATGCGTATATTTGTTCTAGGTGCAACCAAATAGGTCACAATCGAAGAACTTGTAGCAACCCACCCCACAATCCTGACGGATTTTAAATGTTGTATATTAGTTACAATAGAAGGTCGTCCTGATATTCTAATATTACAGTGTACGTAATACATTATTATAGTCTAAGCACTACACTGTTACAATTCCACTACTACGCTATTATAGTTTCAGCAATACACTTGCACAGTTCGCGCACTTACAAGTATGTTTTCTTGTACAGTGGACGTAATGAAGTGTTACAGTTTAACTCTAATACTCTTACAATTTTACCTGTGTACCGTCAAGCTGGGGGAGCCGGGGGGCGACGGTGGCACCGGTGAGGCAAGTGCTTTGCCATCCCTCGGGAGAGCACGGTTAGATGAAGACATCTGCGAATAAAGAAGAAGAAGACGAGCAAGAAAGATAGGAAGAAGAAGAGCACTGTCTCCTCACGATTTCTGTTACAGTATATGTAATAAAATGTTGCAGTTTAAGCACTAGACTGTTACATTTTCAGAACTACACTATTACAGTTCGCGCACTACACTCTTACAGTTCGAGCACTTACGTATTCTGTTACAGTCTAAGTACTAGACTGTTACAGTTCGAGCACTACAGTGTTACAGTTTGAGCACTACACTCTTACAGTTTGAGCTCTACAGACTTAACATACAGTTTTACATTATACGTTAGAATCTGTTATAGTCGTTGGTCATGTTGATTATAGTATATCCGTCGGGGATGTTACAGTGTGTTATTGCTAACATGTTGAGTTTGCATGATACAGAGCACATACACAAGCACACAGAAGACTGCATCAAACGAAAATACTTATCATAAACAAGCCATGTTACAATAACTCTCTACTCCTACTCTACCGACCACTCGGTAGAGTACGGAGGGGAGGAGGCGGAACGGTCAGGGGAGGGATGGGAGGAAGGGGAGGTGCCAGAACGGTCAGGGGAGAGATGGGAGGAAGGGGAGGTGCCGGAACAGTCAGGGGAGGGATGGGAGCCAGGGAGGAGGCGGAACGGTCAAGGGAGGGATGGGAGGAAGGGGAGGAAGGGATGTGTTCTACCCTAGGGCCGACGTCAGGGAGGATGTTATTGAGGCCCTTGTTGCCGTAAAGCCGGGAGGCTTTCTGTAAAGCCATCTTCCAGCCGTCGTAAAAACCGTCCCAGTAGACGGGGCTGAAGGTAGACTGTCGCAACGGGGGAGCCGGGGGCGACGGTGGAACCGGTGAGGGAGGTGCCTTGCCATCCCTCTGGGGAGCACGGTTAGATGAAGACATCTGCAAATAAAGAGGAAGAAGATGAGGAAGAAAGATAGGAAGAAGAAGAGCGTTAAAAGCTTGTGAAGGATAAGTGTGCGGCCCTGTGTTCCTTTTATAGTTATGAAGAACGGGTCACGGGGCTTCGAAAGGAGCTGTGTAAGTGATGTCAATGGTTGCTGTATCCATTCTTGGCACGTTATGTAAGAGTAACTTTTCATCGATCAAAGTTCACGGGCCATCGAAGCGTCAGCGTCGTTTGGGGAAAAGGCGATGGAAAAAAGGACGAAAGGGTAAGACAGGAATGAGAAAAAGAGACGAGGCGAAGGAGACGAAATCGTGGGTGGAGGGTCGTAAATGGTGACGTGTGAAAAGTAGGGACCAAAAATTAAACTTGGAGAAAAGTAAGGACTTTACATCTACCGGTATTCTGACAGAGACGAGAAAAAAGTACCAGACTCTGATAGGGACCCCTAATTAATTTTTCCATTTATATATTATTTGACATCTCAATCTCCCGTCGCATTCCCCCATTTCCCCGCGCCATCACTAGGCGACAACGATGTTGCCATCCGACCTTCTTCTCTGGCGGCAACTCGAACACCGTCGCCGCCGTCTGCTCTACGCGGAGATCACTTCCTGCAAGATCCCGTGGTTGACGAGCTGGAAGCACCCGATCGTCCCAGCCGCGGACCTCAGATCCTCGATGGAGAAAGGCTTGTCAAGCAACTGGAAGTCTATCTCCGGCGGATTGGCTGAGTGGATCTACGGAGGGAAGAGCTGATGGGGCAGGGCGAGTTTAGGAAGGGCTGCGGCCTTATCCCGCAACTGAGGAATTCTTGGAGCACGTCGTCTCCCCCCTCCCCCAGCCTTGCCCGACCTCTCCGCACCTTCCAACGAAGGGGGCGGCTCGGGGCATTTCGGCGGCAGAAATGTCGTTGAAGCCAGAATTAATAAAGAGTCACGCAAAGAGAACGGAGGAGAGAAAATTGTGGGCACAGGTGAAGTGAGGTTTCTAATAAAAGTAGAGAAGGGAAGGAGGTGTAATGCAGGGCGCCTCACCCTGACGGCAGCTAACGGGCCTGATTGGTCGCCTTCGCCTCTGTCCGACGGAGTTGGACTGGGTGCCATCGCAGATCTCCACGGGCTGGCGCTGTGCGAGGGCCGAGAGGGTGGGAGACGAAGAGAGGGGTGCGGCTCAACGAGGGGATGGGAAAAATAAAAACGTGACATGCCCATCACTTTTTTTCTATGAAATAATTTATTTTTTTTCTTTAAAAAATTAATTAATTTCTTTAAATATTAACATATTACATCAACCGGTGGAATTGAACTCTTGACGTTATCATTAATTTTTTTATAAATCTATTATCGATGAGAGTTATTTTTTTTATATTTTCTTAATATATATAAACTAGTTACATTAAACTATTTCTTAGTGTACCGCTTTCATATATTCATTAAGATATTTTGTCAAAATCTCTAATATTTGACCACTTTGGATATCAAAGATTTAATAAGTGTTACCAATTAAGTTCTTAATCCAATTATTTAGAGGTAAGGATGGTAGATCTCGAAAAGCTATTTTATGTAACTTTATAGTTATTTAACTTTCAACAGAAATGTTTAAAATATGACTATTATTATAAGAAGTATAGAAAGAGTTGTGAAGAAATATCTAATGCTTAATACTTCTAATGATTATTTGATAATGATAATTATTCTTGATCTTTTCACGATAAGGAAACAACGATGTTCAAATGGAAGCTTTAGAAGCATTTCTGGAAAGGAAAAAAGCGAAATTTATGTCTCGGGGAGGCTATACTGTTCAAAGGCATTGGGTTCCTCTCCTCCCTCCAAATTGTGTTGTAATGGGGTTTGGAGAACAATTTTTAAAAAAAATTATTTCTATCTAAAAATTAATAATGTCTACGTTTTCTACTAAAATTTTAAAATTGTAAAAAAATTATTTTAGCTGTTTGACGAGAAGTGTTTTTTTTTTTTAAGTTTGAAGGCCTTGTGGGGTGGGTGGGGGAGGGGGAGGGTGCGCAGGGGGCAAGGAGGGCACTGGCGGGGGTGGGGGAGGCACCGGCGGGTGGGAGGGGAGGGCGCCGGCGGGGGTGGGGAGGGCGCCGGTACGCAGGGGGCGGGGAGGGCGCCAGCGGGGGTGGGGGGGGGGTCGCCCGGTGGGTGGGGGGGGGAGAGAAGGATCTTCCCTAAAAAAAAAAATTACTTACAAAACATGTCTTTATATCTGTCTTCTCTCTTTTTCAAATATAAAAAAAAAATAAAAAACTACAACCAAACACCCTATAAACCTTCGCCATCTCTCTTTATTTCGCCTCTTGTTCTTCTTCTGGCTCCCGCTCTTGTTATTGTGCTTTCTTTTGATTTCGATGTCAAAGGAACTTTCTACGGTAGGTCGGGAAGTAAGTGCTTCTTCCCATCTCTCTCTCTCTCTCTCCCCACATCCGGCGGTATAAATTTGGTTGCTGTCGGTGCTCCTACGGCCGCCATGCCTCACGATGTTGGACTCGGTATCTGGACCAAACCTATTATCCAGAGTAGTAGCTCTTTGTGTCCGTCACCTCGCCAAACTCTGGAAGCGCAGAGCCGTATGCTCTGTCGTTGTCTTCTCTTTCAATTATCGTCGACAAGAATTAACTGGGAGGCGATTTGTTCCAAATGTGGCAAGCTTTTGACATTTCCTATCTGGGTCTTCGTTGTATCTTTTTTTTATTTCTTTTGTCAAATAAAAAATAGGATTTGTGCTTGAGGCATCATCTTGTATTGGTGCACTGACCGCCTTCAAAATTGATGAATTTAAGATCTTTTGGTTCTCTAAGTTTGTGCTTTTTCATGATTACTAGGTTCTTGGCCTAGAAGTGAGGACTGAAGGGTGCCAAAGGCGAATGGAAGAAGATCAGCCATGACAGCAAATTTGGTGCCAGCTTAAGTGATCCAGCGAAGAGGTCGAGGGACATATTAATGGCTTTCTTGGAAACATTTAATCGAAAATAAGATTTGAAGGTTCTTGTAAATTTGTGGGTTCTCTTCACTTGTGGTCATCAATTTCTTGATGCTGAAGTTGTTTGTGTTTTTGGTTTCAGTTTTTCACAAATTTGATGAGACGCCATGGGAACCTCAAGACAATGGAGAGACTTATGCGAGACTTGCCAGGCTCTGAATCCCCTCAACAGGTACGTCTTAGGAAGATCTTTGTTATATCCAAGGAGTACGGATTCATCATTCTATTCTCTCACTAAAATCAGCTCGTGATGCGTTTTTCTCACCAAGATTACAATCTTCCCTCACTGTTAAATTTTTTTTTAGTACAAATCATATTTTCTTGGTTGATTCTAGTGTCCAACCAGACTTGGGCTGCATCTGAATTCTACACTTCTGGACTAGAATATGTTTCCATATGAGTTGCTACTTCAAACTTTCAAAAACATATAGATTCCTTTGTTTCTTTACTTGAATTTTTGTCTTAAGATGCTAGACATTTGGCTTTTTCAGTAGATTTATAAAACTTCATGCATGTATTATACCAGAAGAAGGGTTCTAAAAGAAAAAGATAAGGTTCTGCATCGAAGAGATAGCTATAAAATCTCCATATTGATACAAATCACCTTTCCCTTCTATGAACATATATGTGCATATCTATACAAAATTAGTAATATTTTACAGCACAGTCCTGATTCTCCCGAATTGGAGCGGATCAGAAAAAAATCGATTTGCCCCGAATCGGTGATGCGGCGAGCCCGCTTTGCTTTGCTTGTGATGATAGATAGCCCTCCCCTTGGTTTTTCAGAACATGCAAAAGGCCACTGTTCATTAATGTAAAGAATACATAACAGAAAAAGAGTCTACCGAGATGGTACAGACTCACCCAACTCTAACACTGTCCAAGTCAGTCTGAAAAATAGGGATTTTTTCCCAGAAACAAGTGGATCATATCACCAATTTTATTCACAAATAAATCGACATACTATAATGAAAATTGTGGAAATTTCTCACTACAAAATAAAACAATGATGATGATGGACATCATCCAAAGTATTAACCATCTGACCAACTACATTGCAAACTTCCTTGTATTAATGATGCATTCCCTCCGCATCACTAGTGGAAATGCCATTGAAAGAAACATCTTTTGGTAAATAGTCAAGCTTTTGCTTTTCTCTTTGGAAGGTTTTCATGGTCTGCCCACTGCCAATAGAAGCCCATAACTTTCAAAAACTATGGAGGCTGAGAGATCTTGACTCCTGAAGTCTCAGCTTTTATGATAAGTCAGCATATTTCCGAGTATGGAAAAAGTCCAAGCTCTCAAGGTGGTACTGTCACGCCCTCAAATTTAGCAGCAGAATTTAATCGGGAACGCAACGGACAAGCAAACATTCAGAAGTCATAAGCAAACGACTAATATCGATAGGGCCCATAATTCAATTATCAAACTCTTTTATTCATCATAAGCAATTATTACAATCTCCAATGTCAAAATAAGAACAACTCTACTACTAATCTATTCTATCACTCAAAGAAAGACAAGGTCACAATAATGACTAATCTCTCACTAACTAACTAAACAATGACTCTCTATGGTGTATGTCACTCTCGGCGCATAAGTCTCATCATCAAACGTACTCCTCATCTTCACTACTTGAAATGTTAAAAGGCAGGTATGAGAAAACTAGCCCAGTAGGATTTACATCTCGATATGCGGATAATGATATAAGTGATTAACCCTTTAAGAACTAGACATGCACAAGTGACAAGCTAAATCATAAGCATGATAAAATCGGTGACAAAGTGCTTGCAAGATATCATGCAGACAGGAACGTGTCAAGACAATAGAAATAGGCTGTCAATGTGTAGGGTGCTTTTCACAAGATGAGCAAGTACTTTGTTACATTCAAGTAATAACAAGTAACATTAATTGAGCAATAACAGTGCAATAGGAGAGCATGGGCCGTAGCCATTCAATAATAGGACAGTAGCAGTTTAGTAACAGTCATTGGCAGTTAGAACAGTGGCAGTACAGTAGCAGTGTAGTATGTCTAAATTAACAGACTAACAGTAACAGTATAACAGTCAGATGTCTAGCTAAATCAGAACAGCCAGAACTGGTGTAAATGCCGACATCGTCATTAGCCCTTGCAGGTATTTTCGAGTGGTTCTCTGCCCCCAGGACTAGATTGGAGCCCCTCGAACACTCTCTGTGCCCTCAGCAGTATGCATTCAAGTCCAGTAGAGTCGCAAGACCCGTTGTAGTGCTAGACAATTAAGAACATTACAAGATAGTAGGAGTCACAACAACTCAAAGGATCCCAAGAGAGTACTTTCAAGAGTTCAAGAATGTCATGTCAGGATGTTCGAGAACATTAGTACGATCATGTCATGAGACAATGTTCACTAGTAGTTCGAGACTATCATATCAAGAGCGAGTTCAAGAGCATGTAACACGAACAAGATTGTCAAGAGATTAATGACTATCAAGTCAATAACGATGGTTCGGAGTGTCGTAGTGTCATGTCCAAAATGATTTCAAGCATAACAAGTCAGGTGAATAGGATTTCATGATAATAATGATCAAGAGAGAATTTCGGCAGCATGAGGTGCTTTTGCATTAATTCGTTTAATAACTTGTGTTCATGTGTCATTATCAATAGCTTCAAGAAATTCAAGACGAGGGAGAGAGAGATGCACACTAACATCAGGGAACTTCGTGGTATAACCTGCTCGTCGGCCATGTGAGAATCCATGGTCAGAGGAGACTTACGGAGGCCTTAGTCAAAGGGTCACTAGTCCGACAGAAGGAATATCCGATGGAGAGTTCACCACAAGCCAAGAAAGGGGCTTTCCTATCGTGCAAGAGTGTATGCGCATGCCGCGCGTGAGAATCGCTCAAGTGCATCGGTGTGAATCCGATTATGGAAACTCTGTTTATGGAAACTTCATTTATGGAAAGTATCATGAGTGCTAAATCAGGAAATACTAATCATGCATGACCAATTTTAGCAAGTAGCAATGTTTTTTTTTAGCAAGTTCGATAACAAGGCAAGAAAGAGAGGACAATCGGCAAGTAGCGAGCATGATCAATCACTTAAGTTCAATTAGAATCATGTGAAAATATTTACTACTTATTCATGGGTTGATTAATACATGATAAGACCTTATAGAACCTTCCTAGAATAAATCAAAATCAAACTCACACATGCGAAGAAGTGATGCAAAACGATGAAAACCAAGACGTATGACCCTTAGAAAGCAAATGTAGTCCCATCCCTTCACTTCTTCAGGTCATAACTCACTGATTTCTTATGCAAATCTGACACATGAATATACCATCTTGAAGCCCTTTGAATAAGGAATCCAACCAAAAACACGGCTCGTCAATCCGAGGTCTGTAGGAGGAGTTCAAGCCATTTAAGCGAACACTGTGCAGAGGGCAGGTCGCGACAGCCAACCTGTCGCGTTCTGAATGTGACAGGTCGATATGTCGCCTTCTGAACAGGGGTTTTGGGTTGCCAAATGCACCCAGTTCGACTCCTACTTGGACTGGGTTGATATAAGGCACATCTAAAGCTTAGAACTCGCTGTATAGAGCATGAAAAATTGTGAAACTAAGTGCATTGGATTGCTATCTCACTAAGCTAACTACTATAACGAGGAATTAGAAAACCAATCATATTTACTAGGTCAACTTGACTCTGTGGGACAGACTATAGAAAATTGACATAGTAGAGATGTTTGGGTCACTGCTCTCTACACACACCATAAAATAGATTTCAGTCTTGTTTGAAAGTAGACTCAAACGGGAACATTATTCATGTTGAGTGCTTGATCTGAAAACGACTCAGACGAAAGGTAGAAGACTCTTAAGATAGTGTAAGGGTTTCATCAGGTAGAAAAACGACTATGATGATACAAGATTTATTTCGATAACATAACATGACATAAATTGGGAAAAATAGTATAAACATGATCTAAACATATGTATGCAAGCATGCATGAGTTTAATTAGAGTTTGGCCCAAAGAAGACCTACCTTTTGGTTGGAAGAAAAGTCATCCTCTAGAAAACCCTAGTTCTATCTGCCTGGGAGAGAACACCTAAAACTTTTGATCTACTGGATAAAAATTGGGCAAAATAGTTCCATAAGAAACTAGACTTGTAGATCTTTCCAGGGATGTATGGTTTGCACAGTTTGGTCGAGGTTTCACTAACCTTTGGTGATGATCTTGAAGGGACTCAAGTGCAGGTTGCAGATGAAGAAGAGCACGAGTTGCTTCTTCTCAAGCCTTCCTCCTTGCGTTTCCTAGCCTCCAAGCATGACCTCAGCAACCCTAGGGGTCGTCCCATAGGAGAGAGAGGGCTTATTTAAATGGGTGTGGGTCTTTAGTTACCTAATTTAAATTAGGAAACTCATGGGTACGAATTTGGTGTGTCCTTCCCTCAATGGAGGATTTCTCTCCCCAATTCGTGGTAGGAGTCCTATGGAAACCTCCCTTAGGTGGTAACCATGAGTTTGGACTTGGTTGGAAGTCAAATGGTGGTCTATTGGGTGAGAATTTACCCAATCATTGTCCATTAGTGAGAATTTTCGAATTTCGGGTTATTTTCCTAGCATGAATTTATTTGTGGCCTAAAAGACTTCCTTTGGCCTATTTCTTTCATTGGATTGTCAATACACATTGTTTGAAGTCCAACCATAATTTGTATTCCATTTTTAGACTCCATTAAGTATATGTGATAATGATTTTCCGACTTATTTCTTAATTACGATAATAAGTCACAAAACACCTTAATCTTGGCCAATCGGATTTTTTTTTGCACGAATTTCTTCGTGTGTCATTTGGGAGTATTATTTAGAGTTGAACTATCATTTTTATAGAATTTTTCAGTGTATTTTTGTACACATGATAATGACACATACGTTTTTACTATTATTAAATTATTATTTCTAATTTTCTCATAATAAAATTTTTAGGGTGCTACACCCTCCCCCACTTAAAAGAATTTGGTCTCCAAATTCATATGATATGATACAACTTTCAATTTATTCTGAATATTTCATTCCATCATCTCCTCCACTTAAGACTTTGCTATCAAGAAAAATAACAATAATAATAATAATATGGAGTTAAACTAAGGGTTTAGTGAAGATACCTTGTCCACCTTCATTGACATGATTTATATCCACAAGGGCTTGTAATCGTCCTTGGCATGGAGTTTGGTTCTTCTTCATTGGACAATCGATGACTCGATGTTGTTGACTTCCACATCGTAAGTATCTGCCCAATTTCTTCCAATAGTTTTCAACCTTATACCCTGGCTTTTCACAAAAATCACAGACTTCTTTCCGCTCCACTTCCCCTTTCACTCTCTTGCTATCTACTGTTTCTCTTCCTCTATTGCCATTCGAATGAGTAGCACGTTCCCTTTTCAACGCCTTCTTCTTATGGATCTTTTCAAGAAGTTTCATGGTGTTCTCTACTAATTGAGCTCTCAAAACCATGTCTGAATATAATACAATGTATAATGGAGCCAACTTTTCCCAATAGACAGGCCTCAATCCTTCTAAGAATCTCTTTGTCTTCATCTTTTCTGTACTCACCAAATGTGGTGCATACAGCGCTAGTCTTTCAAATTGCGCTTCATATTCAGCTACGGACATCATTCGTTGTTTTAAATTTGTAAATTCCTTTGCCTTCTTCTCACGAATCCTCTTGAAGAAATATTTGGTGTTGAAGAGTTCTAAAAATTCATCCCACTCTATGTCTATGTTGGGTAATTGTCGACTGGCAGCTTCCCACCAAGCTCTAGCATCGCGGTCCAACTGGAAGGTTGCCAGAAGGACTTTCTTCTGCTCTAAACATTGCATAACCCTAAAGATTCGTTCCATCGCCTTCGCCCAATTTTCAGCTTCATTGGGATCTAAAGTTCCATTAAACCTAGGGGGATTTATTCGTTGAAAATTCCCATATAAGTCTCATGCTCTATTCCTTGCTCCTACTTGAACCACATTATTAAGGGCTTGAGTTAGCCCCTGTACGGTCCGTTGTAATTCGCGCATTTGTGCACACTCGCCAGCCATCTCCTTAGTCCCCTGCGAGCAATAAAAATTTATTAATTTCTTCTTAAACTTAGGGTGCTTATACATATAGTTAAGCTCCTAGCATAACCCCAAGCTTTTACCTAATCTCACCAGGTGCCTAGCTTAATGGTGAACACAACCTTATGGATCCTAGATCCTCTCGATCAAGATTCCTATAGCTTATGTTTACAACTTAACTTCGAATATATACTAGGACTTAGGGAAAGCCTAGGCTCTGATACCACTACTGTCACGCCCTCGAATTTAGCAGCGGAATTTAATCGGGAACGCGAGACAAGCAAGCATTCAGAAGCCATAAGCAAACGACTAATATCGATAGGGCCCATAATTCAATAATCAAACTCTTTTATTCATCATAAGCAATTATTACAATCTCCAATGTCAAAATAAGAACAACTCTCTACTACTAATCTATTCTATCTCTCAAAGAAAGACAAGGTCACAATAATGACTAATCTCTCACTAACTAACTAAATAATGACTCTCTATGGTGTGTGTCACGCTCGGCGCACAAGTCCTTGCATCAAACGTACTCCTCATCTTCACTACCTGAAATGTTAAGAGGCAGGTATGAGCAAACTAGCCCAGTAGGATTTACATCTCGATGTGCAGGCAATGATATAAGTGATTAACGTTTTAACAACTAGACATGCACAAGTGACAAGCTAAATCATAAGCACGATAAAATCGGTGACAAAGTGCTTGCAAGATATCATGTAGATAGGAACCTGTCAAGACAATAGAAATAGGTTGTCAATGTGTAGGGTGCTTTTCACGAGACGAGCAAGTACTTTGTTACATTCAAGTAATAACAAGTAACATTAATTAAGTAATAACAATGCAATAGGAGAGCATGGGCCGTAGCCATTCAATAATAGGACAGTAGCAGTTTAGTAACAGTCATTGGCAGTCAGAACAGTGGCAGTACAGTAACAGTGCAGTATGTCTGAATTAACAGACTAACAGTAACAGTATAACAGTCAGATGTGTAGCTAAATCAAAACAGTCAGAACCAGTATAAATGCCGACACCGTCATTAGCCCCTGTAGGTATTTTCGGATGACTCTCTACCCCCAGGATTAGATTGGAGCCCCTCGAACACTCTCTGTGCCCTCAGCAGTATGCATTCAAGTCCAGTAGAGTCGCAAGACCCGTTATAGTGCTAGACAATTAAGAACAGTACAAGATAGTAGTAGTCACAACAACTCAAAGGATCCCAAGAGAGTACTTTCAAGAGTTCAAGAATGTCATGTCAGGATGTTCGAGAACATTAGTACGATCATGTCATGAGACAATGTTCACTAGTAGTTCGAGACTATCATATCAATAGCGAGTTCAAGAGCATGTAACACGAACAAGATTGTCAAGAGATTAATGACTATCAAGTCAATAACGATGGTTCGGAGTGTCGTAGTGTCATGTCCATAATGATTTCAAGCATAACAAGTCAGGTGAATAGGATTTCATGATAACAATGATCAAGAGAGAATTTCGGCAACATAAGGTGCTTTTGCATTAATTCGATTAATAACTTGTGTTCATGTGTCATTATCAATAGCTTCAAGAAATTCAAGACGAGGGAGAGAGAGATGCACATTAACTTCAGGGAACTTCGTGCTACAACCTGCTCGTCGGCCATGTGAGAATCCATGGTCAGAGGAGACTTATGGAGGCCTTGGTCAAAGGGTCACTAGTCCGACAGAAGGAATATCCGACGGAGAGTTCACCACAAGCCAAGAAAGGGGCTTTCCTATCGTGCAAGAGTGTATGCGCATGCCGCGCGTGAGAATCGCTCGAGTGCATCGGTGTGAATCCGATTATGGAAACTCTGTTTATGGAAACTTCATTTATGGAAAGTATCATGAGTGCTAAATCAGGAAATACTAATCATGCATGACCAATTTTAGCAAGTAGCAATGTTTTTTTTTAGCAAGTTCGATAACAAGGCAAGAAAGAGAGGACAATCGGCAAGTAGCGAGCATGATCAATCACTTAAGTTCAATTAGAATCATGTGAAAATATTTACTACTTATTCATGGGTTGATTAATACATGATAAGACCTTATAGAACCTTCCTTGAATAGATCAAACTCACACATGCGAAGAAACGACACAAAACGATGAAAACCAAGACGTATAAGTCTTAGAAAGCAAATGCAGTCCTATCCCTTCACTTCTTCAGGTCATAACTCACTGATTTCTTATGCAAATCTGACACATGAATATACCATCTTGAAGCCCTTTGAATAAGGAATCCAACCAAAAACCCGGCTCGTCAATCCGAGGTCTGTAGAAATAGTTATAGCCTTTTAAGCAAACACTGCGCAGAGGGCAGGTCGCGACAGCAAACCTGTCGCGTTCTGAAAGCGACTGGTTGATACGTCGTCTTTTGAACAGGGGTTTTGGGTTACCAAATGCACCCAGTTCGACTCCTACTTGGACTGGGTTGATATAGGGCACTTCTAAAGCTTATAACTCGCTGTATAGAGCATGAAAAATTGTGAATCTAAGCCTCAGTTTGGTAAAGAGTTAACACAAAGTTAACTCAGAGTTAAGTCAAAGTTAACTCAAAATGTAGTTTGGTAACCAAAAAGAGTTAACTCAACATGGACATGGTCAGATTTGAGTTAACTTTGAGTTAACTCAAACTTTTCTAACCCACCAACACCCCCGGAATTAGGTTAACCCATTTGCAACCACCCCTCTTTACCCCTGTCCGTACAGGCCATGTGCGCCTCTGACCCCGTGTCCTGTCATCTTCCCCAACTTTCAAACCCGATCTCGCCTCGTCCTCGTCTCCCATCTCTGCGCAGCTCTGACCGGCATCCCCCCTAGCTCCGACTGGCATCGCCCCAGTCGTCTCCATCCGACGTCGCAACCGGCATCGCCCCCAGCTCCGACCTGACCGGCATCACCCCCATCGTCTGCGTCTGGCGTCGTCCCCATGTCTACCTCGTCTGCGTCTGGCATCATCCCCAGCTCCGACCATCGTCGCGTCCGTCAACCCCATGTCTATCCGGCGTCAGCCCCAGCTCTGATTCTCTGACCACCATCTCCCCCATCTCCCCCCATCGTCGCCCCCATTCTCACCCTCTCTCGCATTGTCCCCCGTGACCAATGCTCCCTGTTGCCCTCTCTCTTTGTCAGCCTATCCCTCGATGTCCCGTGAGTGAATCTTACAGGCTCACAGAGCTCGTGAATCCCTAGCACATCGCTGCAAAGTAGCCCCTGTCCATGGATGAGGTAGCGACCCGGGAATCTCTTCTTCCCCTCTTGGATTTCTCTGACGTTATGTACCTATGCCTACTGCTTTAGGTAAACTATTCTCCGGCGATTGACAACGCATGTACTTCACAGGCTTCAGAGGATGCGCTTCTCAAATTTGATTGATCTATTTGACTGCTCCCTGCTTTTTGAAATCAGATGTCTCTTTTATTTATATGGTTAGTATTCTCCTCATTTGATTCTTCATTGTTCTGTTTTGGGGCTTCCCTCTCCTGTTTGGTGCTGCCTGCATGGGGTATCTCCTCCATCTCATCTCTTCCTGTGTTGTGCGCTCCTCTGCAATCGTCGCCCTGGGCTTCTATTGTGGTGTGCGGACCTCTTTGTTGTATTCCCTGTTTACCATCACCGAATAGGTACCCACCAATTGTGTGTTCATTTCTAATTGATGGTTTGGGATGATAGAATATTATTCAGATTAGATGAGAATGATGGTTTTATAACTGGCTTCCATGGTTCATTGAGATGTGGGTTTTGTGTACATCATAAGACAAATATATGATTGTTATAACATGAGAAATAAGAGTGAGGAAATTTTCAACTTCTTATAACAAAGTAATGGAAAGAAGTCATAGAATGACTTTTCCTATTGTTTGAAATTTTTTCATACTTTTCAATTTTTTATCTTCTTTTCAAATAGAACCTGATGCGAGCCATTGAATTGGATAGTTCCTGGTCTGAACCAGAATCAACACCGGTCAGGACCTCTCTGGTTCCTGTATCTGGCATTTTAATCCTTGCTACAGCTTTCCGATTCAAGAAATGATAAGACAGTCTAAGAATCAACTTCTGAGGTGATTATTTACCATGTTGTTCCAGCCAGCAAACCCTTATGGACAGTCTAATCAACTTCTGAGGTGATTATTCACCACATTGTTCCAGCCAGCAGAACCCTTAAACCCAGTCTTACTTTCAAAGGTACAGACTTTTCCAAATTAGATCCTGCATTCATGACATTTTGTCTTCAAAAGGGAACACTGAAAATGACTAATGCATTTGACACTTAGTAGGGGCAAACTATGTTGACATCAAAACTTTTGAAGTATTGCTTGTGAATTCCAATGGTCTTACAAAGACACAGGGTATCTCAAAACATTAGGAACACACTCCTTGTGGAAATGATTGCGAATATCAAATGGGGACAAGTTTGAAGTTCCAGCATGCACATTGATCCCCAATCATTTTCTATGTTGATTTTCAAGTCCCAACATGCAAAATCTAGAAACCAACATGGTTCAAATCTGTTATTCTTATGCCTAATAATACTTCCTGATTTTTCTATATTAGTCATCTGATTTCCAGGATAACATGCATATTCTGCCACTGTGTCACAATACCTAGCATATATTTGGTCATCAGATGCATGAATCAAATACCAAAATTCCCAAAAGTAACACAGTAATAATGTTTGCTATTTGGATATGAATTGTTTCAAGGACATACGTCCGACATCTAAGCTTTCTATTAGAGGAACAAACAAAAGCCAGACAACCTGAAAGATTCATCATATTACCTAACTAAGGAAACCAATGAAGATAGTCAAGGAGAAAATATGACTGACTAGAGGTAAACATAATATTCCAAAAGAAATAAAAAGCAACATTCAATAAACATACATTGGGAGCACCGGGGATGACTTTGGCAACTGCTTTCTTGCAGGCAATCAACTCCTCCATCAGGTCATAATTAGTGTGAAGCCCTAGAAAAATGTGTAAATGGCATCATTAGAAAGATCTAGATAACTGTGAGAATTATTTTTTAACACTTAAAAAAATTTAAATTTAAGTTTGGATTTGATTTATTTGGGTTTTATTTATTTACATGGACATGGTCTTATTTAGTTCATTTGACCTCCCCCACTAACCGCAGTTAGTGTTAATTATATCAGCGCAAAAGACTGAACACCCTTGATTAACCATCAGACAAACCCTTTGAAATGAAAGAACATAACTCACATTTGAATGAAATGGATTACACACGAAAGAGAACATGGTTGCAGACATGCAATCTATTTTTTTGGAATTTTATGATATTTATTTCATTTTTATTGATTTTTAAATTCATTTTCTCATTTTTTGGTATTTTAAGATTATTAATTTCATTTATTTATCTATTTTCATTATTTATTTATTTACATTATGATTATGTGAATTAAGTTAACATTTTCATTTATTTTTTTGATTTAAAAGGTGTTTAACTTAAGGTGGATTAAAATTGATGTGAATCATAACTTGTTTGTTGATTTTATGTTATTGAAAATTAGATAATAATGTTTGGAAAAATTTCGTTAACGTTTGTCGAAAGCCTGGTTGATTTTGGTTAAGAAATTAAGTAGTGTAGTGTTTTAAATAAACGTGACACTACGTGAAATAATTCGTATAACGTATGATTAAATGATTAAAAATAGCCCAATAGGCCCATTAAATTTCATACATGAGAATTTATCAAATGCCGGCCCAATAAGCACAAAACGTTTCAATTAACTGTATGGAAATATAAGTCTGGCCCAATAAGAAGTCCCAGGCCCACTAAGAAATCTGGCCCAATAAAAGGGAAGCCCAATGGACTTTGGTTAATACTTGAGAAAATTAAATCGTGCCTTGCACGATATTCTTTAGGGCTGTCTTGCAGACCCTTTTCCCAGACTGCCTTGCAGTCTCTTCCCAGAGCCTTGCTCTGGTTTCGGCCTTCAAAAAATCCACCCTTATGGCTTGGGCGCTCCCTCCTTTTTATAGTGGGAGGAGAGGATGGCCATAACAGGAAGGTTTGTGCCTCTCCCCGGAGATCTGCTCATCTTTTTAGGGGGTTTTGTGCAATCTTCCGCTTACACTTTTGTATTTTAGCCCCTGTTATTTCATCCTTCTTTCTTTTTTTCTTTCCATTTTTCGGTTTGGACTTGCCCGGTTTGGTCTGCGCGAAGCAGAGCAGGGAGGAGGGCGGCCTCCTTCTCCCTTCCCTCTCCACTCGACGGTGACAGCGACGCCCAACTAGGGCGGTAGCGGCGGCGGTGGCTGGAGCAGCGGCGGCAGCAGGGCTTCAAGCAGCAGCGGCGCGGCGAGGGAGAAGCCCAGCGGCGGCGGCGACGGGTAGGGAGGAGGGCGCCGCTGGCGAGGCCAACAGGGGAAGTCTCCTGCGCCGGCAGCCCCCTATTGGGAGGGGTGGAAGCGGCGGTGGTGGTCTGGCGAACAGGGGACAGCCGCGGCGGCTGTGGCAGGTGAGGGAGGCGGCGGCCTCCTCTCCTCCTCTACCCTCCTTCTTCCTCCCGTGGCGTCGAGGCCGAGCAAAGGTGAGTTTTTTCTTTCTTATTTTTTTTTCTCTTCTATTTTCCTTGCTTCTTCTTTTCTTTTGGCAAAAAACGGCACAACAATAACATAATAGAGTAAATCAGTTATAAGGTTCTCATATGCATACGTCCAGATGTATCACAAAGAACTACATCATATCCTTGCTCTTTGCCTCTTTTGACAGCCTATGAAAGAACTTTCCAAGAAATGTTTATAAGTAACATATGCCCTGTAAATGTATATCAAGAAACATTAATTTTAAATTGTTTAATATCATTGCCGAAATACCTGATGGTGCTTTGGTCTTCTCTCCCTCAGCTACAACAATCTCTGACCCAATTCTCTCTGCCCATACTTCCAGCTGCTCACTAGCTGCTGCTCTAAACGTATCACCGGCTGCCATTAATATCTAAAACAGGTTCAAATGGAGACTATCTCATGATTAGCAAATAGATGACCTAGATATAAAATGTAAGTTTCTCCTAAAAGAAGATATAAGTACAAAAGACTAAGTACTGGGTAATGTTATGATAGATTTCCAGGAGATGACTATTTTTGCACTCAGCAACCATTCTGCCTATGTGTGAATTTTTAAAGTTTGCTATTCTGCACTCAGGATTTGGAGTTCAAAAAAGATCGATAAATAGTATTTATTTCTTTGTGCATGAATATTGTCTGAAGTGGGTTGAGAGAGAAACATAGAAAGAAAGAGGGGGCCTAAAGTGGGGACGGAATGTGCAATTAAATGCTAGCATGCTAGCCATGGTTGTTTATATTATCACTGCCATTTCTTATGGGCTTACAAGATTATATCTATTATAAATTTATTGTCCTCTTCAAGCTATATCCCCTCCATGTTGATTTCTTCCTTGAACTCAATGGCTCCCTTTTTTTTCCATTCACCAGGAATATCTCTCATTTCTCCTATTCTTGTATGAGTCAAAATTTTAACATAATCTTGTAATTCTTTTGTATGCTACCATGTTCCTTATTTACACCATATATTACAAAAAAGATGACATGCTTACACTTTTTTCCTTTGACACAATGTAGAAACAGTGCAGTGAAGTGCAAGCAATCATCCCTTCATAAGCCAGCTGATCTTATATTTGTATCTCATTTTCATCATCTCCTTTAGCTCATTTTGTACTTGTGTTAAGTATAGTCATTAATGACAAAGATGCCATGCCTGTCATGAATGAGCACTTATCAGTAAATCTTCCTCCTATTATAATCTTGATGGAGGGCATGATATAGAGCTTAATACAAATTAAAGCTCTATATATAATTTCAAAGTATACTGCCAATTCCCATGCTGCTAATATCAACTTTTGTATGGCTGCGTTAATACATTCCCATGCTACTAATATCAACTTTTGTATGCTAGCATACTGCCAATTCTCAGATTATTTATGTTGCATAATTTAGTCATATGATCTTGCTAAAAAGTAAGTGCAATTTTTTAACTCAATAGTAAGTGCAAATTCTGTTCATTTTTTTCTGTTCTTTTTTTTCTAAATGTTCAAAGTACAGGCATATTGGAAAGTACCCCGTTTGTGTCATCGACAATGTCGCAAACCGGTAAGAACTCTTTTTCTCTTCTAACTTATCTTGACAGCTAGCTAGCATTCCCATTCTAATGACTGTTCTTCAAGTATAATATGAAGGATTACCTTTTGTATGTTGACATGTTACTTGTTCCTGCTCAGATATATTATAATTAAGTTGTATCAAGTAGGAAGACCATGGTTTTTCGTGGACATGATATGGGAAAAAGTAGCAAGACCATGGTTCTTGGTGGACATCATATGGGTTAAAACTGAAATGGTGGCCTTACTTTTGAACCCTTTATCTCTGTGGAACTTGGATAAGGGATAAATAGTAGTAGTAGTTCAGGTCTGAGGAAGGAACATTCAGTTTTGAATCTAGTGTCAAATATATCTCTATCATATTGTGTATCCAGATCCTAACTTGCATCCACATGATTAATTGTCTGATGGTGGTCTCACACAAAGTATATCTGCATCTTACCGGTGTAAAAGTGGAAGAGATAGAGGAAAGAAAAGGTTCTACCCTCTGCTGCTTCCTGGTGTTTACCATATCATAGGGGGTGTACCTAGGGGAATGGAACAAAACAGTACATTTATATAAGAGAAAGCTTCCTTCCTGTTGTAGTGGAATTTTCCTTTCAGAAAGAAACTTTTGTCAAGGGGAATTCATGGTTCATGTTATAGGTGATAGTTGTATGAAGTTAAACAATTTCTTCACCTATTCCTGTTCATAATTACTTTGTTGGCTCAATGTGTGTGACTAATTAGGTTTTGAGTGGACGTTGGACATGGACCGACTCTTAATACAATTAATTAACGATAAATTAAGGAGTGGAGATTTTTTTGCTCATCATGCATGGGAGGTGATTAAGGAGATATTCATGTGAATATGAATCAATTGAGGAGTAGGCTAGTTTTCTATAAAACCATTTACTTGATATGTCAAGACCTTTAACACAACGCCGGATTCACGTGGGATGATAAAAATAAAGTGTTCGTTAGAAGGGACATATCATGGAATGCTTATAATGAGGTTTGTGACTCACATGTAGTATTGGTAGAAGTTATAATTTGATGTACCCAACCTAACTTTTTCTCCAATCAATTTGCAGTTTAACCCATTGGTGTTATGGTTGAACGGGAGGAGTGTGCCATATTACAATGACATAGTGCAATTGTTTAGTGATTGGGAGGGCCGTTAATTATTTAGTGCAACCATTCTAAGATTGTCCTAGATGTTCTTTTGTGCACTTAATTAATTCCTTCTTGTAATGTTATCAATTTCAACTTATCTCATATGTATTGTAGACCACTATGAATGTTTATGTATGTTCTATGTTTGATAAGTGGATGTCCATTAAAAAATTCGTCAGGCCACACATTGGGGATTGGCCTATCACCAAACTAGACCCTGCGACAAGACAAGATTCTCCTAGATTTGTTGATGGATGAGTATCAAAAAAATTACGCTAGTCAAGGGACTTTTAAATCACATGTTTTCCAAGACATCTTAGAACGGTTTAACAACACCGCATGTGTGAGGAAGAATAAAGACAACTTATTCAACCGTTGGAGGAACATAAAGAAAGTATATCATTTGTATGAACAATTACGCAACCGATCTGGGTGGGGGTGGGATGAGGAAAGGAATTTACCAGTGCCTCCCGATGAAGATAGTGTGCAAGCAGCCATTGCGGTAAGGCAAGTATTATATTTTCCAATGTATACATGTATGTGGTTAGGTTGTCATTACTAATGTGGGTAACCCAATTATTTTTTCTTTGATTCCATTACGTAGTCTAACGTGGAGTTCAAGAAAATCTTGGACAAACCCTTCCCTTATAAAAGAGAATTGGACATCCGTTGTGGGAAAACGACTGTTCGAGGGTGTCATTTCATGGGGTCTACTCAAGATGTAGATGTGGAGTCTCGCCGATCTTTTGGAGATGATGATAGTGTTGGTCGAGAACAGTTTAGTGCCATGGTGTTAGAATCCAATCACATCCATTCACTGGACGATGACAATTTCAACCCTTTTTTTTACCCACCGTCTTCTCAATCTTATCCCTCATCCCAACCAGTAAGGGACAAGACACCGACAAACAACCAACTGAATGAGGATGAGGCAACATCCCCAGAGAAAAGGCAAAGCACACCAACTTACATGGTTTCCCGAAAGAGAAAGAGCAAGAAGGCACTTGACCCAATGGCACTGGCACAATATTGCATGTTGAACAATGAACGGATCAATATGGCCAAGAATTTATTCCCAGGCTCCTCCTCAGCACCGTCAACACAACAAGAGAATTACACGATGAGGGAATGTGTTGTAAGGATGAAGTCATTGCCAGGATATATGCCAGGACTTATTGTTCGCAGCGTCAACCCTTTTTGAGAAGCCTGAGAAAAGAGCATAGTTCATGTCACTTGATGATGAGGATGCATTACCATGGCTTCGTAATGCAACCTCGTGAGGTGCATGGGTGTCATAGTCTACTTCATCTATCCTAGCTACTTTTCATTGTCTACTTATGCATGTTTGTAGTATCTCATAGGATTGTTAAATTATGGTCATGTACTCTTTTTAAGTTATGTTCCTACCATGTTCTGTCAGATGATCATCAATGCTACGTGTATTATCTTCTGAGTTCATCTATTATGGTGTTGCAGGACACTAGTAATCACGTACTTATGGCCAAATTTAAGTGCTATGTAGTTTGGGTGGGGTGCCGAGCAGGAGTATATTATACTTGGTTGGATTGCTATGATCAAGTGAATAGTTATCCAGGGGCACAATTTAAGAGGTTCACATCTTTAGAAGAAGGACAACATGCGTACAATGGAATGTTAAGACGAGCCACGTCATCTCAAGTACATAGCCAAGCATCATATGCACATCGTGAATTACCAGCCTCTCCAAAGATGCGGCAACCATCATATGCACACCATGACCACCAGTCCCTTCAAGGACAGGACAACCACCCCATGACAATCACAATGATGCTATTGTCATGATTATGATGTTGATCATATTGCTTCTTGTTGTAATCCTCATAGGGTTGGTTGTCATCGCCGTGAGGGCTTAGGCATCATATGAATTTGTGTTTGTTATCAACAAGCGTTTGCACTCTATTCACTGTATTGTGGTTGCCGCAAGGGCTTAGGCATCATATGAACTTGTGTTTGTAGTGAACTAGTATTTGCACTCTATGCACTGTATTGTGACATTATAATTTTATGATAGCAGGACCTTTCATGGACTCTGATGCACTTATTACACATTTTCTTTGTGAGGAAAATGCATTGTTCCTAGCCATGGACGAAGCAATTGCTGATGAGGTGTTAAACAATGATGACATGCAATCAGTGCCCAGGCCAATGCACACAAGTCACCACACTGGCCACATATGGGTACACAAAATACTAGCTGGTCACGAGGAGCGATCTTATACCATGTTCAGGATGCACCCAGAAACATTTTTGAAGTTGAGGGACACACTCGTAGAGAGAGAATTGATTCGTGATTCTCTATATGTGACAGCGACAGAACAACTGGGTATGTTCTTATATGCTATGGGTCATGGTGTCGCAATGGGTGTAATGCGCGAACATTTTCAACACTCATCCGAGACGATTAGTAAGGTCATCCATCAAGTGACGAAAGTTGTTGCTTCACTTCGATTTACCTACATGAAACTTCCGAATGCCAATGATCCAGTGCATCCTCGCATTCGCCATGATGATAGGTTTTACCCCTTCTTTAAGGTAAACATATAGCAACTGAATTTGTGCCAATGTCGGAGTATATAACTACTTCTTAAAAATTTTCCATGGTTGTGTAGGATGCGATAGGTGCAATTGATGACACCTTTATCCCGGCACATATCTTGCGGGAGAGGCAAGCACGGTATAGGAATCGTAAGGGGGTGGTAAGTCAAAATGTAATGGCGGTTTGTGGTTTTGACCTCGTTTTCCAGTACGTGGGAGTTGGCTTTGAGGGAGCAGCTGCAGACATGACTGTCCTAAGACGAGCTTTAGACGAAGGTGGCTTTAGCGTACCACAAGGTATCTTTCAGGAACACAAATTGCTATGAATATTGTTTTCATTAAATGTTGAAATTTTATGTGATCATCTTATTTGTTGTTCGTAGAAAAATATTATTTGGTTGACTCAGGGTATGGAAACACTAATCGTTTCCTAGCACCATATCGAGGGGAGCGATACCATATCAGAGAATATCAAGGGTGAGGGAATGCACGATATAGGAACATGAGAGACAAATTCAACCATCGACATGCGTAACTTCGAAATTGTGTCGAACGAGCATTTGGGGTGGTAAAAAATAGGTTTCAAACATTGAAAGAAGAGAATTGCTACCCCTTTCATCTGCAATTATTGATCGTCTTGGCATGCTGTGTTATACATAACTTTGTCAGACGTGAGCACGGTGATGACTTCTACTTCAACCTTAGCAATGAAGCAGAAGATAATAATGTTGATCCTGAAGAAGACCCACACCTTCAACTTACTGGAAATGAGGTTCAAGCAGGGGTTGTCCTTAGAGATTCTATTGCTGCACAATTGTGGTTAAATAATTAATTAATGTCATTGTATTCAACATTTTTGCAGACATTTCTTTTGATTTTGTTATCGTTCAATGTTCAGTGAAAGTTATTCTCTTTCTATTATGTTCTATTTTCAGAGACTCTAACATCACAAAATGCATGTTATATAACGTGTAGGTGCCATTTGGGATGTAGACAAAGACTTTGTCTTAATTTTTCTAATTGGCGAACAAGTTCAATCTAATAATATACAGCGTGACACTTTAACTGAGGAGGGGTGGGAAATGGTACGAGATTTGTTCAACATGGACTTCTACTTAAGTTGGCCAACGTCACATTTCCTACACCGATTTAGTTTTTATAGGTCATATTATTTGACCACGGAGGACCTCATCAATGTAGTCGGCTTCGAGTGGGATCAGAATGGTAAAAAAATACATGCCTCAGAATTAGCATGGCAACAATATATGCAGGTTCATCTATCACTCACTACCATTTTTACGATCTTGCAAATGCTTAACTTTACATGTCGCTTAATTTCATTGCAGTTCAACCCATTAGCTGCATGGTTCAAGGGTAGACGTTTGTCAATACGCAATGATCTTATCAACTTGTTTAAGGATTGGGGAAGTGCATGACCTATTGTGACAATGTGGCATAACAATGGAATTGTCGACATTGTAATCGTGGACCTGTTTAATTATGGACATTTTATATTTGGACATTGTAATGTTTTTATTTTGAACATTGTAATGTGTTTATTGTGGTGATGGTAATGTTTGAGATGTAATTTTTGGACACTGTTTAATTGCTTGTGTAAATATGTTCAACAGGTGTAAAAATAGGTTCATTGAGTACAGTTTGTTGTAAAAACAAGGGAGATTCTGTCAGATTCTTTTCAAAATTTATAACCTATATAAATCGGTTGATTTGAGATGCATGCAAAATATATTTATAGTGTATGAGATTAGATTAATGTCTGCCATGTGATAAGAACATGTCTGCCATGACACGATTCTTTATCCAAAATAATAAAAAAAATCCATCACATGATAAAAAGAGCTGTTCTGGCTCGCGTTAACCAAAAAAAAATGGCCAACTCGCTGGTGCTCGCGTTAAGAATAGGTTCTTCTTGCTTTCCCAATATCTTTTGGGGCCAGGAAAACAAGTCGCCAGGAAAACATGTTCTGCTTGTTTTATTGCAATAGCTTTTGGCGCCAGGAGAACAAGTCGCCACACTCCAACCATCGCCAGCAAAGCAACAGGTGACTACTGCCATCAACAGGTTTTTGTATGGTGAAAGGGTAGTTGGGGTATTTTGCAAGACCTACAAAGAGTTAACTCACTTTATATTACCAAACCACTCAAGAAAAAGTAAGTTAACTCACTTTACTTCAAGTGAGTTAACTCAGAAGAAAACAAACCAAAAAATGAGTTAACCCTGAATAACTTTAGTCATGGGTTGGAGTTAACTCTAACCCCAACCCATTACCAAACTGAGGCTAAGTGCATTGGATTGCTATCTCACTAAGCTAACTACTGTAATAAGGAATTAGAAAACCAATCACATTTACTAGGTCAACTTGACTCTGTGGGACAGACTATAGAAAATTGACACGGTAGAGATGTTTGGGTCATTGCTCTCTACACACACCATAAAATAGAGTGATTTCAGTCTTGTTTGAAAGTTGACTCAAATGGGAACATTATTCATGTTGAGTGCTTGATCTGAAAATGACTCAGACGAGAGGTAGAAGACTCTTAAGATAGTGTAAGGGTTTCATCAGGCAGAAAAATGACTATGATGATACAAGATTTATTTCGATGACACAACATGATATAAATTGGGGAAGATAGTATAAACATGATCTAAACATATGTATGTAAGCATGCACGAGTTTAATTAGAGTTTGGCCCAGAGAAGACCTACCTTTTGGTTGGAAGAAAAGTCATCATCTAGAAAACCCTAGTTCTATCCGCCTGGGAGAGAACGCCTAATACTTTTGATCTACTGGATAAAAATTGGGCAAAATAGTTCCATAAGAAACTAGACTCATAGATCTTTCCAGGGATGTATGGTTTGCACAGTTTGGTCGAGGTTTCACTAACCTTTGGTGATGATCTTGAAGGGACTCAAGTGCACGTCGCAGATGAAGAAGAGCACGAGTTGCTTCTTCTCAAGCCTTCCTCCTTGCGTTTCCCAACCTCCAGAGCCTCCAAGCATGACCTCAGCAACCCTAGGGGTCGTCCCATAGGAGAGAGAGGGCTTATTTAAATGGGTGTGGGTCTTTAGTTGCCTAATTTAAATTAGGAAACTCATGGGCACAAATTTGGTGTGTCCTTCCCTCAATGGAGGATTTCTCTCCCCAATTCGTGGTAGGAGTCCTATGGAAACCTCCCTTAGGTGGTAACCACGAGTTTGGGCTTGGTTTGAAGTCAAATGGTGGTCTATTGGGTGAGAATTTACCCAATCATGGTCCATTAGTGAGAATTTTTGAAATTTGGGTTATTTTCCTAGCATGAATTTATTTGTGGCCTAAAACAATTTCTTTGGCCTATTTCTTTCATTGGATTGTCAATACCCATTGTTTTAAGTCCAACCATAATTTGTATTCCATTTTTGGACTGCATTAAGTATATGTGATAATGATTTTCCGACTTATTTCTTAATTACGATAATAAGTCACAAAACACCTTAATCTTGGCCAATCGGATTTTTTTGCACGAATTTCTTCGTGGTCATTTGGGAGTATTATTTAGAGTTGGACTATCATTTTTATAGAATTTTTTAATGTGTTTTTGTACACATGATAATGACACGTATGTTTTCCTATTATTAAATTATGATTTCTAATTTTCTCATAATAAAATTTTCGGGGTGCTACAGGTACAACCTGCACCCCCCCCCCCAACTTCCCAACTGAATCAGTGTCTTAACAACATGCTGGTCTTCTAGGCAGATGTGCATTTGTGAGGTTGTACAACATCAACATCCCTAAAAGAATGCTCACTGCTAGCTATAGAATAGGGGATTTGGTGAGAGTGAATCTGGTATACTGCCCAATTCATGATCTTGCAAACTTCTTGCTATGATGACTCCTAAAATCCTAGACATCTTCCCCCTCCTTGAAAACCATTAGCTTGTGTATCCTCAGAGATCTCATCCTCTGGACTTTAAAGTCTTATTGGATTAGAAACAACAGGTTGTTGCCCACTACTTAGTGTCCTCCTATCATTTAAACGTTTAAGTCCTTCTGCTTTCTTCATTTAACCTCCTCCTGCCTCAAGCTTGTGACAATCTTGGGTTTTAATTGTCAGCATGTTACCAAGCTACCTTGCTCTCAAAGCCTTATTCAAAACTTGAGCATTTTTGCCTGCACCTCCATGGGACCTTGTTGACTTGGTGGCTTGGACACCACAATGGTGAACTTGACATATGTGACCCAGAAGACTCCTTTCTTCAACATCTTGACTGTAGTCACTGTAACCTCCTGAACATCGCTTCCTTAGACCCACTTTTGGGCCTGAGGAACATCTGTGATTGAGTGCTTCACAGCCAATGAATTAGCAGAAGGCGGTTATTCATCTCAAACATCTATCCAAGAATAAATATCACACCATCTTAGTTTCAGAATTCTCAGAATCACAATGGTAAGTTTTATCTCTGCCAAAAGCCAAACATGTTGCAGGCACTTCAAAGACTTTGTTTCGTTATCCACTCCCACTGCCCACCAAAATAGTGAGACTAGACTGCCATAAACCTCAGAACTACACAGAGTGAAGGAATACCTGCGAAACACCCATGCAGCTGTCCAGAAAGGGCAAGTTTGGTGCCACATTTATCCACCACTCTGACTACTTAACCATTTTTCTGTTTATAAGCAAAGCAGAAAAATTGAAAGCTTTCTATTTGGTGTAAACACCATAAAGAAGACAACAAAACTAACAGACAATAAAAGACTTATGGACCACTGAAGATCAGGACTCCAGCACTCTTCTCTTGCAATGCTCAAACGACTTCCTTGTGAAACACGTTTCCTCTTTACAGACAGCACTTGAATGATGACCATGGTCAACTTCTTCGAAATATCAATGTGTTGACTCCTTGAGCCACTTAGATATGGCTAGTCTTCTTGATCACTGCTTTACATCGAGCACTGAAGACCATTGAAGACCAAACTAGAAACAAGATGTATTGTATAGTAAACCATTTATCCACTCCCCATTCTATACATTAAAGAAGACTGTTTGATCTTGGGCACTCACATTCTGAAGTTCCTTTCATGGACCATATGCAATTCTGAGTAATGGTTGAATGATCCTTGGATTCCTCTGTAATCACTACAATTTCTTCATTGACTGCTGAATTGCTGCCAAACTGACCAGACAAATTCCTTCATTTGTGTATAGTTGGTTGTGTTTCATCCATTTTGACATCCAGTCAATCATTCATATAGTTGTGAAAACACTGACCTAAATGATCTGAATTACATCATAGTTTAGAAATAGATGATCAAGGCACTTTTGATAATAACCACAAAATATGTAAATATTTTTGGCTTATAAAATATTTTTTACAAACAAAATTGCAAATCTGCAATCCTTTTTTGAAAACTGCATAGTACCACTAGTATATAAATGAAAAAGGTAAAGAATATACAAGTATAGGGCTATAGGCTCGCAAAAAGGCCCAAAAAACTACCCAGCCCACCTATACACCGCCAATATTTTTAAAAGGATTAATCGGTTCGAGTTGGTTGACACCCCCATTGACTAGTCAGACCGATTAGTCGGTGAGTCGGACGCCTCAAGTCCAAGTCGGTTATTTTTTCAGGATTTTCTTTTTCATTTTTTTATGCATGACTCTTGTTGATTGTTAGTGTTGAGGGTACATGCTTGTCATATCTAAAGATATAAGCATCACACAAAAATCTGATTGAATTAAAAAGACTGATTTAGAAGACATACATATAGCTCAAATGGTAGAGCTTCAGTATCAGTGAAGAACAAAAAAATCTGGTTTACTAATATGAACTATGTCAGAAGTCATCATTTAACAATGAGTTGATATTGCTGAAAAATATCATTTAACTAATGTGAGTCTTAATCCTTGACATCCAAAATAAAGCCCATAAATCGATACGTGGCAACTAACACAAGGGTATATACGACTTTTCCACAAAGAAAACTACCAAAAAAGAAACCAGAAAAAATAGAGTGAATCAGTGGCCGACTAGTCGGCTAGACCACCTGACTCGACTAGTCGGGATGACTAGTTGACTGACTTTTTGAACATTGTACACTGCCATCCAGCACCATATGGATAGCCAAACTCTATCACTTCAACAAAGCAAAAAGAGTAGAATTGGATTGATTCACATTACATACAATAGACGCTCAATCCTTAACTTTGATACAAATTACAACAAAGAGAGACTCCGCAACCTGAGCAACCTTAGAGAAAATGTGATTGTTTTTCTTCCTCCAAAGCATCCCCAAAGTGGCATGAACAATAAGCCATTGTCGGACGCGGAAAGTTTCGTGTTTGTATTTTGTTTGGTATTTGAGTTTGATTTGGTTTATATTTATTTATTTTGCCTTACGGGGCATGCCAACCTATCTAGCAGACAGAAGTTAGAATCCACGCAATGCGGAGAGAAAGTTTGATGTCCATGGAATGGACAAGTGCGCCAGTTTTACTTTGAACTTATTGGTTCCGCGATTTTATTTTATCAGGCGATTAGGGTAGCGTGTGCTAGACCCCTGTCTCCATCGATCGGAATCGATGTTTTGTTTATATCGGATTAAAAGCATTTGATGTTTTGTTTATATCGATCGGAATACCATTGATAGCAAAGTCGAGAGGTTTTGCATTTTCTAGAAAATAATAATGCACTGTTTTACCTTTTTTATTAGATAAAATGGATTTTGACTTGGAAAAAGGATTTGTTTCTTGAAAGAAGTATTTCTCTTTTTGAAAAGAGTATTTGCCTTGAGGAAAGGATTTCATTTTGAAAAGAATATGAATTCCTTTGTGGGTTTGGCATATAATTTAGGAAATGAGCGGGTGTATACCCGTGGATTTATTTGGTATTTGAATATGTTGTGAATTTGGGCAGAGCTCCCGCATAGGCAGAGTTACCGTATAAATAAATGAACATGTATTTGATGGGCATATGGTCGTATTATTTTAGGGGAGGGTCTTTATGCGGACAGAGTCTCCCCATGAAATACGCACATATGCACATATAATTTATGAACATATGAGTATGTTCTTAAGAGGAACCTCCAATTGGGCAGAGTTTCCATTAGAAACATATACATATGAACATATATTTGTGGACATATAAATATATTTTCAGGCAGAACCTCTACTTGGGCAGAGTTTCCTTTAGAAAACATACACATATGAGCACGATATTTGTGAACATATGAGTATATTTTTGGGCAGAACTTCCACTTGGGCAGAGTTTCCTTAGAAAATATATGCATATGAGCACAACATTTGTGAACATATGGATATATTTTCGGGCAGAACCTCTGTTTGGGCAGAGTTTCCTTAAAAAATATATACATATGAGCACAATATTTGTGAACATATGGATATATTTTTGGGCAAAACCTCCGCTTGGGCAGAGTTTTCTTAGAAAACATATACATATGAGCACAAACACTCACCCTTCCCGGAGACTTGCTTGACGGGAGGGAAGAACATATGCACCTAAATGCTTATACCCATGGAGACTTGCTTGACATGGAAGCATTTAGAGCACAAGAATAAAGATGTTTGAATACCCTATACCCACGGAGACTTGCTCAACATGGAAGGTATTTAAACACTAAAGCACACGATTTAATTTTTACCTCCACAGAGACTAGCTCGATGTGGAGGTATGGGTTTCATTAGGATTTTTTTGAAACCCTCCAAGGAGATTAGCTTAACATGGAGGGGGATTAAGAAGATTTCGTAGCCAGATGGAGACGACCTCCCTTTCTTTTGCGCTTGCCGAGGGCGGATACCTTCACACATGTTGGGATCGGATAGGTGACTGAATTCAAGTTAATTACGAATGTGTATGCATGGCAGCGGAATTAAAATGAGTAACACACATAATTCGATTAGATCTAAGAGTGGTGTGTGAATATAGAGTGAAATGAAGTAGCAAACCACAGTGCATAGAGAATTTTAAGGTGATTCGGAGAACACAACTTGTGTCTCCTACGTTCACCTCCCTACGACAGAGGAAACACTAACTCGAGCAGTACAACCTGGAGCACGACGACTCCAACCCCTTTGAGTGCAACGATTGAAAGAAAACCCAAGAGATAGTCACGACGACCTACTCCACAAACTGCTTGTGAATTCATCAATTCACAAGCACTTGAGCACGACGGCTCAAGCACCAGAGCACTATGGCTCCAACCCAGAGCACTACGGCTCCAAACCTGAGTACAATGTACTCAAAACCTCTGGACCACGAAGGATCCAAGTTCTGCTGGAACAAGCATAATTAGAGAGTAGATCCTCTAGCACGATCTATCTCAGTACAAGAGAAGAGGTAGAACAACACAGAATTAGGCGATCTTTGTAGAACACATACACATATCATACAGAGAAATTGACACTCAAATGAATTACAAACTCAGCTGGATCTCCTTCTGAGCAGCAATGCTCCAATCACAAACTCCTCTTCTTCTCCTTCTTCTTCTCCTTGGCGGCGATGCTCTGCTCCCCTTCTGGACGTAGAAGCTTTTTCTCCTACTCTTCTCTCCTCCTTGTTCTTCCTTGAGGTGATGCTCTGCTCCACTTGATGCAGATTCCCTTTTTTCCACTCTCCTCCTCTTCTTCTGGAAAAGTCTCAGCTCCCCCACCTTTGGAGTACGAGGATCATGGGTATATATAGTCCCATGTGTCCACGTGGACCCTTGGGGTGCGTGGGCACAAAGATCTAGGTCAGATCCCTTGATTCCTAAGTAGACAAGTGTTCAGAAAATTCACGTACTGAATCGTCATTCGATGTGTGTCAACACAATCAAGTTGTGTGTCGATACAAGATTTTGTTTTGCTGCTTGGCAGATAACCTGTGTCGACACACACCTGACCTGTGTTGACACAACTGGCTCCTTCTTCTAATTGTTTTCTGGAAAGCAAAGGATGTGTCGACACACACTAAACCTATGTCGACACGGCTGGCTTCTTTTCTCTTTACTGTTTTCTGGAGAGCAAGGGATGTGTCGACATACATTGGACTTGTGTCGACACGACTGGCTTCTCTTCTCTTTACTGCTTTCTGGAGAGCAATGCATGTGTCGACACACAATGGACTTGTGTCGACACCTATTTGACAAAGTTATGTAAACATGAAAATATGAAGTGTGAACCATTAACACATGCCATTATCATCAAAATATGAAATATTAACATGTTATTTAGTCATCATTATAATATGTACAAAATGTCTAATATGTCATCATCAAAATCAAAGTATGAGTGATGTCCAATGGTCATCATTAAAAATCAACTTTAAGAAATACCAATACACACTCAACACGACAACACCGAGTGGAGGGAGGGTGGATGCCTTCACATTGATGGAAGAACCTTTGAGAACAAGCTAGAACTTCTTTTTAGAAGAGCCTTCCCTCCTTTTTTTTGATTTCCAGCAAAAAGGGGATCGCCCAAAAGAGGATGGAAAGATCCTTTGCCCCTTTGGGACTACATGAACATTTATAGGGGTTTTAGCCCCTTACATTTGAGAGGAATGGGGGGGGGGGGGGGGCAACCGATGGGAGGTTCCATCGGTTAGGGGCCTAACCGATGGAACCCTCCATCGGTTAAGGGTCACCTCCGCTTAACCGATGGAAGGCTCCGGTGGAAGTATTCCATCGGTTAAGGGGTCTTTTCCCCAACCGATGGAGGGTACCATGGGTTAGGGGGTCTTTCCCCCAACCGATGGGAGGTGCCATCGATGGGAGGTACCATTGGTTGGGGTCTTAAACCCCTTAACCGATGGGATTCTTTTGCCTATAAATAGGCCATCCTTGTCTTCTTAGGGAGATGTTGGTGCTGCTGAAGTTTTGCCCCTTTTCCTTAGAGATTTCTCGGCGAAGGTTTGAACTTGCTAGTGCTTGGAGCTACCGCTGCACGTGTTCTTTGTACTTGTTCTTCAAATTTGGTCTTATTGACCTTGTGCTTCCGGATTTCTTCCTCGACGTATCCTCCTCGAAGCGCTATTCTTCTCTGAACTTTTGCTTCACTGGAGAGACTTGTTGCCAACTTAATGAATAAATTCTCTTCCTTAGCTTGAAGGGAACTTGGATCCAATATTACCTAAGCAACCATGGGGTCACTTAAGTAATAATGACATTTACTTCATCCATAAGTCACCTTCAAAAGGGGACTCTATCAATATTACTTAAGCAACCAGGAGGGCTATCTAAGTAACCATTGGATCATTATAAATGAGCTTCAACATTTCCCCTTGTAGCTATCCACCACAAACTTTTCGAGGATCAATAAATGCCCCCTATGGGATACGTGCCGAAATTTGCGAATGACGGCACGTGGCCCGTGTAAACCCGTTATCTAGGTTCCACATTGTACTCTGAGACATCCTTTTGCTAATGCTTTGTCACTTTGGCTTGTCACTTGGCTGGACTTGCTGCCCTTTGACTTTTTTCTTATCCTTGTATTTCCTTTCTTTTCCAGGCACTCATCATGCCTCGCGGAAAAGGATTTCTGCGCCATGACGATTATGCCCAGAGCACTCGTGACGAAGTTGTCTTATGGCTGACTTAATGCCTGCCCTGGGTCCACCTCGTGTCACGAGGGATAATATACTTTCGCTGGATCGTGGCCATGATATTGTCGCCAACGGATCCATCGAAGAGATTTCAAATGATGGTGAGGTTGACGTCTCCTTTATCAAGCTACAAAAAGGAACTTATCTATACCAACGGGAGCCAGGCTATCCCAGACATTTTCCACTGGACAAGTAGCTATTTCTTTTTATCCAGATGTTCGTCCCGCCACGTATGTCTGCCAATGACCCCTGTATATTTGCAGAGAGGCGGTATCTGAAGACAGTTATCCTGAAATCTCAGGATAGTCTTGTCGGCACTTGTGCTTTCTCTTTTCCCAGTTTTCCTTTGGGCTTCACTTCTCAGGACCGGCTGCCTACTATCACTGCCTTGGGTTCTTTTAGTCAAGGCCTTGACTGTTATGCACGGCCACTGAGGATCACTCCGGTGACCTAGAATTTGAAAGGTCACCACAGAACTTTGATGCAGACATATGGCTTATTATTAATGCCATGTGATTCCCGGTATGCTGTCGACGGCTATGACAAATGATGCCTCCTTGACAAAATTACTGACGGTACCATGCCAAGTTTGTACGGAAGATGGTCAGTATTGCCCTCTCATGTTTTTCATTTTGGGGCCACATAATGGCTGATGGGTGTTTTACACCACTATGGTGAACTCTAGAGTTTATCGAGAATTCGGGATGTCATAACAGCTGCTTTGTATGATTATCCCTGTCATACGGGACTTCTTCAGGCCTTTGTGGAGCAGTTTAATGCTCACTGGAATACCTTCGGGACAGTCGAAGGAGAAACCTCTATAGATTTATGGAGTTTTCATCGGATTTCTGGCTTGCCCATATCCAGACTCCCTTATGAAGAGTTTACTCTCAATAATCTGCATTGTCACCGCAGCGACGGCTCCGGACAGTATATTTTCTCCTACAGCCTTCGATATTTGACGAAGGTATGGCGGGACTTGGCTTGCACCGAGAAGAAAGATGAACATACGACTTCCTCCAGAACTATGAGGGTAAGCGAGAATGCTAGGCTCCGCTATTTTTACAACGGGTCATTTTGCTTCTTTGATAATTTTGCGACGGAAGGCGTTCCTTTGGAGCAATACCCGCAATTGGAGCCGAGGAAACGACAACGCGGGCGATATTTGTATGCTCCGAAAGATGAAGGGTGGAATCTACGCCATTTGCCAGATCGCACATATCTTGCTACGTATATGGTATATTGGCTTGCTAGCTTTGTAATCCCGCATGGCGAGGAGGAGTCCATTTGATCGGGATTGATATACCCCGCCTGCCTTCTCGCCGAAGGTTATAAACTTGCCATAGCTTCTGCTACCCTGGCTAATATATTTCACGGACTGGGGTCTTTAACTTCACACTCTGTCCACGGGACCGGAAGACGCAGCTGGCTACCCATTATTTGAGTGCTTGGGTAGGTCTTCTGCTGCCTAATTTATGCTAGAGTATTGATTTACCTCGCCCGATCTCCACTGATTTTATCATTCAGGAATCGGCCTTCTAGGGACTCATTGGAGCAGCTTATCGATGCCCGCTCTGCTTTGTCCTTTCTTCCAACTAGGGAGCGCAGTCTTCTGCAATTTGGCTGCATGTCTCGGGGCTCCCGACCATATGGCACCGTGGATCCGAGCAGGGCAACATATCACTTGCCCCATTGTGGCGGATCTGACCAATCTCTATATCAAGACTGGTTATATTGTATTCTGCCAAGTGTACTAGTATTTCGGGTGGTAGGACTCTTATTTTAGAGCCGTATTATCCCTCCCGCTTTGCTAGGAACTTTGGCTACGACCAGTCAACCCCACCAAATGTGGATTTTCCACTGGAGGCCTGCCTTTGTCGCAGTCGCAGCCTTCATTTGATTGCAGTTGGTTGGTGGAATTATTTCTGTTGAGAGGAGACCGGTCCTATTTGTGTTCTTCCTGCTCCTGAAGCTATGGGGCAGATAGATATCTTCTATGCCCGATGGTGGTTTCAGCATAGCAACATTTTCTGGCTATCCCCTCAGAAGCTAAGGGAGGCCGAAGAGTCCCGCCTCAAGAAGAAGAGCTTGATGCCGATCTTCATCGACGATGACTTTCTTCACCGCCATTTCTCAAGTTTGACAAACTCATACATTAAGTTTTATAATTCCACAGTGGCAAAGGATGCTCGCCCTACAACAGATAAATATTACTATGAGGGGGTGATGTTGCATCTAGAACCCATGGAACTTTTTTCAGAAAAGGCTCCAATCGATGATGACGACTCCTCGGACTATTGCTGGTGGAGTCACTTTCTATTTGATTGTGGTTATGCTCTCGATGTCCCTCTATCGGCGATGCTGCCTCCTGAGTGCATCGGCAACCAAGCATGGGCACGTTGGGAGAGGCATCTAATCAATGTCGTTGGCCATGCAGGGTCTTTGGAATGTTTGCCTTTTCTTGAAAATACTTCCGCACTACAAGACATTTGGGATGTGGTGGGGATAGCAAGCAAAATCTGCAAGGTTGATCCTGATCAGATAGTGTCGGCACCTTCTTTTTCATCTAGGCGAACAAGTATTGATGATTTGATTTTTTTTTTCTTTGTTGTTTTTTTGTTGCTTCTTTTTTCACATATCTGCTTTGAATTTTCAGCCATCTCTGCTCCAGAAGTCGTTGGAGACAAGAGTGGTGACACTCATCTGGATGTTCCCTCCTCTTCCAGACGCAGGAGAGCTGGTAAAAGTAGGATGGTTGATCCCACCCCATCCGGCGGTAATTTCCTTTCACCCCTTTTCTTTTCTTCTCTCATCATTGTCATTCATCATTCATTTTTTTTACTGACTCATCATCGTCATTTCATCATTCATTTTTTTAGACTCCTCTGCCTCATATGGTGAGATAGACGAAGATGCCGCCAACTTAGTTGCTCCTGACAATTATAATCCTTTGTCTGGAGATTCTCCCCCTCTTCATAACAGAGAATATGGGAGCTCCTCACAAGAGGCTGAAGTCTTTTTGCCGGAGGCTGAAGATGACAGATCGCCACCCCACAATCCCTTTTTTGGGATAGCGGTAATGGAAGGTCATAACACCACTTTTACATTTGCTGAGTTGGGACTCTCAACGAAGCAATATCCTTCTGCTTCTGTCGAGGCTTATGTCTCGATGCCTGTAGGGGGATATCCAGCTGTAGGAATAGCTCCTGAAGGTGATTTTCTTCTTCTGAGCCAACGTACAGCTTGTTTGATTTTCTCTTTCCTTGCATTTCTCATGTTGGCTTTTTCTTTCTTGTTCAGGTGGCTCGGACTTTAGCGACTAGCTTTTTTCATGCGGGATAACAAGCTCATATTTTGTCCCTGTGACCAGTTCTCCTTTTCTTTCTTGGGAAAATACAAGGAGTCCCTTTCCCGAGCCGCAGGCCTATTCCGCCTTTCAAGTGGGAGATACCACAGGCGATGATGTAGGTTTTCAACAGACGGATTATAATCCTGAGTCATCCGCTTTACTATCTGGTGGGGGAAGCTTCGATCCATATTAGACTGATCTTCCCTCCTCCTCTCAAGGATTTTATGTTGAGCGGCCGAATTTTATTCGACCCTCGAGTCTCGAGATGGAAGGGAGAAATGTTGGATGGAAATGACACTAAGAATGTCCTGGAGGGGGGTGAATAGGACTTCTTCCCTTTTTAAAAATTTGCTTCTGAAATTGTACAACACTAAATAAATTGTTAGAGCTTAGTGTGGTGTGTGTGATTCAAGTGTAGACAAGGCGGAAACAATCACACAATGAATGCACAGGGATTTATCCTGGTTCGGCTCTTCCCACATGGAAGTCCTACATCCAGTCCTCAAGCCAACCACTTGAGATTTCCACTATCTGCCAATAAATTGGCCTTCTCTCACCCTTGAGAGGAATTACAAACCCACTTTCTCCCAAGCAAGTCTTCCCTAAATAGGGGTACAACAACTACCTTTCACAAGGTCTTCCCTTCACAGGAGGGGCAATGCAGAACCAGACTTCTACAGAAATTACACAGAAATAATAAAGAAACACTTGTGTGTTTACCTCAGATCTGAGCACAAACACCTACAGACTTCAAAAAGATTAATAGATCAGAAATGAGACAGAATCCTATCTAAAATGAAAGGGTGGACTAGAAGAAAAATGGGCAATTACAGTTGCCAATCAACACAGAACTTCAAAAGAACTTCAGAGAATATTTTCTGAAGTAAAGCTCTCAGACTTGTGGCTTGCAGAAAAGCTTGAGAAGACATGAAGGATTCGAATGATGCTTTCAAGAAGAGTAAAGGCTTGTATGCGCTTGTTGTGTTTTCTGTGTATATCCCTTCTTCAAACTTGAGCTCCTTTTATAAACTTCAGAAAAATAGTCGTTTAGAAAATAGCCGTTGGAGCTTGTGGCCGTTTGCAATATGTCTGTTTGAAGAGATCTCTAGGATCCTTTGGGTCTTGAAGTGTTTGTTATCCAGAAGTCTTTCAATTTTGCTTCTTTCCAAGATCTTCAGAAGGAGTGCAGTTTTCACAGCTAGAAGATAAGCTCTTTCTCTTCGGAGTGAACTGTGAAAGAGTCATGCTAAAAATGAGCTCCAATAAATGCCTGCACAAAGACAAGACAAAAGAGAAGAGTATCTCCATACCTTTGAGGTAGGTGAGTCAGAAAAGTACAGAAAGAAGGTATGAAATCTTCGTATCACAGGCTTTCTGATAGAAGGAGTAGACAGACAGTTAGGCTAAAAAGGTAAAGCATGAGTCTGTCAGTGGTAGGTGAGTCTTGTCAGATGTCATGTGCCTGAGAATTCATAAATGCATAGTGTCTAATGAATCCATTAAGATCCGGAGCAAAGATGTGAAGACCATGAGGCTCAGATCAAAAATATTTCAGAAATAGTTTGCACAGGATTTAGATGAATATTTTAAGTTTGTCAAAGAAAATAATAAAATAATAATTTTTGATGAACTAATAAGAAATTAAAAGTTAATTGGAAATGTTGTAAGAAAGATTAGGAGATAATCTTACATTAAGTGTTTAAGCTTTAAAAGATTAGAAAAGTATTAAGCACAGAACTAGCAGAGAAGTTGAATTCATAATATCTTGCAATTCGATTGTAGAAGTTGAAGAATGATTCGACTGAAGAAATAGGAGTGATTCGACTTCAGTAAAGAAATGATAAGGTAATTCGATTTCTAAGAAAACAAGGCAATTCGACTCTAACAAGAAAATATCAATGTAATTTGACTTCTGAGAAGACAAGGCAATTCGACTCCAGCAGTTGAATTACTGAGATTAATTTCTGAAGCATTTGACTGTGGAAGTCGGAGATGACAGTCGAATCAAGAGTTGGGTTTTGTAAGGCATTCGACTGTAACAGTCGGAGTCATCAGTCGAATTACATATAAAGATGTGGACTTAGAAAATTTTGGAGGTTGTTTAACTTCGTTTCTGAAGAAGTCGAAGTTAGTAGTCGAAGTCAATAGCCGAATTCAGTAGGGCATAAAGAGAGTCCGTGGACTTAGAAAATTTTTGACGATGAAGTTTATCACACAATTGTATGCATATATATTTTGATATTCATTTATTTTGTAGATAGTCTATTTAAAGATTTTGTTATATCAAAAACATGATATATACTATATCTTCAATATTTTAGATTTTCCTAAGGGTAGTTGCTCAACAATTCTCCCCCTTTTTGTTAATGACAAAAACTTTAAAGTAGACAGTAAAGAACAATGAATTTTTTTTTGAAGATTTCCTCTTTCTCCCCCTTTGTGGCATTAACAGAAAGGGTAACAAACCACAAGGAAATGATGAAATAAGCAGGGAAGAAAGATCATAGCTGCATTCAGAAAAAAAAATAAATACAGAGCATAGTGTTTAAGACCTAGATAAGGAGCTAGGCAAGTACAAAGATCTGGGAATTTGAGCAAAATATGGTTTGAGATGGTCTAAGAGCTTTGACTCATTTTCACAAAAGAAATTTTTAAACAAGGAGAGGTCAATGTTGTAGGAGGGATTAGTAGTAGGCAGTTTCCTATGAGATTTGATGTGGCGCCTATGGAACCAGCCTATCTTGGAGTGGAATTTGTCCCTGCTCAGACGATACTTAAGGGAGACAAACTTCTTAGAGGCTGCAAGAAGAAGAAACTAATGGACAGTGATGTTCCAGTGCAGGCCTCGGTCCACAGCTGCATCTTTGGCTTGATAATACACTAAGTACCTTTGAGCCCATTTATGACCAATGTTCTTCCTCAGATCCTTAAGACTCTTGGACTGGAATTCATAAAGAGAGAGCTTCATCTTTTCACAGTTAGAGTGGTAAGAGGGATAGACAGCTGCCCATTGATCTTCATTCAGCCTCTCAGATTCAGCAAAACATAACTGGAAATCCAACAGATGATGGGGGTTCTTGGAGATTTGGAGGAACACAAATCTTTGGAAAGATAATTTGAGCTTGTATTTAATTTTGAACCTAGTGGCAATGCGGTTGAATCTGTTGAATACTACTTCAGCAAAATCCCTTCTGAAGGAAACTGCTCCTATAAAGGATGGATGCAGTCCAGAGGGTAAGGCCACAGTCATGGAGGGAATGATTTCTCTTTGACCTCTTAGCAGATTGTCCAATTGGCCTTTAGAAACATCAGGCAATCCCAATTTGAATCTGTCGAAATTGAAAGTCTTCATTCTAGTGTACTTGGCCTAAAGAGTCTTGGATAAAATGTCTAAACATATCATGAAACCTCAAGGATAGGTGATGTTGCACAGTTAAGAATTGGTTTCTAGATTAGTTTTGCTTATATTTGGCTGCTTCTCCTGGATAGAGATCAAGGAACTCCTTAGGAGTCAAGCTATGACTTTTCTAAGAGATGAATTGAAGTTCCTCAACTGAAATATGTGAAGTTCTGAGAAGAATAGGAAGCCAATGTTCGAAGGTGAACCCTGGCATCTCATGAACTTCAACGAAAGCACGAATAGATAGATATTCTCCGAACAGATTCATGTGATGTTCAGAGTGGTAGATGAAGGCATACCAAAAGGATGGAAGGAGTTTAGAAGGATTGTCTCCAAGTTTGGGTCCACTAGATGAGGAAAGCTGAATACTGAGAAGTATTTCAGGTAGATGGAGAAGTGTTTTCTTGGAGTCTGTTCTTGAGGCAGTGGGAAGACAAGAAAAATACTGAGGAGGTTGAGTGGAAAGAGTGAGAGTGAGAGGTTTGGGAGGTTTGAACCGGTATTTCATTGGGTAGATTTTGAATTTGATGTCCTGGTGGAATGGATCCCCTGGAATGGATGCAAGGGGAGGAGGATCAGAAAAAGTGGATTGTGAGGGAATTTCAGTGGTGAAAGGAGTAGGTGCAGAGGGTGCAGTGGGTTGAGGCTCAGCTGGAGTTGTCTTTTTAGGCTCTGGAGGAGGCTTAATAGATGGAGTTGGAGTAGGAGGAATTGGTCTAGAAGGAGGAGGAGGGAAGACTGGGTCACCATTTTTTACCAGTCTATGCTTCACTTTCCTCCTGAAGGTTTGCAAATTAGAAGTGGACTCCAGCGGTCTCTTAGCCATAGATTCCATCTGGGAAACCTGCCTGGGCTGGGAAGCCTCTGCTGCTGCCACTGCCACTGACTGCTTCTCTAACACAGACTGTTGTTGTTGCTCCACTTGAGGTTGAAACACTACCATAGCTAATTGAGCCTCATGCTCTAAATCTTTCTGCTGCTCAGATGGTTATTCTTCCAGACTCTGTTGATCAGGAACTGGTTCAACATGTTCTTGTACTTGGGATTCTGGCTCCTGGTCCTGCTGTTGCTCAGGTTGCTGCTCAACCTGTTGGGATTGGTCTTGTGTTGACTGCTGTTCCTGAGCTGGTACTTCAGGTTCTGGTGCTTGAGATTCTTGGACTTGAATAGGTTCTTCTTGCTGCTGATGGAAAGCAGGCCCTGATGGCCGAGAAGTGCCCTGCTGGCACACTAACTGAAGCAGCAAATCTTTCATTTGCTTAACCTCATCAGACAGACTATCAAACTTGACATCAATAAACTCTATTTGCATTTGAAGGACTGACAGGTTTTCTTGTTGCTTGCCCAATAAGTCCAAAATGGTATGAAGGCTGTTGCTACTCTCCCCCTGAGTCCTTGGCCGGGTCTCAAAATGAGAAGGGGAGAAGTGATGCTCTCTTTCTTCAAAAACTATTTTTGCAGGAATGTCATCAGATGCAATACCTTTGCCTCTAATATCTCTTAATACTTCATTAATAGTTTCCTCAGGTGCCTCAGGTTCAGGAAATGAGGAGGAAACAGGAACTTGATCTACTTGCTCTTGGGTCTGAACTGGGACTTCATATCTAACTTGTTCTTGAGGCTCTATCTCTTGTTGAATCATTTGAGGAACAGAAGGAACAAGAGGTTCATCAGGAAAAATTTCATGATCACATTCAGGCACTGAGTCTTTAAGCCAAAGATTTTGCTTCTTATTGACCAAGGAATAATGGCTTCTTCTCAAGGTAGTGATCCTAATCTTCTCTTTAATTCCAATAGATATTTCTCCTGACAGATCTACTGAGTATCTCTTAAAGATTAGGGAGAGCAAAGGTCCATAGGGAAAAGATTCTTGAAGATTCTTAGCAGCTATCATTCTATCCAAAATGATTCCAGCCAAATTCACTTTGTGCCTTTGAATAGCCCAAAACAACAAGTTCCCATCTCTAGAGGTGATAGATGAGTGGGTTCCTACTCTAGGGGTCACAATGTTTGTAATCACGGAATGAATCAGTCTCTTTTCGGCTGACAGCTCATTTACAGACAGACCTTTCTTGCTAATAGAGGCCAAACTCCCAATAATACCCAATTTCTGCTTTTCCAAAGGTATAACTTCATTAGGCTTATGCCCGGAGTTTGGACACTCCAACATCTCAACCAGCAGTTCCTCAGAAATAGAGATCTTGGTTCCTTTGACATAACCGAACACTGTATTTCCAGATGAGATTTCCATGGTGACAAAAAAAGTTCTAACAACATTCTCAACAGTGGGTTCTGAAATCTGGCGCAACTTGGTCCAACCCATGGCATTGAGGGTGTCCTCTACCCACACTAGACTTCCAGTAAGATGGGAGAAATCTACAACCTTCCCTGGGCAGATGGGAATCTTAGCAAGTCTCACGAGTTGATCAGGGGTCATCTGGGTGGATTCCGGAGCCCTAGATGAGTCCATCTAAAGAAAGAGAATGGAGATGGCTCAGGGGACCAGTAAAGGAGTGATAGAAATGCTGAAGAGAGTTCCAAGACCCTACCTTTCTTCGAGGAGGATGGAGATTTCAGGGTTCTTCGGAAGTCCTTCGCCGAAGAACAGTGAGGGCGCGAAAGGGCAGAAGAAGACAAGGAAGTTGAAGATGGATTTTGAAAGGGTGTCTTCTAAAGGAGATGGGGTTTTCTTTTATAAGGAAAGAGAAGATAACTGCCCCTAGATTTCAGGGTGAACGGTCGGGATTAAATGATTTGACCATTAAGACATGAAGGGATGCGTCTTAAAAGAGTGTCAGTTATATAATTTTAAATTACAAGCGCCTTTTTACGATTTCATAATAAGTCGAATTATGTATTCGACTGCATCAGTCGAATGCAAGATTTTAACATGATTCGAATTCATAAGTCGAATGACTGGGACTTGGAATTTTTCAGGATGGTTTTCACAGACAACACTATCTTAGCATACAATTCAAGTATTATTTTACTTTGGTAATTTAATCAGGATTATACATACCTATTTCTCTTCTAATAGATGTGAATCTATCCTCAGGAAGAGGTTTTGTAAAAATATCAGCAAGTTGATTTTCTGTAGAAACAAATTCAAGTGAAATATTGCCATTACTTACATGATCCCTAATGAAGTGATGTCTAACCTCAATATTCTTGGTTCTTGAGTGCTGGATAAGATTCTTGGTCAAATTTATTGCGCTTGTATTGTCACACAGCATAGGAATTTCTTAGAGCTGATGACCATAATCTTCCAATTGGTGTGTGATCCACAAGAGTTGAGTACAGCAACTCCCCGCTGCAATGTATTCAGCTTCTGTGGTTGACAAAGCTACTGAGTTCTGCTTTCTGGAAGACCAAGATATCAAGCACCCTGCAAGAATTTGACAAGTGCCACTGGTGCTTTTCCTATCTATTTTACATCCAGCATAGTCAGCATCACTATATCCAATTAACTTGAATTCAGAACATCTGGGATACCAAAGTCCTAATTTACTGGTATTTATAAGATATCTAAAAATTCTTTTAACAGCATGAACATGAGATTCTTTTGGATCAGCTTGGAATCTTGCACATAGACAAACACTGAACATTATATCCGGTCTACTAGCAGTAAGATAGAGCAGTGATCCTATCATTCCTCTATAGATCTTTTGATCTACCTTTTTACCAAGAGGATCACCATCTAACTTAATGCCTGAGCTCATGGGTGTTCCTAATGGCTTACACTTGTCAAAACCATACTTAGAAAGTAAGTCTGAAATATACTTGGTTTGACAAATGTGAGTCCCTTCCTTGGTCTGCTTGATTTGCAACCCAAGAAAATAATTTAGCTCACCCATCATGCTCATTTCAAATTCACTTTGCATCAAATTTTCAAAGAACTTGCAAAGTGATTCATTAGTAGAACTAAAGATAATGTCATCAACATAGATCTGCACAATTAAGATTCCATCTGAAAATTTCTTTATAAATAATGTGCTATCTACTTTACCTCTTATAAAATCATGTGATATAAGATAAGCACTTAATTTTTCATATCAAGCTCTTGGAGCTTGTTTCAGACTATACAATACTTTCTTTAAACGAAAAACATGATTAAGATAAGTAGTATCTTCAAAACCTGGTGGTTGCTCAACATATACTTCTTCTTTAATAAAACCATTCAGAAATACACTTTTAACATCCATCTAAAATAAATTGATATTAAGAGAATAAGCATATGCTAATAAAATTCTGATTGCCTCTAATCTAGCTACTGGAGCATAGGTTTCATCAAAATCTATGCCTTCCTCTTGGGAATATCCTTGAGCTACAAGTCTGGCTTTGTTCTTAGTGATTAACCCTGATTCATCCATCTTGTTTCTGAAAACCCATCTGGTTCCAATAACTGGATGGTCAGTAGGTCTAGGTACAAGAGTCCAAACCTCACTGTGTTGGAACTGATTAAGTTCCTCTTGCATAGTAAGGATCCAAGATTCATCACCCAGTGCATCATTGATTGTCTTAGGCTCAATTTGAGAAACTAAAGCAGAAAAATCACAAGGAATTTGCATACCAGTTGTTCTAACCCTATCTTGAGGATTACCTATGATATTTTCTCTAGGATGATCCCGGTGGTACCTCAATTCCGTAGGTAGATCTTCTTGTGGTTCTTCTTGTTGTTGAAGATCTTCTAATGGAGGATCTTCCATTTCTCTATCTTCTTCCTTTTGTTCAAGGGAAGTCTTTTCTAAATCCCTGCAAAGATCATCAACACATTCTTCTTCTTCTTCTATCCTTTTGATAGAAGGGTTAGTTTCATCAAATAATATATGCACATATTGTTCTATGGTTAATGTTCTTCTATTGAATACCTTATAACCTCTAGGTTTTGAAATGTATCCTAACAGGAAACCTTCATCACTCTTAGCATCTAATTTTCCTAGATTATCCTTACCATTATTTAAGATAAAGCACTTACAGCCAAAAGGTCGAAGATGACTGATGTTGGGCTTCTTTCTCTTGTAGAGTTCATATGGAGTCTTCTTTAGAATGGGTCTGATCATGCACCTGTTGATGATGTAGCAGGCTGTATTGACTGTCTCTGCCCAGAAATATTTTGGTAAATTATACTCATTCAGCATTGTTCTGGTCATATCTAGCAGTGTTCTGTTCTTTCTCTCTGCTACTCCATTTTGTTGAGGTGTTCTTGGTGCTGAGAAGTTATGCTCAACCCCATTTTCTTCACAGAACTTCATGAATTCTTCATTGAATTCACCTCCATGATCAGATCTAATACTTGTAATATGAAATTTCTGATTTTTCTGAACTATTTTGCTGTACTTCAGAAATACTTGAAAGGCTTCAGATTTGGCTTCCAGAAAAGACACCCAAGTGTACCTTGAGTAGTCATCAACTAATACATAGCCATATATTTTCCTCCAAGACTGACTGTCCTCATAGGTCCAAATAAATTCATGTGAATTAATTCCAAAGGCTTGGAAGTTGTAACAATTGTTTTGGACTGAAATGAGGTCTTGGTCTGTTTTCCTTTTGCACAAGCTGAACAAATTCCAGATTTCTTAAGCTTCATCTTTGGAAGACCTTCAACCAGATCATGCTTTATTAACTTCTTGATCACTGAGGTGCTTTCATGACCAAGTCTTTGAAAGGTTTCGCACAGAGCGCAGCGGAAACGCGATTCCCTCAGGTAGATATCGTTGCCGGCGGTCGGATCGAACACAAAATGTAAACCCGCGCACAGGAAGATCTTATCTTTACCTTTGCGGGGTTGCGAAACTCCCGAATCCGGGGAGGAAGTGGCGCTGGAGGCGCTGGTGCATCAAGCCGTTCAGGTGTCCGGCCTCTTGACGTATCCACGCGAGCTCCGGACGCAGACGGGATCTCCTCGGTCTCCACGCGTCTCCCGGATCTCAACTCCACCATGTACCAGAGAGAGAGGAGAGAGAAGAGGTGGGGGCGCCTTGGAGAGAGAGAGGAGTGGGGCGGCCAGGGAGAGAGCCTGGAGCTTGGCCCAGGGTTTGACTCTCCGCTAATATTTATAGACACTGCGATTTTTTAAAAAACCCTGTTATTATCTATAACGACCATCCTGCCCAGTCTGCTCGGAACTCTATTGCGTGTGACCCTCTAGGCCCAAGTGCTAGTCCAGTTTTCAGCCCATTAAGCCCAATAACTCTTTATTGACTTACTGTAATTAATAATATCTCATATTATTAATTACACAATCAATTATCGTCTCACGATAATTGACCAGGCTTCCAATCAAGTTGGGTGCCAAGCAACACCACTTGATCCTAGAAAGCATTGGGGTTCAGCAACCCAATCAAGGAACCTTTTTCTGTCATCAGTTACCACGTGACTAAAATCCTTCGCTCGTACAATGCTCTCGAGTGCACTTAGGGTATGGTCAACTGTCAAACCCTAATGTGCGCACTCACTTGGTTTAGATGCCGCATAGCATTATCAGAAAACTCCTTTTCTGATAAGTAGTCTTGCCCTGGCCAGGGACTATCAGGCATCTTTCCCTAGAGTATTCACTCTCTTATTACCGAGAGCGAGCGATCCCATGTTGACCACACAATCACCTTCGAAGGTATTCCGCTAGATCCGAACACTTAACTGATTAAAACCCCATGGCTAGAGATCTATAAGTTAAGGTCAAAACCTAGAAGTCCACCAACAAGGTGTCCTTGGTGTCTCAGGTCTAAGGACAAATCACGCCACTGTGACAATGAATCTAGCTGGTTGACAGTTAGGTAACATTACCATCCAGCGATTCATAACGGATCAGTTCAGTGAACTCATTCTCCAATGAGCACCTACAGATTCACCTTAGTGTCTCCACACAAGTGACTATGAGACCAGTCACCCTCATCATATGAGCAGGTGCAACCTGTACTAGTCTAACCGGATATTCGATGTCTTTCTCGAATATCCTCCGACTAGGAACAATTAAGAATATACGTTTAAAGGATATTAATCTCATTGTTATGATCTCATCATAATTAATATCCATTGCATATATTTATGGACTTCATAATGAAACGATAAACGAATTACACATAATGAATATAAAAGCCTTATTATTATTATCAAAGAACAAGATTGTACAACTTATGATTGGCTTGAGGACACCCATAACTAACAATCTCCCACTTGGACTAAAGCCAATCACCTTTATGTCTTAAACCCATAGACTCTAGGTGGCGCTCAAACACAATTTGAGTCAGAGGCTTCGTCAGTGGATCTGCAATGTTGTCAACTGAATGAACTCTTTCCACCAGTACATCTCCTCTAGTGATAATCTCCCTGATCAGGTGAAATCGCCTCAGAATGTGCTTTGACTTCTGATGAGACCGCGGCTCTTTCGCTTGTGCAATGTCCCCATTGTTGTCACACAGCAATGGGATCGGATCAGAGTCACCCGGCACCACACCAAGGTCGGTGATGAACTTCTTCATCCACACTGCCTCCTTGGCGGCTTTAGCTGTAGCAATGTACTCAGCTTCTGTCGTCGAGTCTGCAGTGGTTTCTTGCTTGGAACTCTTCCAGCTCACTGCACCTCCGTTTAAGGTGAACACAAACCCAGATGTAGACTTGCTATCATCTGGATCTGACTGGAAACTCGAGTCAGTGTATGCCCGAAGTTTTAAGTCCCCTCCTCCATAAACCAGAAATATATCCTTAGTCCTTCTCAAGTACTTAAGGATACATTTCACTGCCATCCAGTGTGTTTCACCTGGATTTGCCTGATATCTGCTCGTAACACTTAGAGCAAATGCCACATCAGGCCTTGTACATAGCATGGAATACATGATAGACCCTATAGCCGAAGCATAGGGGACTCTATCCATGACTGCCCTCTCTTCAGGAGTCTTAGGAGACTGCTCCTTAGAGAGATTAATCCCATGTCTCATTGGTATGAGACCTCTCTTGGAATTTTCCATGCCAAACCTTTTGACAATGGTATCTATGTGCATTGATTGGGTCAAGCCAAGCATCCTCTTGGATCTATCTCTATAGATATGTATTCCCAATACGTAGGATGCTTCTCCCAAATCCTTCATGGAGAAGTTCTTTGACAACCAAACCTTTACTGATGATAACATCCCTACATCATTCCCAATGAGTAAGATGTCATCAACGTAAAGTAGGAGAAAAGTGATAGCACTCCCACTGATTTTCTTATACACACATGGTTCATCTTTATTCTTAATGAAGTCATAAGATTTGATAGCCTCATCAAATCTTATGTTCCAACTACGAGAAGTTTGCTTCAATCCATAGATGGACCTTTGAAGCCTGCATACTTTATCTGGACACTCTTTGGATGTAAAACCCTCAGGCTGTATCATATACACTTCTTCCTCAATGTTTCCATTGAGGAAAGCAGTTTTCACATCCATCTACCAGATCTCGTAGTCAAAGTATGCAGCAATGGCGAGAACAATTCTGATCGACTTTATCATGGCAACTGGTGAGAAAGTTTCGTCATAGTCAATTCCTTGCCTTTGACGATACCCCTTTGCCACCAACCTTGCCTTATAAGTGTCGATCTGTCCATCTGCACCGATCTTTCTCTTAAAGATTCACTTGTACCCAATAGGTACAATATCTTCAGGCAAGTCTACCAAGTTTCAAACTGGTTGGTGTACATGGACTGCATCTCAGAATTCATGACATCTCGCCAATTTCCTGACTGAGGACTATCAACAGCCTCTTGGTAGGTCTTTGGATCATCATCCTCATTATAAGACATGCCTTCACTGATATGTCCAACATATCTTTCAGGCTGTCTAGGTACTCTACCAGACCTACACTGAATGTGTGTATATTCCTGAACAGGTTCCGGAACTGATGTTTCAACTGGTGGACTTTGCACAGTCTGTGGATCTAGAACCTCTTCTAGATCTACCTTACTCCCACTGTCCTCTTGGGTAAGGTGCTCCTCTTCCAAGAAGACAGCTCTCCTGGCAACAAACACTCTTTGTTCACCAGGATGGTAAAAGTAGTACCCAAATGTTTCTTTTGGGGATTCAACAAACCTGCACTTATCAGTTCTGGAGTCCAGTTTATCTGGGTCGTGTTTCTTTACATGGGCAGGACAGCCCCAGATTTTAACATGTTTAAAATCAGGCTTTCTACCCTTCCATATCTCATATGTAGTAGAAGACACAGATTTACTGGGAACCCTGTTCAGCAGATATGCCGCTGACTCTAGCGTATATCCCCATAGGGAAACTGGTACCTGTGAACGGCTCATCATAGATCGTACCATGTCCAACAAGATCCGATTTCTCCTTTCCAATACACCATTCATCTGTGGTGTATAGGGAGGAGTCCATTGAGAAAGGATACCATTAACCTTTAAGAATTGTGTGAACTCTGTACTCAAGTATTCACCTCCTCGGTCTGACCGTAGGATTTTAATGCTCTTTCCAGTTTGCTTCTCAACTTCATTCTTAAATTCTTGGAATTTCCCAAAGGCTTCAGATTTGTACTTCATTAAGTAAACAAATCCGAACCTTGAGTAGTCATCCGTGAATGTAATGAAGTATGAGTAGCCACCTTTGGCTTGGGTAAACATTGGACCACATACATCCGAGTGTATTAGTTCCAATATGTCCTTGGCCCTATCTCCATGTCCACTAAATGGAGATTTGGTCAACTTACCCATTAAACAGGATTCGCAAGTTGCATATGATTCATAATCAAATGGATCCAAGTATCCATTCTTATGCAACTTTTGAAGCCTATTCTCGCCAATGTGACCAAGCCTACAATGCCATAAGTAGGCAGTGTTCACACTATTCTTACTTCTCTTAGGAGAAACATCAACATGGAGATTTTCATAAGAAACATCAAGTAGATACAAACCATTCACCAAATTTGCTAAAGCAACTAGTTTATTTCTCAAATAAACTGAACAACTATTGTTCTCAATGGTAAACTTGTATCCAATTCTGTCTAAACAAGAAACAGAAATAATGTTCTTAATGATACTAGGCACAAAGTAGCAATCATCTAATAAAAGCAAATCTCCTGAGGGTAACTTGAGCTTCACTGTCCCCACAGTGTGTGCACCAACACTTGCGCCGTTTCCAAGCCTCAAGTTCACCTCGCCCTTGCTCAGCTTCCTTCTACTTGTCAGCACCTGCACATCATTGCAGACATGAGAAGCACATCCAGTGTCTAAAACCCAAGATGTAGAATCTCTAATAGACAAGTGAAGATCTATCATATAGATACTGAAGCTTCGCCAAGCTTCTGCTTCTCCTGAGCCTTCATTGCAAGGTAGTCCTTGCAATTTCTTTTCCAGTGCCCCTTCTTCTTGTAGTGGAAGCACTCACCCTTTTTCCTCTCCTTTGCTTATGTCCTTTTGCTTCTGCTTGGACTGCTTCTTTACATTGCCTTTCTTAAAGACTTGCACTGCTCTCCTCTTCTTGTTGGACTTTCCAACCATGAGAACAGTGGGCTTTTCCTTCTTAAGGTTGCCCTCAGCAATCTTCAGCATGTTGAGCATCTCAGCTAAACTCACCTCAATCTTGTTCATTGTGAAGTTCACAATGAACTGGGAAAATGAATCTGGAAGTGATTGGAGAATGAGGTCCGTGCTCAGTTCCTTGTCAAGATGAAAACCAAGCCCCTCGAGCCTCTCAATCCACTCTATCATCTTCAGCACATGAGTCTGTACTGAAGACCCCTCTGCCATGCGAGCTCTGAACAGGGACCTTGGATATCTCATATCTCTCTACCCTGCTCTGCTCTTCAAAGAGCTCCTGCGAGTGCTGCATGATGGATCTAGCATCCATGTTCTCATGCTGCCTTTGCAACTCATTGCTCATTGAGGCAAGTATGTAGCATTGGGCCAGAGTGGAATCCTCTTTCCACTTCAAATTCAAGTGTTTCCCCTTCTGGTGCGTCTAGGGGTGGTTCAGCTGGGATCTCACCTTCCAGGACATAGGCAATATGCTCAGACCTGAGGACAATCTTCAGGTTCCTGAGCCAATCCGAGTAGTTCGGGCCTGTCAATTTGTTGGCATCCAGTATGCCACGGAGTGGGTTACCCGACGACATTTTGCCTATAAAGGAAAAGTAAATACAACTAGCAGATGTTCATAATAATAATTAAATCTAGATTAGGACTTTAATCAAGATTAGCTCCCATTATTTTTCGACAGACTGTATAACCCTCAGATATACAGAATGGGAGACTCCGACGGTCTTCTAGTGGGGATCAGAATCTTACAGACTCATAGCATGATTTTGTGGATAGCACAACAAACCATACTATGATCTGAAAGTGGTCAACTCTTGACACTTGCAACTCTTGCAATATTCGATCTTATTTTGGCCCCTGAATTTTAATGACCTTGTGGATAGCACAACAAGTCATTAAATCCAGTCTAAGCAGTACCATCATTAGGTAACGAGCATAGATTTAGATGTAGCCCTTGTGGATAGCACAACAAAGCTACACCGGTCCTATATCCTGTTTAAGGCATCACCATGCCATAGTTTTAGTCTGTCATCAGATTTGGCAAGCCTTGTGGATAGCACAACAAACTTGCCCGATCTAATGGCAATCTTAAAACTATAATGATGGAGGGCCACGTAATTCATTCTCAATGATTACGCTATGGCTTAAAATTTAAACGAGGAGGGATTTTGACATATTTTATCTTGGTCTCTATATCTGCGTGCTATTGATATATAGAATTTAGAATATCATATATTTAATTATATATATCATAGCACATTCCACATATATCATATATATGAAGAAAAATGATGGAGTATCATGGACTTTAACCTAGAGTGGCATTACCAGAGCCAGTTGGTAATCCACAAACACGGTGAATAAATGGCAGCCCCGCATCGAATGCATTTGCTTGATGTAACTCTATCTCCATGAAGGTCCTGCATGGTACTCTCCTCCATCTCCGCCAATCCGCTTCTTATAATTACAAGTAATATTTAAATTGGGCTCGCAGGCCATAAATGTACATCAGATAATAATAAGAAACCTTGAACAAGTCAAGGGGAGTACATAACAGGAGGAAGATAGAATGCAACCCGGATTTAATAGAGGGAGAGAGGGAGGCACGCAGTCCTCATAAATTACATACATGCCATTAACCATAAACATCATCACATGATATCTAAGTCCATGATCATCCATCCACACATCAACACATCACATGCATCAATAAGCAATCATCACATAATTACTTCTGAAATAACTTTTATTTCAAAAATATAATAATTATATTTTGAAAACCATTTAACTAAACAATTTAGCTAACATGGATAACATCTAAACAACTTTAGATAAATGTCATTCACCGTTGCTGTATGAATCTGCCAAAATTTACAGTTAATTAATTTAACAAGAATCACATTCTTAAATTAATTAACATGCATTAATTAGATGGTTGGAAATAACTAAACAATTTTAGAATTCCCTTAAACTAATTAAACATTGGGTCAAACATCTGAAAATTAATTTACAGAGAGCTAAAACAATTTTAAAACTCTTAAAACTAATTTCAAAATTTCTGGAATTTTTAAAGAATTTTTCTGGTGTTTAAACAATTTAAAAACTTAAAAAAAATGGGGAAAAAGGGCCAGTCGGATCCGGCGCGAGCGGATCGATCGCGGCCCGCTAGGGACCCGCGGGGGGTCCGCCCGCGACTTACCCGCGGGCGGGACCCGTGCGGGATCCGCGAGCGACCCGCACGGGGTCGCCCCCTCCGCCCGAAGGAGGGGCGTGCGGCTAGGGTGAAACCCTAGCCGCCGCCGCCCTTCCGCGGAGGGCGGCCTCGCCGGCCCCCGTGGCGCCTCTGGCGGCCGCGGACGGCGCCGGAGATCGACTCCCATCGCCCCAAACGCCCAGAAACCCGGAGAGGAAAACCCCAAACACCTGCAAAAATCGCCCCATCTTGGACTGTCCAAGAAAGCGAAACCTGCACAACGAAGGCATCTTGCAGAGGTCGTGGGGTCTCCACAGAGAGCCAAACGACGCCACGATGGGTTCTTCTCGAAGCCCTTGGTACCGGGAACAGCTTCCATGTACGAAACGGGAAGTGCACATCCCATGTGCGAACCAAGAACGAGGTAAAGATTAGGGTTCATGTAGAACGCGAATCGAAAAAAACACATGAAATGACGTTCATACGACGCCGATACCGACGAAACAGCAACCTGACTTTGATACCACTGAAAGGTTTCGTATACAGAGCGCAGCGAAACACGATTCCCTCAGGTAGATATCGTTGCCGGCGGTCGGATCGAACACAAAAACGTAAACCCCGCACAGGAAGATCTTATCTTTACCTTTGCGGGGTTGCGATAACTCCCGAATCCGGGGAGGAAGTGGCGCTGGAGGCGCTGGTGCTTCAAGCCGTTCAGGTGTCCGGCCTCTAGACGTATCCACGCGAGCTCCGGACGCAGACCGGATCTCCTCGGCTCCACCGTCTCCCGGATCTCACTCCACCATATCTATCAGAGAGGAGAGATAATAGGTGGGGGGCGCCCTGGAGAGAGAGAGGAGTGGGGCGGCCAGGGAGAGAGCCTGGAGCTTGGCCCAGGGTTTGACTCTCCGCTAATATTTATAGACACTGCGGTTTTTCACAAAAACCCAGTTATTGTCTATAACGACCATCCTGCCCAGTCTGCTCGGAACTCTATTGCGTGTGACCCTCTAGGCCCAAGTGCTAGTCCAGTTTTCAGCCCATTAAGCCCAATAACTCTTTATTGACTTACTGTAATTAATAATATCTCATATTATTAATTACACAATCAATTATCGTCTCACGATAATTGACCAGGCTTCCAATCAAGTTGGGTGCCAAGCAACACCACTTGATCTTGGAAAGTATTGGGGTTCAGCAACCCAATCAAGGAACCTTTTTCTGTCATCAGTTACCACGTGACTAAAATCCTTCGCTCGTACAATGCTCTCGAGTGCACTTAGGGTATGGTCAACTGTCAAACCCTAATGTGCGCACTCACTTGGTTTAGATGCCGCATAGCATTATCAGAAAACTCCTTTTCTGATAAGTAGTCTTGCCCTGGCCAGGGACTATCAGACATCTTTCCCTAGAGTATTCACTCTCTTATTACCGAGAGCGAGCGATCTCATGTTGACCACACAATCACCTTCGAAGGTATTCCGCTAGATCCGAACACTTAACTGATTAAGACCCCATGGCTAGAGATCTATAAGTCAAGGTCAAAACCTAGAAGTCCACCAACAAGGTGTCCTTGGTGTCTCAGGTCTAAGGACCAATCACGCCACTGTGACAATGAATCTAGCTGGTTGACAGTTAGATAACATTACCATCCAGCGATTCATAACTGATCAGTTCAGTGAACTCATTCTCCAATGAGCACCTACAGATTCACCTTAGTGTCTCCACACAAGTGACTATGAGACCAGTCACCCTCATCATATGAGCAAGTGCAACCTGTACTAGTCTAACCGGATATTCGATGTCCTTCTCGAATATCCTTCGACTAGGAACAATTAAGAATATACGTTTAAAGGATATTAATCTCATTGTTATGATCTCATCATAATTAATATCCATTGCATATATTCATGGACTTCATAATGAAATGATAAACGAATTACACATAATGAATATAAAAGCCTTATTATTATTATCAAAGAACAAGATTGTACAAGTTATGATTGGCTTGAGGACACCCATAACTAACAGTCTTTTATGCCACAAATCAGACTCTTCACTTTTGGTGGTTGTAAGACATAAGTTCACTTCCCTTAATTCTGCCAACTGCAAAGTGTACAGGTTTTTTACTCTTTGATCTTTAAAAACTATCTTGTTATCTTTCTAGATGATACACTTATCATTTTGAAAATTTACTGTATGCCCTTTATCACATAGCTGACTGATACTTATCAGATTATGCTTCAATCCTTCTACATACATGACATCTTCAATTAGGTTCTTTTCTTTAGTACCAACTGTTCCACATCCTAGCACTTTTCCTTTTCTATTATCACCATATGTGACTTGACCACTTTCTTCTCTAAAACTTGTGAATAGCTTCCTATCCCCTGTCATATGCATTGAGCATCCACTATCCAAATACCATTTGGATGCCCTCAGCCGACCCTGCAAACAAAATCAGGTTGTAACTTTTGGTACCCAAATTTTCTTAGGTCCTTGATGGTTAGTTTTAGGAATCCATCTCAAGTGTCTAATAGTGCATGTGCTAACTGTGTGTCCTAATTGATTACAGTGACTACAGCATAAATCAAAAGCAATCTTCATATATGCAAAATTGTTAGATTTCTGTTTTTGTTTGTACATATGCTGATTTACCTTCTTAGTATTTTTTATTTCTTTTTATGCTACAAATTTAGGGGTTGGATACACTTGAGGATGAATAATATTTTCTTCATTTTGTGGAGTGTATCCTAATCCATATTTCTTCTTTCCTATTCTAGAACCTTTTATGTTGACGAATAAAGAAGTTTTACAGATAGAGATCTTTTCTATGGTGGCTTTTAAATAATTGTTTTCCTCCAACAATTTTTCTTCATTTTTGAGTTCCTTAAGATTTGATTCAATTTCCAAAATTTTGCTATTTTTATTTTTCAAATCTTCGCATATTAGTTCATTAGTTCTTTTAATTTCACTTAAACTTTTGTTTAACCTTTCTGTTTCATTTTTAAGAAAGGTGTTAGCCTTTTCTTGGTTCAGTAAATTTAGTTTAACTATTTTCATTTGTTTTACTATTGTTTTATATTTTTCATAAAGTTCATTGAAAGCATCTTCAAGGCTATCAGAATCGGATTTAGAACAGGAAGTGAATGAGGTTTCTGAGTTTACATGTTCTAGTCCTGCCATGAGGGCTAGATTTGCCTTCTCTTCCTCTTCAGATTCTGAACTTGATGACTCTGAACTTGTTGCTTCTTCATTGTCCCATGTTGCTGCCATTGCCTTCTTCTTGAATTTTCTAAACTTTTCCTCTTTGCCTTTCTTCCTGTCGGATTTCTCTGCTTGATCCTTTTTCTTGAGGTTGGGATATTCAGATTTGTAATGTCCTGGTTGATTACATTCATAGCAAGTTGGCTCCTTTTTCTTATCCTTCTTGAAAAATCTTTTGGAACCAAATTTCTTTTTCTTTGCTAGAATTCTCTGCAACTTTCTTGAGAGCATAGCCTCATCATCACTATCATCTGACTTTTCCTTTGAGTCTTCAGATGAAGAGGAATCTGCAATCTTCAAAGCATTTGAAATTTTCTTTTTCGAGAAATTTTCAGAAAACATTTCCATGTTAATTTCATGAGCCATAAGGGATCCTATTAATTTATCAATAGACAATTGTGTTAAGTCATGAGCTTCCTCTATGGCTGTAACTTTAGGAGTCCAGACATTAGTTAGAGATCTTAATATTTTTCTAACTATTTCTTCATTAGTTAGGCCTTTTCCTAAAGAACTTAATCCGACAATTATGTTTGAAAATCTGTTATACATTTGATTTATATTTTCATTAGGGAGCATTTTAAGCTGTTCATATTGGGATACAAGTATATCTATCCTAGTTTGTTTAACCCTATCTGTACCTTCATAGGTTACTTGACGTTTATCCCACATTTCCTTAGCTATTTTACATGCTGAAAGTCTGTTAAATTCTCTTTTAGACAAAGCACATCAAAGATAATTTTTTGCTTTGTAATTTAAAGACATGTTTCTCTTATCTGCTATGGAAAGACCAGAGGAAGAAGATTCTCCAAGGATTTGATAGTCACCTTGTTCTATTACCTGCCATAAGTCGAAGTCAGTACCTCTGATGAAGTATTCCATTCGCATCTTCCAGTATTGGTAATCTTTACCATCAAAGAATGGTGGCCTTGTAACTGATTGACCTTCATAGTTGTGAGCTTCGGATGCCATTTCTACTCAAATCTATTGGATTCTTCTGAGAAGACCTCGCTCTGATACCACTTGTTGGATCGAAATGGCACTAAGAATGTCCTAGAGGGGGTGAATAGGACTTCTTCCCTTTTTAAAAATTTGCTTCTGAAATTGCACAACACTAAATAAATTGTTAGAGCTTAGTGTGGTGTGTGTGATTCAAGTGTAGACAAGGCGGAAACAATCACACAATGAATGCACAGGGATTTATCCTGGTTCGGCCCTTCCCACATGGAAGTCCTACATCCAGTCCTCAAACCAACCACTTGAGATTTCAACTATCTGCCAATAAATTGGCCTTCTCTCACCCTTGAGAGGAATTACAAACCCACTTGCTCCCAAGAAAGTCTTCCCTAAACAGGGGTACAACAACTACCTTTCACAAGGTCTTCCCTTCACAGGAGGGGCAATGCAGAACCAGACTTCTGCAGAAATTACACAGAAATAATAAAGAAACACTTGTGTGTTTGCCTCAGATTTGAGCACAAACACCTACAGACTTCAGAAGGATTAATAGATCAGAAATGAGACTGAATCCTATCTGAAATGCAAGGGTGGACTAGAAAAAAAATAGGCACTTACAGTTGCCACCCAACACAGAACTTCAGAGAATATTTTTTGAAGTAAAGCTCTCAGACTTGTGGCTTGTAGAAAAGCTTGAGAAGACTTGAAGGATTCGAATGATGCTTTCAAGAAGAGTAAAGGCTTGTATGCGCTTGTTGTGTTTTCTGTGTATATCCCTTCTTCAAACTTGAGCTCCTTTTATAAACTTCAGAAAAATAGCCGTTTAGAAAATAGCCATTGGAGCTTGTGGCCATTTGCAATATGTCCGTTTGAAGAGATCTCTAGGATTCTTTGGGTCTTGAAGTGTTTGTTATCCAGAAGTCTTTCAGTTTTTCTTCTTTCCAAGATCTTCAGAAGGAGTGCAGTTTTCACAGCTAGAAGATAAGCTCTTTCTCTTCGGAGTGAACTATGAAAGAGACATGCTAAAAACGAGCTCCAATAAATGCCTGCACAAAGACAAGACAAAAGAGAAGAGTATCTCCATACCTTTGAGGTAGGTGAGTCAGAAAAGTACAGAAAGAAGGTATGAAAACCTCGTATCACAGGCTTTCAGATAGAAGGAGCAGATAGATAGTTAGGCTAAAAAGGTAAAGCATGGGTCTGTCAGTGGTAGGTGAGTCTTGTCAGATGCCATGCGCCTGAGAATTCATAGATGCATAGTGTCTAATGAATCCATGAAGATCTGGAGCAAAGATGCGAAGACCATGAGGCTTAGATCAAAAATATTTCAGAAATGGTTTGCACAGGATTTAGATGAATATTTTAAGTTTAATATGACTTGTCTTGAAAGAGAAAATAATAAAATAATAATATTTTTGATGAACTAATAAGAAATTAAAAGTTAATTGGAAATGTTGTAAGAAAGATTAGGAGATAATCTTACGTTAAGTATTTATGCTTTAAAAGATCAAAAAAGTATTAAGCACAGAACTGATAGAGAAGTTGAATTCATAATATCCTGCAATTCGATTGTAGAAGTTAAAGAATGATTCGACTGAAGAAATAGGAGTGATTTGATTTCAGTAAAGAAATGATAAGGTAATTCGATTTCTAAGAAAACAAGGCAATTCGACTCTAATAAGAAAATAGCAATGTAATTCGACTTCTGAGAAGACAAGGCAATTTGACTCCAGCAGTCGAATTACTGAGATTAATTTCTGAAGCATTCGACTGTGGAAGTCAGAGATGACAGTCGAATCAAGAGTTGGGTATTGTAAGGCATTCGACTGTAACAGTCGGAGTCATCAGTCGAATTACATATAAAGATGTGGACTTAGAAAATTTTAGAGGTTGTTTAACTTCGTTTCTGAAGAAGTCGAAGTTAGTAGTCGAAGTCAATAGCCGAATTCAGTAGGGCATAGAGAGAGTCTGTGGACTTAGAAAATTTTTGACGATGAAGTTTATCATACAGTTGTATGCATATATATTTTGATATTCATTTATTTTGTAGATAGTCTATTTAAAGATTTTGTTATATCAAAAACATGATATATACTATATCTTCAATATTTTAGATTTTCTTAGGGGTAGTTGCTCAACAAGAAACTCTTCGCCAGGTGAGGAAAAGTGGATTTCACCCCTCCGCTCTCCTTTTTTGGCTTGAAATTCATTTGCTTCCTCTTTGTTGATTCTCTTTCCTTGTTGGTTGTTGGTATTTTCAGCCGATAATTCGCCGCCTCTTAATCACGGAGGATCTCCACCGTTGGAAGTGGATACCTTGCCTAGACATGGTGTAGAATGGCCGGCAGGAGTCCAGCCTACTTCACTTCCTGTGGGCGATGATTTTTTGGGCTTACTCCTTGAAAGAGTAAGAGCTGTGGTGAGGGCAGAAAATCCCCCATCGATTGAAGCCGTCAGAAGTGCGCTGGGGTAGAATACCACAATCGCTTTCCATATAGGCTTTTCCAGGGATTGTTGGATGATTGCCATGGAGGAGATTTGGGACCAAGAGCGCTGCCTTCATGTTGCTGCGGCCTAGACTCCATATGATCAGCGGATCTAGACATTAGAGAGCGAGATATGCTCCATGACCAGCGACGCTGATGAATTTGACTCCCGTGCCAATGAAGCACATAAATGTCAAAAGACGCGGGAGTCGAAGATGGCTACAGAGAGGGATAGAATCGCCAGACTGCAACGCGAACTTGATGAGGCGAGATTTTCCTTGGATCAACAGGCCAAAGAGGCTGCTGAGGCATCCAAGGAGGGAGTTACTTTTGCTGAAGAGGGGTCCAAGCTTCGCCAGTCCGTTTCTTCCAAAGCCAAAGAAGTCGAATGGTTGAAGAGGAAGAAGCCCCGTTGTCTTTGCTTTGCAGTGTAACATTTGTATATTGGATTTGTTGTTTTGACTTTTCTGTTTGACTTGTACATGGTAGCTGCTATCCTCTATATGCTTGTAACAGAGTGGCTTACAACTTTATGAATACATAATGGAGGACAATTCTAAAAAAGTCACTCCTTTTCTTTTTTTTTTCTTTCTTTTTTTTTCTTCCTTCTTTTTTTTTTTTTTTTTTTAATTTTTTTTTTCACATTACTAGCCTCAGCATCCTTTCGGGTTTTTTACTAAAACTAACCCCCTTTAGTTTTTGCCAATGCGCTCTTTTAGGGTTTCACATTGAGGGGTTATCCATTTTTGCCTGAAGCACCCTTCCGGGTTTTCACCTCAGCTGAATTTTTGACCTTTTTACCCTTAAGAATACAGCGAGCTGTATACTTAAGTCCATCGAGGTATCTCTATTTTTAACCTTTTTTCTTTTCTCTTTTTTTTTTGGCAACTCTTTGTTATTATTTTTTTTTTTTGAAGCTTGGTATTTGGGTATTTAATTGATTTTTGGAAGCCAAAGGGATAAGAATCTGGTTTTGATGTAGCTGATTTTTGTGGTTCACTAGCTTGAATTTAGACTTGGATTTGGGTCTAGTTTAGCCTCTATATATGGTTTGCTGGCTATAGTTGGAATTTAGATTTGAATTTGGATTTGGGTTTGGATTTGGTTTAGTTTAGCCCACTTTTTGTGGTTTTCTGGCTAAGATATGGAATTTTGGATTTGCATTTAGATTCGAATTTGGGATTTTGGTTTGATTTGGTTTAGCCTACCTTTGTGGTTTTCTGGCTAGCATTTGGACTTTGGGATTTGAATTTGGATCTGGATTTGGATTTTGATTTGGATTTGAGTTTGGATCTGAGTTTAGGTTTCGGGTTTAGGTTTAGATTTAGCCCACTTTGATGGCTTGTGGATGAAATATGGAATTTGGATTTGGATTAGCCCACCTTGATGGCTTGTAGCTAATAATTTTTCTTGGTTTGACCTTGGCGCAACTTACCTTGATGGTTTACTGGCTATGTTTTGGGAACTTAGATTTGAATTTGGATTTGATTTAGCCTACCTTGATGGTTTGTGGCTGAAATTCCATTTTTTTTGGGTTTGACTTTGGTACAACCTACCTTGATGGTTTTCTGGCTATGATTTGATATTTGAATTTGGCTTAGTCAGCTTTTGTGATTTGTTGGTGGGACTTTTGGGTTTTAGATTGACTCAGCCTTCCTTGATGGCTTTTTGGCTAAGGGTTTGGAATTTGGATTTGACATAGCCTACCATTATGGTTTACTGGCTAAAGTTTGGAATTTGAGTTTAAACTTTGGTTTTGGGTTTGAGTTTGCATTTGGTTCAGCCTACCTTGATAGTTTATGGCTAAATTTGGTATTTGGATTTGACATATCCTAGCATTGTGGTTTGCTGGCTATGGTTTTGAATTGAACTTGGGTATAGCTTGCCATGATGGTTTACTGGCTATGACTGGAATTTGGACTTGATATAGCCTACCATTGTGGTTTGCTGGCCAAGGATGGGAGTTTCGGTTTCGGTTTCGGGATCGCCCAGGCCGAAACCGAAACCGTTTCGGTTTCGTTTCGGCCGGTTTCGGCCAGTCTCGGGTGGCCTCAAGAGAAGAGTGTCAGTCGGTTTCGGTCAGTTTCGGCTGGTTTCGGACGGTTTCGGTTGGTTCGGACGGTTTCGGTCTGGTTTCGGACGAAACAATTAAAATATTTTTTTCAGTTTCGGAAATGCTACAGTAGTTTCGGCCGGTTTCGTTTCGGTCATGGCCGAAACCGATACGTTTTGGCCGAAACGTATCGGTTTCGGCCGAAACCAACAACCAGGTTGCTGGCTGAAGATTTGGAATTTGGATTTGATATAACCTACCATTGTGGTTTGCTGGCTGTGCTTTGGAATTTGGACTGACGAAAAGCGAGAGGTGCAAGATAACTCCTCAACTTTCACTTATTCATTTGCATCTTGGAGACTTGGGTTGTATGATGGACAGATAGAGGTTTGATTCCTTTGTCCCCATTTGTAGAAAACTTTTGATTTTAGTATCAATCCTCGGAGAGGGAACCTTTCATTATTTTCCGACTTCCTGTCTATTTAGATGGCAAGGTTTTTGCTTTGATGATTGGCCAGAGAGTTCAAGTTCTGGTGCATAGTATTACTTCAGGTGTTATCCATTGAGTGGAGGAAAGGGCATAGTACCTTTATGGTCCACCAGCCTGTATACACCTTCTTCATATGCCAAGGTGACGATGTATGGGCCAAGCCAAATGGGTTGCAGTTTGCCACTTGACTTTCCTGCCATTACTTCTTTGCATTTGACCATGACGAGATCCCCCTGCTTGAATGCCCTGGGTCTTTCCAATTTGTCGAATGCACTAGCCATTCTGGCCTGATATGCTTGGAGGCATTTATATGCTTCAAGTCACCTTCCTTTCAGATTGGAGAGCTCCTCGAGTCTCCTTTCTATTAGGTTTTGATCCTGACTTTAGAGTTCAGTCTGTATTGCCACCCGATAGGATGCCATTTCAATTTCTATAGGTATCATAGCCTCTGCTCCATATACCAAGGAGAAAGGCGAACACCTAGTAGGGGTTTTGTATACTGTTCGGTAAGCCCATAAAGCTTCATGAAGTTTCTCTCCCCATTCACGCTTTCAACTGTCGGCTATTTTAGCAAGCAGCTTGCAGAGGGTTTTGTTGAAGGCTTCTGCCACCATTGGCCTGTGGATTGTAGGCTGATGATGTCCTCCAATTAATATGAAATTTAGCTGCCAAGGCATATATTGTTTTATTTCGAAATGGCGACCCGTTATCAGACATGATTCTGTGAGGGGTACCAAATATGTATATTATGTTTTGCTTGATGAATCTGGTGACTGCTTCTTCCATTACTTCCCGCAATGGAATAGCTTTGGCCCATCGAAAGAAGTAATCTATAGCAGCCAATATGAATTTGTGACCTTGAGATGAGGGTGGGAATGGTCCCACGATATCCATTCCCCATTCTGAAAAAGGTCATGTTGGCGCTGTAAGGTGTAATATATTTGGTGACTTCCTCGGCACAGAGCCGAAAGCTTGACATTGATGACATGTACGAGCATATTGGATGCAATCCGCGTACATGGTAGGCCAATAGAAGCCTTTTAATTTGATATTGATTTTCATCTTTTCACCTGCCTGGTGTGCACCACACAGTCCATAGTGAACTTCTTTCATAATGATTTTGGCTTCTTTGGGAGATAAGCATCTGAGGAGAACTGGTCCCTTCTTTTCATAGACCAATCGGTATAATTGATCTCCTATTAGCTGATATGATGCAGCCCTGCGTAAGAGTTGAATTTTCTAAGCTCGATTAGAAGGGAGCCAACCTTTCTTGATTTTGATAATCGGATCACGCCAATCTTCAGATTCATTTGCTGCACTTTCTTCTATGGTATACTTCCTCAATTGTGAAATTGGACTCACTGTCGAGGACAATTGGCATGAGTCTTCTATGTCGGACAATTATGTCCAATTCTCTTTCGGGAGGTAGTTTTATGGCAGAGGCCAATTTGGCTAAAGCATCTGCCTGAGAATTTTCACTTCTCGGCACATGAGATATGTCGAAGAAGTTAAATCTTTCTTTGAGTTCCATAACTGTAGCATGGTATGGAACTAATTGTTGTTTGCGGACTTCATATTGGCCCAACACTTGTCGGATGACCAACTGTGAGCCACCATAAACTTGTATGCCTTTGACCCCCATTTCGAGAGCTAGCCGGAGCCCAATAATTAGAGCCTCGTATTCAACTTCATTATTTGTCAATGGCTTCATAAGAGCACAGGAATTATATAAGATTCCTCCTTGGGGAGTGACTACGACGATGCATGCTCCAGTAGTGAGACTGACGGAACCGTCTGTGAAATGGAGTGTTCGAGAAGCTCCATCAAAATATAATTCCCAAAAGGGTAATTCAATTGTGATGACTTCTTTGGGATTTAGATTTTTCTCATTTTGATTTTCCCTCTCATTTGTAGGAGAGAGAGTTTCTTCTTCTGGAAGATCAATAGACAAGGGTGAATCCTCTGGCACTAGATATGCAGCCAAAATTCAGCTAAACCTTGCCCTTTGATTGCCCTTTGTGGGACATAAGTGATATCAAATTCCATGAGGAGCAAGGCCTATTTCTCGAGTCTTCCTGATAATACGGGTTGCCTCAGCAGATATTTGAGAGGATCATACTTGGAGATGAGTTTCACCTCATGAGCTAGCAAATAATGCCTTAACTTTTTGACGGCGAACACCAATGCTAGGCAAACTTTCTCCATTGGTGCATATCGGAGTTCTAGACCGATCAACTTTCTGCTGAGATAGTATAGAGGTTGCTCCTTACCTTCTTCATTTATTTGTGCTAATAGATCTCCCAAAGAGGTGTCTATAGCTGCAATATAGAGGATAAGAGGCTTTCCACCGATCGGGGTTCCCAATACTGGTGGAGTGAGGAGATATTCTTTTATTCGATCGAAGGCATCTTGACATTCTTGATCCCAGATGAAAGGAGAATCATTCTTCATTAGTTTTCCGAAGGGCGCACACCTTCCTAAGAGGTTGGAGATGAATCGCCTGATATAGGCTAGCTTTCCTTGGAATGACTTTAGCTCGGTCAGATTTTGAGGGGGTGGCAGTTGCTGGATCGCCTTGATTCTGTCGGGGTCTATTTCTATTTCCCGATATTTGACGATGAAACTCAGGAACTTGCTGCTTGAAACCCCGAATGCACATTTCTTGGGGTTCATCTTCAGTTTATATCGACGAAGTCTTTTAAAAACACGGCGTAGATCAAATAGATGATCTTCCCATTTTTTGGTTTTGACGACTAAATCATCCGCATAGCATTCGACCACGTTATGGAGCATTTCATTAAATATTTTTGTCATTGCTCTTTGATATGTGGCTCCTGCATTCTTCAATCCAAAGGGCATTCTTTTGTAGTTGAAGATTCCTTTGGGTGATCTAAAGGCAGTATGATCTTTGTCTTTGATTGCCATCCGGATCTGATTATAACCTGAAGACCTGTCCATAAAGGATAAAGCTTCATGGCCGGTGGTCATTTCCACCATGGTTTCTGTAATTGGGACTAGGAAATCATCTTTAGGACATGCTTTGTTCAAGTCCCTATAATCAATACAGATCCAGACTTGGCCATTTTTCTTCTTCACTAGGACAATATTGGCGAGCCAAACTGGATATATGCATGGATCGATGAAGTCTACTTTAGAGAGTTTGTCGACTTCAGCATTTACTTTAAGCTCCAACTCATGCCACATGCGCCTTTGAGACTGTTTGACAGACTTGGCTGTATCAAATATAGATAATTCTTGCTCGGCGACTGATGGTTCTCGCCCGGGCATTTCTTTGTAATTCCAAGCGAAGCAATCTTGGAATTCCAGCAGGAGAATTTTGTAAGATTGCCTTTCTCGTTCATCAAGAAGGGTGCTGATGAAGATTGGTCGGGGATTTTCTTGTTCCCCGAGATTGAGCTCAATCAATTCATCAATAGTGGCTTGTCTGCCATATTTAATTTCTTAAGGAGTTGGTGATAAATGCATAATTATTGATGATAATCATGATGGTTTATGATCTATTGATGCTCAATTTTATATTAATCCATTATTATTTTGTTACAAAAAAGATAATTTGATTAAATCTTTGTATGTGCTTTATTTGCAGGATAATGGGCCACTCAACAAGAATTTGCTAATGGACCAGGATGGATAAGAGACAATGAGGAGAGATTCTAATTTTAAATTATATTTTCTTTCTCTCTCTTTCTTTCTAATTTTCAAAACTCTCTCATTTTAATCTCTCTATTTTTAAAACCCTTCCTCTTAATTCTCTCTTCTTTTCTCTCTTCCTTCTATCTATATTTTAAAAGAATTCCCTCCCCTTTAAAAGACTCTCAATTCTTCTCCTCACTGGCTCTTTTTTCCTCTCTCCGCCGATCCCTTTCCTCCTTCTCTTTCTTCTTCCTCCGATCCCTTTCCTCCTTCTCCTTCTTCTTCCTCTCCTTTTCTTCTTCTTCTTTCTCTTTCTCTTCTGCCCCTTCTCTTTTCTCTCTCCCGGTCTCCCTCTTCTCGGAAGACAGCAAGCAGCAAGCAGCAGCACAACAGGCGCCCAAGCGCCTGCCGGCCGCACCGCCCTGCCCGCCTGGCCCGAGCCCGCCTGGCCCCCTGCCGCCTGGCCCCCTGCACCCGGCTCGCCCCTGCCGGCCGCACCGCCCGCCCGCCTGGCTCGAGCCCGCCCGGCCGCTGCCCCGCCTCAGCCTGCCACGCCGCCCGCGCTCGCCGCTGCCCGCCACGCGGCCGCACCAGCCCGCGCCCACGCGGCCGCCCACGTCACCCCCCCCTCCTCTCTACGTGTATGCATGCACGTAGAGGAGGAGAGCCGGCGCGCCTCCCTTCTCTCTCTCTCGCCTTCTCTTCCTCTCTCCTATCGCTCTCTCTCTCTCTCAACGCTCTCTCTCTTCTCTCTCAGCGCTCTCTCCTCTCTCTCTCTCTCTCGCCTCTCTCGTTCCTCTCTCTCTTCTATCCTCTCTCTCTCGTCTCCCGTTCACTCTAGTCTCTCTCCTCTCTCGTTTCTCTCTCCTATCCCCTCTCTCTCTCCCGTTCTCTTCTCTCTTCTCCCTGCGCTCTCTCTCCTCTCTCTTTTCTCTCTCGTCCCTCTCTTCTCTCTTACTCATCTCTCTTTTTTATTTCTCTTGTTGATGTATTTTATTTAGGGTAGAACACTTTGTTATTAATTTATTTTATACTTAGTGGATTGTTATTTTGGAATTGGTTAATGTTTATCTCTCGCTATCTATTCACTTAGTTTAGATTATTTCGTGCAATATAATATCACCACGTTATTTTCTTAAATAAAACACAAGGTTTTCAACTCTAAAATCTAGTTCTCCGTGGATTCGACTCGGTCTCACCACTTAACTACTGTTAAAACATTTAGTGTAGGTCGATAATTTTGAGATTGTTAGTCACGTATTTAACGACGTATTCGTGGACTATCAATTTTTGGCGCCGTTGCCGGGGAATTAGATTTTTAGTTTTGATAATTTTGGTGTTTATTGTATATATTTAGGCTAACATTTTCTTTCTTTTTGTAGGTATCAAATAACAAGTGAAAAAAAAAATCCGAAAATTGCATGAAAAAAAAAAGGTAAGTGAGGTGAGTTTCCTTCTCTCACTCTTTCCATTTGTTTTCATTTCCAAAAGAACGAGGGATTGCGTTGAAGGTAAGTACCATTAAAACCCTCTTGATTGAGTTTTCTTTTCTTAGTTGCCATGTTTAGACAATTAATAAAAAAAAATCAAAAAAATCAATCACTTGAATCCAATAAAAGATGTCATGTCAAGATTAGAAACTTTCCATCTTTAGGACATGCATCATTTAGACTTTCATCTTTAGGTAAGTTTTCTTTTTTAAAAGTTTCCTTTCTTGTCGAAGATTGCGGGAGGCAAGGTGAGAATCTCAACTTTCTTAAAATCATGATCATGCATTGCTATGCTTGCATAGAACCCCTTGCTTGATTTTGTGGTGTGCACATCATTTCTAAAATAATTTAAGGGTAATTTCCTTAACAAGATAAGGTGGAGATTTGATCACCCTTCCTTAGCCCACAAACCACAACTTCCTGCATCTTTTGCATTCCCAAGCCCAATAAAAGGCAGTAGACATTGAACCTAGGGTTCACAATGAGATTTTAGTCCACCTAGTCCCACTATCAAGTTTTGGAAACTGGTGTCTAAGGCTAGAGGTTAAGTGGCAAATGCCTAAGCGGGAAAGTGGTTCTCTAATTAGGTCCCTATGGAAGTAGGGGGAGCCTCCCACTACCCCACCTCTTACCTAGCCAGTGGACATACATGTTAGTGGACTTAGGTTGGGTTTAAGTCACTTTGTGAGAAAGCTTACTTTTAGATCCCAGATCCCTAGGTCATTTAGGTTAATTGTTTGCAACTTATTTGTCTCTGCCTAAAAAAAAAGAAAAAAAAATTCTAAAATTGCAATAAAAAAAAGAGAGAGAAAAAGTCTCATCTTTCTCATTCACAATCATATGTGGGCCAACCCAGCACATCATATAGGCCATGGCCCAAACCAATTTTCATCTTTCATTCAACGTGGCTCAGCCTACTTTGAAAATACACATTTCTTGTCAGCCCACTATGAAAGTACATTCTCTGGGGTGGCCCAACTATCAGATTTTACCCAAGATCAGGCCCACCATACTAATTTGTTCCATAATGTGCCATCTTTCACCCAAGCAGAAACACATTATTTTCAAGGGCCTTACACCTCCACTCCTTACCCAAAAGATGAACAATATGTCCCTCCTACAGAATTGAGTTGGCTTTACCAAGATCCACAAGGGGAAATTCAAGGACCCTTTCTTGGTGCTGAAATCATCTCATTGTTCAATGAAGGATTTTTTGGCATTGATCTGCCGGTGTGCTTAACAAATGCTCCTGAAGGCACACCCTTCCAACCACTCGGAGAAGTAATGCCACACTTAACACTTAGAGATCAACCTATTCTGGCCCAAGCCCAAAGCCCACCTATCCACAACTTTCAACATTGGGCCCAATGCCAAATTGATATTCATGACAAAAGCCATCATGAGGGACATGTATATCCACAGTCCACTTATACTTCTCCCCACAATCAGACCTATTTGATGATCAATTTGGGCAATTTATGCAAAAATTCCATGATAACCAACAAATCTTTGAGCAAACATTCACCCAACAACAACAAGAATTGGAGCAATCCTTTGTCAAAACTGACCTCCTGATTACTCAACTGATGGAAATCAGAAGGAGGCAAGATAGTCAGTCACCATGCCAACCCATTGACAATCATGCACATCATTATCTTGATTGTGACCAACAATTTGACTCTCAAATTCCATCCACAACTTCTCAGTCCAACATGATTGTGGACACACCCACTTGGAAAATGAGAGATAATATTAATGAGTCAAATCAAGAGGAGATGGGTGCCACTGAAAATCAATCCATTGTCTTGGCCCAACTTGAAACTGACCATCAAGAAGACTCCATCCATAATGTCATATTTGAGGAAAGCTCTAATGAGTTAGTTGAACTCAAGTTGGGGGGAGAGGAAAAAGAATGTCATCTAGATGTTGGGTCCGAGTTTGATGTGACATTATTTCAAGTGGGTGACAAAGAAGAGGTGAGTGTGGAGATAGAGCTGGGTGTTATCATCAATCATTCTTATTGGGTAAGAGAAGAATTAGAAATTTTGCCTGAAGTCCACATTGACTGGGCCTCTCTTGATGTCGAGAAAGACATGGAACTCCTACCTCTCCCTGATCTTGGCAAATCCAACATGATCATGGACATGCTACCACTAGATGACTGGTCAACTGCACTTGAACCTTTTAAGCATCCTTGTGTTGAAAGTCATATCCATTTCATTCCTGATCATGCTACTATTTTTGACTCAAGTCAGCCTGTGGAGTTCAAGCAATCCTCTGAGCATCCAATTCAATCTGACCTCAATATCATGAAAGAGGATCTGAAAATGGAAGTTGTGGGTGAAAATTGTGAAAATAATCAAGTCCGCATTGATGTGTTCAACACATATAAAGATCTTAGGTGTGTAGATGAAAATTTCTTAATTGAATATATGATCTTGAGTGCCTTAATTTCTCTATCACTTACTGATCTGCAAGGTATGTGTGGACCACTTGACCCACCATGGCTAATGATGCCTTACAAAGAAAAAATTTGGCGTCAATTGATTGGGGGTGTTACGTGACCCTGTTATCCCCATGTGTCTAGCTGAAGACATTAAACTTAGCGCTTGTTGGGAGGCAACCCAATATTTTTAGGAAATTTGATTTCTATTGATTTCATTTTTATTTTGTGTCTTAGGTGTTTGCTGGCCACTATCCTTTGATAAAGCTAGTGTGCAACCACCCACATGTGATCATCAGGTTGCATCTCTCCTTTCTTAACTTACATTGACTTTATTCTATTGTCATTACTTTTATGCCATTGAGGACAATGTCATTTAAGTTGGGGGGAGAGACAAATTGTATTTCAAATTTTTGTCCCTAATATTGTGCTTCATGCTTCATATTTCATGCAAGAATTTTTTGTATACTTCTAGCTTGACTCATATTGTGTACTTGTGAAGGTGGTGAGTTGAAGGGGTGAATTAACTAGTTATGTTTTTAGCATCTTCCTCAGAATACATTTGAAATTTCATCAACACAATAAAGTATTATTTTGAGCTATTCAAATGGATGATGAGAGTTTTACCTAACATTCAGGTTGATTGATTGATATTCTACACTCCTATTGATGACCAATCGTGGGGAAAAAGCTACCTGCCTACAAATAAATGTGAAAATGTGTGTAGTAGTGAAAAAAAAACAGAAAGAAAAAAAAAGAAACATGGAAAATGCCCCTGATCTTAGTAACCGGGCCTGTGGCTCCTAAGGTAAGAGTTGAGGCTCGCGTCAAACGGTGAAGGGAAGTGCAGCGCCATGTAAATGAAAAGAAAAAAAAGAGCATGAAAAAAAAAAAAAATTAGGCAGAGTGAAAGCTACCTGTAATTCGAGGATCGAATTTAAGGAGTGTACAGTAGATACCATCCTTGAGTGATAGGTAAAAAGCACATGCATTCTCTTTTTGATGCTCAAACATTGAACAAAAAGTTATGAAATTTTGTGTGTATCTTGAAGAACTGTCTAATGACGTGAACTGACATATTTGCCTTTGATACTCTCGACTGGAACTTGAAATACTTATGATCAAACATTCTCATTCTTACTATCTTGCCATGAAATATGATGTTTGAACTTTTGTTTGTCCCAATTATTCACTTGTATGCATTGCTAAGGGACTAGCAATGAGTAAGTTGGGGGGTGTGATAAATGCATAATTATTGATGATAATCATGATGGTTTATGATCTATTGATGCTCAATTTTATATTAATCCATTATTATTTTGTTACAAAAAGGATAATTTGATTAAATCTTTGTATGTGCTTTATTTGCAGGATAATGGGCCACTCAACAAGAATTTGCTAATGGACCAGGATGGATAAGAGACAATGAGGAGAGATTCTAATTTTAAATTATATTTTCTTTCTCTCTCTTTCTTTCTAATTTTCAAAACTCTCTCATTTTAATCTCTCTCTATTTTTAAAACCCTTCCTCTTAATTCTCTCTTCCTTCTATCTATATTTTAAAAGAATTCCCTCCCCTTTAAAAGACTCTCAATTCTTCTCCTCACTGGCTCTTTTTTCCTCTCTCCGCCGATCCCTTTCCTCCTTCTCTTTCTTCTTCCTCCGATCCCTTTCCTCCTTCTCCTTCTTCTTCCTCTCCTTTTCTTCTTCTTCTTTCTCTTTCTCTTCTGCCCCTTCTCTTTTCTCTCTCCCTGTCTCCCTCTTCTCGGAAGACAGCAAGCAGCAAGCAGCAGCACAGTAGGCGCCCAGGCGCCTACCGGCCGCACCGCCCGGCCCGCCTGGCCCGAGAGCCAGGCGGACTCCCTGCCGCCTGGCCCCCTGCACCCGGCTCGCCCCTGCCGGCCGCACCGCCCGGCCCACCTGGCCCGAGCCCGCCCGGCCGCTGCCCCGCCTCAGCCTGCCAGGCCGCCCGCGCTCACCGCTGCCCGCCACGCGGCCACACCAGCACGCGCCCACGCGGCCACACCAGCCCGCGCCCACGCGGCCGCCCACGTCGCCCCCCTCCTCTCTACGTGCATGCATGCACGTAGAGGAGGAGAGCCGGCGCGCCTCCCTTCTCTCTCTCTCGCCTTCTCTTCCTCTCTCCTATCGCTCTCTCTCTCTCTCTCAGCGCTCTCTCTCTCTCTCTCTCTCTCGCCTCTCTCGTTCCTCTCTCTCTTCTATCCTCTCTCTCTCGTCTCCCGTTCTCTCTAGTCTCTCTCCTCTCTCGTTTCTCTCTCCTATCCTCTCTCTCTCTCCCATTCCCTTCTCTCTTCTCCCAGCGCTCTCTCTCCTCTCTCTTTTCTCTCTCGTCCCTCTCTTCTCTCTTACTCATCTCTCTTTTTTATTTCTCTTGTTGATGTATTTTATTTAGGGTAGAACACTTTGTTGTTAATTTATTTTATACTTAGTGGATTGTTATTTTGGAATTGGTTAATGTTTATCTCTCGCTATCTATTCACTTAGTTTAGATTATTTCGTGCAATATAATATCACCACGTTATTTTCTTAAATAAAAACACAAGGTTTTCAACTCTAAAAATCTAGTTCTCCGTGGATTCGACTCGGTCTCACCACTTAACTACTGTTAAAATATTTAGTGTAGGCCGATAATTTTGAGATTGTTAGTCACGTATTTAACGACGTATTCGTGGACTATCAGTTGGTTGCTGATCCATGAAGTCTTCTTCGTCGTCAGAACTGGCGACGTAGACTTCGTAGAAATTTATATCTTCAAGATTTGTTGGTGAAGCTTGTTCTCAGATTCTTCTGGCGATTCTTCATTTGATAGCTCTCTTTTGGGAGAGGTGGTATCTTCTTGAGAGTTGGAGCTGGAAGGCCCTTAGTTGCTTTCTGAATTACAGGCCTCCAGTGATAGCCCAACAGTATTGACTATGAAGAAGATTTCGGTATCATAACCTAGTCCTCTTATATCTTTCTTGGAGAAGGGAGGTTGTCCTCGCACTTGGTGAGGTTTCCATAGTTGATTGAAGAACTCCCTCCGGGACGCATTTTCCACCTAAGGAATATTTTGCTTCTTGCACATTTCTTTTATATTTTCTGGCATATCAGCCATTTCTTGTATTGGCTCAAGATGATTTTTGGGTTTATTTTCCCAACCGAAATCATCTTTTCGAGATGCTTGAGGTATTAACTCCCCTTTATAAAAGGGAATTGGCTTTCCTACCTTTTTGGCATTTTTCTTCTCTTCTTTTCTTTGATAAGTAACGACGACTATTTTCAATCGTCGAACGATTTGATCTTGCTTTGGGGAATAGATTTGCATGCAGTTAGGAGGTAGAGGAATGCTCTTGTTGATGGCTTGACTTACATGGTCGGCCTCATAATTGATGCTTCACCTTTCTGGGCAGGCTGATTTGCTTTGGAAATTCTTCTTGTGGAGCTTGGCAAGACCCTTGTTTATTACAAAAAGCTCGCCAGTCTCACTATCTTCATCTGAGCAACCAGCTTGTTTACCCTTCCCTTTTGCACGGGTAGAGGGTTGAAAAACTAGTCCTCTAAGATATAGGAGGGCATCAGTCAAGTTGCATTCATCTTCCCGAAATGGGGCTTGGTCAGCAAAGACCGTATGTTGTTTTCCTTCTTTTGCATATTTGATGCATTGATGGAGTGTTGACAGGATGACCCAATTTTCATGTAGCCAGGGTCTTCTGAGCAGTACTTTGTATGTTGTATCAGCATCAATGATATAAAAGGTCACCTTAGTGACAAAGTCACCCAGAGTTAGGTCGACGGTGACTCTTCTGATGGCTTCTTCTGAATTTTGATTGAAAACTATGATCCTTACATCCCTTACTTGCTGCATGTAAGGCATAATATGTAGGGATTCAAAGGTTTTGTAGGGCATTAAATTAATGGATGCCCCCGGATCGATCAGGATCCGATTTAACTTATTGTCGTTGACCCGCCCTTTCATATATAAAGGCCGGTTGTGGCAAGGAGAGGATAATAGCATATCTCCATTTGTGAATGTGACATTTGCTGCCAGTGCTTCATATGTTTGAGCTTGGAAATTAGCCATATGAGCTTCATAAGTTTTTGGTTCTTGGAGTATTTTGATGAGAGTTTCTCTCAAGTCTTTACTCCAAGCAATTGCCTCCCAGACGGTGATGTTGACGGGGAGTGACTTTAGCTATTGAAGAATTTTGTCATCAGCATCGGCGCGTGTCTGGTCCAATGGGGAAGATCCCCCAATCGAGGATTCAAACGGCTCCTTCGGCTTGACGAGTTTCTTTTGGAAGAGTGAACTTGATGGCCTTTGACTTTGAGGGAGAGGAGCATTGTCCGTTCATTTGATGAGGCATACGGACTTTGGTCCCTATCCTTTGGCTGAGAGGCTATATTGGGCAACCCCTCTTCTTCATCTGAAGGGTCGAAAACATAAGAATCTACCCGAATTTCAATTTTAGGCAGAGGTCTTGACTCTTCGCCACGGAAGAGTATTACTTTGTTTGAATTTGTGATATTAGGCTTCTTGCCGGTGGTGGGCGTTGCTTTTTTCCATTTGCCACATCCCCTTCTGCGATGGCGATTTGAATTATTTACAGGCCGACGTCGATATGTCAACGTCGTTGGTTTGTCTTCAGCTTGTATGGTAGTACCACCTGGGGAGACTTGCAGCTCCTTAGGTGGAGGTAGGAATGCCATATTGCAGGTGAAAGATTTGAGCATGCTTTCCAAATTTTCGATGGTGATTTCCCCATCTCCATGGAAGGCTTCTAGTCGCACTGAGAGATGATGCTCCCCTTCTTCTAAAGCTTCTTGCTGCACTTGATAGAGCCAATTCCGGAGCCGGATCTTTCGTTCTAGCTCCTCCCATGGGATATATTGGTCGAGCGTAGCTCTGCCAGAAGGCCTGGGAGGCATATATTCTTCCAGCTCATCAATTAGCTTTTGAAGTTTCTGGAGAGGAGTTAATTCTTGAGGAACTTCTGCAGTAGCAACACGCTCCATTTGTTTTTTCATTTTTCATTTCTTCTTTTATTTTTCTCTCCATTTTTTATTTTCAAGGTTTCAGCCGGACTCAAAGCTTCCTGCTTAGGAGATGGCTTGGAGACACTCATTTTGTTAGAGCCGCCTTTTATCATGGATTTCTTGGACATTTTGGAGCCGGCTGGCTTTCGTGGGCCCACAATGACCCATTCACTTTCTGAGGCTTGTGCTTCGAAGGTTGAATTAATTGCCTCTTCAACAATTTCAAGCGGGAGTTGGTAGAAACCATCCACGAACTCCTCTGCTTGTTGCGAGATTGGCTCCTCCACAATTTCTTCTCGTATTTGATTTCTGTATCGCAAAATGGCAGCTTTGTGCTTGTCCATTTTGGCCTTGCGTTTGCTTTGTCCATAGCCCAGTTGAGAGTGATAATATTCACATATATCTTGATAGTTTGCTTGGTAGGCTAGGCTTGGATCATAGACTTGTTGTGACGCCTCACCAAAGTGTGTTGACGCCAGGGAGTTTCCATATTAATCAATTATTCACTTTCGAATATGTGTTTCGATCAAGTCATGGAACTCCGAACAGTATTTGGTGGGATGCATGGCTCTGGAATGGAATTTACAGTAGCAGTCAAGCATCTTTTCACTTTCAGAGATATAAGGCGCTGGCTCATGCACCTTGACTAGCTCTTGCCTCATAAGATTATCAAATATCAGCTTGGTATTCTCCTCGGTGAATGAGCGCTGATGTAGGGGATTCTAGCTCGTATACCAACGACTGGACAAATATGGATTTGGAACTTGTTGCTCCACCTCTGACTCAGAAAGACCAGAGGATGATGATGCATTAACGACATTTGCCGAGTGGGACATAGAATTGGTTGGTCCATTCGGCGGTTGTCGCATATGAGGTTGTGGAGGGTTGACCAAAGAATCTCCAAGGTCAATTATCCCTTGCCTGGTCATGTTTTCCACGTCATCTTTGAAGTTAGTGTAGTCTTCAATGTCGTGGTTTATCGTTTGATGATATGGACAGTAGGTGGATAATGTATTTGTTGGAGCAAAATAGTCCATCTATCTGGCTCGGAGGCATAGCCAGAATAGTGGTAGTGTTTGATGTCGAGGGAAAGAATATAACTTTGCCGCCTCGACAGGATTTGGGGATCCTTTAGATAGCCACCCGATTGAGTCTGAGTAGGGCGACATCCAGGGTAGCTCCTGATTTGCTTGTGCATGAATAGGAGTGGTTTGTGGAACATAGCGTCCCTGAATGGGAGCATCTTGATGTCCTTCCACACTTTGTATAATTTGTCGCAACTCTTGCTGGTCTTATTGTAATTGTTGGAGTTGTTTTTGAACTCTCCGCATTACTTTCCAGGTGGCTTGATGCCTGGATCTTGGCGGAGAATGAACTCCACAATTATCTTGAGGTGGGTCACATGAAGGACCTGCCTCGGGATTATTTGAACTTGTGGCAGGCTCTGTCGCACGTATGACATTGACTGATTGCTCTGGCTGATCCCAAGCATGAGGTTGAGGGTCGACCAGACCGCTTTGCATAGATATGAGGCCATTTTGGATCATCTTTTGGACCTCATTTTTGAAGACGTAGCAATCTTCAATTGCATGCCCTACCATACGGTGATACGGGCAATAGTTGGGCTGATTGATCTTGCTGACATCTGCCGGTTTCTTTGGTTCTGGCAGTGATATCAACTTGTTGTCGAGGCAAAGATCAAAAAGCTTCTTGGTATGCTCCTTTTTGAAGGAATAAGGAGCCTTCATGCGCTCTTCCAATGTTGGCACTGGCACTTTTGGTTCTAATTTATTCTTTGGAGTGGTAGAGATTACTGCCCCTTTTGCTTCATTACCAGGTGAGAAGTCGATAACATTGACCTCTTTTCCTGGCGGGTTGCGCTCTTTGGGGAGCTTGCCTTTATGAGACGTATGAGCCGTTTGTTCGGCTAAGAACATCTCATTTCTGCTACAACAGAATTTAGTTGATCGAAACTCTTAATATTTTCCCCCAAGAGTTTCTCATTGATTATCGCCGTAAGGCCTCTTAGGCAGATGGTAATTGCATCTTCTTGGGCAGGAGGGTTGTCGCATTTCATGCTGAACTCTCTCCACCTTTTGATGAAGTCGAGTGCCGATTCTCCTTTCTTTTGTTTGAGGGAGCACAGCTCGGAAAAAGAGACTTTTCTTTCGGCCGTTTGGAAACGGTTAATGAACTTCTTTTGCAGATCAGCCCAATCAGCAACTGAATTGGACTTTAGCTTTGAATACCATTGGAATGCAACCCCAGTCAAGGAAGTTGCAAAATATCAGAGGAGATATGATTCCTCGAGGGTGAGATTACCCATGGCAGTAACATAATGTGCCCGATGCTCCCATGGTGACCCGTGTCCATCAAATTTTTATAGTTTTGGGACTTTAGGACATGCCAGTGGTATCTTCTTGAGTTGATGATGTACTGGATATGGGACAGAATATATGTCCGTGACTAGGATCCCTTCGCCTTGTTGAGCGAATATGTCTTCAATGATTTTTTGTATCATATGCCTTTGTATGGCGATATCTTGCATTGCTCCTATTTGAGGAGGCATGATGTTGGACTGATCAATGATATCCTGACTTGTAACTTGAGGAAGAAGGCCACTTGTGGAAGCCGCCGGATGATTTGTCGGGGAGGACCCATCCAGATGTTGATTTTGAATAGAAATTGGCTCCATAGATTGCTGAAGGCTTGAAGTTGCCAACCGCCTCATTTCATTTAGGAGTGTGGCCATCTCAGACTGCCACTGCTGCATAACTTGATATTTGTCATCGTCTGACATTGCTTGGAAATTTTCCCTTGTAGGCAAGTCGACGACGGGGTTGATAGTAGAAGTAGGGAGTCTGCCTTCTTCAATTTGAATATTTCCTTCTTTGAAGAAGGGGACCTGGATTCCCTCATGTTGGGGGTCAACACGAGGAGGAGCTTAACCAGACATCCGAGCCTGCCCGCCGAGTTGGTCGTTTCTTCTGGCAAATTGTCTGGTGTTGGGATGAGTAGCCTCAGTGGGAATATTTGGAGTGGCTTCCACGATTTGTTCCATCGGTTCGCTAGAGTCCTTCTCGAAGGCATAGCATAAGAAGATCCTGAGCCTGGGTTTTTCTTCTGCTGCCTAGGTGACACGTCGTCTTTTTGACGAATGGGTACTGGCATTAGGAATTGCTCCCAGCCTATCAAAGACCGAGATTCGCGATATATGGTCGAAGACTGATATGTGAGGTTTGAGCTGTTGAATTGGATTTTCTTTGACTACCCAGATATTCTCTGGGCCATGAGGGGCATAGTTTGATTTTTTGTATACCCGTTTTCTCTTTTGTCCATTGAGGTGCTTGGATTCAGCATGTTGAAGGGAAGCGTATTTGGCATTGCTTCTCCTTCCGACCACCTTTGGTGCATCTGCTTGAGCTTTCTTGAATTTTTGGGCCTCCTTTTTAGGAACCCAGATTTGTTTGAGCTTGGCAGGTCGCCGGGTCTTTTAGTTGACGTCAGCTTTCGCCTTAGAGTCTTCTTGTTTCTCTCGAAACCACCATAAAACTGAGAAGCAGTTCGAGGTAGGAATTTTTGGAACATGCCTATCACGAGGGATGATAGGCTGGCTTCCGTCGAGCCGCACCCGTAGGCTTCCGACCATGATGGACTTGCCGGATCTTGAGGTAGCAACAGAAGGCCTTTTGTTTTTGTGATTTTTGTATTGCCCCCGTTGTGAGGGGACAATAGCTACAACTTCAAAAGAGATTACTCAAACAGAGTAACTCCGAATTTGAGTTGGACGGGGTTTGACCCCTTTGGCAGCATAATCTTTTGAGGGCATTTTGGTGCCCTGGTTGACAGTATCAGGATGAGCTTTGACGTGCCCATGGATCTTGCCAGTCTTGTTTGTTGATTTGTTGGAGGGAAGCCTTTGGACAGCATCCTCCTTTTGTTGGGCCAGGACCACCCCTAAGAAGAAAGGGGACCCGACGATGGCTAGGAAGTCTCCGAATGCAATCGGAGTCGCCAGGTAGCCGAACGTGGCGTGGTTTTTGATGACGAGCGGTCCGTAGGTGACGGCCATCTCCAGAAATTTGAACTTTGTTTTTTTTTATTTGAGTTTTACCTTCAAGGAAAACACCAGCATTAGAATTTTCATAAGAGAATGCATAAACCTCGATTTTTTGCTATGAATGGTGAGAAGGGTCCCACCAGGCGTGCCAACTGTCGAATGCGGAAAGTTTCGTGTTTGTATTTTGTTTGGTATTTGAGTTTGATTTGGTTTATATTTATTTATTTTGCCTTGAGGGGCATGCCAGCCTGTCTAGCAGACAGAATTTAGAATCCGCGCAATGCGGAGAGAAAGTTTGATATCTATGGAATGGACAAGTGTGCCAGTTTTACTTTGAACTTATTGGTTCCGTGATTTTATTTTATCAGGCGATTAGGGTAGTGTGTGCTGGACCTCTGTCTCCATCGATCGGAATCGATGTTTTGTTTACATCGGATTAAAAGCCTTTGATGTTATTTTACATCAGTTTTAATCTGAATACCATTGATAGCAAAGTCGAGAGGTTTTGCATTTTCTAGAAAATAATAATGCGGTGTTTTACCTATTTTTTATTGGACAAAATGGATTTTGACTTGGAAAAAAGATTTGTTTCTTGAAAGAAGTATTTCTTTTTGAAAAGAGTATTTGCCTTGAGGAAAGGATTTCATTTTGAAAAGAATATGAATTCCTTTGAGGGTTTGGCATATAATTTGGGAAATGAGCGGGTGTATACCTGCGGATTTATTTGGTATTTGAATATGTTGTGAACTTGGACAGAGCTCCCATATAGGCAGAGTTACCGTATAAATATATGAACATGTATTTGTTGGGCATATGGTCGTATTATTTTAGGGGAGGGTCTCTATGCGGACAGACTCTCCCCATGAAATACGCACATATGCACATATAATTTATGAACATATGAGTATGTTCTTAAGCAGAACCTCCACTTGGGCAGAGTTTCCATTAGAAACATATACATATAAACATATATTTGTGGACATATGAATATATTTTCAGGCAGAACCTCCGCTTGGGCAGAGTTTCCTTTAGAAAACATACACATATGAGCATGATATTTGTGAACATATGAGTATGTTTTCGGGCAGAACCTCCACTTGGGCATAGTTTCCTTAGAAAACATATGCATATGAGCACAATATTTGTGAACATATGGATATATTTTCGAGTAGAACCTTCGCTTGGGCAGAGTTTCCTTAGAAAATATATACATATGAGCACAATATTTGTGAACATATGGATATATTTTCTGGCAGAACCTCCGCTTGGGCAGAGTTTCCTTACAAAACATATACATATGAGCACAAACACTCACCCTTCCCGGAGACTTTCTCGACGGGAGGGAAGAACATATGCACCTAAATGCTTATACCCATGGAGACTTGCTCGACATGGAAGCATTTAGAGCACAAGAACAAAGATGTTTAAATACCTTATGCCCACGAAGACTTGCTCAACATGGAAGGTATTTAAACACGAAAGCACACGATTTAATTTTTACCTCCACAGAGACTTGCTTGATGTGGAGGTATGGGTTTCATTAGGATTTTTTTGAAAACCTCCAAGGAGATTAGCTCGACATGGAGGGGGATTAAGAAGATTTCGTAGCCAGATGGAGACGACCTCCCTTTCTTTTGCGCTTGTCAAGGGTAGATACCTTCACACTGAGTGGAGGGAGGGCGGATACCTTCACACCAATGGAAGAACATTTGAGAACAAGCTAGAACTTTTTTTTAGAAGAGCCTTCCCTCTCTCTTTTTTATTTCCAGCAAAAAGGGGATCGCCCAAAAGAGGATGGAAAGATCCTTTGCCCCTTTGGGGCTACATGAACATTTATAGGGGTTTTAGCCCCTTACATTTGAGAGGGATGAGGGGGGGCAACTGATGGGAGGTTCCATTAGTTAGGGGACTAACTGATGGAACCCTCCATCGGTTAAGGGTCACCTCCCCATAATCGTTGGAAGGCTCCATTGGTTGGGGGAGGAATCCCCCAACCGATGGAAGTATTCCATCAGTTAAGGGGTCTTTTCCCCAACCGATGGAGGGTACCATCGGTTAGGGGGTCTTTCCCCCAACCGATGGGAGGTGCAATCGGTTAGGGGATTCCAATCCCCTAACCGATGGAAGGTCCCATCGGTTAAGGGGACTCCCCTTAACTGATGGGAGGTACCATCGGTTGGGGGATTAAACCCCTTAACCGATGGTAAGTCCCATCAGTTCTACATGGGGATTTTTTGCCTATAAATAGGCCTCCATATCTTCTTAGGGAGATGTTGGTGCTGCTGAAGCTTTGCCCCTTTTCCTTAGAGATTTCTCAGCGAAGGGTTGAACTTGCAAGTGCTTGGAGCTTCCGCTGCACGTGTTCTTTGTACTTGTTCTTTACATTTGGTCTTATTGACCTTATGCTGCCGGATTTCTTCCTTGACGTATCCTCCTCGAAGCGTTGTTCTTCTCTGAACTTTTGCTTCACTGGAGAGACTTACTGCCAACTTAATGAATAAATTCCCTTCCTTAGCTTGAAGGGAATTTGGATCCAATATTACCTAAGCAACTATGGGGTCACTTAAGTAATAATGACATTTACTTCATCCATAAGTCACCTTCAAAAGAGGACTCTATCAATATTACTTAAGCAACCAGGAGGGCTACCTAAGTAACCATTAGATCATTATAAATGAGCTTCGGTATTTCCCCTTGTTGCTATCCACCACAAACTTTTTGGGGTTCAACAGCCACTAAATAGTATTATCTCCCTTGGTCGGCCAGTGTCTTTTCTACTTTCTAATGAGCATATGAACCTCGCCATACAAGGGTATAGTGCCATGAGTACTTGCCGCCGCCAATGTCCACACCAAACGGGTATATGAGCATCCCACAAAAATATGATCAACAGACTCCTCTTCTTTTCTACATAGGACACATATAGTCTGGATATTCGGAAGGAAGTGAAGCAGTCTATATATCGTAGGGAGCTTGCCAAGAGAGATTCTTCAGATGAGAACCTTTGCCTTCAGCACTCTAAGATCTCCATCCTTGCTAAGATATTGTTTAGAATGCCACTCTAAAATGTAAAAGATGCAATAATGCTTCTTCCATTATATTTCGTTATTGTCCATCTTTGTTAAAAATTTTCTCCATAGTGCAGCAAGGATGCAATCTAGGTACTAATTAACTGACAGCATCATACACTAACCTTGAGTTCCACAATTGGCTTCAACTTCTAGTTTGGCTTCAACTCTAGTTTCAGATTATATTACCGAGGCTTGCAAAGGATTCTTTCTTATATTTGAAATATCCTTTAACACTGATATGCCATCACCTATAGATATTCTAGATGTGCACAAAGGCATTGTCATGACCCAACACGGAATTTCAGAGTGTGCAATTGTATTTGATCGTATAAATCAGAGTAATTGCTAAAGGAAATAACATCATTTCATTGGACGACACAAAATTCAATATCAATAATCATCTCATAAATTTTATTGATACTCAAATTGCTAAAGTCTATACATTCACTAATTTCAGAGCCAAACATAGGGGTCATTATTGAATCTCAAGTACATTGGACACTCAAATAAAGGAAAGAACTACTACTACAGACTCGATGACTCTACTACATAGTCATATGACACTATGACAACTTTTGTGGTGTTTAGGTTGCTCTTCACCCTTGCCCGTCCCCTTCATAGTCTATTTCCTCAATGGTATCACCTAAAAATTTTAGAATACGCATGATGAGCATAAAGCTCAGTAGAATTTACATCTCAACATGCGGGCATACTTTAAATGAATTACATTTTAACAAGCTGACATCCTAACATGATGTGATAACGAATAATAAAATGTTGATAAACAACAATCAAATGGCAAGATAGACGTTTAAGCAATGACAAGAAAGACTTTATGAAATATCAAAATAGACATTAATTGAGTAGCAAGAGAGTGGGACAAGAAACTAATTACCTAATAAGATGAAGTGACCCAATAGTTCCAGAAAATGTTTTCATGTAACAATTGAATTGGCCATAAAATCACATGAATCAAACAATTATATCAAATATTCAAATAACAAATTGAATTATCTATGTCAAATCAAGCATATCATATCAGCGCAATGCCATACTACAAGTCAATTACTCTCGTGATTATGAGTATTTCAGATGCTCCTCCCAGGACTATATGTAGCCCTTATTTTGCACAAGTATTGAGATCGTTAACCAAAGTTCCATATAATTTTTTCGAATAATTCCACATATCAAATGGCCAAGCGATTTCCAAGGAACAAGCTTATTATAGTACGAACGTCCAAGGACGAACCTTTCGACATGACAGAACATTTAATAATCAAATCTGATGCAAAACATGGGTAGACACACACCTGCACAGTCTGGACATGGTATTGGTAGAGGATAGAGAGATGCACATATATCAAGCGATGCATTTAGGGTCGCACACATGGGTATAGGCGCATTTAATGATATAGATCAGATTTCTTATATAGGCCAGTTGAATCATGCCATAAGGTTCTGGCATGGTTCCAAAGAATATGATTTGGATTTTTATAATACAACCAGTTCGTTCGTCGTGTGGGAGTCCACGGTCAGAGGAGACCTACAGAGATCTTGATGAAGTCGTTCCAGTCCGACAAGACAAATACTCGGCAAAAGGTCTGAACATCATCAAGGGGTGGTCGTATCTCGGTGTGGATCATGCTTTGTTGGAGAGACATGCATCTGATAAATCAGAAACACATGAGGATAATGGTTGTGCAGAAAGACATTTTCATGGATTGCATTCAAGATACAATAGATCAAGATGTACATGAGAAGAGATTAACCACACATCATTATTTCATGTTTATAAGGTACTTCTAACGATTTCAGTTTCTGTACGTCATTTTCGAGGCAGATACAAACTTTGAATGACATAATTGACCCTTACAAGAACATCTGCTAAAGACAAAGCTTGAAACAGTGAAGGCCCTGCAGTCATGCAAGGCGCTGTATGGGCCTGGTGCGATAGGTCAATCCTTGTCGCATCAGTGAATCCCAGCGCGACTCTAGTGGCGCTAGGGCAACTTGGTGCAACTGCAGTCCTACAGTTAGTGCCCAAAACTTTGGTAAACCTTTGTTTAAACCTCAAATACATGATATTCAATGAAATAGAAAGAGGGAAAAGGGTTTAGAAATCTTTTTAACACACTCCTAATCCTACAGGAACATCTAATCAGGCCGAATCAAGGGATTGCACATGCTTTGAATAGGTTTAAAAGACAACTTAAACATAGGATGACCTTGACACGCAAAATACACAGGATTGGCTCAATAAAATTGGGGAAAAAGTATGGTTTGACTCTAAACTTGTAAGAGACTTTAGGCAGCTACTTGCAGTGTTTCGAACCAGCTTCCCAAAAGAACCAGGCTAGGAATTATTGATGAGACATTTGAAGATGTTATCATGAAAAACATGTTCTATTCAAGTAGACTTGTTTCAGATAACTATCGTGTCAGCCTGGTCATGAATGATTTGAAGGTAATATGAAACTGTCACATTAAACTAAAAGCTTCTATATCCTAGATGATGTAAAGGGATTTGAACCTGCTCTTTCAAACTTAAAGTTGCTTGTGTTCTGAAGTCCCAAAGGTAACGGCACTGCAAAGTGGTCCAGTTGTTGGACATTGCTAGCTGAGTATATTTTCACCCATTCTTGGGTTTCCTACTCTGTTAATCATAAATCTTAACATCTTTTGATATGGAAAAATTAGTCATAGTCATAGTTGTTAAAATCTTTTGGGCCATTCTTAGTATCTGAAGCTTCTGAAAGGCATACCTAACTAAGAAAGGAAAAATCTGAAAGACATTTTGATGCATATTTTCTTTAAAATGGCCACGAATTCGACGCCATTACTTGGAAACTCTGGATCCTTATTTTAAAATGGACATTCCATTCAAAATGCATGTTTTCTCCAGATCCTTCTTTCTGGCTTGAGCTTGAGCATAGAAAGCAGCCTTATATTTGAATCTTGACAATATTTTCCAAAGTTCTGTTGCAGGGTTGGATGGTTACACCTTTAGGCGATGTTTCAAAGTTAGCAAATGCAAATTCTATGATCTCTTTGGACTGTGAGATGGCCTTCTGTGAAGATGGTACAGATGCAATAATCAAAGTATGCACTGTAGATCATAATTTGGAGGTATATTTCTTTATCCTTTGACAACTATTGTTGACTTTCGTCTCCTTAAAAATGTGTTGTAATAATTTCCTTTTAGGAGGATCTATTTTATATTTTTTTTCCATTGAAAATATCAGGTGAAAATGAATGAAACTGTAAGACCCGATAAATGCATTTCTGATTTTAGAACAAGCATCACTGGGATGTGTTCCAAGGATTTGGAAGGAGCAACTTGTTTGTTGGTTGATGTACAGGTAAACTTACCCGGTAAGATGTTATTTCTACTTAGAATTTTTTTCTGATTTTACCTGTGCTATTCTGCAGAAATCCTTGTGGAAGTTATTGTTACATGGAACTATTTTGGTTGGCCACAGCTTACATAATTTTCGGACTGGGTTTTCCAATAATTTATTTGATCCCCTTGGAAACTAGTAGTTGCAAATTTGTGCTCAAAAGCTTTTTGCTTTTTTTATATAGCTTTGGGATTATTTTTTCAAAATTCATAATTGATTTTGTTTATCACTTTTTTGCAACAACACTTAAAATTGATCATGCACGAGTTATTGACACTGCATACATCTTCAAATATGTGGACATGCCTGATTTCAGGACACCTTCTTTGAACAATTTATGCAAGGCAAGCTCCCTCTAGATGAATTCTACTGTTCTTTTGTGATTCTTTTTAATTGAGTGCCTCATATACTTCCTATGATTGTTCTAATATGGTGTTTGGTTACACTCTCTTGCACTTAGAATTGGTTACACTTTTCTCTCAAATTTTATTTTGATGAAAGAATGACGACTTTACCCTGTTTGGAAGTATCTCCCCTGTTTTCTTTGAAAGTTTAACCCATCCCCCCCCTGCATTCTTCCTCGTGTTCTCATCCTCCTTTCGCCCATTGTTCACACACAACCTTTGGCAAGCATTGCCTCTTCAGCATCTCTCTTTGGATGCACAACATAGAATGACGCCACTGTGGGTCAAGGTGGCAGAGGAGGCAGAAGGCAACTTTGCTATGGTGGAAAGAGGAGGTGGTGATGGGGGTATGTAGTAGCAGTGGCTCTTCTTAAACCAAAAGTGGCCGCAGAGGAGGTAGAGTGCGATGGTGCTGCTGTGGAGAGGAGGAGTTCATGGTTGAGTACCTTGGGAACCTGACAGAAATGGAAGGAAAGGTGGCTTAGGTTTTGGCATCTTGTTGCACTTACAGTCAATGCTGGACAGAGGCTTCCTTCCTCAGTTCCTTATATGCTGCTTTCTTTTTCATTATCAATGAATTTTAACCTTTTATGGTTGTCTTAAAAAAGAAAAGACCAGATGAGGGAAGAGGAATGGTGATGATCTACAACAACAATACATTGTTTTCTCCTCCCTTCAACACCGGGCCTAGGAGTGGAGGAACCTATGATCAGTTAGCCTTCCCACACTGGCCTCAGTGGTAGGATGGAAGGAGAGAGCTAGCTGGAGCTGATTGTGCGCGATGATGATGTTGTGCAAAGACGAGATACATGGACTAAATAGCGGCAAGCCAAGACATCCACCGGAAGGAACGGGGAGATGCATAGTGGAGGGAAAGCCCTTGACATGGATGGCAAAATCGGCCAATCCGGATCGAGATCGGCCGATTCTGGATCGGATCGGCCATGGCCGATCCGATTCTGGGGGGCAACCCCCTTACTTAGTCAAAATCCCAGATGAATCGGCCGTAATCGGGCAAAATCGGCTTGGATCGTTCTGGATCGGCCGACTCCAGACCAATTCTGACATACAAAATTTTCTGGTTTGTTTCTTTCTTGAACAAGGTGGGTGGCTGTTGAACGGTAAAAGTGTGACACGTTTACATCAGTAGAAATTACGGAATCCATCAGATAATGGTCCGGCGACTTGGCTAGTTGAAGCCTATTTTTGGCGGACAATCGTTCAAGTCATGGATATGATGAAAGGGGTCGTTGAACCATGAAGATTAAATGCTGGTTATCAACGGGCCTGGTTACAATATATTATCAACAGCCTACTCAGAGGCCAAATAAGTTGTGATTTAAAATGACCCCAAGGTTATTTAAGTTACAAACTTATCCGCGGGATTCATCCCTAAAGTTCAGCAGGGGAGTTTCGGCCCTTAAAATGGCGCCCGGATTCCCGGTAAAATGAAAGTACAAGGAGAAGATGTCTCCGTCCAGAGTGCAAGCGCGGACGAAATCCGGAAGCACAAGGTCTATAGACCGAGTACGAAGGACAAGTACAAAGAACAAGCTCGAGGAAGAACTCCGAGGCTTGCAAAAGCACCCTCCGATTGGGCAGAACTCTGAGAAGTCGGGCAGAACTCCAAGAAGAGAAGCACAATTTCAGCAGCACCTTCACCAAAAAAACAGCACATATGTAAATGAGGGTGTGGGGGGTTATTTATAAACCTCCCCCTCTCTCTCCATCGGTTAGGAGACCCCTAACCGATGGTGACATCACAATGATGTCACCATCGGTTAGGGGAGCCCTTAACTGATGGTGACATCCCTATGATGTCACCATCGGTTAAGGGGTTCTCCCCCTAACCGATGGTGAATCACCATCGGTTAGGGGACCCCAACCGATGGTGACCTCATGTGAGGTCGCCATCGGTTAAGGGGACATTCCCCTTAAACCGATGGTGAATCACCATCGGTTGGCAATTCCAACCGATGGTGACCTCATCATTGAGGTCACCATCGGTTAAAGGGGTGATGGCCCCTTAACCGATGGTGATTCACCATCGGTTAGGAGCCCTAACCGATGGTGACCTCATCTGAGGTCACCATCGGTTAACCTCCCCCAACCGATGGTGACTCACCATTGGTTGGGGGAGGGGCTCTCTCCTCTTCCTCCTACGCAATGTAAGGGGTAAAACCCCTATAAATACTCCCCCTATTCCAAAAGAAAAGGGGATGGGAGATTATGCCGGCAAAGCCCTGTCAAAAATTCTAGAAAGAAATAGAATAGAGCATTTGCTCACCTCCTTCTCATTCTCCTTCTCCAATTCCCCCTTGGTGTGCGAAGGTACAAATCCCCTTTTTAGCCCGATAGGCCAGGCGCGGAGAGGAGAGTTGTCGGCGCGAATCGTCATCGACATTCCTTCTTAACCTCCATCCCCCACATCGAGCAAGTCTCTGTGGGGTGATATTCCCCGGGGTTTAAATACCGTCCATATCGAGCAAGTCTCTATGGACACATGGTATTTAAATACCCATGTTCTCCCCGCCCATCGAGCAAGTCTTTGGGATGGTGGATTTTGTGCTTATATGTATATGTTTTCTTGAGGAGACTTTGCCCAAGCGGAGGTTCTGCCCAAGAACATATTCGTATATTCACAAATTTGTGTTCTTATATATATGTTTCTTAAGACGAAACTCTGCCAAGTAGAGATTCCGTCCAAGAACACATATATAAAGATCGCAAATTTGTAATTATACAAATATGTTCCTTGAGGAGAATCTCGCCCAGGCAAAAATCTCTCTCAGGGGATGTATCTATATAAATACAAACTCGTGTTATATGTATATGTTTCTTAGAGGAAACTCTGCCCAAGCGGAGGTTCTGCCCAATAACATATTTGTATATTCACAAATCTATGTTCTTATGTATATGTTCCTTAGGGGAAACTCTGACCAAATGGAGACTCCCCTAAGAATATATCCATAGAACCATAAATTTGTGCCTATACGCGTATGTCTCTTAGGAGGAATCCTGCCCGGACAAAATTCTCTCTAAGTTCATATCCGTATAATCACAAATTTTATGTTTATATAAATGTGTTTCTTAGTGGAACATCTGCTAGTGGAACATCTGCCCAAATAGAGACTCCGCCCGAGAACATATCTATATAATCACAAATATGCCCTACGGTGCATATGTTTCTCAAAAGGGATTCCGTTCATACGGGGGCACCTTTCTACCGGATACTCTGCTCAAATAGAGATACCGTTTGAGAATATATTCACAAAGTGCAAATTTGTGTTTATACACGTATACCTTCTTGAAGCGAAACCCCTTCGGGCAAAGCTTCTCCCGAGGACACATGGATATAAACATATGTTCACATGAATACATCTCTATGAGGACACCCTGCCTTAGCTGAGGCTCGCCAGGACATGTTCACGCCTTCAAAAAGGACTGTGATGATATACACACATCCAAAGAAAAAAGGGAATAAGATAAGAACTGTGTTCAAGCATTCCAAATGGGATCATATATGCACCTCTACGAGAACCATACCCGTGGAAATGGACTTTGAACAGGAATTGCGACCTGACAAAAAAAATCTCATGGAGATACATCCATATGCTCTCCGGGAATTATACCCGCACGAGCAAGAAATGAGAAGAAAGAAGCTCCACTTCAAATTCGGACTTTGCTCAAAAAGGGCATTGTAACAGAACCTCATATAAAAAAATTGACACTGTAATCCTTCTAATACGAAAGTGTTACTTCGGGTTATAAATACCCCCAAGTTCAGAATCAATATCCACGGGTATATACCCGTTTACAATAACAATCCTCATGTTTTCCCAAATAAAAATTTCTAATCAACCTTTTGTAAAAAGAAGAAAGACCTCAAATAGGTCCACGAGTATATACCCGTTCCCCTTTCAAAATCATACTTTGGACTCCAAAAAGGCAGTCATTTCAAAAAAAAAATGAATGAAATACTCAAAGCAAATGCATTTCAAAAATAATAAAAAAACATGTCATGATTAGGATTTCCTAAAAAGCATGCATATTTTCTCGTCCTTTACTATGAATGGTATTCGGGTTAAAAATTGGTGTTAAATAACACCAAGAATCTTAACTCGATGTAAATGTAACATCGATTCCGGTCGATGGAGACAGAGGTCCAGCACATGCTACCCTAATCGCCTGATGAAAATAGACATGGGACTCAAGGAGTTCAGATTAAAAAACGGCGCACCCGTCCGTTTCACAGACACCACACCCGTCCGTTTCACGGACACCACACCCGTCTATTTCACGGACACCACACCTGTCCGTTTCACGGACAACAAAATTCCTCTTCCGCATTGCGCGGACTTTTTCTTCTGTCTGCTAGACAGGCTGGCACGCCCCGCAACACAAAAATCAAAGCATGTGAAACAAATGAGTGAATACATGAACCAAAGAAAATGAAACCAACAAAACACAAAAAATCGAGTGAGAAAAATTCCCCGTGTCAACAGTTGGCACGCCCGGTGGGACCTCTTCTCACCATTCATAGTAACAAAGGATGAGACTTACATACTCTTTATGAAAATCCTAATACTGATATTTCCTTTTTGAAGGTACTTAAAAAGAAACAAATCACAAACTGTTGAAGATGGCTGTCACATATGGACCGCTCGTTGTCAACAACCATGCCAGGTTCGGCTACCTGGCGACTCCGATCATATTCGGAGATTTCCCTGCAGTCGTCGGATCCCCTTTCTTTCTGGGAGTGGTTCCGGCCCATCAGGAGGAGGATGCTGCTCAAATGTCTTCCTCCCATAAATCAACAAAGAAGAATTGCAACAACAGTGGACGTGTCAAGGCTCGTTCCGCTACTGTCAATAAGGGCACCCAAATGCCCGTGAAGAATGATGCTGTCAAAGGGGGCAAACCCCATTCAACTCAGGTTCGGACTTACTCGGTCCATATGATTTCTTCTACCATTGTGGCTCCCGTTTCCTTACAGCGGGGGCAATCTAAACGCCACAAGAACAAAAGGCCGCCCGCTGCCATCTCCAGATCCAGCAAGTCCGTTATGGTCGAAAATGTGTGAGTGCGCCTTGATGGTACCCCACCTACCACTCCTCGTGATAGGTATGTTCCAAATATTCCAACCTCGAACCGCTTCTCAGCTCCACGGTGGTTCCGGGGGAAGCATGAAGATTCCATGGTGAAAGCCGGCGTCAAGCAAAAGACACGGCGTTTTACCAAGTTGAAACAAATCTGGGTTCCAAAGAAGAAAGTCCAGAAGTTCAAGAAAGGTTAAGCAGATGCATCAAAGGTGATTCAAAGAAAAAGCAACACCGAAGATGCTTCTCTTCAATATGCTGGATCTGAACATCCCAGAGGATGGAAAAGGAAAGGCATATACAGAAAACCAAACTACATTCCTCAAGGCCCGGAGAATACCCGGGTAGACAGAGAAAATTCAACTCAACAATCCAGGGCTCGCGTATCGGTCTTCGACCGTATATCGTGGGTCCCAGAGTTTGGTAAGCCAAGGGCAATTCCTAGCACCAGTACTCGTCCGTCAAAAAGACGACGTGTCACTTGGGCAGCTCGGGAAACGCCCAAACTTATAATCTTCTCATGTTATACTACTGGAAGGGAAGTTGGCGAGCTTGCGGAGCAAATCGCGGAAGCCACCCCCAATATTCTCACAGAAGATGTCTATCCTAATATTAGACAGTTCGTCAGAAGAACTCAACAACCTGGCGGGCAAGTTGGCTCGTCTAATCAAGCTCCTTTTCCAACTGATATCCAACATGAGGGTACTCAAATTCCCTCCTTTGAAGAAACAAATATTCGACTTGAAGAAAGTGGGCCCTCTACCTCTGGCAGTCATCCCGTCATCAACTTGCCAACAAAAGAAAATTTCCATGCAATGGCGGATGATGACAAATATGAAGTCATGCAACAGTAGCGGTCTGAAATGACCTCACTTGTCAATGAGATGAGACGATTGGCAACTTCAAGCCATCGGCAATCCATAGAACCGGTTGCTGCTCAACATCAACAACAAAGCCAGCATCCGGATGGATTTATCTTATTGAACAATCCGGCAATTTCTTCAACTGGTCTTCTTCCTCAAGCTACGGGTCCGGATATCAATGACCCATCTAATATCATGCCTCCTCAAACTGAAGCATTGCAAAATATTACTATTCAAAGGCATGAAATAAAGAAGATGGTCGAAGATATGTTCGCTCAGCAGGGCGAGGGTATTCAGGCTTCGGGCTTATATTCTGTCCCGTTCCCTATACATCATCAACTCAAGAAGTTGCCAGAATCATGTCCCAAAGTCCCAAAATTGCCTAAATATGATGGGCATGGGGCACCTCGGGAGCATGTGGCACATTATATAATTGCCATGGGCGATCTTGCATCTGAGGAATCCTATCTCCTCAGATATTTTGCAACTTCTTTAACAGGGGTCGCATTCCAATGGTATGCAAAACTCAGGGCTGGCTCGGTTCTCGACTGGGCTGATATGCAATTAAAATTCTATGATCGTTTTCAAACGGCGGAAAGGAAAGTCTCGCTTGCTGAGTTATGCTCCCTCAAACAAAAGAAAGGGGAGTCGACAATTGATTTCATTCAAAGATGGAGGGAGTTTAGCATGCAATGCGATAATCCTCCCATCCAACAAGATGCAGTAATTATCTGCCGGAGAGGCCTCATCACAACAATTAGTGAGAGACTCTTGGCGGCGAATATCCGAAGCTTTGACCAATTGAATATTGCTGTGGTAGAAATTGAAGGGTTCTTAGCCGAACAAGCAGCTCATACCGCTCATAAGGGTAAACTCCCTAAGGAGCGTAATCTGCCTGCAAAAGAAGTTAATGTTATCGACTTCTTGCCTAGTGATGAAACAAAGGGGGCAGCAGTCCCCACTACCTCAAAAAAGAAACCAGAACCAAAGATACCTCCGCCTACATTGGCCGAGCGTATGAAGGCTCCTTATTCTTTCAGAAAAGAGCATACCAGAAAACTCTTCGATCTCTTCTTCGATAATCAATTAATATCACTGCCAACACCAAAGAAACCGACAGATATCGGCAAGATCAATCAACCTAATTATTGCCCGTATCACCGTATGGTGGGGCATCCAATTGAAGATTGCTTTGTCTTCAAGAATGAGGCTCAAAAGGTAATCCAAGAAGGCTGTATATCTATGCAAAATGGTCTGGTTGATCCTCCACAGCCTCATACTTCAGATTGGCTAGAACAATCTGTCAATGTCATACATGCGGCGGAACCCGCCGCAAGCTCGAAGAATCCTGAGGTTGGGCCCTCATGTAACCCACCTCAAGATACTTCTGGAGCTCACTCTCCGCCGAGATCTAGGCATCGGGGTACAAGAAAGACAATACAAAGAGTACAAAGGCAGCTCGAGCAATTACAACAAAGCCAGCAGGAGTTGCGCCAAATCATGCAAAGCATGGAGAGGCGTCAGGATGTGCCTATTCAGGAATCCCACGCTTTCCAACCTGCTTATGTTTGTCCGCCAGCATACCCGGAGCTGCCCCTTATGCCGCTATTCCAAGATCCAATAGGGTGGTTTTCCGAAGATCTCTCAACTTCTGTCGAGCCGGCGCCAGTATATTCTTTTCGTCGCCAGCATACATTATCACTCTTCCGGTTATGTCTGCAATCCGGATATATGGATTACTTGGTCCCAGAAGAATTAAGACCCAATTATTGCCCATACCATCAAACATTGGGCCATGTCATCGAAGACTGCCCAAACTTCAAAAATGATGTGGAGAGCATGATCCAGCAAGGACGCATCAATATGGGTAATCTTCTGGTTAATCCCCCACAACCTCATATTCAGCCACCATCAAGTGAGCCACACAACTCTGGACCTCATTCGGTGAATGTCATTAATGCATCATTTTCTGGGGTTCTTGAACCGGAAGGACAACCGCCTATGCCGCATCCATATCTATCCAGCCGATGGTATGATAATTGGCATCCTCTACATCAACGCTCATTTGCTCTAAAAGATACCCAATCCATATTCAATCAACTTAAAATCAGAGGGTTGATAAAAGTGTATGACCCCGAGCCTTATATTTCCGAAAGGGAAAGACAATCACATCTCTACTGTGAATATCATGCTAGAGTCATACACTCTACCAAAGATTGCCCAGATCTCCATGATTGGATCGAAACAAAGATCCGGGAAGAGGTAATTAATCAGGAGGGAAATCTCCTGACCTCCTCATCACAAATATATGATCCAAGTCCAGAGTTCTAAGCACAATATCAGGATGTATGTGAATATTATCATCGTCAGTTGGGCTATGGGCGACATAGAAGCAAGGCTGATGTTGAGCAATTCAGAGTTGGCCTGTTTCAATATAGAAGTGGAATATCAAAGAAGCTGCCGCGAAACCAATCTCGCAGCAAGCTGAGGAGTTTGTAGATGATTACTACCAACTCCCTATTGAAATTGTTGAAGAAGCAATCAACTCAACCTTTCAGGCACAAACCTCAGAAGCTGAATGGGTCACTGTTGGCCCCAGAAAGTCAAGAAACCCCAGAAGGCCTGGCAACTCTACAGCCAAAGGTCGTTCTAGCAGAAAAAATATTCCCGAGCCATCTTCAGAGCAAGAAGTGATGAATTCGCTAGAAGCTCTGCAAATGAAGAATAGAGAGAAAAATAGAAAAAGAAATGAAAAAAGAAAAATGAAGAAACAAATGGAGGATGTTGCGACAGCAGAAGCTCCTCAGCAGCTGTCGGCTGTTCAAAGGCTTCAACAACTAATTGATGAGCTGGATGAATATGTATCTCCCAGGCCCTCTGATAAACCCACACTCGATCAATACATCCCATGGGATGAGATCGAGCGAAAGCGACGGCTCCGGGATGGGTTACTCCAAGTCCAGCATGAAGCACTACAAGAGGAGGATCTCCCTCCCTCACCAAGCTTGAGCCTCTTTAATGAAGGCGCTGAAATTACTATGGAACAGTTGGACTCCATGTTTAGCTCATTCTCATGCTACATGGTGTTCATTCCTCCTCCAAAGGAATTACAAACTCCCACAAGTGACACCACTGCACAAGCAGGAGATAAACCAACGACGCTTGTATGCCAGTGTCGACCTCCAGGTAATTCAAATCGTCATCTTAAGAAGGGTCGTGGCAGGCATCAAAAAGCGGCATCTTCCAATGCCAAGCATCCATATAAGATCATACTCTTTCATGGCGAAGAAGCAAAGCCTCTGCCCGAACCTCAAATTCGGGCGGATTCTTACATATTTGATCCTTCAGATGAAAAAGGGGGACTGCCCGACAAGGCTTCTCAGTCTGAAGATAAAAACTCAAGTCCATATGCTTCATCAAATGAGCCAGACAATGTTCCTCCTTTTCCCAATGAGAAGCTATTGGCTCCTATCTCTCAAAAGAAACCCGTCAAGTCAAAAGAGCCTTCTGGGTCCTCATCAAGGGAATCCTCCCACTTGGACCAGATACGCTCTGAAGCTGACGACAAAATTCTTCAGCAATTAAAGTCACTTCCCGTCAACATCACTGTCTGGGAAGCGATTGCCTGGAGCAAAGACTTGAGAGAAACTCTCATCAAAATACTCCAAGAACCATAAGCTTATGAAGCCCATATGGCGAATTTTCAAGCACAAGCATATGAAGCACTGGCGGCAAATGTCACCTTCACTGATGAAGATTTGCTATTATCTTCCCCATATCATAATCGTCCCTTATATATGAAGGGAAAGATCAATGACATGCAATTGAATCGGATCTTGGTTGATCCAGGGGCATCCATCAACATAATGCCCTACAAGACCTTTCAATCTCTATATCTCATGCCCTATATGCAAAGGGTGAAGGATGTGAAGATCACAGGATTCAATCAGAATTCGGAGAAGGCCATCGGAAAAGTTACTGTCAACTTGACTGTGGGGGATTTTGTCACCAGGGTGACCTTCTTCATCATTGATGCCAATACATCATATAGAGTCTTGCTTGGGAGACCCTGGCTGCATGAAAACTGGGTCATTCCATCAACTCTCCATCAATGCATTAAATATGCAAAAGAAGGGAAGCAACACACAGTCTTTGCTGATCAAGCCCCGTTTCGGGAAGATGAATGCAACCTGACTGATGCCCCTTTATATCTTGGAGGACCAAATCTTCAACCCTCCTCCCTCTATAAAGGAAAAAGTAAGCAAATTGAGTCCTCAAATGAAGACAATGAGACTGGCGAGCTTTTTGTGGTAAACAAAAGCTTTGCCAAGTTACCTGCAAATACTTCTCAAAGCAAAGCAATCCGCCCAGAATGGCAGAATATCAGTTATGAAGCGGACCACATAAGTCAAGTCATCAATGGGAGCATTCCTCTGCCACCCAACTGCATGCAAATCTGTTCTCCAAAGCAAGAACAAAGTGTTCGGCGATTAAAAACTTTCGTCGTCACTTATCAAAGAAAAGAAAGGAGAAAGAATGCAAGAAAGGTGACCAGGCCAATCCTCTTCTATAAGGGGGAATTGATCCTTCAAACTTATACAGGGGATGATTTTGGTTGGGAAGACAGGTCCAATAACCAACCAGAATCAATACAAGAAATGGCCGATATGCCAGAGAAGATTAAGGAGATGTGCAAAAAGCAGAAAATCCCTCAGGTACAAGATGTCTTTCGGAGAAATTTCTTCAAGCAATTATGGGAACCTTCTCAAGTCTGGGGACAATCTCCATTTTCTGGGAAAGATACGAGAGGATTAGGTTATAATGCCGAATCCTTTTACACAGTCAATGTTGTTGGGTCATTGCCGGAAATCTGTAACACAGAAAATATCCAAGGATGCCCCAATCCCAATCTTCAGGATATTACTCCAGCTCTATCAAATGAATCATCAAATGAAGAGCTACCAGAAGAATTCTGCAAGCAATCTTCATCCACAAATTCTGAAGATAGGAATCTCTATGAAGTCTACATCACCAATTCTGATGACGAAGAAGATTTCATAGATCTGCAGCCGGCTCCCCAAGAAATGGAAGATGGTGGGCAGGCCACTATTGATGAATTAATTAAACTCAATCTCGGGAGTCCAACAAGATCCCCGACCAATCTTTATCAGTGCCATTCTCGATGAACAAGAAAGGCAATCTTATCAAACTCTTCTGCTAGAATTCCAAGACTGTTTCCCTTGGAATTATAAAGAAATGTCGGGACTGGAGCCATCAGTTGCTGAGCATGAATTATCTATACTGCACACGGCCAAGCCTGTCAAACAAGCTCAAAGGCATATGCGGCATGAACTAGAATTGAAAGTAAATACTGAAGTCGACAAGCTTTCTAAAGTAGACTTCATTGAGCCATGCATATATCCAATATGGCTCGCCAATATTCTTCTAGTGAAGAAGAAGAATGGTCAAATCCGGATATGTATCGACTATAGGGACTTGAATAAAGCATGTCCCAAGGATGATTTCCCAGTTCCAATCACTGAAACAATGGTGGATATGACCACCGGCTATGAAGCCTTGTCTTTCATGGACGGGTCTTCCGGCTACAATCAAGTCCGGATGGCAATCAAAGATAAAAATCATACTGCATTCAGATCACCCAAGGGTATCTTCAACTACAAAAGGATGCCCTTTGGTTTGAAAAATGCAGGAGCTACATATCAAAGAGCCATGACCAAGATATTCAACGAAATGATCCATTGTGTGGTTGAATGCTATATGGATGACTTAGTCGTCAAAACCAAAAAACGGGAGGACCATTTATATGATCTTCGCCGTGTTTTTGAAAGGCTTCGTCAATTCAAATTGAAGATGAACCCTATGAAATGTGCATTTGGGGTTTCGAGCGGCAAGTTCCTGGGTTTCATCGTCAAATACCGGGGGATAGAAATAGACCCCGACAAAATCAAAGCAATCCAGCAACTGCCTTCTCCTCAAAATTTGACAGAACTAAGGTCACTTCAAGGGAGATTAGCCTATATTAGGCGATTCATATCCAATCTTTCAGGAAGATGCATGCCGTTCGGTAAACTAATGAAGAAAGATACTCCCTTCATTTGGGATCAAGAATGTCAGATCGCCTTCGAGTAAATAAAAGAATACCTCCTCACTCCACCAGTGTTGGGGGCACCAGTTGATGGAAAACCTCTCATACTATATATTGCAACTATGGATGCTTCTCTGGGAGCTCTACTGGCACAAACAAATGAAGATGATAAAGAGCAAGCTTTATATTATCTTAGCAGAAAGCTAATCGGCCCGGAACTCCGATATGCTCCAATGGAAAAAGTATGCCTAGCACTGGTATTTGCTGCAAAGAAATTGAGGCATTATCTGCTGGCTCATGAAATTAAACTATCTCCAAGTATGATCTAATCAAATATCTGCTAAGACAACCCATATTGTCAGGAAGGCTCGCGAAATGGGCTCTGCTCCTCATGGAGTTTGATATCACATACATCCCACAAAGGGCAATCAAAGGGCAAGGCTTGGCCGAATTTTTGGCCGCACATCCAGTGTCAGAAGATTCCCCTTTATCTATAAACCTCCCAGAAGAAGAAACTCTTTCTCCTGCAAGTGAAAATTCAATTCTCGAAGAGGTTGCCACAATTGAGCTGCCCTCTTGGGAATTATATTTCGATGGAGCTTCCCGAACTCTTCATTATACTGATGGTTCTACCACCGTCTCTACTGGAGCAGGAATCGTCCTAGTCACTCCATATGGAGGAATCTTATATAACTCTTGTGCTCTTATGAAGCCACTCACAAATAATGAAGTCGAATATGAAGCTCTGATTATTGGGCTCCGGCCGGCTCTCGAAATGGGAATCAAAGGCATATAAGTTTATGGTGACTCACAGCTGGTCATCCGATAAATATTGGGCCAGTATGAAGTCCGTAAACCACAGTTGCTCCCATACTATACCACGGTCATGAAGCTCAAAGAACAATTCAGCTTCTTCGACATATCTCATGTGCCGAGAAGTGAAAATTCTCAGGCTGATGCTTTAGCCAAGTTGGCCTCTGCTATAAAATTGCCTCCTGAAGGGGAATTGGACATAAGTGTCCGTCACAGAAGGCTCATGCCGAGTATCCTCGACGCTGAGTCTAATGTTACAATCGAAGAAGTATATACTACAGAGCAAGATACAACAAATGAATCTGAGGATTGGCGCAAGCCGATTATCAAAATCAAGGAAGGTTGGTTGCCTTCTGATCGAGTACAAAGAATTCAGCTCTTGCGCAGGGCTACATCATATCAAATAATAGCAGGTCAACTATATAGGCTGGTCCATGAAAAGAAAGGACCAGTCCTCCTCAGATGCTTATCCCCCAAAGAAGCTAAAATCATCATGAAAGAAGTTCACTCCGGGCTGTGTGGTGCACATCAGACAGGAGAAAAGATGAAAATCAATATTAAGTTAAAAGGCTTCTACTGGCCTACCATGTACGCAGATTGCATCCAATATGCCCGTACATGTCATCAGTGTCAGGTATTTGGCCCTGTACCGAGGAAATCACCAAATGTATTACATCCCACTGCGCCTACCTGGCCGTTTGCCGAATGGGGTATGGATATTGTGGGACCATTCCCACCCTCATCTCAAGGCCATAAGTTCATACTGGCTGCTACAGATTACTTCTCTCGATGGGCTGAAGCTATCCCATTGAGGGAGGTAACCGGAGAATCAGTCGCCAAATTTGTCAAGCAAAACATAATATACAGATTTGGAACTCCTCACAGAATCATATTGACAATGGGTTGTAGTTCAGAAACAAAACAATATATGCCTTGGCAGCCAAATTTCATATTGATTGGAGAACATCCTCAGTATATAATCCACAAGCTAATGGGTTGGCAGAAGCCTTCAACAAAACCCTCTGTAAGCTGCTTGCCAAGATAATCGGCAATAGGAAATGGGAATGGGGAGAAAAGGTTCATGAAGCCTTATGGGCTTATCGAACTGTGTATAAAACCCCTACCGGATGTTCACCCTTCTCCTTGATATATGGAGTTGAGGCCATGATCCCTATAGAAATTGAAATGACATCCTATCGGGTGGCAATCCAAGGTGAGCTACAAAATCAAGATCAAGATCAAATGGAAAGGAGACTTGAGGAGCTCTCCAATCTAGAAGGAAGGCGCCTTGAAGCATACAAGTCTCTCCAAATATATCATGCTAGAATGGTTCGAGCGTTCGATAAATTAGCAAGACCCAGAGCTTTTAAGCAAGGGGATCTTGTCATGGTCAAATGCAGAGAAGCAATGGCTGGAAAGTCATGTGGCAAACTGCAACCCACTTGGCTCGGTCCATATATCGTCACTCTGGCGTATGAAGGAGGAGCATATCAGCTAGTCGACCATAAAGGTATTGTGCCCTTTCCCCCGCTCAACGGGAAACACCTGAAGTTGTACCACGTGCCAGAACATGAATTCCCTGGCCAGTTACCAAAACAAAAAACCAATCACCCAAAAGGGCACGAAGTCGAAAGAAAATAAATGGCGAAATGAAGTTTGCTATAGATAGGGACAAAGGAATCAAACTTCCACTTGCCCGTCATATACCCCAAACCTTTCAGTCCCTATCGAGCATGAAGCCGAGGACATTCCATGTACAAACCTGAAAAGAAAGAAAAGCCAATGAAAGACCGAGGTTTATTTGGCATATCCCGCCAAATGAGGTTCAAGTTACAATGATAGGCCATGTTCGAATACAAGTCAAAACCATAGCCACAAACCATAAAGGTAGGCTATGCCAAATCCAAATCACAACCATAGCCAACAAACCACAAAAGGTAGGCTATGTCAAACCTAAATCAAATCTTGACCATAGCCAACAAACCACAAAGGTAGGCTATGTCAAACCCAAATCAAATCTTGACCATAGCCAGCAAACCAAAAAGATAGGCTATGTCAAATCCAAAATACCAAAACCATAGCCAACAAACCAAAAAGGTAGGCTATGTCAAATTTAAAATACCAAAACCATAGCCAACAAACCAAAAAGGTAGGCTATGTCAAATCCAAAATACCAAAGCCATAGCCAACAAACCACAAAGGTAGGCTATGTCAAGCCCAAATCAAATCTTGACCATAGCCAGCAAACCAAAAAGGTAGGCTATGTCAAATCCAAAATACCAAAATCATAGCCAACAAACCAAAAAGGTAGGCTATGTCAAATCCAAAATACCAAAACCATAGCCAGCAAACCAAAAAGGTAGGCTATGTCAAATCCAAAATACCAAAACCATAGCCAACAAACCAAAAAGGTAGGCTATGTCAAATCCAAAATACCAAAACCATAGCCAACAAACCAAAAAGGTAGGCTATGTCAAATCCAAAATACCAAAGCCATAGCCAACAAACCAAAAAGGTAGGCTATGTCAAATCCAAATACTAAAACCGTAGCCAGCAAACCAAAAAGGTAGGCTATGTCAAATCCAAAATACCAAAACCATAGCCAGCAAACCAAAAATGTAGGCTATGTCAAATCCAAAATCCCAAAACCATAGCCAGTAAACCAAAAAGGTAGGCCATGTCAAATCCAAATACCAAAACCATAGCCAGTAAACCGAAAAGGTAGGCTATGTCAAATCCAAATACTAAAACCATAGCCAGTAAACCGAAAAGGTAGGCTGTGTCAAAACCAAATCATAACCATAGCCAACAAACCATAAGGGTAGGCTATGTCAAATCCAAAACCAAAACCAAAACTAAAACTAAAATGTCCATATCCAAATCCAAGGATAAACCCAATCCTAATTCCAACATGAATCCGAATGCAAATCCTTTATCTTTGCCCTAAGCCATCAAGGATGGGCCAAATTCAAACCCAAAACCCCAAATCCAAACCTAAACTCCATACCAAAGTCCACAACAATACCCAAAAAAAAAAGGGGTTAAAAATAAAGATACCCCGATGGACTTAAGTATACGATTCCTTGTATACTTAAGGGTAAAAAGATCAAAAAATCCAGCTGAAGTGAAAACCCAAGAGGGCGCTTTAGGCAAAAATGGATGACCCCTCAACGTGAAAACCCGAAAGGGCGCGTTGGAAAAAGCTAAAGGGGCCAGTCTCGGTGAAAACCCGAAAAGGGCGCTAAGGCTGGTAATGTGAAAAAAAAACAAGAAAAAAGAAAAATGAAAAGGAGGATTTCTCAACCCTTCATTCATACATTCACAAAGTTACAAGTCACCACATTACAAACTTGCAGAGGGTGACAAATACCACATAGAAAGGAGAGCAAGACAACAAGCCCAATATACAAATATTGTGCTGTGAAACAAAGGCAGGAAGGCTTCTTCCTCTCCAGCTATTCAAATCCGAGTGCAAACCCCTTCTCCCGGCACAAAGCCATCAAGAAGGGGCGAAATTCAAATTCCAAAGCCAAACAATGAACACCGCTCCAGAGCCCATTCAAAACCAAGTCCAGGGCTAAATCAGACCCAAATCTCATATCCATATCCAAACCCAAATCCAAAATACCACAAAGGTAACCCAACATACTCATATTCAAACCCAAATCCACATCCAAATCCAAATTCCAAATCCCAATTTCCAATCATTGGCCAAACCACATCTGAAACCATCATTCATTCCACAACCGAACCTTTGGCCATTCAATCATCCAAGTCAGTCGAATCCTCGACGGCCTTGGTAAAAAAAGAAAAAAAGGGAAAGAAAGAAAAAGGGGTTAAAAAATAGAGATACCCCGATGGACTCAAGTATACGGCTCACTGTATGCTTGAGGGTAAAAAGGTCAAAAAATCCGGCTGGGGTGAAAACCCGAGAGGGCGCTTCAGGCAAAAATGGATGACCCCTCAACGTGAAAACCCGAAAGGGCGCGTTGGAAAAAGTTAAAGGGGGCCAGTCTTGGTGAAAACCCGAAAGGGCGCTAAGGCTGGTAATATGTAAAAAAAAAAAAAAGAGAAGAAAAAAAAGAGAAAGAAAAAAATAGAGGGAGAATGAAATAAGGAATTTCCTTGTCCTTCATATTTATATTCATAAAATCATAGGTCACCCTATTACAGATTCATAAAGGGTGACAGATAGTCACACACTACATACAAGACGAAAAGCAAATCAAGACAGCAAGCCTAATATACAAAGGTTATGTTGAGAAGCAAAGGCAGGAAGGTGTCTTCTTCTGCAGCCGCTCTGCCTTCTTAACTTTGGAAGATCTGGGCCGGCGAGAGTCGTCTCCATCTCTAACATAGAGGCCTCCCTCTTCGGAGTCTTCAACTTCATTGCTGGCATCTTGATCCTGGGAAGATCTTGCCTCGTCAATCTCGCGTTCCAGCCGAGCAACACTCTTTTCTCTTGCGGCCATCCGCAGTTCTCGCGTCTTCCGACGCTTGCGCACTTCAGCAACCCGGAGGTCACCGGCATCAGTGTCACTCTCCAGAGCTGCAATTCGCCGGGCCCAGGTCATTTTGACCTGACGGGTGTATACTCTGTTCCAAACATCATTGATGAAATTCATCCAACGCTCCTTCTGGACTCCCATGCCAAAGGCAGACCCGGTATGTTGCTCCAACGCCTCTCGAATAACTTCAATAGGCGCCAGGTCCGTGGAATCCACCAATGCCGTTATTCGGCCAACAAGGAATTCCCAGCAGCCATCATCAGCAAAATGAGGGGCTGGTTGCACCCCTGTGGGCCATCTTATACCATGCTCAGGGGGAGCAAAAATCTCCAAGGGCGGAGAGCTGTCCTCGTCAGAATTTGGCACAGTATTTGCCCAAGAAAAGAAATCAGCAGCAAGGAAAAATCTGTCAGCAAGACAAAGCTAGTAAAACACCAAGTCAGTGATGCAAGCCATAAAGCTCGGCTCTTCTTCACCTAGAATAGGGTTTTCGCCTTCCTCCTCAGCTTCAAATTCTGAAGGTTGAGCGAGGTTTGATGGTCCAGGACACGGATTTTGAGAGGAGCTGGGAAAATATTGCGAATTTGAATAAAGTTGCTCCCCATCATATGGAAAGGTTGGAGGGTCACAGGTATAATCTGTCTATGGAAGGCCTCCGCCTCCGCCTATTATATCGCCCACTTGAAAGGCGGATTGAGCTGGGAAGTCCAAGAGCGGGCTCATTGAAATTCCCCAACTCGGGATGGAGAAGCTCGCCCCTGAGACAGAATATGAATCTGTCGTTCCCCAGCCGAACAATTGATCACAGAATTCCGTCCCTTTTAAAGCAAATACAGCAAGGCAGAAGGATTCGTCATGAAAAGAAATGTGTTATGGAAAACTCTATACGAGTTTAAGAAAATGAGCTCACCAAAAGAAGCCGCCTCTACAGGAGGTTCCTCGACAGGTCTCGGAATGTAGACCTCAATGGGGGCAGAAGAATACTCTTCCACTGAAGCTCCCAGTTCTGCATATGTGAAGCCTGGGTAGTCAGCATCTGCTTCTGCCATCCCAGAAAATGCAAAATGAGAGGGAGCTCCATCAGTCCCCTCTTCGGGCAAAGGATCTGCCATAGCCTGTAGAGTGCTCCCGTTTCCCTCGCCATGGAAAATAAAGGGACTCTCAAGCAAAGAATCACACTCATCAGCAAGAGATGGAGTGGTGCTCACCCCGTCGGCCTCATCGCCTAATACGGGAAAATATAAAGGGAAAAGTCACTATAAAGGGTGATGATAAAAGAAAGAAGAGAAGCTGGGGAATGATAGAAGAGTATACCACTCGAGGAGGCACATGCAACCTCTTTAGCCCTTTCGACTCTTCTATTGTTGGAGGAAGAAAGAACATCCTTATTTACATGTAATATCTTAAGTAAATAAAATTACAAATATAACAATATCGTTGCTCTATACTATAATATGAACAAATGTGCAACTGGACTATGGATATACCCAAAATGTGTAATTATTATATGTTTTTTAAAGAAATTTCTCTGATTTTTTCTTCATTTTTTAACTTGGCCGATCCTAGATCGGCCAGATTCCCATGGAATCGGGCGGATCCTGTGATCTGACCTGACACGGATCGGGGTTAGCTGGGTCCGATCCAGCACCCCGATCCGACTTTGCCATCCATGCTTGACAAAGACAATGTTATGCTCGCTGTATAGGATGGGCATCCATATTTACCAAACATGGCTTCACAATTTTCAGAACATAACAATTTGCCAGTGGATCATCATCCACTAGACCAAGGTTGCCATATCGGATCTCGGCTTTGTCTCGGAAGGGTCAAAGAGAAGAGATCTCGAAGAGATCTCGGAGAGATCTCGGTAAGATCTCGGGAGATCAAGATAACATAAAAGTGTGGATCACATAGGTTCACATAGATAATTCCTTAAGGAACATAAATAATTGCATACATTTCCAAGTTTCAACTATGGAATATGGATGACAGGTTCACATCATGGTTTGTTGGAGCGTCAATTCGGACCGAATCGAGTTCGCCTTGATTCGATCCAATTCGTATGGAATCAATCCGATTCACATATGATTATTATATATATATTTAATTTAACACAAATAAATAAATAAATAAACTAGAAAGTGAATTCTCATGAGTTTGGGCGATTATAGTTTAGGTTTGACCAAATCTTTAGAGGTCTCAAGCAGACTAAATGCTGTCAGTAGGAGAATGCTCCCTTGGAGAAGTCATATGCACGTTTGACTTTTTTTACCGGACTTTAGATTTTTAGTGTTCCATGTGGTTTATTTGAATTATCAAATTTTTAGATAGGTTAAATTATGAGAGATCAGAAAGTTAGCATTTCGCTAAAATCACCAAAATCACGATTTTCTTCTTCGATAGGAGAGTTGACTTTTTATTGGTAAGAGATATGATTTTTTTGATATTTTTATTGGATTCAAATGGGGGATACTTCCTTATTTACATGTAATATCTTAAGTAATACTTAAATGATATTCAGGTAAATAAGATGATCCTGAGAACCCTGCCTGAAGACATCCTGACAACCCTACCTGACTCATCTCGGCCTTCTCGTTTCTCGGGATAGGGCCGAGACCGATATTCTCGCGAGATCTCGCGAGAATCTCGCGAGATTGCTTACCATGCACTAGACAACATCTTTAAAGATTGAAACAAATTTAAGTGATTTTTTTTTTGCATAACTAATTTCAGAGAAAAATTGTTCCCAAATACCCTATAAATATTAAATTTATAATCTTGTACATGGAGCTGTTCCAATTCTTTTATGTATTCAGGTTCATCATATGGGGTTGGTTAATTAATCTAAATGTGATGGATAGGATAAACACACATTCTTTTTAAAATTGAAATATGCTTGATTTTGGATGCTATCATGCTGATGGGAACATCTAGTATCTGAAGAGTTTTTATTCACAAGTGAGATGGCTCACCTGTTGATGCAGGATTATCTTTTTCCCATTTTATTGATGTAGAAAACATTCTACGTCAATATGACTTGATCAACAGACAGAACTTCTGAAAGAACTTTGATAGAAATTAAGAATGACTACTGTCCTTTAGGTGTTTGAATTTCAAGATAAATTGATGCTTGCTATGAAAAGATTTGGATATTGTTTTGTGAAAGATGTGCCAAAGACTGTTTGGTCTATCCTATGCATGACAAAGACATTGTTTCAGAGAACTCTTGAAAGGAAAAAACAAATGAGAGGAGATATCAATTTCATGGAGAGGAGTTTTGAGGGATCTGCAATGTAGGATTCCTTTAGTCCTTTTATCCCCCGAGAGGAAATGGTATAGCCATTTAAATAGAAAATAGGTAGAAGTTATGTGTCAAATTAAATCTTAGAAGACAATCACCCACACTTTTTTTTTTAAAAAAATTTACTCTCGGTAAAATTCTCAAACCATTAATACTGTACTAAATAAAACTCTTGATTGAAACTTCCGAAGGAGTTTTGAAATTGGAGTGTACCAGTTGATCACTTGATTGACACAAAATCCATGTGTTGGTCTCCTTCCAGCACTAGATGGTGGGTGGTAAGAGGGGGTGGGAAAAAAGAGGAAGTAGCATCTAGCAGTTGCCATAGCAGAAGCCATGGCTTTTTGGTTGGGTCTGGCATCAAATTTCTCAGCCTCTAATTGGTGCACCCCCATCCCACTTTCAATTCGGGGACATCAAGCCAAATTTGGAATGCCGGGAGATGGAGAATGTCGTAAGACTCGCAAAGTCAAACCAACTATAATTCCAGTAAACACAACCATACCAGTTCCATTACATAATTTACATTGTTTACAACAATATACATCTCACATCCCAAAAATTCCATAATTACATCACATAAACAAAAGAGAACTAAAACCTATGTCCATCATTATGTAGTGGTTCATAACCTCTCTGGATCACACTCCATCCTACTCCTTGTTGGAGCCAAAACCTTTTAATCACTAAAAGTTCCTGAAAAATGGCTATTTGGATGTGGACCCAGTAGGTATTTTCAGAACCAATACAAACCTTTCTTTTAATAACTTGTTAAATCACATGATAATTACAATTTGACATGAATTTAAGCACGTTCTAACATATTCCATACATTAAGGAACTTAACAAGATTAAATAAATTCAAACTTATGTATGTTCTTCAGAATTGCAGTTCTCAATTATTAACATATTCTAGATCACAATTGGCCTGAAAATTTTAACAAATCAGAGCATATTCAAATATGATTCTTTCAAATCAAATCATAATCTGAAGCTCAACTTATCAAATTACATCATATCATTCTTCAAAACTAAATATTCAAGCGAACTAAAAGAATTAGTTATTGTGGTGCCTATTTCTAGCCACCTTCGTGCGCTAGGCCCATCATGGCCCAGCCCAATTCAACAGACAAACGTGGCCCTTCCGCATGGCGCCACGTCTTTTCAAGAACAGCTTCAAGGTCCTGAGGCCGGTCCCTGCATTCAGGTACCAGCGGGACCCAAGAGCCGCCTCCGGAAACCTTATAGCCTGTTCGGCCCAAGGCCCTCTCTTCCGAGCAACGTCTGCTCGGTGTGTGCCGAAACCTCTTTGGCACAAGCAACACTTCCTTGCATCAGACATCCGGCAGCAAGCCATGCCTCTAGGCACCGAACAGCAGGCTCGACTACCGAACAGCAGGTCTGGCTCACCGAGCAGGCTACCTGCTCGGTACCTTCCGCCTAGGAGAATCCAAGTAGCCCTTCATCCCTCGTGGCGGTTATAACGGCTACACCACACGCGCCCCACGATCAAGTGGTGCACTAACTACAGAGCTTCTCAACGGACGCCTCAACGCGTAACCCCCCGCTAAGGACGCTAACAGGCACGCCCTTTGCGGCATTGATCAGGGACGTTCCGTCCTTCTCCCTCGAGACTTCTGCCTATAAAAGGCTCCGGTGAGCCTCCATGCAGAGGTACGCAATCTAAGACACATCGCTCCTGCATAACACTGAACCCTCCTTCTCCAAAGCCTCACCGGCAGTTCACTGACTTAGGCATCAGAGGGTTCTCCCCGGTTCTTCAACCGGGCCCCCCTGATTTCGTTCTAGTTTTGCAGGCATCCGTCCGCTACCGGCGGTCTTCTTCCCTTCCTCCAATTGTAGGCCCGCTTGGCTCCGGCCCAAGTAGGAAAATGCCTCCACACTTTTGGCGCCGTCTGTGGAAGCAACGACAGCCATGGCTCGCGGACGATCTTCGTACCAGCACATAGGGAGCCGTATGACGAGGTCCCGCCAGTCGCGGGCGGACTCCCGTCAACGTGCTCCCCCCGTCGACGTCGCCGTAGCCCCTGCTGCCGCGACCGGGGGTGTCCCTGCGCCCGCTACCGTCGTGCCTGCGACCGCCCTAGAGATGGCCGAACTCTGGGGATAGATGCAGCAGCTGACGGGAATCTGCCTGGGTCTCCAAGCCCAATTGGTCGCGCAGCCGGTCCAGGCAGCCTCTGTTCCACAGGAGCGCCATGTAGAGTCGTCTCACCGGCGATCACGCGCACCTCCTGCCTCGGCAGAGTTGTTTTAAGAGCAACATGCCGATTCGCCTCGGAGGTCGCGCCATGCCCCGTCTGATGAGCGAGCACCGGAGCGCCGCGGTCGCTTACCCCGTCGGTCCGCGGCGGCCCCGCGCCCGTCGCGCTCGGTCGTGGGAGCCAACTCCCAAAAGTCTGGGCGTGCGGATTCGGCCCACTCCGAACAGGAGTTGGCCAGGCGCTTGCGCCACGTCGTCGACCTGGAACGTCATGTGGACGTGATGGTCCAGTGTGCTGAGGGTAAAGCTCCGGCCGAGGAGGACCTGAACTTCCGCTCCCCATTCATTGCGGAGATCCTGGAGGCTCGGGTCTCTCCCAAGCTCCCTCTACCTACCATCGCGCCATACGACGGCACCTCTGACCCCGCGGATCACATCCATGGGTTCGAGTCACATATGGTGTTCCATGGAGCATCTGATGCGGCCAAATGCCGGTCTTTTCCGGCCACCTTGAAGGAAACTGCTCGGGCCTGGTTCGAAGCCCTCCCTGCAGGTTCCATCTCTTCCATCCATCAGTTGAAGAAGTCCTTTTGGGACAACTTCCTGGGCGGAAGGTCGCAACCGCGTACCGTGGCCTCCCTTCTCGCTGTTCGGAAAAAGAAGGGAGAAGCACTCTGGGACTACGTCAAGAGGTTCCAGACTAAGGCGCTCCGCATCCCGTACCTCGATGTCCCGTTAGCCACCAGTGCCCTTATCCAGGGTACTCGCGATGGTTTTCTGCAGAGGACGCTGGGAGTGCAGCAGCCTTCCACCCTTGCCGAGCTCCTCTCTACTGCACAACGCCATGCGTCGTGTGAGGAGAGTCTGGCTGCTAGCCGAGCAGAGCGGGGAGAGTCTTCGGACAAGAAGAGGCCTTCCAACAACGGTTCCGACCGTGATCGGAAGAAAGGAAGGCGCAACGGCGATTCGCCACGCCGACCACGCCCCTTCACCGACTACACACCTCTGACGGTGGCACCCGAACAGATCCTGGCAGAGATCCGGGATAAACCATATGTTCAGTGGCCACAGAGGATGCGCTCCAATCCCCGGAGGCGCAACCAGGAGAAGTATTGTTGCTTCCACCGCGACCACGGCCACGATACCTCTGAATGCTGCTAGCTCATGGATGAAATCGAGTCCCTTATCAAGCGCGGCTACCTCGGATGGTTCGTGCGCCAGAATGAAGACCGCCCCAGACGCCGAGAGTGGACTCCCGAGCAACCGATCAACAATGAGCCCAACGGGCAAGAAATCAATGTGATCGCGGGAGGATTCGGCGCAGGCGGAGAAAGCACTCAGAGCCGACGCGATTACGCAAGGCGAGTACATGCCGTGGACAGACCTCCGATACCTCGGCCGGCTCCTTATCCCTTAATCCCCTGCACGCAAGGTCCGAGGAGGCCATAACCTTCTCGGACGAAGACCTTGTAGGGGTTACCACCCCACACACTAATGCGTTGGTCGTTTCGGCAACCATCAATCATTGTAATGTGCGCAGGATTCTGGTAGACAATGGAAGTGCCCCCGACGTATTGGCTTATGATTGCTATCTCCTTATGGGCCTAAAAACCGACCAGCTTACCCCTGTAGAGTCACCTCTGTTCGGCTTCTCGGGGGTGTCAGTTCAGCCTATGGGTAGAGTTCGCCTCCCGATCACCCTCGGGACGGCTCCGAAGTGCGTGACCAAGGTGATGGATTTCTTGGTCATCAGGAACATGCCCGGCTACAATGTCATCCTTGGTAGAGGTCTGATCAGGTAGATCAAGGCAGTGCCTTCGTCCCTCCATCAAAAGATGAAGTTCCCACCCCGTGCGGGGTCGGCGAGGTGCTCGGATGCCAGCGCGAGTCCCGATGGTGTTATGTCCTTTCTCTAAGAGACAAGCAGCCACTCGCGGCTCCAACACCTATTCCTCCACCGGCCGACCAGCCTTCCACCAGCTGCGGAGCTCCTGCTGAGGACCTGCTTCCGGTCCAAGTGGACGACGACCCCGAACACGTCCTATACATTGGCGCGTTACTAGCGGAAGCCGAGCAACAACAGTATAGAACCTTCCTGCTAGCTAATTTAGACGTGTTCGCGTGGTCTGACGACGAGTTACCGGCATCCCTCCAGAAGTGATCGTGCATCGCCTCCGCCTGGACCCACGGGTCCCACCAGTTCAACAAAGGAGGCGACCCATCAACCAAGAACGGTAGACCGTGATCTGAGATCACGTCGTCAAAAGCCGAGCCGTTGGGCTTCTCCGGGAAGCCCAGTACCCAAGGTGGATCTCCAACGTAGTCCACGTACGCAAAACCACTGGCAAATGGCGTGTATGTGTGGATTACAAGGACCTCAACAAAGCGACGCCCAAGGATAACTTCTCGCTGCCGCGCATCGACTAGATGGTAGACGCTACGTCTAGGCATGAGATCCTCAGCTTCTTGGATGCCTACTTTGGGTATCACCAGATCAGTATGCATCCCCCGGATCAAGACGCCACCACGTTCGTCACAGACTTGGGGTTATACTGCTTCACCAGGACGCCTTTGGTCTGAAAAATGCGGGCGCGACATACCAACGACTGGTCAATAAGATGTTCGAGCAGCAGATCGGGCGCAACATGGAGGTCTACGTCGACGACATGTTGGTCAAAACGCTCCCGAGCACTGACCACATCTCTGACCTCGAAGAGACCTTCGTAACATTGCGAAGGTACAACATGAAGCTCAACCCAGCCAAGTGTGCATTTGGAGTGCGCTCAGGAAAGTTCCTCGGCTTCCTCGTCTCAAACAGAGGATTAGAGGCCAACCCCGAGAAAATCCAAGCAATACTTGAAATGAGCAGCCCTAAAACGGTACGCGACGTCCAACGTTTGACTGGACGTTGAACGCGCGGCATTGTTGACTGTGCATTTTCGTTGTCCAGAGTTCTATACACAAGTCAATATGCTCATCTTCTCTAAACTGTCTCACAAACTTAAAATAACAAAGATGAACTAGCAAAGTGGTGAGAACATGTCATTTCCACACGGAGGCTGAATAGAGTTGACTTAAACTACTTTTGACTTGAAACCATTCACATTTTCACCAAAATAGTATTGCATGAGAATTAATTCTATAAATTGCATCAATCAAATTCCTCACAACCGACGTGTCAAGCTTAATGAAAGAACAAGTAGAATTGAAATTAAAAGAAGATTGATGTCACTGTACCCTCTCAATTAAGGGATCAAACAAGTAAACAGAAATCTAAACTTGAAACGTTCGGATGGACCTCTAATTCTGAGATGACCTTAGCTCAAGAAGATAAAAAGATGACAGAACAGAAATCTCAAAAGGAAATTATCAAAGCAATGTACCCCTACAGCTCAGGGGATGAACAATTAACAATATCAACTCCACAAACACTAAGCAGCAAGAGAAAGAGGCAATGCAGAAGAAATGGATAAAGCAATGCAGAAGAAATGGAAAAGTAATTGCCCCTGGATCACCCTCCAGGCAGTCGAAATCCTCCAAAATAATACTGAATAAGAATAGATGTTGAACCCCCAGAAGAACAGAACTCAAACAAAAGCCCCCCAAAATATTGAATTCCAGATCCTTACAGCAAAGAAAAACTCAAAATCTGAACCTAAAACCCCCTGAAATGCTGAATCAAAGAAAGGAAAACTCCCAAATATCGCATCAGCCAACTCTCCTCAACAGCAGGAGCAAAACCCTCACAGCAGCAGAACTAACTCTCCCTTTTCAGCCTTCACAAAAGCAAATCAAAAATATTGCGATCGCCCTCCGGATGAACAAAAGGAAATGCTAGCAATCGTCCTTCTCACAGCAACTTGCGATACACAGAGGAAAGAAAAAAAAATACATGGAAGCAATCGATCTCTCCCAGATAACATCTCTTAAAGAAAAGAACAATTAAGATTCCATCTCTTCCACCCAACCAACAGAACAAAAGAAACAAAAGAAAAATTGAAATCTCTGATTCTGATCTCTCTAACAGTCCAACCTCTGGATAGTTCTATCACAATTTGCACATAAGAAAAGAAATAACATAATAGAATAAAGAACTATTGATCTAAAAAAATTTGCTCAAATTAGAATGAAGAACTGTAAAGAAAGAACTATCGATCTTAGCAATTCACACAGAAGAAGGAAAACTTAGATAAACTGAAATAAAATGCCATTGGAATGAGCTCTGGAACACAAAGAAAATAGGAACTTAAATGCAGAAGAAATGACGAAATCAAATTCCACTGGATCCTCCTCACAGCAGCAAAAGAAAGGAAGCAACGAAATCAGAAAATGCTGAACCCTTCAAATGCTAAAAGAAATCTTCCATAAATGTTGAACAATCTAAACAAATGCTGAACTACACAGATTTGGACCCCCTCAAACGCTAAACAGAAAATCTGAAAAAAAAAATGGAACCCAGCAACCTAAACCTCCCAGACGAGCAGAACAAAAGAAAGGAAAAAAAACTAAACTCTCAAAAAAAATTGAACTCCCAAAAACTAAAAGAACAGTAGAGAGGGAGAACCCCCCCTCTCCGTCTCCAATCCCCTCTAACTATCTAAAAAAAAATACCTCAATCTGAGGACTTTGGGGTCCTTTTATAGGCTCCAGGATCCTTCCAGCTGTTGGGCAGCCCTATGCAAGCTTCACACGAGCTCTGCTCCACAGCACACGAGCCAACAGCACACGAGCCCAACAGAGCTCGCACGAGCTTCATCTGTGTCGCACACATCCAGCTCCGGCCGTGCACGCACCAGATCTGGCCGCCACTGATCTGCACACCTGGCCCGCGCACAGCCTGAGCTGGGCACCTCCGCGCCCAACTCTGCCATCCGCCGCACATGCCCGCCACGCACGGCTGCTGCACGGCACGAGCTCCATCGCCCGCCGCGCACACACCAACCGGGTCCCTGTGCTTTACACGGTGCCTTCATGCTTCCTCATCGCCAGCGCACCTAACCCGGCCGCTGCTCACCTGCTGCGCACCGCCATCTCTGAGCTCCTCTGCACCGCAGATGTACCGCCAGGCCTCCAGCCGAACGGCTTACGCACGCCAGCTTCACACCTCCACCCACGCTCCAACTGCACAGACTCTACATCGCGTAGCCAGCTGCTACATCTCCAGCCCAAATCACCATGCCCAACAGCCTCCGGCAGCTTCCAGTTGCTTCGCCCACCTGGTGGAAGAAACGAGATGTAAAGAAAGGTTTGGTGTGCGTGGCCAAATGTGTGGTGGGTTGTTTAGATTATCTTATTTAATGAGATTAGGTGGAATATATGACATCGTTTATTTAAAAATGTGATTTATTTATAAATAATATGTACAAGAATTATTAAAAGATGTTTATGAAAATATAGAAGTAATAATAAGACTAAAAATTATTTATGTACAATGTATTTGTAAAAAAAAATGAGAACATGTTTATTAGTCAAAACTATTCAAGAAGTATTGATTTTATTAAATGAAAATCTAGCTATGTATTGTACCCGAAAATTTAACTAATATGTTCAAAAATTTATTTATGGATGAAATGACAATTAAAATCAAATGCACATTATTTTTAGACAATGGATGTCTAAAATAAACTATATGTATGAATTTTAACACGAAAAATTTTACAATTATCAGACGTCTAGCCGCACTCAACCGATTCATGTTCCGAGCAGCAGAGAGGAGCTTCAACTTCTTCAAATTGCTGCGAGGACCCAGAGGCTCCTCACAGCAAGGGGGGCATGTACGGTGGTCCGGGGACTGCGAAGTTGCCTTCGCTGAGTTGAAGGCATATCTGGCAGCCCCACCTATTCTTTTGAAACCTGTGCTCGGGGAATCCTTGTTCGTTTGAAACCTATGCTCGGGGAACCCTTGTTCGTATACCTTTCGGTTACCGAAAACTCCATCAGCACAGTATTGATCAGAGAAGAGGGAGCGGCCCAGCGTCCCGTGTACTACATCAGCAGGGTCCTTCAAGAAGCTGAAAGAAGGTACCCCCGAGCAGAGAAACTCGCCCTTGCTCTGGTCACGGCTGCCCGGAAACTCAGGCCCTACTTTTAGGCCCACTCAATAACGGTTCTCACCGACCAGCCGCTGAAGTCTATCCTCCAACGGCCAAAGGCTTCCGACCGGCTCATTAAATGGGCCATCGAGCTAGGCGAATTCGACATTAGCTACCGTCCAAGGACGACCATCAAAGCACAAGCATTAGCGGACTTCGTCGTGAAATGCACTCTCCCTACTGAACAGGATCCTCCGCTGGCCGACGAGCCCCCATGGGAGCTCTAGGTCGACGGATCCTCGTGTGTCATAGGGAGTGGAGCTGGCCTGGTCCTCACCTCTCCGGAGGGTTTAGTGTTCCAATATGCCCTCCGGTTCCACTTTGCGGCCTCCAACAACGTTGCCGAGTATGAAGCGTTGATGTCCGGAATCTGAATGGCTAGGCACCTTGGAGCCCTTCGACTTAGGGCCTTCAACGACTCTCAATTGGTTGCCGGCCAGGTGAACGGACAGTTCGAAGCAAGGGAGCCACGCATGGCCCAGTACCTCCAACAGGTCAAGAGCAGAGCAGAAGGCCTCCTCTACTTCGAAGTCATACACGTCCCACGGGAGCAGAACACGCGAGCCGATGCACTTGCCAAGTTGGCGTCTTCAGGTGACATTGCCCCTTCTCGCTCCGTATTCATCAAAGAACTCACCGCACCAAGCACCGAAGTGGATGTGGCAGCCATTGGGTCCGACCCTCCAGTTCCGAACTGGACGGACCCTCTCTTGGCCTATCTACTTCGAGGCGAGCTTCCCCCTGAGCAGGGTGAAGCTCGGAAGATCAGACTGCATTCTCAACGTTTCACCCTCATTGAAGGCAAGCTTTACCGCCGGTCCCTTTCAAGACCCCTCTTACGGTGTCTCAGCCCTGAAGAGGCCCTTTCGGCTATCGAAGAGGTTCACGAGGGATTGTGTGGAAGCCACTTGGGGGGCAGAACGCTGGCACGCAGCATTATTCGAGCAGGGTTCTGGTGGCCCTCTCTGCAAAAGGATTGTATGTCTTTCGTCAGAAGGTGCCTGGAATATCAGAAGTTCGGGCAGCTCATTAAGCAACCTGCCGAGCAACTTCATACACTGTTTGAGCCTCGTCCTTTCGCCAGGTGGGGCATTGATATCCTGGGTCCCTTCCCAGAGGCCTAGGGTCGGAAGAAGTTTTTGTTCGTGACCATCGACTGCTTCACCAAGTGGGTCGAAGCGGAACTCGTTACTACGATCACCGAACAAGCTGCGTGGAAGTTCATTTGGAAGAACATCCTCTGCAGGTTTGGCGTCCCAATAGTGATTACCTCCGACAATGGGAGGCAGTTCGATAGCACCTTCTTCAAGCAGAAGTGCGCCGAACTCGGCATCTACAACCACTTCACCTCCGTGGCACATCCTCAGGCAAACAGTCTGGTCGAAAACGCCAACCGAACGTTGCTTCACGGGATTCGCACGAGAGTTGAAGCTACCGGTAGTTCATGGATTGACGAGCTCCTTAATGTGTTGCGGTGCCACCGAACAACTGCTCGGATAGCCACTGGGGAGACCCCATTCCATTTGGCCTATGGCACAGAGGCTGTTGTACCTTTGGAAGTGGCTCTCCCCACTCTCCGGACAACTCACTTCGACGAGGCCTTCAATAATCGCGCGCTTAGGGAAAACTTAGACATGCTTGGCAAACGCCAGAGTGACGCCAGCATCAGACTAGTCTCCTACCAACAGCGACTTACGCAATATTATAACTCCCGAGTTCGGGAAAGGCGCTTCTTCGAAGGGGACCTTGTTCTTCGCCGTTGCTCGGCATCGGATCCCCGAAGAGCAGCCGACAAACTCGCCCCCAAATGGGAAGGACCTTATCAGGTCACCCAGGTTTTTGGAAAAGGCTCTTATAAGCTAACTACTCCTAGTGGCGGGGCCATACCCAGAACCTGGCATGTATCCAACTTGAAGGCTTACTATTTATAAAAGCCTTCTGTTCAGCATCCTACTTCTCTTCCTCCCATTCTTTAGGTTGACTTGAGCTGGTATCCGAGGCCATCCTTGTCCAAAGCTTTTCAGCTCGAAAGGATCAAAGGCGATACCACCTAGTATAGTGTTCCGCATAAATACCCCTGGTCGGAACCTTTTGGCAGTTCCAAACGACCTGCATGGTGACTGCGAACCCTTCTAGATGACCAACGAATTTCGGTTCGGATAGAACACGTACAAGGGAAGGAGATAGCAAAAGTGAAGCCATTAAAAAAGAAGAAGAGATCTATTCAGGTTCTGTACAAAAGCTTGCTCTGGCCGAGCTATCGAACAAAAAGGGAAGAATGATATATTCAAGGGACCTGTCTGGAGGTGCTGGCACCATCGTCTACAAGAGGCATTCGCCCTGACTAGAACTGGGCAAAGCGTACTCCGTCCAGACAAGCATCATTAGTCCGGCGTCTGCACTCCCCCGCGGCAGCCTCGAATGCCTCTCGGACATGCTTGGTTGTTGCCAGCCCCCGTCCGAGCTCCTTCCCAGCATCAAGGCCCACCTTGTAGCAGCGGGCCCCAAACTGCTCCAAGTCTTCCTTGAAGCATGGACCCGCCTTGTACTCGGCCACTCCTCGGTCCTTCGCGTCTGCTAAGACGCAGGCAAGCGCCTCCTTCTCTGTGCGTGCAACGGCCAAACGAAGCTCGGAGGTCCGAAGCGTGTCTTTGAGGTTATTCACCTCGTTCAGCAGCTCGGCCTCGCGGGCCTTATGTTGTAGTACCAGGTCGTTGTAGAAAGCGGATTCTACCTCCCACAGTTGTTTTTGATTCTGGGTGCGTATGGCAAGCTTCTTCAGCACACCCAGAGAGTTCGTGATTTCGTCCGTCAACGCCCCTACATCGACGTCATCATCGTCATGATCAGTAGGGTGCTCTGGGCGATATACCCCACTTGAGTGCTCGGGGGTCTCCTCCAGGCTCAGTCGCTGACACCGCGCCAACACTTCTAATTGGGACGTAGTAGGACACGGAGGAAGGACCCTCGAGGTTTGGCCCTCGAGGCGTTCCAGGGCCGCTTCCAACATGGCCTCGGAAGGAAGCGTTGGCGACTTCCGCCCCAGCACTTGGGAGAGAGGCCTCCGGTCTTCTTCGGAGGCGACCTGGTCCCCGACAGCCTGGCTCATTTGCCCTGTAGAAGGGCCCCCTTCAACCACTCTGGGGACTTCGACTACCACCTCCTGGTTCTCCATAGTAGCAAGAGATTTCTGGGGCCCCCCCTCCTCGGTCTCAGCGACCTGTTTGGCCCCATTGCCACCCGCGCCGACTGTTTGTGCTATCGCCTCAACAACCGGCTCAATGGGGGGAATGGGGGGCAAGGTGTCTGTCGTCTCCGAGGTCCTCTCATCGGCAACCATCGTCGCCGAAATCCCCTCCAGGGGTAGGGCGGCCGACGTCATCGAACTCCTTTCCATGTCTGCAGGGGTTGTTGTCGCCAAGCAGACGGCCCCCTCAGGTACTTCGGTAGTGCACGGGGCTTTTTTGCCCCCTCGCACGGTTGATTCCTCTCCAACGCGTGTGGCACTCCGCTCGTCGGCACCAATGCTCGAGGCCCCCGTCGGAGCCACCTCCTGTGGATATTCCCCAATGGAGCCTAGCCTCCACCAGCTGCCTCTTCCTCTTCCTCCTCATCAGAGGTTGCTGGTCTACCTCCTCCTCTTCGGCTCCGCCCTCAGACGTTTTCTGCTCGGAGACCACCGGTCTCCTCTTGGTGGTCTGAGGCTGGCTCGCTCCTCCTTCTTCGGTCAAGGACAACAACACCGCTCTCGTAGAAGCCTTCATTACCGCCTTCTTCTTCAAACGGATCTTCTTTAGCATCTTAGCGACGACTGGCGAGCCCTCAACAGGACGCCCCTCTGCAGGAGTCGGTGCCGCCATGGCAGTTGTCACTGAGGAAGGAGCCCTCACTGCAGTAGGGATCCTTATCACGGCAGAAACGTCGTCGCCCTCGAAAACCAAATGAGAGGTGACGGTGATCTGCTCGGCGTAATCCTCATTGGCCTCTTGGTCCCGACCAGCAGTTACCTCCTCGGCACCTGCAAGCCAAAGAGGGGGAAAGCACACAGTTAGAAGACAATTATTTGACAGACATACGATTGCAACGTGATCAGGTACTTACTCCATGGTCGGCTCAGACCATGCTGCACGAGTTGGAACTCCGTCAGGTAGCCCTCCCCGTTGCGCACGTATGCTCGGTTCAGGCTATCCGAAGCCTTCGCTTCATCTTGGATCAGGAAGGGGTATGTACCCTTCCTCGCCGTTTGGACTCTGGTCGGGAACCCCCACTCTGCAGCATCGCGTCACTTGACGAAGAAGAGCCGTTTCATCCAACCTTTGTTGTTGGAATACTTCTTCGCCAACTCAATCTGCATCCTGTCCGGTCGGTGCTTGGTATAGTAAACACCAGCCCCGAATCCTGGTGATGAGGTGAGGCAGAATCGGGCCCGGAACACCTCCGCTGAACCCCGGACTTTTCGGAGCTTGCAGACGATGCAGAAAATGCAAATAGTACACCATGAGTTTGGCGTAAGCTGGATCGGCGCAAGACCCCATCGGTTCAGCAGTGCCTTCACCACCTCCGGCAGTGGCAGCCGGAATCTAGCCTCCATGTGGTCGAGCAGCGAGGCACCCTGGCCTGTTCGTCAGTTGCGAGTCCTCCTCCCTCGCCATCACGATCTCGTATTCGTTGCCGATCCGGAAGCGCTCCCGGAGGCCCTCGTAATGGCGGCATCGTGGCCCCCGGGCGTTCGCCGGCGCCACTCCGCTCACTTCGGCAACTGCGGCAGCCTTGCCCTTGCTGGCCATCACCGGAAGTTGCAGAGACGAAGAAGATGATCGCGAAGAGGAGGAAGAAGATGCTTGGGGGGCAAGCAGGCTCTACAAAAAAAGCTAAGGGCGTGGGTTCCCCGCCTGTGCCCCTCCTCTTCCTTATAAGGAAAGGAGGGCGCAAAATTCAAAATACTAAGGCGGCGCCCCCTGCTCCAAAGTGACCGTTCAGATGTACTGCAGAGAGCCCCCTGGCTCGACACGTCACCCCGCCATCATGGGGTTACCTCCGTTATCGAGGAGGTATAGTGAGCGTCGTTGCCTCGCCACCGCCCATACATTCGAGGTCATCATCACATTTAATACGGAGGTGACGTTCGAGCAGGCTTCCGCCCTCGAGCGTCCCGGTTCCTGAGCTCACTCGATGGCGTGGGGGGCAAGTGTGGTGGCTATTTCTAGCCACCTTCGTGCGCTAGTCCCATCATGGCCCAGCCCAATTCAATAGACAAACGTGGCCCTTCCGCATGGCGCCACGTCTTTTCAAGAACAGCTTCAAGGTCCCGAGGCCGGTCCCTGCATTCAGGTACCAGCGGGACCCAAGAGCCGCCTCTGGATACCTTATAGCCTGTTCGGCCCAAGGCCGTCTCTTCCGAGCAACATCTGCTCGGCGTGTGCTGAAACCTCTTCGGCATGAACAACACTTCCTTGCATCAGACATCCGGCAGCAAGCCATGCCTCCGGGCACCAGGCACCGAACAGCGGGCTCGACTACCGAACAACAGGTCTGGCTCACCAAGCAGGCTACCTGCTCGGTACCTTCCGCCCAGGAGAATCCAAGTAGCCCTTCATCCCCTCGTGGCGGTTATAACGGCTACACCACACGCGCCCCACGATCAAGTGGTGCACTAACTACAGAGCTTCTCAACGGACGCCTCAACGCGTAACCCCCCTCTAAGGACGCCAACAGGCGCGCCCTTTGCGGCATTGATCAGGGACGTTCCGTCCTTCTCCCTCGAGACTTCTGCCTATAAAAGGCTCCGGTGAGCCTCCATGCAGAGGTACGCAATCTAAGACACATCGCTCCTGCATAACACTGAACCCTCCTTCTCCAAAGCCTCACCGGCAGTTCACTGACTTAGGCATCAGAGGGTTCTCCCCGGTTCTTCAACCGGGCCCCCCTGATTTCGTTCTAGTTTTGCAGGCATCCGTCCGCTACCGGCGGTCTTCTTCCCTTCCTCTAAGTGTAGGCCCGCTTGGCTCCGGCCCAAGCAGGAAAACGCCTCCACAGTTATATTACATGTAATTAGCTTCCACATAGATGGAGCATACATCTAAACCATGACATAAAGGCCTAGATAGAGTCCCAAGTTCCTAGACGAATAGTACTTAGGTTTTGCTCCATTGTGCTCGAGTGGAGATAAATACCCCATGTAACTATGGACTGAAGTTTGGCTCCCATATTTCATAGATGGCTATTGTCCTTAGACATGGAATGACATTTTGTAGTGGATACTAGCTAGCTCTAGAAGTCACCTTAAGAAGACATTGTCCATATGCTTAATTTTATTTTAAATCACATGATACACAAGTCATAAATAAATTTAAACTTTTCATAAAAAAACAAGTCATGAATAAATCTAAACATGCTTTATAATATATTACCAAAACATGATATATAATGTTTCACAATCCTATAAGCTTCTGCTTTTAAAACATCAAAATGATAATTTAATAATATAATAATCGTCATGCTTAGCATAAACCTTCAAGATATCATTTTCCAAAATGAATTCAAGCTATTCTTCCATCTTCAAATAATTAACTTTAATTAAGCTTACATTTTCACCCCTTCATAATCATACTTAAGCCAATGATTTAATTAAATAATAGAATAAATTAATTAGAAGTCTCTATCAAATATTTGACTTATTTCTAGTCTCTCATAGAACTGTAACTCATTACAGTAAGTGTTATCCTCTGTTACAGTATATGTTAAGTTCTGTTATAACAAGAACCTCCCATGTCACAGTCATGGACCATTAATTAATTTACCTTAAATAATATTAGAATGATTATTCTTATGTAGACATCCCAAAATTAATATGCAGTCTATATATGCAAAATTAGGCTTCTAGACATCAAAATAGATTAAAATAACATAAATAACAAATAACATGATATGAACCAACTCTGGAAATACCCCTTTAAACTTTTTAAGCCTCCTTTATGTTAAAGATGATCACCTTAACCCTAAACAAAATAAATATTTTCTCCTAAATTAGTGTTATTAACTAATTAATATTGCTTAAAGAAAACTAATTAGAATCCATACCTTTTATTCCTTTGCCTTTCTTCTCTCGCTCTGTCTGCACACTCTCTCTCCTTCCCCCCTTTCTGCACCTCTACCTGAGCGAGGGATGGATGGAATGGGAGAAATCCCATAACCTCTCTATATAGGCGATTAAATTGTTTAAACCCATCCAGCCACTGCCATTCATACAATGTCATGCTGGTAATTTTGAAATCTTCCGACTCCCATGTGGATTTTATTAGTTAATCTTTTACACCTATTAATCGATATAATTTCAGGAAATCATCAACATGAAAGTTATAGAGAATTAGAATATCTTCCCAATGGGCTAAGTTTCATCTAATTTGGTCTTTTCTATACATAGGTACACTAATTTTAAGTGTATTGTTTATATAATTTATTTAAAGTTTTGTGGGCTTACACCGGCTAAACAGGCCGATCAGTCACTGAGAGTCCAATGTATTTTTGGTCTTCTATAATTGGGATGTTACACTAACAAAGGAGGGAAATCTCACAAAATGAATGCAGAAGAGGGTGAATGGCAGTGGGAGGGGGAATGGGAACTCAAGCACTCTTGAGGGGAAAAGGGGTTATACTTCTTTCTACTTGAACCACCTTCTTTCTAAAATGAGTTTTAAGAGGGTCTAAAAAACACGCCCAAATGCCCTATAATATATATTTCAATGTCTGATTAGTCTCCAGTGACGAGCTGCTGCCCACTCCTTGAGGCAATTACAAATGCCCTTAAGATCTGCCATATGCTCAAGGCTTCATCCTGAAGAAGTCTTATGTTCTTTCTCTCCAGATGCACCACAAGAATGCTCAAAGTATGAAACCCACCAGTCTGGGACTTATATACCACATTTTACAAGACTCTAACAAACAAGTGGTCCTAGTCTTCCTTGCTGATCATGTAGAATGTAGAGCTCTGTTTAGTAACTGGAAGAGCTCCGTTTGGTAACTGGGATGGCTATCTTCCCTTTGTCATAGGCTGAAGAGTAACAGAAGGGACAGCTTTTTTTTCCCCCCTTATCCTCTGTTTCTTCTACATCTCTTCCCTTTCTTGAAAGAAAAAATGTACAGTATGCCAAACTTCCGTTTGACCTAGATTTTGTGTCAATAATTTCGTGAACCATGTGATGTATCATCAAGCTACCCTCTTTATTGGAAGCATCCTGACACTATTCTTGTTACTAATTGTTTGACAATGAGAATGCTAACTGCGGCAGTAATAGATATAAAAAGTAAATATGTCATGAATTTTGGCATAGTCATGACCAATACTCTTTCACCATAGCCATCATCATCATTGTCATGAATATCATCAGTGCCTACTCCACATTTTGCATAGGAAGAGTGCAAATTAGACATGCATTTTTTTTCCATGTCAGGTGACGACATTTCTTTTTCTTTTGTTTATAATTGTAACAGTGAAACATGCAAGAAATGGTTGATCCAAGTACCATTTTCTTCATGGAAGTCTATTGTTGCTAGTAACTTGTTTTGATTCTTTTCTGTTTGCCTTTCATTTGGACAGTCTGTTTTGGGCACTGAACTCAGGAAGGATGGTGATCCGCATGATTGCCTAGCTGCTGCAGAAGCAGCAATGAAGATAGTCCTTGCTAAGATTAAACATGGATTTGATGATCCTATTGCTATTGAAGGCAAAAAAGTTGGTAATGAGCTACATGTTGCTCTTGTTCACACTTCTTTTTGAGTCCTACATTATTTTTCCTATGTGCAGGTATCAGAAGCAGATCTTGCAAAGCTACTGCTTCATAGAGTACCCATTGATGTTCCGATTGAAGATTTGCTGAAATTATTTCCCAACTATTCCAATATTACCATTCAGGTACAATTAAAGTTATTTGCGTTGGTTCCTTGTGTTCTGGAAGTGCCATTTGTTTATTCTGGTATTGGTTCCTAAACTGAAGTTCTCAGTTTGCAGCCTGAGTTGAAAATCTCTGGACAGACATATTCGACGTATGCTGTTTTCAAGGATTGCAAAGAGGCATTTGAGGAAACAGAAGGCCCAGAGCAGAAGGTATAGTTGCTGTGATCTACGTAAATGGATTTCTTGTGTTTTCATGGCTTCGTAATGTTAACAAGCATAAGTTTGAATGGCAGATAAAGGTATAGTTGCACTGTTGCAATGTGAAGGAAAATTAGGACTCATGCTAAACTAGATACATCTTGATGCACATGGATTTCAGTAGAATGTCGATGTGAAATTTGCATACTTGATACACCTTGATGCACATGCTTTTTAGTAGAATGTTGATGAGTAATTTTGAATTTCCATACTTGTATCATCTGACAATTATGTGTTTGCTAGGAGGGTTTTGATAATGCATATAAATGAAACGTGATGTGGACTTTGGAATTGCTGTGTTAGTAACAACATTTTATTGAGTTTGTTGGAACGCTTACAGTATTTAATGTTTTCATAATTCTATCTACTCTCAGGATTCTTGTGGACGGCCCCAGAAACTTGTTTCTTTAAGGCTTGAGAAGAGTAAAACTGTTGGCATCTACATTCGCACGATATTGTCTGATTGTCCACAGGGTGACACTGTTTCCTTGAAGAGGAAAGCTGATGCTAACGCTGAGGGTGGGGAGTTGAAAAGGCAACGGACGGACTTGCATGAGTGCGAGGGTCATCTCAAAGAGATGGAGAGGTACTTAAAGCAGGAGCAGCGTCAAAGGGACGAAGAGAGATTTAATTTGCACAAGGCCCTTTCTGATCTTATGGAGAAAGGTCAGAAATGATTTTAATAAGATCGTGGTCACGCAGTGCAATCCCATGGCTATAGTTTATGCTTAGGAGATCACATATCGATAGCTCATCCTCGAGCAATTTTGCAGAGGTTAAATCAGATCAGGTGCCAAGTTGGTACCAGGCATTGACCCGAGTTTATATGTTGGAACAAATACTGTTCAAATCTCTCTATATATGTTCCTTTCGTCAACTTTCTTTGGTCTGGACTTTATTTGTAAATTTAATTCTATTTAAATGTCTTAATCCGTGTTATAACTTTTAAATTACTAAAATTTCCAGAATGTTACAAATAATCACCTTAAGTGGCATAGTCTTCCTTGGGAGGGCCTCTTAGGTCAACTTCTAAATTTTACCTAACTTTTGTCCCATATTTCTCCTGGAGTCTTTATCTACTTCTCTTGTTTTGCTTCTGCTGTTCAAATCTCTCTGTGTTCCTTACCTAACTTTCTTTGGTCTAGTAGACTTTTAAAATTTCACCGCCTATTTTATCAGCAACATCTTTCTATGCACTTTCTATGGAATTTCACAAGTGGCTTCTTAGAAAATTAGAAAGAAATCATGTCAGAGCCACCTGGGCATGAGTACCTTTAACATTCCTCTCTCGTCCTGCATTCCAAACATTATTTTCCCACTCCATTGGAGAATATGAATGAGAAGAAGACAGGCATTCCGGCGACTCCTTACTATTTGAAATTCTTCGCTAATAACTTACACACAGCTCGAAATTGCATTTTCTTTTCCTACAATGGATGCTGGGTGAAGGGAGTTTGGCCGACAAAGGTAGGTCCGTTAGACATGTCAAAGTAACTGTGTTGCTGCGACTTGGGTTGGCCAGAATCGCCTACGCTGGTGCCTTTTGAGGACCCTGTGTGGATGAGTGCTCTCTACAGCAGTCGACGTGCACATGCTACAACCACGGTCGGCAAATGTTCTCAGTTTGCAAATGGGTTGTGAAAAACCAGAAAAAAGAGAGAGTAGCGAAGTGGGGGAGCACGACCTCCCCGTGGTGTGGTGTGGTGCAGGACAACTACGTATTTTGGACTTGGTGGGTGGTCGGGTAACATATAACTGTTACTGCATCGTGACGATTGACCAGGGAAGAAAAGAGGGAGGAGGAAAAAATGGGGGCATGTTCTCAACCCTAAGAATCGAAGTGATTTGACATTGTGCAGGTATATTTGCCGACTGAAGAGGGGCAGCTGCTTCAAATGTTGGTAACCTACCCAACCACTAGCAGTAGCTGCTGTCGGTGGGGTAATATTAATAAGACACTGTCATTTCAGACATGTTTATTGCACTTATCAAATAATACATTTGTAAACACATCTTTCATCTCTAATAATTAAGAGGCGCATTGACCAAAGGAAAAGGTACAAGTGCACTTGCAATTGCACTAGGTATTTCTCTGGTCATGCATATAGATACTTCTCGCTGGAGCCTGGGAAGAAGAAGATGGCTGCATGGTGAATCAATCACAGGAGAGCAGGTGGACTCATTAGAATAGCCCGACTGAGCACAGAATCTGACGCCAATTTTGTCTAACCTGACTTCTCAAACATCATTTCAGTATTGACTTCTGCTTCATACTTTACAGAGTGCTTTGAATGTCGGCTACTTCAAACAAGCAAAAGAGAATATCAACCAAAGACGATCGACATCAACTTAACATCTTGAAACAAACCTCAAAAATTGGAAAAGGCAAAGTAGAAGCTTGATTCCACTGGAGTACGCTATATAGTTTTCTTGTTCTGCAAAAAATTACATAATGCTTCTTCTTTACATAAGACGCTTGATGGGATGGGTACTTCCATTACGGATGGATACGTTCCCCCAGTCCTTTTGGAACATCTTCTCGTTCAATACGGTGGCGGTGGGTAGGTGGAGTAAGGCCCTGCAAATCCGAGGAACATCACGGAGATCTTATTAGATATGCAGACATGGGAAGCTGCAAAAGGATGAGGAGAGGAAGCATGACAAGAAGGAAAGATTACCTGGTGGGTATGTCGGAGGTGGGTACGGCGATGGTGGGTAGCCCGCAGGAGGATACGTCCCCGCTGGTGGGTAGGGGGCGGCGGGGTTAGGAGGATAGCACGGGTATGGCATCGCCGCCGCTGTCGCTGGAGGATATCCTGGGTAAGTAGGCGGCAACGCTGGTGGGGCATATGCAGGAGCAGGGTAAGCCCCCGGATAGGGCGCGGGAGCTGCTGTGTAGGGCGCTGCTGCCGGGGCATAGGGCGGGGCGGTGGGGGCGTAGCCCACTCCAGGTCTCTGCAAGATCGGAACAAGACCCCAGAGATGGTTAGATTTGGTTGGGGGGGGGGGGATGGAGGAGCTTGGAAGGAGTTGGAAGAAGTGCAGAAGGAAGAAGAGGTATCACCTGGGCATGGCCGTAGTGCATGATGAGCGTGACCTCGCCGGCATACCTGCCGCTCTTGCTCTGGATCGTCCAGGCGGCGTCGTCATAGCCCTGGGAGAGGGCCTTGTGCAGCTGCACCCTGCAAGGAAACGAAGAAGTATAAGCAGATCAAAATTGAGCCCGAATTCCAGATTCTTCCTGCGCAGCGAATGGTTGCAACAGCGAGTGGCAGGAGTTCTTACTTGCCGTTGCCGATGAAGTCGTCGAAGGTGAGGGTGTTGCTGTTCCAGACGGAGATACTGATCTCGCGGAGGCCCTCGATGAGGTTGAACACGAACTTCTCCTGGAAAGTAGGGTTCTTTCCGCCATCTGAAATCGTGGGGCCATACACATTAGTAACATAGAATCGTGACATGTTGGCCTCGAATCCGATCTGGGATGGTTTTTGCAATCACCCAGAAAATAAAAGGGGCGGGGATCCAAACCCTAACCCTAGCACGGAAGGTAGAATGGAGAGGAGGACGAGAATGGAGGTGTACGATGCAACAATGGAGAGGCTTACCGGTGCAGGTGCGGGTCCTGTACTTGGTGCTGGCATACTCGAGGCACACGTAAGGGTCCTGCCGGGAGATCCACTCTGTATCCTTCAATCTGGTGCATCCCACCACTTGCCAAACAACAAAAACCCAGATCAGCAAACACCGGCAAAAGAACAAGAACAGAACACAGAGAAATCTGACATAGCCAGAGCGGTGGCGGCAGCAGCAACCACCGGGCCAGGTGATCGAGTACCTGTAACCTCCAAGAGATGGCCTTGGATCGACATGGAGGAAGAGGAGGGCGCCGCCGAAGGAATCGCTGATGGGTAGGCGGAAGGGAGGTAAGGATACATGAAACTACAGCCTTTCTTCTGGGGTTTGATCTCTATTATATGTATATAAATAGAGCGAGACCAAAGCCACTGGGGACGCGGTGTTAGGAGGGATGGCGCTGGCTTTGAATCTATCAATCAAGGACGGAAGCAATTAAAAGAAGAAAAAGAAAAAGAGGGAAGAACACGAATAAGAAGAAGGGAGCGAGACAGAGCCAAAAAGTCAACTGGGTGGTGATTCTGGTGGGCGTGGCGTGGATCCAAGGTCTTTTCCCCTGCCTGCCTGCCTGCCTAGTGCCTACTCCTCTCTCTCAAACTCCAGGGTCGTCTTCTTCGCCCATGAACAATCCATCCTGAAGTTGGGAGCTTTTGAGGGGTTTTTTTTGCATCGCATCGACCGCGTGCTGGTTGCAGGAACGTTTGTGCGTGTTTCGCGGTTCTTGCCGCCGCCGTTCGCCCCACCGCGTCCGGTCACTTTTTCTTTTTTTTGTGGGGGATTGGTGGTAGCAGGGGCACATCACAGTCTCTTTCCCAATGCCAAAGTATGACAGGTTCTCTGCTCATCTCGTTTTCTTAAGTTAAATCCTCAGTCGATTAATTACTGTTAATCTATCTTATCCCAATGCAATCACTTATTTTAACACATGTGAACCTGATAACTCTCCAAGGTCTTAACACACATGTTAGCGTGTTAGGGTATTAGTTTCTTAGCACTCTCTCTCTAATAAGCTCAAAAACGATATGTTTTCCTTCTTATGTTAATGTTTTCTTTTCCTTTTTGCTGCCCAATGCGTGTCGGTGGGGTTATGGGTGGCTGTCGCTTGTCCAGAGTTTGCATTTTGCAGGGTACGATATGTCTAGTGTTTGCAAGATATGGCGTGTTTGGTGTCTGCAAGGTAGGACTGTTAATAGTCTTTCGAATTTCGTTTAATCGATTTATTTTTGTATTTTTTTATAAAATACGGAACTCTGAAAAAAGAGAAAGACTTAGTATACTTTTTTATTGCACTTAAGTACAATATGACTAGGCACTCATCCCATGTGACACCACTCACATGTGGGTGATAAAGTGGCAACTCAATGATTAGGTGCCACATAGGATGAGTGCCTAGTCATTTTGCACTTTAAGTGCAATATGAAAGTGCACTAAGTCTTTTTCCTGAAAAAAATTTTCCGATAGCTTAGTGGAAGCGAAAATGCATATCTGAATTCTTATAAGATGCGGAAGCGGAAACATCTAATTCTGCATCCATTTTTCTGTTTCCGTTTTCGATAACTTTTAATATATATTATATAATATTTTTATAATAAAATATTCTCAAACTTTGGCTCTTAAATTTTTAACTCATTATCTCTCACCTCCCATCTATATATAAATGTCATCTATTCTAATCTCAGTAGCTTTTTTCTCTAATGATATTTTTATCTACATATATTAATTATCTATTACTCAAGTATTATATGTCACTATATGATTTTAACATACTAATTTGATTTTGTTATACTTCATTTAGTAAGGGTCATTATAATGTACATGATGAAGAAGATATGATAGAAAAGATTATTAAATTTACATTTGAAACTATTCATAAATTTAATAATTAATATACTTATAAATTTATAAATTAATTCTAATTGTACAAATATTGTTACATCCGAAGTTTTCGTTTTGTTTCTGTTTCCGATTTTCCGATAGAAAGCGGAAATGGATGCGGAAGCGGAAACACCCTTTTCCGTTTTCGACTCCGAAATTTCTTATAGAAAGCGGAAGTAGAAACACCCATTTTCGATTCCGACTACAACCCGTTGGCAGCCCTATTACAGAGTATGAGGTGTTTGACATCTCTTCTATATTGTTCACCATACTTCCTTGTACTCTCCTTATCTAATATAATATTGTATGTTTTCTTGGTAAAAAAAAAATGTGTATGTTTTTTAGTGGAGGTGGTAAATGTATTTAGAAGAGGACACGTGCCAAGTTAATAAAGAGAAAGGAAAAATTAGAGCGACCACTGCTTAGGTTTTCAAGTCCACTTGATCTTGATTTGTCTTCTGGACAAATTTGTGAGAAGCTTAGCGAGTGTCATTTTTGAAACTTTCTGATTTTGGTTAACTATCTAGTAAAGGATGAAAGTTTAGGAATAAGAGAAAGAGAAAGATTTATTGCACTTTTAGAAAGTGCAGGACACATAGGGTGGCAGCTCATGTGGTACCAACTTTTTTGCTGTCACATGGACAGCCCATGTAGATGGTGCCACATGAGCTGTCATCCCATGTATTCTACACTTTTGCACTTTCTAAAAGTACAGTAAATCTTTCTCTAAGAGAAATGAGAGCATGCCAGCTCGATATCCTGCCCTCGATTTTAATCGATATGTGTGGGATTGACCAGTCTTCTGTTTTTTGTGATTGGAGCATCTAACTTGAGTTAATTAGGAGAAATGTTTACCATCAATCGGGTTTGGTAATAAATCTCATATAAATTATTTATTAAATAATTTTATTAGTTAAGAATTCTGTCAAAAAAAAAATCTCTCTCTCTCTCTCTCTCTTCTCTAGTTAATAAAATTGTTTGACAAACAATTTACATTAGACTTGTTATCAGACCTATTTTTCTAAGTTTAGTCTTCACGTTGAGGTAGGTTGATTGCGATAACTTGTGAAATGTCAACCTATCAGGACAAGACGGACAATTTGGAGCAAAAACCCGATGCTTATAATAAGCTCAAAAACGTTAAATCAAAACGTTGACGATGGCATACTGTTTATCAATGTGGGTCCAAGAAAACATTTTCTTATTTCCATGTCTACCTTATATATGTTGTGAAAATAATGGATATAATAGGTTTCACATGGCGATAGAACATCCATAATCTATACAGTGTAAATATAGCGACATAATAAAAATTTGCATAAATCAACAGAGACATCATTCTAAGAGAATAACAATAGATAAGCAAAGCATACATGTCGAAAATATGAATAGGAATATATATATATATATATATATATATAGAGGCAGTGGAGACGTTCCAAAAGGAACTTGCCTTAGAGAAGATATCGCCTCCACTATAGGTGCGAAAAGGAAACAACGATCTTCTCCTAGGGTACAACCACATCCAACGAGATGACAATCGCATACTGTTGATCTCGTAAAACAAAGACTATCTAATATGTAAAGAAAGATCTCTATTGAATGTAAGGCAAAATAAGCATGCATCGAACACTGACGATGCGGAGAACGAGGTAGTCGGTGGCGGAGAGGAAGGCGCGGCACGCTGACGGCAAGCAGTGACGACGACATTCGCATTGAGGACGAGGGCAAGAAGCAACCAGCAAAGAGCGATTCCCCAGTGTTGTGCACGGCGTTGTAGACAGAGAGCGAGAGAGAGATTGTACAGAGTTTTCTTCAGGAAGAAGACTTAGTCAACTCGATTTCTTTCTTTCTCCTTATCACAACCGCCCACGCCCCATTACACGCCGGTTCACATCTTCAGGGATGGGCGCATCCCACAAGCCCTCCAAGCAAAAAGGGAAAACCATATAAGAAAAAGAGTGACGACCCAATAAAAGCCTACAGTCACCTCACACGCGCGCCGCCTGCCCAGCCCGGCTCTGCCTGGTCGGCGGGTGGGTGCGCGTGTGTGGTCTTAGACATACTTCATTCTAGTTCCATATGAACAAGTTCTTAGAACCACAAGGACGTATAAAAGCCACTCTCTTACTTGTGTTTTCAAATATGGGACAAAACCTATAAACACACAAGGCACACTCTCCTACCAAATTTTGAGTTTTCCCTTAAGCTTGCATCCACCCTTCTTCTACCCAACAATATATACTTAAAGGGACATCTAGCAAAGTATTTATTTTTCTCTAAAATAATTAAATGTGGTTATTACAAGCTTATGTAAGTTATAAATGGACGTAAGATTTGAATATTAATTGAGACATGGCAACAAGGTGTAAGTTTGCTGCATCAAAAGAATAAACAAGCCCGTTCTTGATTGAGTCTACGCGTATGTATTCATATCGACATATATGGATGCCCATGTGATTAAACCGTCCAAAGTGGGGATGAAAAGGACATGGAGAAGAAAACAAGGACATTGTTATTTGCTCTATCAGCAAGTTCAGATCTTTAGGTGTGACTTTAAACCTTTGAATTTGTCATACGTGTTTTCCTTTTAATACCGTGTGGTCCGTGTGAGCTTCGATATATTGTATGCTTTCAGAAAGTCAGAGGCAAAACTGACGTGGGCCGGAGATCGATCTATCGAGAGAGAGAGAGAGAGAGAGAGAGAGAGAGAGAGAGAGAGAAGGAAAAGTTGAGGTGGGATTCTGAAAAGATTTAAGAGAGACGGAGAAGGAAAAGTTGATGTGGGAGTCATGTGGGTACAGATATGAACTTAATTTGCAACTTCATACAGCTGTCATAGGATGTACCTCGTCATTCGAGAGTAATAGGATATCGCGCGGATTAGTGTATTAATTAGCTGGACAGATTCGTGGATCCATATTTCTCTTATCCTAAAATCCATATTTCTCCCGCTTATACGATAAAAATGGATATTCAAAGTTGAGAATTCCTCGGAGAAGAAGAAGCAGGGACGATAAAACTTCCATATATACATCCCGGCTGCACGTTTCGATGGAGGATGGCCCTTGTTCTAGTCATGGGATGTGGTTTTAATAGCAAGCTAGGTTTTAATTTATTACTATATAGAGAAAATTAATTGGGGATTCCTGTCAAAGTTTGGTACTTTTTTCCTCGTCCCTGTCAGAATATCGGTAGATGTAAAGTTTCTACTTTTATCTAGGTTTAATTTTCGGTCCCTACTTTTCACACGTCACTATTTACGAGCCTCCACCCACGATTTCTGTCTCCTTCGTCTCCGTCTCTTTTTCTCATTTCCATCTTACCCTTCCGTCTTTTTCCATCGTCTTTTTCCCAAACGACGCTGACGCTTCGATGGCCCGTAAACTTTGACCGATGGAAAGTTACTCTTACATAACGTGCCAACAACGGATACAACAATCATTGACATCACTTACACAGCTCCTTTCGAAGCCCCGTGACCCGTTCTTCACAACTATAAAAGGAACACAGGGCCGCACACTTATCCTTCACAAGCTTCTAACGCTCTTCTTCTTCCTATCTTTCTTCCTCGTCTTCTCCTTTTTTATTTGCAGATGTCTTCATCTAACCATGCTCCTGAGAGGGATGGCAAGACACCTCCCTCACTGGTTCCACCGTCGCCCCCGGCTCCCCCGTTGTAACAGTCTACCTTCAGCCCCGTCTACTGGGACAGTTTTTACGACGGCTGGAAGATGGCTTTATAGAAAGCCTCCCGGCTTTACGGCGACAAGGGCCTCAATAACATCCTCCATGACGTCGGCCCTATGGTAGAACACATCCCTTCCTCCCCTTCCTCTCATCCCTCCCCTGACCGTTCCGCCTCCTCCCCTGGCTCCCATCCCTCCCCTGACCGTTCCGGCACCTCCCCTTCCTCCCATCCCTCCCCTGACCGTTCCAGCACCTCCCCTTCCTCCCATCCCTCCCGTAACCGTTCCGCCTCCTCCCCTCCGTACTCTACCGAGTGGTCGGTAGAACTCTACCGAGTGGTCGGTAGAGTAGGAGTAGAGAGTTATTGTAACATGACTTGTTTATGATAAGCATTTTCGTTTGATGCAGTCTTCTGTGTACTTGTGTATGTGCTCTGTATCATGCAAACTTAACATGTTAGCAATAACACACTGTAACATCCCCGACGGATATACTATAATCAACAAGACCAACGATTGTAACAGATTCTAACGTATAATATAAAACTGTATGTTAAGACTGTAGTGCTCGAACTGTAAGAGTGTAGTGCTCAAATTGTAACACTGTAGTGCTCGAACTGTAACAGTCTAGTACTTAGACTGTAACAGAATACGTAAGTGCTCGAACTGTAAGAGTGTAGTGCGCGAACTGTAATAGTGTAGTGCTGAAAATGTAACAGTCTAGTGCTTAAACTGCAACATCTTATTACATATACTATAACAGAAATCGTGAGGAGACAGTGCTCTTCTTCTTCCTATCTTTCTTGCTCATCTTCTTCCTCTTTATTCGCAGATGTCTTCATCTAACTGTGCTCCCTCGAGGGATGGCAAAGCACCTGCCTCACCGGTGCCACCGTCGCCCCCGGCTTGACGGTACACAGGTAAAACTATAAGAGTATTAGAGTTAAACTGTAACACTTCATTACGTCCACTGTATAAGAAAACATACTTGTAAGTGCGCGAACTGTGCAAGTGTATTGCTGAAACTGTAATAGCGTAGTAGTAGAATTGTAACAGTGTAGTGCTTAGACTGTAATAATGTATTACGTACACTGTAGCATTGGAATATCAGGACGACCTTCTGTTGTAACTAATATACAACATTTAAAATTCGTCAGGATTGTGGGGTGGGTTGCTACAAGTTCTTCGGTTGTGACCTATTTGCTTGCACCTAGAACAAATATACGCATGATCTACTTCTCCTCTTGAATGTATTCTCCTTTTTCTCAGTCTTCCTGGCAACCTTTTAGTTGTCCTTGGCTTGATGAGAACATCTGATGGTTGAGGCGGATCCGGCATGTCAAATGTTAGGATAGGTTGAATGTTTCTTTCGTATGCAGCCCTGTACACTTCTGTGCTGTAAAATGCTGAAACATATTGAGTAACGGCCTCCTTGTTACTGCCAATTGCTGCGCACACATGCTTGCAAGGAATCTTGACAAGTTGCCAGTGTCCACAGGAGCATATTTGTTCATGGATGTCTATGGCATACGTCTTCATACTTTCAATAACCTCAAATTTGATTCCGTCTGAATGACGGATTCCTAAGCTTCTCCTTTCTTGAAGGTTTTTTTCGATTATTTTTTGTACTTTAGGACAGTATGGTGTATCCCACAAGGCGGCATCAATTTTCCTCTTTACAGCCATTTCCATCATTTGCAATCTAATTTTGTCAACCATCTAGAGTATTGGTAGACTTCGCGCATCATGTATCCAATTGTTGAATGACTCCGCCAAATTAGAGTATAACTCGCCAAACCTGTTATGAATTGTAAAGATCGATCCGGTTATCATCAAACATCTGTAACAAATTTCCACTACATACTGTAACCATATATAACACTCTCTGTAATAATGTATATCTGTAACTGTAAGATGACAGTTATTGTAACAATCTATGTCTGCTACTATAAGACATGGAATGCCTAACTGTAAGAACCTAAATGGCGGAATGTAATGGAACATATCGCTTGTGTATTTGTAATACCGAACCTTTGTCCCTGGAAACGAGCATGGGACCAGTGGTCGACATCATTTCGGAGCACCCATTCTTTCGCATCAGTAGAGTTAAGCTTCATTGCCATCATTGCGTCTTAGTACTCTTGTTCAGTAACAGCATACGCAATGTGCTGTAGAATTTTTCTAAGTAATTTCTTGAAAGAGGCGGTATATTTCTCCGCACATTGGTCGTTGAAGTTCTGCATGATGTGCTGGAAGCAGTAGCTGTGATGATCATTTGGAAATACGTCAGGAATCGCTTCCTTAAGACCTTTCCCCCTGTCTGATAGGAACGCGATCCTTCTATTTGATAGCAATAACTTTTTCAAATTTTGTAGGAACCAGACCCAGCTGTCATATGTTTCCGAATCTGCGATGAAGTACGCTACAGTGAATAGCTCATTGTTGTCGTTTAAGGCACTTGCTGCAAGTATAACCCCTTGTACTCTATGTTGTTTGATATGAGTTCCGTCCAAAAAGAGCATAGGTCGGCAACCAACTTCGAACCCATATACAGATGCCTGGACGCATATGAAAAAGCATTTGAAACATTGTGTCTCCGGGTCCACTTCTAGAGACAAAACTGATCCCAGGTTTGACTGTAATGCACGTTCGCTGTACCACTTCAACATATGATAGCTTGTTCTGAAATCACCGTACAGAGAGCTGACAACAACCTCTTTGCCCCACTATGCCTATTGATATGATGATACATCGTATGTTAGAGTATTACAGTAAAGACCTTATTCATTACAGTGGGCTACATGTATCGTTACGGTTCCAATATAGACCTTTACAATCTTATACTTATAGTTGAATACAGTTGTATGTTAGGCTTTTACAGTACTTGTCCTTCTACCTTACAGACAACTGCGTCTATGTTTATAGTACATTAAAATGATTATAGTCGCTACAATACAGACCGCTACATATTTGTTTACAGTATACCTTAATATCATTACAGATGTTACAATGCAGACCCTTACAGTATATCATTAGAGTTGATACAATACATGTCCTTCTACCTTACAGACAACTGTGTCTATGTTTACAGTAGATTAAAATGATTATAGTTGCTACAATACCTGATGATAAGGAATGGAGATACCGTAATCCCGACGGATGTCCCTCATCATTTCGCTTGCTCTGTAGGTGGGTTTATCAACTAGTTTCCCCTTCACAGCATTTGCAACCCACTTCTTAGATGTCCGTGGATGACCGTCGCTCATAGTGTCACATCCACAGCTGTGTAGGTTGTTCAGACTCTTGATTACAAATTCTGGACCTTCACGAACGACGGACGCATGAAGGCGCCATGGGTAAATAGTATTGAAGCATCGTACAGTTACTCGTACAGAGTCGTTCTTCAAATATTTCCAATTAAATCCTCGTGCGATCACGTAATTTGTCAGTTCCATCTGCAATTGCTCTTTGTTTATGAAGACTTGTCCTACAGAATGTATTCTACCTGCGGAATATTGCGTGAACACTGGTACTTCACCTTCCACTCCTTTTCCTCGCTCGTACATCTCCAAACTGCTTCCTGGGAAGTGGGACAGTTCTGTGGTATCCAAAGAAGTGCCGTCCTTGTTTGATTGACTTCTGTACATAACGTCATAACGTACATACATGGGAGTTGGAACCTGGCTGTAAAGAATGTGCGTACAAACCTACATGATGCATGATGCATGGGAGAAGATAATGGCTTTTGAAGTTTGCATGGGCTAACATGAAGTGTGGAGAAGGATGCATGGAGTACGTATGTAAGGCCCTCGAATTTTGTTGCATTATTTTAATTTTGTGTAAATAATTCATGTTGTGTATGCATAGATGTACATATCTACGTATGTATTAACTATTTATACTTATGTATGCATGTGTATAATTAGTTGTAAATAATGTATGAAATGCATGGTGGTAGTGTGTACATGATAATACATATGCATGGCACATATATAGGTATAAGTTGTGCATGGTTTCTGCATGTTTTTGAGTTTTGGCCGAAGGCCAACTTGGCGTCAATATCAATGGACGTTTGTGTTGTGTCGGCGTCAACCGTATGGACGCCAACACTAAGTCCAGCGTCCAGCGATGTGGACGTTAATGTCTCTGATCTGCATGCGTTGCAGAGCCGGATTTCCGGGAGCAAGCTAGCTCACCCATTGGGGAGCTGTCCCCAACGGTCTGAAAGGGTTCACATCAACCCCTGCGGGACAGGAGAGGCCTCTCTCCTATATCTGAACCCGAGTGCAACCCTAAAACCCCTCTCTTGACCTCTTTTGAGAGATAGGGAAAAACCCTAACTGCTGTGAGCAAAACCCCACCTTTGCAACCTTTAATCCGGCGATCTGAAGCTTGTTCCGGCCATCTACCACGGCAAGGAGGTAGCTGGAACATCGAGAAAGGCATCCGCGACCTCGATCTGCTGTGGAGATTGCTCAAGAACCCGGGGGAAGGCAATCTTGGGAGCTTCTTGGGACTGCCCAGGAGAGCATCACCAACCCAATCCCTTTGGAGAGTTCTTGAAAGGCAAGTAACCACACACATCGTACCATTTAATCCTTTGGAGAGTTTTGAAAGGCAAGTAACCTACACACATCGTACCTGTAGATGTCTAGTAGGGTTTTCTTATTTTTACATATTTTTCCTCGTGTCCTAGATCCCCCATTCTTCTTGTTATTTGGAGCTCGGTCTGTGTTCCTGCACAGACAGGAACTTGGCGTCAATGCCTTGACGCCAAGATCTCCAGTGTGCGTCCAGCGATCTTGCCGTCCATCTCCTTGAACGGCCAGACACTGCCGCCAAGTTCTTCAGTGCAGAACAGTGAACTGTTCTGCCTTAAGTAATTATTTTCCGGACTTTGACGCATGAGGATATAGTGTAATTTTATATGTTATGTAAAATAGCTAATGTGATGTGTGTGGAAATTTCTGTGATTTTCTGTGGATGGCATAAATTGTTGGATTTATTGAAATACATGTTGGGAAAAAAGGGTTATGCACGATTACCACTGTCTATATGATTTCTGAGGAATTAATTGCCCTAGATTTTTCTACCCCATGTGTATATGTGTCAGTTCATACCCTGCAAATTTGAGAAATTATTCATGTTCATATGATTTACTGTAATTACTGCAATGGAAATAGGAAGTATGTGTAGGATTTCCAAAAATCCACAGTAAATTGTATGTTGTGAAATAAATTCGGGAAAATTTCTATGACAACATATGTGATAGATTCAGATCTGTGAATTGTCAAATCTGAAATTTGGGTTATGTTCCATGACAAGTTGAATTATGAATGGCATGCAACTGAATGTTTTAATTTCTGTAAATGCAATATGAGTCAGAAAAATGTGAAATTTTGCATGTGAAATCATAAACCTGTAATCAGCATGTGGTTAAATTCTCAGGTCATTTGGACAACTATACAATGCAATATGAAATTTCCATGCGAAAATATGTGAATTTAATGCATGCCATTGTGAAATGATTTAATTTCTGTGTAACCCAACCTGATTGTGAAACTTCCTGAATGTTAATTTCTGTCATCTGTAGTGGCATGATTAAGGGAAAAATAGAGTCATGTTGTGATTGAGAGAATGAATGAGATGTGAGTGTCATGCGTAAAAGTATGTGTTAAAATCGGTAAATGTGAAATGTGTAAGACTGTGCCAAGTGTGACACTGCTTCCATAGAGGGCAGTGGAACCGTATCATGGAAAAGTCCCCATGAGAAGGTTCAATGTGTTGTGATCCTAAGGGCATTAGGATGAAATCCTGGAGGTGGACAAGTACCACTGGTTAGGGTGGAGACTTGTTCTCCCGGTCTGCGCAGTCCAAGAGTCGTCACTATATTGCCTAGGTGGCGTCTATGTGTATGTGATGTGATGCGTCCTTCTTATGGTAGTTTGGACTATGTGTCACGGCACTAAATGTAAATGAGAATGTGAATGTGAATGCGAAATGTGTAAAATTGTGAATGTGAACAATGTGTAAATGTGAATGTGTGAAGTGTGAAGTATGTGAATTAGAATTGTGTAAAAATGTGAAACCAAAATGTGAGGATGTGAAATTGAAATCCATGATATGATGATCTGAAATCATGTTAGAACAGCAACATAAATGTGGTTATGATCATGTGCTATATGTGTACAATGCGTAGAATCCATGCTAGGGACAATCCTTACTTATGTGTAAACCATTCCATGTATGTTTACTCTCACGTTGTGGTTGAATGAGAATGTAGCTTTCATGTGTTAGATTGTAAAGTGTCCATGTCAAAACAGCAAGCTTAAAGCATGTAAAATGGTTATGTGCATGTGTAAGAATGAGTAGTAACCATGTTAGCAATGTTTCTTTCATGTATGTAAGCTAATCATGCTAGATTGCTTTCATGTTTTAGCTTAATTGAAAGTAGAACTTTCATGTGTTGGAATGATTAGAGAGCATGTGATAGGAGATTTTAATTTAGGAAATCTGAAAGCATGAATCATGTGTTTCATTAGTAGAATTACCATGATAGGTTGTTAATTTCAATGTCACGCATGCTACATGTTGTGTCTTGTAAATGTGTATGTAAAAACCTGCTATGATATGCGCATGGATGATAGATGTAGTGTTATTTGCTGAGTCTTTTAGACTCATTACTTGCTTCGGCGTACAGGTGTAGTAGGTGACACACCTTTGGAGGAGACCGTGGAGAGCGACTCCGAGCGCGGGGAGTAGCTAGCTTGGTGGAGCTTAGTTGTGACATTTTGACATTTGATGTATGTAATTGAGGCATTGTATTAGAACTATCATGTAAACTTGGACAAACTATGTATTTTATCTTAGCACTTCTTCTATATGGATTATGTGGACTTTAGCTCTTTAAATTCAATCGAATCATGTATGTTAAATGTGGATGATGAATGAAATGAAGACAGTAGTTCTTTTACTTCCGCTACTCTGTTCTTATATTCACGTGTATCTCAGCTGAATGTTATCGTTTGGGTAAATGTCCCACTGTGGCAACGTTCACTATATCGACGTGGGTTGGTATAACCGTACCGATATAATGAGGGTCGCTACAGAGATTGGTATCAGAGCACCGGTTGAGATTGCACATGAATATATATAAGTCATCATCTTCATTACATGCTAAGTCTACATAGGAATGTCCACATGTGTAGAATTGATTAATAATGAATGAAAAATAGATAAGAAAGCGGTTAGGAATAAATTAAAGTAGCTCTAATGGTGGCTGAAATTTATTACAGCCATGGCTTCGAGAGGTAGGCGTGGCGGAGCGCCGGCCCGTGAGGACGAGCCGAGACGTGAGGAGCGGGCGGAGCAGCAGGCCCCGGCACCGCAGGGTCCTGTACTTCCCCCACCGCCGTCTGTGGATTATGGAGTATTCATGCAAGGTCTGGTGCAAGCCATGCAGACGCAGGCTCATACTCAGGCAGCACTCCAGGCACAGTTGGAGGCTCAGGTTAGACTAATAAAATGATTAATAGTCTGTTTTATTTAATTATGCGATATTATGTTAATTGTATATTGCTTGCTGTGTACTGTAGCAGGCTCAAGTACCAGCTCAGGACCATGGTGGACCTTCTACCATGGAAAGATTCAAGAGGATGCTACCACCCTCTTTTAAGGGGGAGAGCGACCCATTGTTGGCAGAAAGCTGGATGAGGGAGATAGAAAAGATCTTCCGAGCCATCAGGTGTGCAGATGAGGATAAGGTCACATTAGCCACCTACATGCTACAGGTATGCTTTAGTTTATATGCTTGTATGTTTTGTTAAGTTAGATTTGTTTAGATGGTGCTTATGAGCGGTGTACTGCAGGAAAGAGCTGATGTATGGTGGGCTTCATTGCTGCGTACCCGGTTTGAGGACGGAGCTATTGATGTTGCTTGGGACGAGTTCGTGAGGCTCTTTCGGGCCAAGTTCGTCCTCAAGCATATTCAAGATCGGATGGAGCAGGAGTTCCTCTCCTTGGCTCAAGGCTCCATGACCGTGCTAGAATATTAGGCAAGATTTTCTGAACTCTCTAAATATGCACCTCATATCGTGGCAGATGAGCGCAGGAAGACAAAGAAATTCGTGATGGGCCTGAAACCATCACTGAGGACGAGGCTCGTGGCGTTTGACCACTGCACTTTGGACGAGGCCCTCAGCGCTGCTTGCAGACAGGAGGGTGAGATGGAGCAATACCTTGAAGAGAAGAAGGCTTCGTAGAAGAGACCTGCAGCTACGTTCCAGCGACAGAACAAGAAGAAAGCAGTGTACCTGACACAGCAGCGATCAGTGGCAGTCGGCAGTTCTCAGGTACCTTCTGTACGTTCCCCTGGTGTGAAGAAAGAGTGTCCCCACTGCGGGAAGACACATGGCGGTACCGAATGTTGGATGATTACGGGAAAGTGCTTGAAGTGCGGAAGCAGCGACCACAAGATCAAGGATTGTCCGAGACTTCAGCAGGGAGTCCAGCGCGGAGCGCCAGCCCCAGCAGCAGTAGCGGCAGCAGCGCCAGCTACAGGAAGACCAGGAAGGCCTCGAGCCCCAGCTCGAGTGTTCGCTTTAGCACGCGAGGACGCCGAGCAGGCGGAGCATGTCACCGAAGGTACGGTTTTACTTCTAGGTGTGCACGCTCGGGTTTTGTTTGACACGGGTGCTACTCACTCGTTCATTTTCGAGCGGTTCGCTAGGCAGTTAGCCCTAGAGTCCGGCATAGAGTCTGAGGATTTAGAGGTCCCTTTGTCTGTGCACACCCCTGCGGGTACGGTATCGACTAGGAAGTGCATTCCGTCGTTACCTGTGTGCATTGAGGATAGAATCCTAGATGGGTGTTTCTTCTTGCTAAAGATGAAGGACTATGATGCTATTCTTGGTCTGGATTGGCTAGAGGAGCACTATGCGTTGGTAGATTGTCGTCGGAAGAGGATTGTTTTCCGCATTCCTGGTGAGGACGAGTTTTCTCATCCCTTGCCAAGGAACTTGGCGGGAAAGATGGTCATCTCTGCCATGAAGGCGATGCGCATGGTAAACAAGGGTTGTGACGCTTTTCTTGCCAGCGTGGTATTAGTACCAGAGGCTGATGAGTCACCTACTCTTGCAGAGATTGAGGTAGTGCAGGATTTTCCAGATGTCTTTCCTGATGACTTGTCTGGATTGCCACCGGATAGAGAGATAGAGTTTACCATAGAGTTGCTTCCGGGCACCTCTCCTATCTCGAAGGCTCCATATCGGATGGCACCTGCGGAGTTAGCCGAGTTAAGGAGGCAGTTGCAAGAGTTGCTAGATAAGGGATTTATTCGCCCTAGCGTTTCCCCTTGGGGCGCACCTGTATTATTCGTCAAGAAGAAAGACGGGTCACTTAGGTTATGCATTGATTACAGAAAGCTGAACCAAGTGACTGTGAAGAACAGGTATCCCTTACCTCGTATTGATGATTTGTTTGACCAGTTGCAAGATGCATCAGTCTTTTCTAAGATTGATTTGCGATCTGGTTATCATCAGTTGAGGATTCGGAGTGAGGATGTGTCCAAGACGGCATTCAGATCCCGTTATGGACATTATGAGTTTTTGGTCCTTCCTTTCGGATTGACCAATGCCCCTGCAGCGTTCATGGATCTCATGAACAGGGTGTTTAGGCCTTATTTAGATAGCTTTGTCGTAGTGTTTATTGATGATGTGTTGGTCTACTCTCCGGACGAGGCCACACACCGTCAGCATTTGAGGGTAGTGTTAGAGGTTCTTCGTGAGCACAAGCTGTACGCTAAGTTCAGCAAGTGCGATTTTTGGTTGCGCGAGGTTCATTTCCTCGGGCATGTTATCTCCGGTGCTGGTGTAGCAGTGGATCCAGCAAAGGTCCAGGCAGTTATGGATTGGGAGGTTCCCAAGACCCCTTCGGAGATTCGTAGTTTTTTTGGTTTAGCTGGTTACTATCGGCGATTTATTGAGGGATTTTCATCCATCGCCGCCCCATTGACTCAGCTCACCAGAAAGGGAGTGAAGTTTGTTTGGTCCGAGAAGTGTGAGAGTAGTTTTCAATTGTTGAAGACTAAGCTCACGTCAGCTCCGGTGTTAGTCTTACCGAGCGGTGTAGAGGGTTTTGCTATCTACACGGATGCGTCTCGGATTGGTTTAGGCTGTGTGCTAATGCAGCAGGAAAGGGTAGTGGCTTATGCTTCTCGTCAGTTGAAGGAGCATGAGAAGAACTATCCGACTCATGATTTGGAGCTCGCAGCAGTGGTTCATGCACTAAAGATCTGGAGGCACTATCTTTATGGTGTCAGATTTGAGGTGTTTACCGACCACAAGAGCTTGAAGTATCTTTTCTCCCAAAAGGAATTAAACCTGAGGCAGAGAAGATGGATTGAGTTCTTGAAGGACTATGACTTCGACCTTCAGTATCACCCTGGAAAGGCGAATGTCGTAGCGGATGCTCTGAGTAGAAAGAGGCCATTTCTCCAGCAGGATTGGAAGATGTTGGAGGATGCGGCTTGCGCGTTGACTGAGTTAGAGCCATCGCTATGCCAGGCTTTTGTAGCTCAGTTATCTCTTAGGTCCTCGGTTTTGGATGAGGTGATCGAGCAACAGAAAGCCGACCCTAGACTCCTAGAGTTAGTGGGCAAGGCAGGCATTGCTCGTGATGAGGACGGTGTGATTAGATTCCATCACCGTGTTTGTGTCCCTGATTTGGTAGATGTCCGTGAGCATGTGTTAGCGGAGGCTCACAGATCGCGATTCTCTATTCATCCGGGTAACACGAAGATGTACCAAGATTTGAAGAGATCCTTCTGGTGGTCCGGCATGAAGAAGGATGTAGCGGATTATGTATCCCGGTGTTTGGTATGCCAGCAAGTGAAGGCCGAATGACAGCGACCATCCGGCCTTATGCAAAGGATGGAGATCGCAGTTTGGAAGTGGGAAGCTGTCACTATGGACTTTGTTTCGGGTTTGCCTCGATCTAGAAGGGGGCAATGACTCGATTTGGGTGATCGTAGATAGATTCTCAAAGACTGCACATTTCTTGCCTATGAAGAAGAAGCAGTCGGTTGAGAGCTTAGCTAGATTGTATGTTAGTAGTGTGGTTAAATTGCATGGTGTGCCGAAGTCGATCATTTCGGATCGAGGTCCGAGATTTACTTCGAGGTTGTGGAAGGGTCTTTAGCATGCGTTAGGTTCGGAGCTGAAGCTCAGTTCGGCGTTTCATCCTCAGACTGATGGACAGTCCGAGAGGACTATCCAGACGCTCGAGGATATGTTGAGAGCGTGTGTATTGGATTGGAAGGATGATTGGGAGCGTCATTTACCTCTTGTGGAGTTCGCATACAACAACAGCTTTCATGCGAGTATTGGTATGGCTCCATTTGAGGCGTTGTATGGTAGGCCTTGCAGATCTCCTTTGTGTTGGGAGGAGACCGGTGATAGGCAGCTGATCGGTCCGGAGTTAGTTCAGGAGACTTCGGATAAGATCCAGCTTATCAGAAAGAGGCTTGTTGCGGCACAGGATAGGCAGAAGAGCTATGCCGACAACAGGAGGAAGGATCTTGAGTTCGAGGTGGGTGATCATGTCTTCTTGAAGATATCACCTACTCGTGGTGTCGTCAGATTTGGCAGGCATAGTAAGTTGAGCCCTAGATTCATTGGCCCGTATGAGATTCTCAGACGATTGGGCAGCGTGGCATATGAGCTAGCTTTACCCCCAGCTCTAGCTAGTGTCCATCCCGTTTTCCACGTTTCTATGCTCAGGAAGTATGTCCGAGATCCATCTCATGTGATCAGTCATGAGCCAGTGGAGATTCAGCCAGATCTGTCGTATGTCGAGCAACCAGTAGCTATTCTTGACCGGAAGGTTCAGCACCTCCGGAACAAGAGTATTGCGTCGGTGAAAGTTCTATGGCGGAACTTCTCACGAGAGGAGGCTACTTGGGAGCTTGAGGATGCGATGAAGAAGAAGTATCCCCTTTTGTTTGAGTAGTGTCGTTCTAACTTCGAGGACGAAGTTTCTTTAAGGGGGAGAGGGTGTAAGGCCCTCGAATTTTGTTGCATTATTTTAATTTGTGTAAATAATTCATGTTGTGTATGCATAGATGTACATATCTACGTATGTATTAACTATTTATACTTATGTATGCATGTGTATAATTAGTTGTAAATAATGTATGAAATGCATGGTGGTAGTGTGTACATGATAATACATATGCATGGCACGTATATAGGTATAAGTTGTGCATGGTTTCTGCATGTTTTTGAGTTCTGGCCGAAGGCCAACTTGGCGTCAAGATCAATGGACGTTTGTGTTGTGTCGGCGTCAACCATATGGACGCCAACACTAAGTCCAGCGTCCAGCGATGTGGACGTTAATGTCTCTGATCTGCATGCGTTGCAGAGCCGGATTTCCGGGAGCAAGCTAGCTCACCCATTGGGGAGCTGTCCCCAACGGTCTGAAAGGGTTCACATCAACCCCTGCGGGACAGGAGAGGCCTCTCTCCTATATCTGAACCCGAGTGCAACCCTAAAACCCCTCTCTTGACCTCTTTTGAGAGATAGGGAAAAACCCTAACTGCTGTGAGCAAAACCCCACCTTTGCAACCTTTAATCTGGCGATCTGAAGCTTGTTCCGGCCATCTACCACGACAAGGAGGTAGCTGGAACATCGAGAAAGGCATCCCTGACCTCGATCTGCTGTGGAGATTGCTCAAGAACCCGGGGAAGGCAATCTTGGGAGCTTCTTGGGACTGCCCAAGGAGAGCATCACCAACCCATTTAATCCCTTTGGAGAGTTTTTGAAAGGCAAGTAACCTACACACATCGTCCCTGTAGATGTCTAGTAGGGTTTTCTTATTTTTACACATTTTTCCTCGTGTCCTAGATCCCCCATTCTTCTTGTTATTTGGAGCTCGGTCTGTGTTCCTGCACAGACAGGAACTTGGCGTCAATGCCTTGACGCCAAGATCTCCAGTGTGCGTCCAGCGATCTTGCCGTCCATCTCCTTGAACGGCCAGACACTGCCGCCAAGTTCTTCAGTGCAGAACAGTGAACTGTTCTGCCTTAAGTAATTATTTTCCGGACTTTGACGCATGAGGATATAGTGTAATTTTTATATGTTATGTAAAATAGCTAATGTGATGTGTGTGGAAATTTCTGTGATTTTCTGTGGATGGCATAAATTGTTGGATTTATTGAAATACATGTTGGGGAAAAAGGGTTATGCACGATTACCTACTGTCTATATGATTTCTGAGGAATTAATTGCCCTGGATTTTTCTACCCCATGTGTATATGTGTCAGTTCATACCCTGCAAATTTGAGAAATTATTCATGTTCATATGATTTACTGTAATTACTGCAATGGAAATAGGAAGTATGTGTAGGATTTCCAAAAATCCACAGTAAATTGTATGTTGTGAAATAAATTCGGGGAAAATTTCTATGACAACATATATGATAGATTCAGATCTGTGAATTGTCAAATCTGAGATTCGGGTTATGTTCCATGACAAGTTGAATTATGAATGGCATGCAACTGAATGTTTTAATTTCTGTAAATGCAATATGAGTCAGAAAAATGTGAAATTTTCATGTGAAATCATAAACCTGTAATCAGCATGTGGTTAAATTTCAGGTCATTTGGACAACTATACAATGCAATATGAAATTTCCATGCGAAAATGTGAATTTAATGCATGCCATTGTGAAATGATTTAATTTCTGTGTAACCCAACCTGATTGTGAAACTTCCTGAATGTTAATTTCTGTCATCTGTAGTGGCATGATTAGGGGAAAAATAGAGTCATGTTGTGATTGAGAGAATGAATGAGATGTGAGTGTCATGCGTAAAAGTATGTGTTAAAATCGGTAAATGTGAAATGTGTAAGACTGTGCCAAGTGTGACACTGCTTCCATAGAGGGCAGTGGAACCGTATCATGGAAAAGTCCCCATGAGAAGGTTCAATGTGTTGTGATCCTAAGGGCATTAGGATGAAATCCTGGAGGTGGACAAGTACCACTGGTTAGGGTGGAGACTTGTTCTCCCGGTCTGCGCAGTCCAAGAGTCGTCACTATATTGCCTAGGTGGCGTCTATGTGTATGTGATGTGATGCGTCCTTCTTATGGTAGTTTGGACTATGTGTCACGGCACTAAATGTAATGAGAATGTGAATGTGAATGTGATGTGTGAAAATGTGTAAATGTGAATGTGAATGTGAAGTGTGAAGTGTGAATTGAAATGTGAAAATGTGAAAAAATGTGAAACCAAAATGTGAGGATGTGAAATTGAAATCCATGATATGATGATCTGAAATCATGTTAGAACAGCAACATAAATGTGGTTATGATCATGTGCTATATGTGTACAATGCGTAGAATCCATGCTAGGGACAATCCTTACTTATGTGTAAACCATTCCATGTATGTTTACTCTCACGTTGTGGTTGAATGAGAATGTAGCTTTCATGTGTTAGATTGTAAAGTGTTAAACCATGTCAAAACAGCAAGCTTAAAGCATGTAAATGGTTATGTGCATGTGTAAGAATGAGTAGTAACCATGTTAGCAATGTTTCTTTCATGTATGTAAGCTAATCATGCTAGATTGCTTTCATGTTTTAGCTTAATTGAAAGTAGAACTTTCATGTGTTGGAATGATTAGAGAGCATGTGATAGGAGATTTTAATTTAGGAAATCTGAAAGCATGAATCATGTGTTTCATTAGTAGAATTACCATGATAGGTTGTTAATTTCAATGTCACGCATGCTACATGTTGTGTCTTGTAAATGTGTATGTAAAAACCTGCTATGATATGCGCATGGATGATAGATGTAGTGTTATTTGCTGAGTCTTTTAGACTCATTACTTGCTTCGGCGTACAGGTGTAGTAGGTGACACACCTTTGGAGGAGACCGTGGAGAGCGACTCCGAGCGCGGGGAGTAGCTAGCTTGGTGGAGCTTAGTTGTGACATTTTGACATTTGATGTATGTAATTGAGGCATTGTATTAGAACTATCATGTAAACTTGGACAAACTATGTATTTTATCTTAGCACTTCTTCTATATGGATTATGTGGACTTTAGCTCTTTAAATTCAATCGAATCATGTATGTTAAATGTGGATGATGAATGAAATGAAGACAGTAGTTCTTTTACTTCCGCTACTCTGTTCTTATATTCACGTGTATCTCAGCTGAATGTTATCGTTTGGGTAAATGTCCCACTGTGGCAACGTTCACTATATCGACGTGGGTTGGTATAACCGTACCGATATAATGAGGGTCGCTAT